>LODT01000011.1:0-701017 GCA_001606155.1 Tieghemostelium lacteum | reverse complement strand
TCTTCATACAACATTGCCTGGTGCTAACAATTCATCATTACTATTACTATTATTATTATTATTATTATTGCTACATACTACTCTCAGCCTGTCTTATAACTTCTGTGTCAATAATCTCCTCTCTGTTTATCAGCTCATTCACCACTATAGATTCTCTAATATCAGCTATTTGTGAGAGACTGGACAAAAGTAACCCAGCTTCAATTTCTTCAAATTCATTCGTCTCTTGTGCTGTATCTCCATCAGTAATCCTATCATTCACTTGCTGTGAATTTACCAAACTCTCATTATAACTACTATTCATTAAGAAAATATAATATGATACAAAAAAATTTATATTAAAAATATTAAATAAAAAATATATAGGTGATTTCAAATTAATTATATTTGTGTTTGAGAGCCACAGTGGAGCAAAGAAATTTAGTTTGGTGGCTTATTTAAAAAAAAATAGATTCACTCCAAAGGTTACAAAAAAGATTTTTTGGATATTTTTGATTTTTACGACAGAATAAACCAAATTTTTGTATTTCGTATTTTTACCATATAAATACATAACTGGGCATTCCAGGAGCAAAACACCAAAAATTCAGAGGGTTCAGGGGAGGGAAAAAAAAAATATCTGCGCCAAGGGGGATTCGAACCCCCGAACCCGAAGGATAGCAACTTGAGTGCCACGTGTTTGACCGCTTCACTATCGACGCTAAGGATGAAGTCCAACAATTTGGTTAACCTATTTAGCCAAAATTTTTTTTTAATTGTAAGAATGCTCCTTACCAAGTTACAAGAGTACAATATAGATTAGTATAAAGTATACATAAAAGGTAGTCAGGAATGGATGACTATCATCTTAAGACCTTTTAGCGTAACTGTTAATACTTAGTACTTTACATAATGTAAGAATGTGTAAGAATGCTCCTTACCAAGTTACACAAGAGTACAGTATAGATTAGTATAAAGTATACATAAAAGGTAGTCAGGAATGGATGACTATCATCTTAAGACCTTTTAGCGTAACTGTTAATACTGTATCTCTTACAAATGTTCCTTACCAAGTTACAAGAGTACAATATAGATTAGTATAAAGTATACATAAAGGGTAGTCAGGAATGGATGACTATCATCTTAAGACCTTTTAGCGTAACTATTAATACTGTATCTCTTACATATCTGTTAGTTCATTTTTATATCTTAAATTATAGTTAAGAAAGTTGTATCTACAATAGTATAGCATCCCATTAAATCATATGATTCTAGAATATTCTATATTCTTAGATTATTCTATATTTTAAATATCTAGCATTATAAAAACAAAATAAAATAATTAATCACTTTTCAAACTTATTATTTTTGACCCTTGTCTATTTTTAACCAAGAATGCATTCATTTTTTTAGGATCGATAATAAATTTAACAATATTGTTTATTCATATATTGTTGGATTATATTCATTACTTGACCACCATTAAATCTGCCTAATGAACCTTTAGAACAATTAATTTCAGAGAAACTTGTTACATTATCAATTAATGAAAAGTCGTTTCTTAAACTGTCAATATTATTATTATTTAAAAGATATTTTGAAATCAATTTTGGTTTAGAAATTGTAAATGGTACAGGTTCACAACTATGATCACCTGTCATAACTGGTGTTGAATGATCACCTGTTAAACATATTGAAATCTAAAAAATATAAAAAATTAGTTTAAACTTATAAAAATTGGATTTATAATTATTAATAATTACATTTAACTTTGATAAATTTGATAATTGATTAATTATAAAATCTAACATTTGATCAATTTTTTCAAGAAAATCAATTTTTAATTGATCATTTTTATCATGACCAGCATCATCAACCGCTTTAACATGTAAGAAACCAAAATCAAAATCATCCTTTTGAATATTTTCCAAAAGTGTAGTGGCTTTTGAATGAAAATTGGTATGATAGTCACCAGTTGCACCAGGTGCCTCTACCACTTTAATATCAATAGACATACCAAGACCAGCAATAATACAGGTTGGTGCAATCATAAATGCACGTAAAGCATATTTTTCAAAAAAAGTTGGTGCTTCAACTATAACACCACAACCACGTAATAAAACTACATTGGCGGGTGACAATAATTTCTTTCTTCTATCTATATTAACTGGATGATTTTCTAATGCTTTTTGAATTTCAACTGAAAGTTCATTTACAACTGCAGCTGTATTTATGGAATTAAAATCATCATTTAAAGGTTTAGATTTTAATAATGGTAAATTATCAGTTAGAGGATCAGTACCACTAATAGAATCTGTAAGATTTGGACCTCTAACTCTAATACCACAACGATGTTCAGTTGCATATTTAACATCGATTTGATATTGGGGAAAGGAGGGTAATTTGATACCAGTTAAATAATCACAAAGTATAGGACCAAGTTCTTCAAAATTTCTATCAGCTCTTCTACTAATTACAATTCCACTATCAGTATTCAAAGTTGCAAAATTGGATTTGAATGCAATATCACCTGGTTTCATATCTAATCCTGCACCCATAGATTCAAATGCACCTCTACCACGATAATATATCCTTGGATCATATCCAAATATTGAAAGATGTGCTGTATCACTACCACATGCTAATCCTGGTTCTACTGGATCCATTGATCCATTAATTCCTGTTGCTGCCATTGCATCCATTATTGGTATTTTTGCAATCTCCAATGGTGTTTTTCTTGAATATTTTGGTAATGATACATCTGCTAATCCGTCAATCATTATAAATATCATTTTATTTTTAATTTCTTTCATTTTCCCTTTTCTATTTACAGTGATTGAATATATGAATTTCAAATTTTACAAAAAAAAATAAACAAAAAAAAAAAGATATTTCAACAATATAATAATATTTTTTATTAATTTAAAAAGATATTAATATTTAATAAAGTAGAAACATTATATCTATATAGTAAATTGAATTTAAAAATTTATTATAAAAGACAAAATTATAAAATTTCATTTGTAAAAATAATATATATAAATTATTATTTAAACCTCTGGATATTTAAATTCACTATTTACCCAATCAAAATTTTTCTAAAGAATCAAAATAATATTTAATATAATAATTTTAAATAATTCTATTTAATCTTAAATGATATTAAAATTATTTTTATTTTTTATAAAAATGTGGGTTTTTTATCTAAATCAAGAAAAATGGAAATTTCAAATTTCTATTTTAAATTTATATTCAAATAATTTTTAAAAATTTATAAATAAAGGAGAGAGGATGTTTAATAAATTTGGTAAAAGTAAAGAGATAGTTGTAATATTAAGTGCATTAGGTGGATTTATATTTGGATATAATACTGGTGTAATAACTGGTGCACTGCCGCATATTGCAAAAGAATATGATATGAATACAGTACAACAAGGTTTAGTAGTTTGTAGTGTATTATTAGGTGCTTTAATTGGTTCAGTTAGTGGTGGTCTTTTGGCAAATATTTGGGGTAGAAAACCAATTTTAATTTTAACTGCTATAACTACTATTGTTGGTGGTATTGGTATTGCTGCAATACCACCAATTGCTGTGGTATGCTGTGTTAGAATTATTCTTGGTTTAGGTGTTGGTGCATCTTCAAGTGTATGTCCATTAATGGTTGCTGAGGTTATACCAATTGAAAAAAGAGGTAAATATGGTAGTGTTTTTCAGGTATTTATTACAATTGGTTTATTAATGGGAAATGTGATGGGTGTAATTTTATTGAAAGCTGATCATAATTGGAGATGGATGTTTGGTGCTGGTGCTGCTCCTGGTATTATAATGTTACCTTTTGCTTTAATTGTTAAAGAATCACCAATATTTTTACAACAACAAGTTTTGAAAAAACAAACCAAAGTTTTAACAGTAAATGCAAATAATAATGATGAGGATATTAATAATAATAATAATATGATAAAGAAAAGAAGAATATTTAAAAAACCAAAAGGTTTAGAATTATTAAGAATGAAAAAGAATAGAAAACCAATGTTCACAGGTGTGGTTTTAGCTGTATTTTCTCAACTAACTGGTATAAATGCATTCATCTATTTTAGTTCTGTAATTTTTGAATTTGCAGGATTTACAGGTACTTATGGTCCTATAACTTGTAGTTGTATTTTACAATTTTGGAATGTTTTAACTACTCTTGGTGCAATGTATACTGTTGATGTTGTTGGTCGTAGAATACTATTATTTACAGGATCCATTGTAATGACAATTTGTAATTTTCTAATTGCTATATTCTTTGTAGCATTATCTGGTAAAGTTCAAGGTTGGTTAAGTATTATTGCACTATTTCTATTTATTGCTGCTTTTGAATTCTCTATTGGTACTCTATTTTGGTTTGTAATTAATGAAATTTTAGATGATGATGTAAAAAATATTGGTGCACCCATCATCAATGCTCTACAATGGTTATTCAATTTGTTATTAAGTTTTTTATTTCTTTCAGCTGTTAAATATCTTGGTAGATCAACAATGTTTTGGGTATTTGGTGGTATTGGTTTGGTTTGTATTATTCTATTATGGATATTATTACCACCTGAAAAGGGTAAAATTCAAATGGATATCTCTAGAGATGACCTATCTGATTCTCAATTATCTGATTCTCAAATTCCTAAACTTTCCGAAATTGAAGATAATGTTGAAATTCTTCAACAAGATAATGATATTCAAGATTTAATTGTACCTAATCCACAAGAATAAAAAAAAACATTTAAACTTAAGTTTTCTATTTAAAGTAATGAATCGACATGATAATCAACAAAAAATTATAAAAAAAAAATTTTGATAAAGATTTTATGCTGGTAGGAGGTAATATTTTAACTTAATTAGTTCAATTAATTGAAATCTTTTTTTTCTAATATTTTAAAATCTTTGAATTGTATTGTTTGAATTGTAAAAAACAATGAAAAATTGTAAAGTCCCTAAAATTTAGCTAAATTTTAAAAGAAATTCATATATATGATATTTCATCAATTAAAATTTTAGGAAAATTTAAAACCGTAATAAGTTCACAATTGCAGTTAAACTTATTTTTTTCAAGTTGATGAATTCATTATATAATATTAGCAATATTGGTTAAACAATGGACTCATATGGTGTTGAAATACACTTAAATTGTTTTCGGTTTTTTTTTAGTTGATCCAAAATTTTAATAAAAACTAATCGAAATCAATGAATTTAAAAAAAATTTCAAATTCAATTAAAATTTAAGGACCTTGAAATTCTATGAATTGTCATTTTTGCAATTTATTTTAAAAGTGATTGGTTAATTAATAGTCATGAACACTAATTGACTTGAAATAGTTAGTTAGATTGAGATTTTTTACAATTAATTGAATCTAAATATTAAAAAATAGTTTTTTAAATTTATCACAATAAGTGATCACATATAGTTGTTTGATCTTTGCCATCAGTTACAAATCCCACATTTATCAGACTTTGAACCGCAAATCAAATCACAAAATATCACAATGAATTCTTTTATAGAATTTTTTTTTTTTAAATTGTTTGAATTCAAAAATTTTTTTTTAACAGCTTTTATTTTAAATTTTTTTTATCTCATTTTCTTTTAATATTTTACTATTCCCTACATTCTTTTATTACATGTAATATATAAATAATATTTTCCCCCGATTACTTTATAAAAAAACAAAAAAAATTTTACAATACCAATTAAAACATTTAAAAAAAAATGAAAATTGAAATTATAGTACTAGGCGATGATTCCAAATCTGCATTGATTAGAAAATTAATGGTAATATTACTTCACAAAAAAATTTTTTTGTTGATATTTTTATCATCATAAATTAAAGGCCAATCATATTAATATTCTGTTTTTTTTTTTTTTTTGTAATTAGAGAAATAAAAATCCAAAAATCGAAGATTATTTATCATCTACATTTGTAAATATTAAAAGTTCACTATCGGTAAATAATTCATATTTTTAATACAAAAACTTTTTTTTTTTTATAGTATAATATTGATGTAAAAATTTGGAATCAATCAGAAATTAAAGTTAGAATTGTATGTAATTTTCCTCAACAGTTTAATTTTAAAAATTTTTCAAAATATTTATATAATTAATATTTAGAATGATCATAATGATGAAAGATGGAAAAAAGGACAAGTTTACAAAAATGCAATATTAGCATTTATAGTTTTTGATCCAAGTAAAGGTGTAAAAGGTTCACTTCAAGATATACAGTATTTAGTACAAGAAATTAATAGATTTTCCAATACACTAAAGATTAAATTAATATCAAATCCAGCTGAACATAATGTAGATTTTTCAGAGATTAAAGAGTACGCTTCCAATAATGGTTTTGAAATTTTTGAATCCACTTATAATTATCCAAATAACAAATTGAATCTATCAAGTTCAATGATTCAAGAAGATGAAAATATTACATTTAAATCTACATTTTTTGCAATTTTGGAATCATTGTTACCTGACGAGGTATTTGATTATCATAGTAATACCAATTTACCATCTTCTTCATCTTCTTCTTTATCATCATCTTCATCAATAACAACAAAAAAAACAAAATCTTCATTAAATTTACATCAACCTAATCCATTAACACAATCTATAAGTTCTGGTAGTTTAAAAATTGTACACGGTATTATGGAAATGATACCAAATAGTTCCAATATAAATCAAGAAAAATATGAAGATAATTTCTATAAGGTATTTAGAAATCATAAATTATCCAATTTAATATTTCAATATGTACCAGTAATCTATAAGGAATTGGGTATAAGATCAGTTAAATACCATCAGACGACATTTAGTGGAATTGTAAATAACAATCATCCTACACTACTAAAAGAACGTCTATTGTACGATACCAAATATTTTGCCTTCTCCTATAAAACCTTGTTAGACTTTTTCAAAGCAAACAAGAGTTTGGAAATTACCAAAATTCTAATTGACAAGTATCTAGTCTATCTGAAAAGGGATGAAAGTATCATTACTGTAAACTGTTGTCAACAAGCTGGTAACTTGGAAATTGTCAGATTCCTCTACGGTAGAGACCTGAAATTCACAATCAATTCACTCTATAATGCAATCATTTGTTCTGATTTGGATGTCATTAAATTCCTAATGAAACATTGTAAACTCTTTAGTCAAAATCAATCTCAAGAAATGCACGAAATGCACAAGGCTATAGAATTGGCAAAGGAACACAAAAATTCCGCTGTTAAATCTTACATTACTAAACATTGTAGTTCAAAAACAAAATCTATATCTTTATTTTTAAATTCAATCAAAAAGAAAATTTCTGGTTCAAAATCTGATCCAAAATCAATTGATTTAAATAGATCTGATGATGATATTTAAATCATTCCGCCACCGATAACTCAAAACACAAATAAATCATACTATTCCATTTTTGTAAACTATTTTAAAAAAAAACTTAAAGTTTCAATTTTTTTCATTACACAATTGATTCAATGAATTTAAAAATAATAAAATCCAAAAATTAATTTATATAAAAATATCACAATTTTTTTTTATCACTTTTTTATTACAACAAACACTCATTTTTCTAGAATTTCAAAATGAAATCAATATTTAAATTTATATTTCCAAATTATGTATCTGAAGAAGCAAAACATAATATTTTAAAATATAAATATATAGGATGTGATAATTCATTTATTGCAAATTATATATTACAACCATTTTGGAGAAAAGCTGTAAATTGGTTACCTTTAAATATGGCGTAAGTATTAAATTAAATTGAAAATAATCTGTTTGACTTTGTATTCTAGAGAGCGAGAATTTTAACATTTCTTGATTATAGACCAAATTTAGTAACATTAGTTGGGTTCTTTTTTATTATATTGGGTTATGTATTGAATTTATATTATTTACCAAATATGATTGCAGATAAAGGTGAAATTATACCTAGTTGGTTATTTGTAGTACAAGCAATATGTGTATGGTTATATCAGTTATTTGATGCATTAGATGGTAAACAAGCTAGAAGAACCAATTCAAGTTCAGGTTTAGGTGAATTATTTGATCATGGTTGTGATAGTTTAACTACATATTTTGTAGTTCAAACTTTTCTCAGTAGTTTACAAATGGGTATTAATAATATCACTGTATTTGCATTGTTTGCAATCATGTTTGCATTCTATTTTGCACAATGGGAACAATATCATACTGATATTATGAGTTTAGGTTATGCAGGTCCAACTGAATCACAATATTCAATGATTATAGGCCATCTTTTAACTGCAATCTATGGACCTTCATTTTGGTTAACTAAACTCTCCATTCTGGGTTATGAATTGCAATTAAATCAATGGGTTGTTGCCATTATGGTCCTCTCAGGTACTTTAGCAATCATTGCTAATATTCATGGAGTTATCAAAAGTGGTAATAAACCACTGTGGTTATGTATCAATCAAGTCTTACCAGTTTGTATTCTATTCTATTCCATTTTACATTGGTCTTTAGAATCACCAAATCTTCTTGAACAAATTCCACATCCTTTCTTAACACTCTTTGGATTCCTATTCTCTTTCATTACATGTCGTCTCATTCTAAGTAGAATATGTCAATCATCTCTAGAAAATTTTCAAGTATTACTAGCACCATTAATCTTTAGTTATCAACCTCTAAGATCATTCTTATTCCCACATTATCTCTCTGAAAATATTTTTGTAATTTTATATTTCCTTTTGGTTGTAATCTCTTATTTTCATTTTGTATCTGTTGTCATTAATACCCTATGTGATGTTTTAAAAATTAAATGTTTTACTCTTGTAAATAAAATTAAATAATTTCTTTCATTTTTTTATAAAAATATATATATATTTCTAAAAATACATATTTTTATTTAAACTGTATCATCATTATTATTATTATTATTTACTAACATTGGAGTTTCAGTAATATCAAATTTCTTTATAAAATTATTTCTTGAGGATAATATTGGCATTGCAAATAAATACCAATGATTAGTTCTAAAGAATTCATAAAAGTTACCTTTAAAACCTCTGTTATAAGGATTCTTATAAATTTCACCTTTATCTTTTGCTCTTTTAATTTGAGTTCTATTGTGAAGAAATTCAATTGTAGTTTGATTTGATAATATCAAATACAATTGCCAAAATAATAAACCACCCAATGCAATTGATATAGTTAATGTCAACACAAATGACATTAATGTTGTAAATGGTATAAATGATTTAGTTCTAAAAACATGTGGAAATGATAAATAACAAACATATATACAAGATATCCATAAATATGATAAAAATAATATAAAATATCTATGATTATTTAATCCAACACAATTATTTACCCATGCTATAATAGTTTGTTTTTTTTTTTTATTCAAATTAGTTATTGTAAATATAAAGAGGTAGTAGTGTTTTTTTTAATATACATACGGCAATGATGATCCATTCTTAATACACAAGATTGACATAATTGACAATGATGTGCACGTTCTAATTTTGGTAATCTACAAGTTACACAGAATTTATTCCATGTTTCGGATCTTTTTATAGTGGTTATGGATTTGAAATATTGTAATTCTTGTGTAGAGTATTCATTGTCTTTTGGTGGTGATCCAGGTGGAGTTATTATAGTTTGAATATAGTTAAATGCAATATTAAATAAAAGTACTGTTGATAGTGTATAGTGAAAAAGAAGATTAAGGAATTCTATAGTTGAAGAGTCGGTATATTCATATTCTTGATAGTATCGGTTTTTAAGTGTTGGTAATAAAACTGTAAAATGAACATAGGCTATACAACCTATTAACACTACTGCAAATCCTACAAAAAGAGGTCCAATTCCTCTAACTATTGCTGAAATAACTACTTCAAGTTTATCTAAAAATTTACTATTATTCCCGCCACTAGATAGTGAATTACCACTTGTATTATTTATACCTAATGGGTCATATAACATTATATAATATAAATATATTTAAAAAAATATCTGAAAGATTATAAAACTAAAATGTGTTTCAAAAAAAAAATTTTTAATTATAAGTTAAAATTTAAGTTTAAAAATTTAGTTACTTGTGGATCAAAGTCTTTAATTTTCACAAAATTAGGAAATTTCAAAATGAGAATTTCTCTAAGTAATCTTTATAATTCAAATTTAGAGTATGTTCAAAATTTAAATATATAAAATGAAATTAAATCTCATAAATTGTTTAAATAAGGTTTAAATATGAAAATATAGAATTTCTTTCAAGTAAATTAAAATATTCAGGTGATCAAAGTGATTTAGAGAATTTAAAGAATTTAGGAGAGTATTTGGGTGGTCAAGATTTAAAAGGAAAGAGAGTATTGGATATGAATAGTGGTTGTAGTGGAATTTTAGGATTATATTGCCTAAGTCAATTAAATGTACAGCAAGTGGTATTCAGTACAGATTCAGCATTGTTAGATAGCCATATTCAAGAAAATATCATTTTAAATGATTTTACACAATCTAGTCAATTACTTAGACTTAAATTGGGGGTTGAAAATCTACCATTGTTTCTCAATAGTCTCTCACAACCTATAGATATTATCATAATGACTGAACCTATTCTCTACTGTTCTATTGAATATCTTTTAGAATTATTTTCAACCGTATCCTCATTGATACAATTTCAACGTCATCAATTCATCAATCATCACTGTTACTTTCTAATCACCTACAATGTCAATGAAAATAATCAATTCCCAATTGACAAAATTGTTGAAATCTCCAAACAATTTACTTTTAAATTTCAACTAAATCACACCAATAATTCTTTAAAAATTCTAAAATTTCATATATGAACCTATAAATTATTCCATTCCCCTATTTTGTATTATAATATTATATATTTTTTTTTTTGATTTTGATTTTTTTATTGAACAATTGTAAGTTCATCAACTGACCAATCTTCATAACAACCATTTGGTAAGAATCTATATAGATTAAATGATATTTTAAAAGTTAGGATATTCAAGAGTTTAATATTTAATATATATTTATATATTTTCTTACCTTCTAATAATTAAAGGTATTTTCTTTGCTCTTAACTCTTTCCATGCAATTTGTAATGGATCAGTTTCACCTTCTAATTCAACCATAATAGGAGCATTCATTGAAATTTGTAAAGCTCTTGTTCCTAATAATCTTGCTCTTTCGTATTTTGTCATATATCTTGTAGTTTTTCTTAGATGATTAGGTATTTTACCTTTTTCACCAGAATCTGGTCCTGAGTTTTCTACAATTTCTGTATAGTTTTCTTGAACATCCTCTTCAATAAAGTCATCTTGTGGCTCATATTCATCTCCACCACCGTCATCACCTCCATATCCTTCATCATCTGCCATTTTTCTTGTTTTATTCCTCTACTTTTTTAAAAGAAATCTGTGTTGTGTTTTGTTTTTGGGGGTATTATTTACAAATATATATAAAAAAAAAATATATTAAATATTGGTGTGGCTATTTATTTGGTGGTAAAAGTCACTACTTGTAATATAATCAAAAAAAACAGTTCAGTGATATATATGTTATATATAGGTGTGAGTGGTGTGTTTAAAGTATTTCAAAAAATTTTATAAAAAAGAGAGGGTAGACTCTACTCTTGATATGATTTGTTGAAAACGATAAATGAAAAAAAAAAAAAAAAATTTTATTTTTGATTTTTTCCTTTTACCGCCTTTCTCAATCACTCAATCCCCATTCTCTATAAATATTTTTTTTAAAAGTTTATTTATTTCTCAAATCATTTTTTTTCTTTAATTATTATTATTATTATTATTATTTTTAATTGTTTTAATGGATGAATTATCTTTGATTAAATATCATGGTGAATTAGGAAATTTAGTAGAATTTAAAAACCTCACAAAAAAGTATTTAGAAACAGAAAACAATGTTATTGATCAATTAGATGAGTTTGGAGATTCTATTTTACATGGATGTGTTAATCAAGGTAGATTAGATATTGTGGAGTATCTGCTGACCAAACTGAAAGCTAAAGTCAATATTGTAAACAATTCATCCCAATCGACACCACTTCACAAGGCTGCAACTATAAAGGATTTTGTCACTCAGATTAATATGATAAAGCTATTGATGACTAATGGTGCTGATCCTTTGATTAAGAATCAACACGGTCTCATTCCAGAACAGATATCAGTTCATACTAAATGCAAGGAAATGCTACAAGGTGACAAATCTACTAGTATCTATGTATCTATTGACAAGTCTAAAGTTGGAAGAATCGTTGGAAAGGGTGGTGCTAATCTTAGAGAGATTAGAGAGTCTACCAATACCATGATTCAGATACCCGATATCAAATCAAAAGACAATAGAATTAAAATTACTGGACGTTTATGTGACGTTGAAAATGCAAAGGAAAAAATACTCTATTCCATTATGGATAGATCGGAACAGGAAGAATATGATGAGAGTCAAATGGAAGAGTCTCCAGATGAGGCAGCTCAACCAAATTTTCAATATCTCACTTCGATACCAAAGGATAAACATAAATTGATTATTGGTGCTGGTGGTAAAACTATCAACCATCTTCGTCAAGAATATAATGTTAAAATTACAATTCCACCCTCCACTTCATTGGAAACTAATATTACTATACAAGGTACAAATGAAGCAATTACTGAAGTTATGAAATATATAAATGAAAAGATTTTGGCCCCAAAACCACCAAAAAAAGATAATAATAATAATAATAATAGTAATAATAAAAAAGTTCAGAATGATACTAATAATCAAAAACCTAAAGATACAAATAAATGAAATTTCATTTGATTAAATATAATGCATAACCAATATAAATTGAACGTTGAAAAATAAATAAAATTTTGAATAAAATAAAGAAGTTCATGATCAGAATTTTTTTTTAAATTTCAAGTTGATTTAGGTACTACTAGTATTAGAATCTTTCCACTTCTGCAAAATCTCTCAAAAACCTAAAAATAGTAAAATTTACTTGAAAACCCAGGTTGATTCGCTGCATTTTGATATGAAAGATTTTTTTTTTTTTTTTTAAAATTTTAATTATTCACAACCCAGGTTTGAAACAAGTTAAATGATAGACAATTATAATGAATGATCTACATTCATCATCATCTTCATCAATATATAATACAGAAGACAATAATAATAATAATGATAATATAAATGATGGTGATATTAGTAGTTCACCACCTTTAAGAGAAAGTTTTCAAAGTGAAATTATATTGGTATCTGATATTGGACCATTTAATGAATCCATACCGATATTAAAGAAAAAGAAAAACACTAGTAACTCGATGGACCATAACAGTAAAGAGATATCACGTCCTCTAACCAAATTTAGAGGATTATTAGTAATACTGCTGGTATTTGTATTTTTATTACTTTCAACACTATATTTCCTATTTTATAGGTTTTTAGATAGGTCAAAAATTATATACTATCTATTTTTTAATCATACGACCTCTGGTTTTGTTACCACTTATCATCATTATACCATTTTATGCGATAAATAACCACAAAACATTAAAATTCTCACTATTTGTAGCATTAGCACTGTTTCTCAATATCATTGGTGATCTAATTATATCATTTGAATTCTCGCTGAGTAATTCATCTAATGGTGCACTATTTGATCAGGTATTTCATATATTTTCAATCATATTTTATCTACTTTCTAGATTGTTCTACGTTATAGCTTTCATTATAGGTGTAGGGAAAAAAGTGAAACTTAGATTGTTTCATAGTATTCCTTTTTACACTTATGCTGCTACAATGGTACTTTTGATGGTGTTTTCTAAACAAATTGCACCAATAATAATTAAACCATCTAATCAGACAATTATAACTACTGTGATTGCCAGTAGTCAAGAGAGTAGTAGTGGAGATTATCATGATCCATTCAATTCAACAGAATTGTCTCTGGTGGTAATATATGCATTCATAGAGGCTACATTAATGTGGAGATCATTGCCATTAAGTTATCCAGGATATTCAGCATCTAGACAATTGATTTGGTTGGGTGTACTTGGTAGTACTGTATTTGGAATAACTGACACTCTAACTGTAATATCATTCTACTATTACCCACTGAAGGGTATATTTTACTACAATACCATTGGTATTTGGCTGGGGAATGCATTAATTCTCTTTTCAGTACCAAGAAGAATAGAGGTACGTGACTATATCTTCCAACTATTTAAATCAAACAAATCACCAAGATTATTTAAAAATTCAAAATCACTTCTAATTAATCAAAGTCAAATTCAACTAATAAAAGATCGAGGATAAACAAAAAAAAACTAATATATTATTTAATTTCCAATCACATTGAAATAAGATTTATTCTTTTAGAGATTTATTGTATAAATTAATAAATCTTTAATAATATTTTTGAGATTTTGAAATCGACCTTGAATGGATTTTGATTTAAAATAGGCATTGTTATCTCGAACTTTTTCAAAAACTGATATTAGAGAGTAACCTTCATCAATCATCTTTCTAATCATATTTATATTATTGAGATTATTTGACAAAATGGGTACTAAACTAGATCTTAATTGTTCTCTCTGTTCAGTAACTCTACTACTTCTCTCTACAAAATCATCCAAAATTATTTTCATACAATCATAAACCATTCTCTTATTACTTTGAAATATATCTGTGTACAAATTTAAATTTTGATAGCTTAAATATTGATTGAATGCCATTAATGAATCTAAGAAATGAAAATTATTATTATTAATATTATAAATATAAATGATAATAGGGCTTGTAGAAGAAAGAATACAAACGATTTTGTAAAATTGTTAATTGATAGGAATAACCAATTGGTATAAATAGAGTCTCATGTTGTGATATATAAACCATTCTACCATTATGTTCATTGATAAAAGACAGATTCTCTTGGGAGGGTGGTTCTAAAAAGTATTGTTTTTGAGAGGAATGTACGAAATTTGGTGGAAATAAAACTATTCTAATGAGACCACTAAGATTACTAACAGTCATATCATAATAGATACGATGAAGCGTCACTGTATTACCCCTATTACCAATATAAATATAATTGTGTAAATTGTGGCACATGTCACCTTGTTGTGGATCAATAATATTACTAGATGTTGGAACTTTGGATTGTAATGTTTCCAAATTATGGAAATAGTTATCCGTATTATAGAATGCTGGTTTTTCAAAATTATTTGGTATTACCCAATTAATTTTTAAACTGTATTTTAATGACTGACTAGATTGAATAAATTTACTAAATTCTGACATTTGACCTATACTTTCTTTTAAAATTATTAAATTATTATTATTATTATTATTATTATCTTCGCTATAAAAAACAGATAAATCATTGGATAGATAGTACTCTAGTACTTGAAAGTTCCAAGATGATTTAAACTGTTGCCAAGATTCAGGTAAACCTATAATTAAAACTGGGAGTGATCCAGCAGAGTATCTCTGAGAAAATTGATCTCTACATAGTTCATTATATTGAATGGAACCAATATCCTTTAAGATTTCATTCTGTTTCAATAAATTAATATTTGGAACACTACCAAATGAATCCAACTTAAGATACCCAAAAAAACAATTAAAAAGAATCTAAGTCTCTATGTACACCTTCCTTATTATTATTATTATTATTATTATTATTATTATTATTATTATTATTATCATCACTCTTTATAACATTATTATTATAATTATTTTGAATTTTAGGACTTTCAGATGATCTACTACTATTACTACTTCTACTACTATTACTACTTTCGCTACTACTTTCACTACTACTACTATTACTATTACTATTACTATTACTATTACTATTACTATTACTATTACTATTACTATTACTATTATTAGATTGTGTTGGTGAATTAAATTCAAAAATTGGTTCTGGAGAATTTGGTTCAGCATCCATATCTATAGGTGATGGATTATTCTTGGACTCAGAGTCACTAATATCTATTGTATTTTTGTTTGCAGATGATATTTGATCACTATGTAAATAATCGATATCATTTGACAAAACATTATTATTATTTTCATTATTATTGTTATTATTATTAATATTAATTTTATGATTTAATGCTTCAAATAAAAATATATCTTGTTTAGTTTGAGCATTCTTGTATTGTGATAAAAAATATTTTTGATTTTCTACACAACCTTTACAAGATGGATTCCAAGGATGATGAATATTTAAATTGCGTTCATGTCTTCTGGCATTACCTTGAGTGATCATTACTGGACAATTATAGTGATGACAGTTTCTTATATGCTTTTTCCATTCCTTTTCTTTATCTTTAACTTTATGTTTGGATTTTACTTTAATCTCTGGATTTACAGACATATCATCCACTTGACTATTTTCTTTTTCTAGAGTACTAGAATCAGAGTCCAATGAATAAAACTCTTCCGATTTTTCTTCTTCTTCTGGTTGAGTTTCTTCTTCATCACTGTCACTGTCACTGATATCCATATCCTCATCGTTATTCTCATCAGAAACCTCGTGTTTTTTTGGAGGTTCATTTTGAGTATCTTTAGTACCAACATCAATCTTTTTTTTCTCTTTACTATTGTTTTTTTTTTGTTGAATCATTTCTTGTTTGATTCCATAGGGATTGTATCGATACTTTTTCAATATATTATTATGATCTGATGACTGTTCATTATCTTCATCTCCACTTTGTGAAGAATTCTTAGATCCGGATCTAGTGAGAATTGGAGATTTAACTGTTGATACTGGTTTTGTAAACTTTTTTGGAGTAATCATATTTATAAACAAATCTGGTACTTTTCTTTCTCTACGACGATTATAAATTAACTCCCTACAGTTATCTAAAATATCAGGTTCTTTTACTTTTTCATTTTCATACAACTCTTTTTGATACATTTTAAGTTTACCACTGACTCCAATTTGATCTTCCAATGCATTATAAAAATCAAATAGTGTTGGTGGACCTTTCTTTTCTGGTTTTTTCTTTGGTACACTTTTATGATGTGACCTTTTTCTTTCACTACTATTATTATCATTATTAATATTATTATTAATATTATTATTATTTATATTGGTGTTTGTATTATCGGTTTCAGTTGTTGTTGTTGTTGTCGTAGTAGTAGTAGTAGTTGTTGTAGAATTTAAATTATTATTTTCTTCAAATACTTCTACAGATGGTTTATCTGTTGAATAGATATCATAAGGTTCTGATACTTCAATTATATCCTCAGTTATTACATTTTGATAGTCATTACTTTTTATATTTTCGTTATCACCATCTGTAATCATTGTCGTTTTGAAGATATATATTCCAGTTTCAGATCAAACTTGCAGACTTGTTCTGTAAACGATACAAATAACAATGTCAAAAAAAAATTGAAATTTTTCAAAAATGGGCGGATTCTGTTGTCATTTTTTATTTAATTTAAAAGTGGAGGGAAATTGATTATACACCTCCAACCACCTAATTAGTTTTTGAAAGTTTACCGTTGAACTATCTGAACTAGTATCAATTATCAAGTCATAATATGACATATCTTCATAATCTAAATGATATAAATCATTATATCTCTTTCTATCATCTTGATCTCTATTTTGATTTTCAATGAATTTTGATACAATATCATTAATGTTCTCTAGAGGTAATTTTGAAATTTCATTTAAAAAACTACCAATATTCTCTTCTTCATTACTATTACCATCTATAGTATTAACATTTTTCAATTTTGAAAGATGTTCTTGTGCAATTTTAAATTCAGATTCACCAATTTCTCTCTGAATAAATCTTAAAGCTTGTTCTTTGGCACTGCATTTTAGATAGATTCTATAGAGATCTTTTTTACCTAGACCTTCTACAAAAGTACCCATAATGGCAGGTTGTCTACCTTCTATAACTATATATTTCTGTTCAGGTATCCAATTATGACCTGATATCAATTGACAAGTACGATAATCCAATTCAATATCCACTCTCTTTCCTTGTAGTTTCTTTAATGCATCAGATTGTTCATGTAATTTACCTTCTTGAATGATCCTCAATAATCTAGATTGTTCACCAACACTAATACCTAATGTCTGTGCCAATTCTCTAAACATTTGACCAACAGAATAGAAACCACCTCCTTGGTAATATGAAGAAAGGTTCTTTGCCATTGTAGATTTACCTGTAAATTGGTTTCCTGATATCAATACCATTGGCATTGCTTTTTCTTTATTCTTTAAAATTTCATTACTCAGACTATCAATTGCATTCTTTCCTATATACTTTTGAAATTGATCTCTAAGTATTTGAAATGACCTCATTAGATATTTTATAAATCTAAATCTAAAAAGGGGGGTTGTCGTCTACACCAAAATAAAATTTAAATGATCTCATAAAATTTTCAAATAAAAATGCGAAAAACATTCGGTGGGTTTTTTTCAAATTTTTTTGATCAAATCTATATCATTCACTCCAATTCTCAAAACAAAAAAACAAATAATTATAATATTATTTCGGATTTATAAAATTATGAAAATCCAAAGTATTTATTTAAATTTATTTGTAATATTACTGTTTATTTATTCAACAGTGTATTGTGCAGCACCAACATTGACACAGTTGACAAAGTTCTCCTATGTCAATAACTTTTATGCAACACCAAATACCTGTACCAAAACTTATTATATTAAAATGGAACCTGATACTGGTGATACATTAAATGTACCAACAGTTGTAGGTACTGGATTATCAGGAATTCCAAGTGGAGTAGTATCCTTTACTCAAGGTACTACAAAGACGTACAGAATCACTGCTACAACCAACTTGGGCAGTGGTACAATTACAGTTACAGTAACTACACAACAATCAGCAACACAATTTGTGACTATTGACTATACATGTGTTGCACAACCAAGTCCTATAACCATAGCCAGATCCAATCTATACTATAGTGGAGGTAATCTACCGGACAGTAATTCATTTGATTTTGAAATTTCCAATTATCCACTGGGTATTAAGTTCCTGGATACCTATTGTGATACACCATTTACATGTGGTGTAACACGTTTGATTCCAGATAGTAGACTATATACAGTTCCTTATAACCTACAATCCAATTTTACTAGTGCACCTTTAAAACTCACTCTTGTTGACTATAATAGTACAGAAACTGTTCTATCAACATCTTCCTTCTTGGGATCTACATATCAACTAAATTCACCAGCCATTGCAAATCTTCAATTATATCCAAATACAGCTTCACCAACATTTCAAAAACCAGTTTTAAATGCATTCTATTCGGTTGATACACCAGCATCTTCTAAGCATTTCATTAAACTAAGTGTACAGTCATCTGGTGCTATTATAATGAACTCACCAGTACCAATTGGTGGATCTCCAACTACATCAGTTCAATATCTAGGTCAAATGTTTGCAAAGAATCCATTATATCAATTATACGGATTCAATGGTGCTACCAATAGTTCTACACAAATTGATAGTCTTTCTATAGTATTTCCAAATAGACCTGCATTTGGAACTCCGTTATGCACAACAGATGCCAAGTTCCCTCAATTTGGAATTTCCAATACCAATACTAGACTCTATCTCATAGGTTTAACATCACTCATCAGAACTTTAAATGCACCATTTCCATATGGTGTCTCATCAGGTAATGGTGTATCACATACTTATTCCATTTCAACATTTGCCAGTCAAAATCAAAAGACTTCACTTTCATTAGTAATGTACCAATACAAGGATCAATCTGCATCATGTCAATTCACATTCACACCTGCAACTGCAGACCAAACAGCACCTGTTCTAAGCAATGTTGAATTCACTCCATTATCTGGTGAGAATGCTATCATCACTTTATCCATTTCTGATAACCTCTCAGGTATCTCACAGATAATCTTACAATTCTCCGACGAAGTCAGCAGTGACACCAAACAAAGTGTACAAGTTCAACTAGGTGACTTGGTATTAGGTACCTATCTAGATGGAACCTATCAAAAAGTTATCAATTACCTAGGTGTGGTTTCAATGAGTGTTCGTGTTATTGACAATGCAAATAACGTTGGTAACTACTTTGTATCTGCTTATAAAAATGCTGATTTGGATCCACTAATTCCACAATTCCCTTTATACCTACAAGGGTACCATACCATCACCAAAGCTGCTGATATCACACAATTTTCATTTAAATCCACTCAAGTTGATGTCTCAAATGGTAATGTTGAAAATGAACTGTACATTAGTTTCGCAGGTCAAGATCCAACAAGTACATTGATATTCCAACCCTATTTCTATGGTGGAGGTTCATGGAATCCTTCATTCTACAGTACCTTTTCAGCAGGTAAATTCACCATTAAATTCACAGTACCAGCACGTTTATTCACTGGTCCTATTGACTATAGTATCTATATTGCTCCACATAACTTTACCAATTCTCAAATTTACAATATTGTAGGTGCCAGTTCTCAATTGAGAGCTATATCTCAAAATGCCGATCAAATTGGACCTTTGGTATCTGATATACAAGTTTCATCAGCTCAGGTTACTGTAACTAATGACACTGTCATATCATTCACTGTTACCATTCAAGATTCTCTAAATGGTCTTAGTAAAGGTACTATCCGTATCACTAGTGATGTAGACCCCGTTGGATACTCATACACCATAACACCAAGTTCAGGTACAGGTACTAAATTCCAAGGTGCTTATAAACTCGATCTTCCATTAACTACAAATTGCATTAGTCAAACCTACCAAATTAGTTACTTATCACTTTATGATACATCAGGTTTCCATACTGAAACTTACGATTTCAATACCAATACTGGTCTTGATCCTCTTGTGAAGTTAGCTACCAATCCAACAATTCAAACTACTTGCGCTATGACTCCTGATACTACAGGACCTGTTGTACAAACATTTGTAGTAACACCTGATATCTCTTCCGTTGTCATTGATGTCACTGGAACTCAAGAAGATAGAACTCTAACAGCTGTCATAACAGCTTCTGATAATGAATCTGGTATTCTAATTACCAGACCACCATCAGTCTATCTAGGTGCTGTTGGCTTCAAAAATGAAGAATTTCCATGCACTTTAACTAATAATACAGTGGATTTGAAAACTGCTGAATTTACATGTACTATTGTCATTCCATTCGGTCTTGGATACACACAAGGATTGGCATTGTCATACTATGGTCTATTTAACAACCATTTCCAAATCACAGGTAAATCAATGAAAGATCTAAATATGGCTATAGCTACCAGTACTGTTAAATACGCACCAACATTACTCACCTACTCTGGAGCTTTGGCAAACAATGGTGGTACTTTAACTCTCTATGGATCTAGATTTGGTGTAATTTCTACTAATACTATAGTCCAAATCGACAAAGGAACAGGTTTTGAAGATTTATCTCTAACATTTGATTTATTCAGTCAAGTTGTATTGGTATTTGATTTACCTGCTATAAGCGGAACTTCATTTGATATCAGGGTATCCGTTAACACTATAGCTACCAATAAACTTACAATTCCATTGACAGGTGGTACCAGTACAACTACAAATAATCCAGGAACTACTGACAACACTGTTGACACTGGTCAGACATCTTCTATACCAGATGGTGGTTCAGGTACTCAAACAACCAATGGTAATCCAACATCATCCACTTCTACAACTGGAGCTATGGATTCAACAACTCAAAGCAATGTAATTTCCGATTCCCCCATAACACACCAATTCAATCTAATATTGCTATTTATCACTGTTATTGGTTGTTTAATTTTATTATTTTAAAATTAATCAATTATTTTGATGATGGACAAATAAGAATATTCATCATATGAATATATATAATTTTTTTTTTAAATCTCTCCCACCCCACACACTTCAACTCTCCCATTAAAATCTACCCCACTTTCCTCATCTTTTCACTGCTTTGTCACTTGTATCATAAACACTTTTACTACTATATATTGTAATAACCCAAAATAAATAATACCCCCCCAATTCTTTAACCTGCCCTATCATAAAATATCTTTTCATCTTTTATCATACTTTGATTTGGTGTGTTTATATAAATTCAATATAAATTTTATATTTTGATATTAAAAAAACGTATAATTACAATAATCATCTATATTTTTATACAATTATATTAAATATATATCTTACAATATTTTCATTGTTTTTCTACACAATTTTTTAATTTACACTCACCCACGATTGCTTTATTTTTTTTATACTATATATGTCATTGTATTTTATCTATCTTTTTTTTTTAAAAAGCAATGACGAAAAAGTTAAAATTGAATAATAGAATATTAGTTTTTTTAATATTTATAGTAATTGTAAATATTGTTAATAGTTGTCAAGATTCTTTTCAATGTGGCAACTCTCCATTGTCACAATGTAAAAAATCAATCAATATTCTAGATTCTATAGAATTAGATTATGTAAATGGTCGAATAATGTTTTTGGCAAAATATTCAAATGATAAATTTCCAAAACTACTTTCCATCCCTACGAATGGTGGATTTGTAAAATACCATTATTCAATATTTGGTGAAAATCCAATGATGTCAATTACCAGTCTTTATAGGTATTTACCAATTTCAGGTACAATTTATTTAAATACAAATGAACTATTACATGGAGGACCAGTTATCAGTTATTATAATAATGAAGATTCAACTATTGGATTCCAGTTAGGTAATATTCAACCAAAGGATTTACAATTTGATGAAGAAAATCAACAAACTTTTGGATCGGTTGATTTAAATATCATAAGGTTGGATAGTATTCCAATTTCACCAACACAATCTATAAAAAGATCTGCTATTCTATACCGAGGAATGGATTGGGAAACTAAAGTAAAATTCAATCAAAATAATCTCTATATTCGAATGAATAACACTATATATATTGGTGATAAAAATTGTCAAAACTGTTCGAGATCACAATTATCAATACTAGTTTCTGAATCATTTGTAATACAAGGTGATTTACAATTATCAACTGATACTATATTTTATTTAAATAGACAGCAAAATTCTATAATTGGTTATCCATTATCAGGTGGACAAAATAGTGGAACTATAATTCTATCAATAGATGATAAAATTAATGATTTTATATATTATGATAACTCTATATATTATCTACGAAAAAATTCAATTTATAAACTATCTTTAACAGTCGCAAGTATTCCACAAATATTGTACGATGGGAATAAAGAAATAGGAGATTGTCAATGTTCTGATGGTTTTAGTGGTGAAACATGTTTAGAATGTTCAGTATTCTCTGGAAATAATACAATAATATGGAATTTAGGATCACCATATTGTATTCCAATTTCACATCAAAACCAAATGCCACTAAATTGTTTTGAAAATTCTGATTGTAATGCTCCATTTGGACAATGTTTTGCAATACCAGGTTCACCTGGAATATGTCAATGTCTAAATAATTTCTCAGGTATAAATTGTCAATCATGTCAAGGTACTATAACATGGAAAGACGGTTCGCCCTATTGTAATAAATAGTTAACTATTCCAAAAAAAACTTTAATTTATTATTTTTAACAATTAAAATTTGCTTTTGCTTTCTTTTTTGAAACTTCTAATAGATTTTCATAGAGTCTTGAATCGGATTCCATTGATGATTGAATAGTGGTTGAAGTGTCATTAGATGGTTCATCTATAGTCTTTCTCTTATTGAAAATCAATCTCATTTGATAGAGTGCATTTTTATACTGCACTTCATATGGTTTATAGTCTTCAAATTTCCATTTTAGTTTATGAATAGAATGAGATCTTTCAGCTTTTTTCATTGTGAATAGGTAGTGTTTGAGTTCTTGTTTCTCAACTATGGTATAAGAACTACCATCTTTACCAGCTCTTGCAGTTCTACCTACTCTATGGACATATAATGTGATATTTGGGGGTGCATTATAGTTGATAACCACATCAATATCCTGTATATCCATACCTCTTGACATGATATCTGAACAAATTAAAATATCAATTTCACCATTTCGGAATCTGCTCAATAGAGCTGATCTCTCTGATTGACTTTGAACAGATGAATATTCTTCGGAAACAAATTTCAACCCATCAACATTTTGAATGAATTTTAATAATAAATTCAAACGATGAGTTGTTTCCAGAGATTTTGTAAAACATATAATTTTCTTTTTACTAGTGCTATCATCAGTACTTATAGTATTCTTTAAAATATTTAGCAGTACCAATGGTCTCTGTTCAGAAGTTGATGATATTATATAGGATTCCTTTAGTGTTTCTGGCATTTTATATTTAATTTCTTTAATTTTACTGGTGGTAAAGAATAATGGTGCATGTAATTGTAATAGTGAAATTTTAGTTGGGTTATAGGTCATTGTTGCTGATAATAGAATTTTAACTAATTTACATTGACTCTGACTCAAATGATTACCTGGTGTTGAATCAATTAACTTTACATTAATCTCTTGAATTTGAATATTACCTTGTTCCTTTACTGTTATATTATTTATATTTGTACCTAAATTATTATTATTTTCTATATCCATATTATTATTACTATTTGCAGAATCCATTAAAATTTCTAACCAATCTTGAAAAGATTGTCTTAATAGTCTATCAGCTTCATCTATAACTAAATAATTTAGAAATTCTAGTGTGAAACCTTTGGTTTCATTAATGTGATCTACTAAACGACCTGGTGTTGAAACTAAAATATCTACAAGTGATTCCATTTTGGAATGGTCGCCAAACTGATATTGTCTAACTAATAATTTCTGTTCAATGTGAAATGGTCTAATACCAAGATACTCGACCACCAAATCAGTATGTTTTATAATGGATTTAAATGTCTTTTCAACTTGTGATACCAAATCATGTGTAGGTACTACAACTAAAATCTTTAATCTTCTAATTACTCTATTTACAATCTTTTGTACTAAAGGTATTGCATAGGATAATGTTTTACCAGACCCAGTAGGTGCACAAACACAAATATCATGTCCTTCCGTTTTACTAATAAATGGTATAATTTCTTTCTGAACTGTAAACAGTGAACTAATTGAAATATCATGTAGATTTTTTATTAACCATGGCTCAATTCCATAATTTTTTAGTGAATCCTCTTCAGTCGTCATTCGTTTTTTTTTATACATAAAATTGATTTGTAGTTTTTTATTTTTATTATTAAAAAAATTTGTAATTCATCTAAATTGTTACACAAAATGGAAATAATTGACAACGTGAACCATAGCTAACGAGCATTGCACATTTTTCATTTCCTTCACAAGTTAGATCATCACATGAATAGCATTCAGATTTAAATTGACATTTTGTATTATTACATTCAAAACCAAAAGAACATCCATAAGTTCTACAGTCTTGGTTTTGGTAGGGTACACCTTTAGGTATACATTGGTAGTTACCAACACAAGTACTATTAGAATGACATATGCAAGGTGTTTTGTAATAAGAATGAATATCAATAGTTGAATTAATAGTACCTCTAGAATATAGTGATATAGTAGCAATTGATTTTGTTCGTCGAGTTGTAAATGAAATACTTGAAAGATGATTCAAAAAGTCTATTGAATGATCCATATTATGAAGTGTAATATCTGTTGATGATGCTCTTGTAACTTTAATTCTTGAGGATATTGGTGGAATAAATTCCAAAGAATCACCTTTTTCAGGGAGATTCTCTAGTCTAATACGAAGACTTTGTACTTGACATTTACTGGTAGTCAATGGTTGATAGTTATTCTGCAAGAAATGGTATATACCACTTTGATTAAATGGTATTGATGTTGATTTTAGTTGTAAATTAGCAACTACTCTATTTCTTTCACCATAGACTCCATAGATTATGTCACCTTTTGCAACGAGCATATCTTGAATGCCATCATTGTTAAAATCAGAAGATGCAATTTCTAAACCATCAACTTCTCTAAATCTAAATCCAGTGCATTGGTTATCCAAAGGTGATGATCTATCAGAGAGTCTTACAACTGGTGCTAAGGGAATAGTTGTACCATAGACTGCCCATACTAATCTATCACTAACCGATACACATTGTAAATCATCTAAACCATCTCCATTCACGTCACTTAGAATTACAGAATCACATTCATGAGAAACATATGTTCCAGAACCTTTAACAAATGCAACAACTTTAGAATCATCTCTAATTGTTGGGTTAAATGTGGAATGCCATTTATATCCTGAACGTTGACCAAATATTACATAAACTTCCAATGCACTTTGATTAGCATTCGATACTGCCATATCAGTCAATCCATCACCATTAAAATCACCAAAACTCGCTAATCTATATCTTTGAATGGAATTGGATACATTAGATATCAAAAATCCATCAGATCCATTATAACTGGGTGAATAAAATGCAGGGAAACTAGGTCTACCAAACATTATTTGACAAGTTGGGTTCAGGAATAATATATCATCATAACCATCATTATTAATGTCACCACAATAGAGCATGAGAGATTGTGTGTCCATATAAAAACCAATATTTCCATCTTCAATGGAAGTCTTGTTAAATTCACCTTTGGAATCTGTTGGATATTTTTCACCATTTTTCAATCCAAATAGTACATAGGATTTCTTGTGTGAAATTTGTGACATTTCAACACCATCGTAAAATGAAGTTTTTGAACCAAACACAAAATCCTTTACACCATCACCATTTACATCACAAATTGCTTTGGTAATACCAAGTGCTTGATGTGGTTCACCTTCAATTATAAAACCATTGTTTCCATCAATCACCATGGTGGCATTAAAAGGACCACTACTACCATAGATAACATAGATTCTTCCAGCAGCAGGCAATGAATTAGTTAGCACAATATCATCATAACCATCATTATTAAAATCACCACAAATGGGGTATCTCTCAGGTTGTAAAAATTCAAATTTAAAACCATTTATACCATTTACATCCAATTCAATTGGTCTAGTTTTCTTACTATATCTAGTTACATTTCCAAATAATACTACATATCCATTACGAGTTATAACAATTATATCCTATATATTTTATAATTAGTATTTAAATTAATATTAATATGGTTAAATTAAAACTTACTTGATTACCATCACCATTTATATCACATTCACCTTCAACATAACCAGAATATGGAGATCTAATAGCTACACTGTTAGTACTATTAAGCTGTGAAATTGAAGTTGGAAAACTATAAATTGTAGATATAAAAACTGTGAGTATTAATAATCTAATTAAAACTAAATCTTTCATTTCAAAGTTGTAATGAATTATAAAAGAAAAACATTATAAAATATAAATTTATAGTAATATAGTAGTAGTTGTAATATATATTTAATGTACATGTGTGTTGTTGTAAAAAATTTTAAAAGTGTATTCTTTATTCACACATTTAATTGTGGATTACATTGCCAAAATTTCATAGGTAACAATTTAACTAGCCTTATATTCAATTATATTACCCAAATAAAATAAATAATTAAAATTACAAAAATAGGGAAACTACATTTAATAGTAATTTTTTATTTTTTTTAAATACACACATGTACCACTATTCTTTAAATTATTATATTGATTAAATTATTCTTATAAATATACTGTTGGAAGAAATGGAGTTTCTTTATTTGTTCCTTTATAAAATTCTGAATAATAAGAGATAATACAAATAAATTTAAAAATAGATTATTTTTTTTGTTTTTGGCGGTTTAATTTAGAGATATTACATTTATTTTAAAAGTTAAATAGTATTACTATAAAACCAAGAATAAAAGTGAAAATCATGTTAATTGATAAAGTGGAAGTAGAACTAACATCTTTATAGACACATTTAGTGCTATTGGTTACAGGTGTTATAGTAATTTGAATATCGCCACTGAATAATGGGTTCTCCATTTGAATGGTCATATACACCATATCTTGATAACAAGCTGTGAAATTAAATGGAGTTGATAAACCAGAAATCTTATGATCGTTTTTATTTGCCAAACCATCAAATGAGAGGTAAACTTCACATTTCTCAGCTTGACCTTTAGAGTCAATATAAAGATCTAAGTTTGTAACTACAGTAGAGGTTGAATTGTCGTCATTGGTGAATCTAAAGTAAGCAATTTCATCGTTTTCAAAAGTAAAAAATAGAGTCTGTGCAAATTGACTCTCTGCCATTGTCTGCCAATATACCATATCTTTATATTGTTGTAATACATAGGCTTTGCTACATTGTAAAACTAGTATAATACATAAAAATTTATAAATAGTTGATAATTTGATCATTTTGGGATAGGTGTTTAAGAGAAAAAAAAATTATTTTTTTTTTTAAATAATGTAAATTGGGTTGTACCGAAATAAATATGTGTTTTTCAAAGTTGTCCAAACCCCGTTGCACTTTTCCGTTATAAAAAAAAACTTTTCAAAATGATTCGGGTCAAACTCCAAAAAAGTGAATAATATCTATTTATTATCAACTGTTGTTCATTACAACATGTGAAAAGATATTAAAAACACATCTAGATGTGTATTTGTTGAACAGTCAGTTGAACGCATTTTAAGTACTTTATTAAGCAAAACAAAAGTTTTTTAAATTATCATCTAGATACAATTTTAATGTTGAATTCTTTTGGTTTGAATGTCATTCCAGGTTGTTCAGTTTCATCTAATTTTGAAATACCATCAGGTAACATGATTTTATAGGAATGTAGTAACTTAACCAATACCAAATAGATTTCATCAGTTGCAAGACTTTGTCCAATACAATTTCTACTACCTAGAGAGAATGGATGGAATACATGGGAGTGATTGTCATTGATGAATCTCTCTGGAATGAATTCGGTAGGGCTCATAAAATTCTGTTCATTGTACATCATTGCATAGTGGAAATGGAGTATTTGAGTACCTTTTGGAATGAATAGATCATTTATTTGAATATCCTCCTTGGTAGTTCTAGGAATATTAAATGGACCTGTTGGTTTGTATCTTTGACATTCTTTAATGGCTGCATTTAGATAGGGTGTTTGAGAACGATTGGCAATACACAGCCCACCAGGTTGAGAATCTTGAACTGATTTTAATTCAGCATAGATCTTCTCTTGAATTTCAGGGTGATTTGCCATGAGTAATATAAACCATTCCATTGTTGAACTCGTAGTCTCACTTCCAACAGCCATCAATTCCATTCCCAATACCAATATTCTATTGACTTGATCTGGTTTAGTGATATCCAATTGACATATAAAGCTATCCATTAAATCTCTTGGATTCTCTCTATCGATTGTATTCAAATGATCTTCATAGATCTCTTTAATATAGTTCTTTAATATAGTTTCTTCATTTCTCCAATAATAGAGATAAGCCAATCTAAAAGGTGCCAAAAAATGAAACATATCAGCTACTGACAAAGAACCACTAATAACAAAACAATCGTCCATCGCCTTTAAAAGTTTATGTAGTTTAGAAGTTCCGGTATGTAAATCTTCATCATAGGGTAACTCTTTGGAATATATATAATTGAAAATAACATTCAATGTATACTTTTGACATAATTGTCTTGGATTGAGTTCCATTGACTGATCTGCATACTCACCAAGTACATCAACAAACTTTTGAACTTGACTCTCGATAATGTGTGTGATTTTTCTAATTTTTTGATTAGAAAATGAAGATACCACCAAATTCTTGTTTTCAATCCAGTATTCGTGATCACCACCAGTTAACCCTATAAAGCCACTGGAAGCCCATTGCATAACTGGTGTTCGATGTCTATTCACAAAATTATTAAAATTCTTTACAAATATTTCACGAAGCATTTCAGGTTCTGATACAAATAGTGTTAGATGATCTCCAACCCACAACTTGAAATTATTTCCATAGGTAGGTATCATTTTCATCAATGCTAAATGTATAGGTTCACCACCCAATAAATGTAAATGGCCTATAATTGGTAAAGCTAATGGTGCTTTTAAATTATCATATTTTTTGTTTTTTTCAATCTAAATTTATATATATATTTATTAATAACAGATATTTATCAAAATTGTAAAAAGATAATTCATTGCACTTACAAATGATTTAAATAAATAAATTATAAATACAAATATTAATAAATATATTATATTCATTGTTGTTTTTGATAATAGTTTGTATGATGAATACAAGTGAAAAAATAAAATTATTTATATAAATAGTTTTTTAAATTTTAAACATATTTTTGTTTATAGAAAGATGAATATGATATAGAACTAAAGTTATTTTTATCCTTTTAAAAAACCACTCTGTTTTCAGTTTTTACTCTAGGTTAGTGAATTTATTTGAATGATCACTCCTAACAAAAAGATTAACAAATGTTATTAATAATCAATAGCGACTGGCAATATTAGTGTTAAAATATTGAATTTCAATAAAATCACCCTGAGTGTTTATTGATTAATTGGTTTAAATCTAAAGAGATAACCCTTTTTAGTTTGGGGTTTTTTTTAAATTAATTCAAATCCATTCACAGAACCAAAATATTTTAAAATTTTACATAGGATAGGGGTGAATAAATAAAAGAATTAAAAAATGAGTTAATCATTTGAGTAATAAAATATATAAAGTCGGAGGAATTTGCTTTTTGCTTAGAAAAAAAATTTTAAAAGATGACACCTGGCGCATTAAAGAATCTTCTCAAAAAATAAAGAAACTCTTTCTATTTCACTACAAATTTTTTTTTTTTTTGTATAATCAATTTCCAATTTTACATCAATAATTAACCCTTTAAATATAACCATGGCATACGAATCAAAAAATGAAGAAAGTCAACCATTAATTGGTCAACAACCAATTCAACCACAACAACCAAACATTCAATATGTTTATGTACCACAACAACAACAACAACAACCACAACAACAACCCCCACAATACCAACCACAATATGTCTATGTACCACAACAACAACCACAAGGTTACTACCAACCACAACCACAATACATTATTGCAGGAGGTGAACCAGCTTGTGGTAAAAAATGTTCTTTCTTTGATAACCCAACTCATGCCACCATCTTCTTTATTCTAGGTTTCTTTGTACCATTGTTATGGATCTGTGGTCCAGCCGTATGTATTATTTATTTAATTTTTAATTAATTAAAATACTAATTAATATAATTTATTATTTGTAATATTAGTTTGGTCGTTCTCCAAATAAATCTGCCAGAGTTTTGGGTATTATCAGTACCATCATGTATGCATTAACTATGATTGCAACCATCATTACATTGGCCTGTTTATTACAAGCCTCTTATTTTGACAACTGGTACAATTACAATAACTGTTATTACAACGACTACAATAATAACAACTACAGCAGCGACAACAACAACTACAGCAGTGACAACAACAACAACAACAACTACAGCAGTGAAAACTATAACTAGACTAACTAAATTTACTCTACCACAAATAAATTTCCTCCTGTAAATAATACTAATAATTCCTCTATATTTTAAATTATATCGATATCTATTAATTTTATATTTATTTTTTTTTTTTTGATTACCTGGTCTTCAAACAACCAGTTAACCTTTTTTTTTTTTAATTAAAATAAATACAAAATAATATAGATTATAAAAAAAAATACAATATCATTAATGTGTACTGTTTAATTTGTTTAATATTGTTTCTATTTATTTACATATTTTTGGTATTTAAAGATAAGATTTTCTTAATTTAATTAACCAAGTTTTGTAGAGTTGTTTTAGAGATTGTTCAGAGAGTTTCTTTTCTTTTACACTGGAAATAGAGAGTTTGGAGAGTTTGTTGGAGACTGACTGAATTTGATCAGCACATTGTTTTTGTAAAATGGTAAATTGTTCTTTAGACATACTGTCAGAATCTCTAATATTGAGAATTTGTTGGAACTCATTTTCATTTGGTACTAGTGAGTATTGATTGTGGTCTAGGACTTGTTCAGATCTGTTGACAAGTCTCCAAGCATGAGATAGGTTAATTCTAGATTGTTGGAAATCCTTGTCAACCATTGCCTTGGATTTTGCCAATTGTCCTTGGGATACACCCCAACAATGATGAATAAGGTTAGTTTGAAGATATTGACCATTGAGTGACATTAATGATTTCCAAGCTTCACTTTGTAATTGTACTATATTACTATTGTTTGGTAATGGTAATACAACTTCAACAGCTCTGTGATTACCACTAGCTAAAAGCGATAAGAAATAAGAAATCTCAAATAATTGAATACCATTGACATAGGTATCTCTTTGAAGTGTTGATTGGTCTACTGTAACTTCCAATTTTGATTTGGTTACATCTCTAATTGTATTTAGATCCACTCTATTAGGATCAGGATATAATGATACATATTGACTAGTCTTTGAAACATATACACCAATCCAATCATTTGATTTGTTTTCTGATCTCAGTCCGTGTAGTTTACTTCCAGACTCAGACAAGAACAGTAATTTACCATCTATACTATAATTTTTCATCAATTGTTCACACTTGCTTACAATGTCTAACTTATTTTCATTTTTTAATACCAATTGATCTTCAGAGAATAAATCAGTTTGATCAAGAGATTTAATGTGATTTAATCTAATATTTACTAACCAACTGCTAAGTAACTGTATATTACATGATCTTGGTAGAGAATTAGTTTCTTTTACAGTTGCTAATGTACTTTCAGTCTCGATAAACAGTTGATCAATCTCTTTTAGAGTTTCATTGAAATCACATCTACCCATACGTATATTCATAATCTTCTCTCTGATATCACCTTGCAAGAACACCAATGGTTCTTGTCCTTTCAACATTCGTTTAGTTTCCTCCAACAGACGAATAGTGTGATATAATTTCTTAAATTGTGAATGGTTACTATTTAGATTTGAGTTCTCTGAAGTATCAGCTTTTCTAGCGTCACCCAACTGTGATTTTGAATAACTAATATAATGATAACACACCGATTGACTAATGAACTTTTGTCTCTGTCTATAGATCTCCAACCATTCTGGAGCAGTATAACAATAATGATTTACAAATAGTGGTTCTACCAACTTTGGATTACCTTTATATAAAAGTTCACAAAATCTCTCTGCTTCGAATAATACATAATCAGGATCGTGATCATCCATTACCATTGTATTCATGTTACCTGATAATACATCTTCAATATCAGCTAAAAACACACCAAAGTAATCCTTATCACTAGTTTCAACATTTAAATTAAAAGAGTGACTTCCAACTAAACAAAAGAATATAACTTTGGCTTTAGATTTACGTTTCTCTAATATCTTTTCACTAAACTCTTTATAAAAACTTTCAGATTCTTCTACTACCATAATTAATTACAGATTGTTATTTTAAAAAATATCTTATATTAGATTTGATTGTGTGTTGCAAATGCAAAAATTTAAATTTTAAAAATGAATATCGCAAGATAAAAAAATATGGAAATTTCTGGTAAAATAAAATTCAGTAATTAATTATATTAATTTAATTTAAATGTATTTCTGAGATTTTTAGAATCTTTTCTAAATCTTCATTGGTAGGTGAGAGTACTTCATTTACATTCATTGGTATTTGTGATTTTAATTCTGATCTTTGCAGGATAATTTCTTCGATAGTATGTTTACATGTTAGACGATAGATATGAACTGGTAATGTTTGGCCTATATAATGGACTCTATCCTCTGCCATTAAATCCAATATTGGATTCCAATCCGAGTCATAAAAGATAACAGTGTTGGTATTCTCAAATCTAAGACCTAGACCACCAGCCCTAGTTGTTAGAACAAATGCAAAATAATCCGAACTCTCTTCATTAAAAGATTTTACCATTGCCTCTCTACTATGAAAATCAGTAGAACCATCCAATTTGTGAGATTTATAATTTCTAAATTTCATATATCTGTCAATGATCTCCATCATTTTGGACATTTGTGTAAATATTAGTACCTTTCTATCTTGTTCTTTTAGTGCTCTTAAAAGGTTATCTAGAACCATCATCTTTCCAGAATTTGTAATCAAATGTTCACCATTGATTTTTGGCTCAGGTTCCACACCAAATAGATATGGGTGATTACAAACTTTTCTCAATTGCATACACAGGTTAATAAAGTTTTGATCTGAACCATTCTGACTTGATAAACCATTAGGAAACAATTCTTTATATTTTGCTAATAGATTTTTATACAATTCTGATTGCATAAGTGTTAAATCTGCATGTAAAACTGTTGTATTCTTGGGTGGTATAGATTTCTCAATTTGAGACTTTAACCTTCTCATTATAAATGGTTTCATTACTTTATGTAATTTCTCAACCATCTCATGTTGATTTTCATTATCTTTAGTACCAAACCATTCATTAAATTCCTCTGATGATGTACATATATTTGGTATCAAGAAATAACAAAGTGCCAATGCTTCTTGTAAATCATTCTTTTTTAATCATTTTAGGGTTAATAAATGTATACATAAATTAATGAGATGATATATACATACCATTAAAGGTGATCCACTACTTAAGAGTCTAAATTGTGATTTATATGACATTAGAGCTTTTGTACGTTTTGAGTTTAAATTGTTAATAGGAAAACCTTCGCCAAGGATCATGTAGACCCATGGTACTCTAATGAGAAATGATGCATCTTGAATTGAACATTCATAGGTTGTTAAACATATATCAAATTGACCCAATTGTATTTCCTTTTTAAGCGAATCTCTTGTGGTTTTGTCACCTTGATATTTAATGACCCTTGCTTTTAGGTACCATTTATTCAATTCTTTTAACCAATTATGAACAGTAGATAAAGGAACAATAATTAAATGTGGTCCTTTTATACCTTTACACTCATTTAAATATGCCAACAATGATATTATCTGCAGAGTCTTCCCTAATCCTAACTCATCAGCCAAAATACCATTGATACCACATTCATTCATTTTAATCAACCAATTCAATCCTTCAATTTGGTAATCTCTCATTATACCATTTTGAATAAATTCTGGATGATGAGTAAATACATTATTATTGTTATTATTATTTGATGTTAAAGACTGTGAAATTATATCAATTTGCCCCAATAGATGTTGAAAAGATTCTTCTGATAGAGCTGGTGTTAATTCCTCATATTCTTTATCTGAAACTTGAATACTATCCATTTTTATAAGTAATTGATTGTGGAAACTAAATAAGAAAAAATCAAAAATATCTGAAAATTTCCCAAATTGATAGATTTTACCTATGAAAAAGGGGACAAAGGTATAAATATATAATATAAAAAGATAAAATTAGGTAACTTGGTTGTGATTTCTCAGTGACAATAATTTTTTCTTAGAAATTTTAAAAAAAAATGAAGTTTTTGTCTTTTTTCAATTTTTTGAGTAGTACTCAAAAATAACAACAAACTAATATGAAAAGATCCTTAACACCATCATTTAAATATGAACAAAAAAAAGTTAAATTAGATTTACCTGAGCTTGGTGTAGTAGCTGAATCTATACCTGCACCAAAAGGTCCTGGTAGAAAGAAGAAAGTTGCGGAACCAGTTATCAATCATTTACAACTATATCAAATTAATAAAAAAGTAGAAGATGCTCTTTTATCAGAAGAAGAAAAATCTGAAAATAATAGTGAAAATGGTACAACTGAAGGTGGCGGAAAAGAAGAAACTAAAAAAGGAAAGAATGTATTTATGAATTCAACTTCACCATTTATGTATTTCTTGATTAAATATAAAAATACTCAAAAAGTTGGTGAAGAAGGAACTGGTATGTAAATAGATTTAGAATTTATTGCACTCAATATTGATATTAATATCTATAATTTTTGGGAATATAGCAATTTTAGAAGTTTCTTATGAAAATGCAATTATATTTAATTTAGAAGGTAAACAAATTGGTAAAACAGGTTTAACTAGAATGGGTGAAAATGATCCTGAGGAAGGTCAAAAAGTATTGATTAAAAAGAAGGAAGTATATTTTAATGAGGACTTTTCAATGAATATTGGTAATAAATGGGTAAAATTGATTATTCAAGTCAATGAAGAGGAATATAAGAACGGTAGTATATTCCTAAAGACTGATGAGATTATAGCAAAGAAGAAAAAAGAGAAACAAGAAAAGAAGGCAACATATATATTGGCAGCAGCACGTAGACCTAAAGGTTTTATAGTTCCTTATAAAGGACTGGAAAAACAAAAAAAACTTACAAAACCATTGCATTCACCTTATGCCAAAGATGCAATTGTTTTGTATCAACCTATTGATACAAGTAATGAGAAGATTGCATGTGTCATTGACCCACTTTTGGCAAAGAAACTTCGTCCTCATCAGAAAGAAGGAGTTCAGTTTATGTTTGATTGTCTAATGGGATTAAAAGGTGGATTTAAAGGAAATGGTTGTATATTGGCAGATGATATGGGTTTGGGAAAGACTATTCAGGCTATTACTATTTTATGGACACTTCTCAAACAGTCGCCTTCTGGTGAACCAGCAGCTAGAAAAGCAGTAATTGTAGCACCAACTTCCTTAGTTGGTAATTGGTGTAAAGAATTGAAAAAGTGGCTTGGTGATGGTATTATACCCGTTGCAATAGGTAGTTCTACAAAATTGGGTAGAGCTAAGCTCTCAGAATTGCAGTTTGGTAAAGCTGATGTGTTAGTAATCTCTTATGACCAATTGAGAATCTATTGTGATGAGATTTGTAAGATTCCAACTATTGGATTGGTAGTTTGTGATGAAGGTCACAGACTGAAGAATGCAGAGATTAAGACAACCAAAGCAGTTGCAAGTATTCCAACTACCAGAAGAGTTATTCTCTCAGGTACACCAATTCAGAATGATCTTACAGAGTTTTATGCAATGGTTGATTTTGTAAATCCAGGTGTTTTGAAAAATGTTACAACTTTTAAACATGTTTATGATACTCCTATTGTTTCTAGCAGAAACCCTGAAGCATCGGACGAAGAAAAGAGATTGGGTAAAGAAAGATCATTGGAGTTGACTCGTTTGACATCACAATTCATTCTTCGTAGAACTGCAGTAATCAACACTCAATATCTACCACCAAAGATTGAGTACATCGTTGTTTGTAAACTTACTCCGCTTCAAACTAGTATCTATAAACATCTTATACACAGTGTAAAGGAAGGTTCATTTGCATCGACATCTGGTGCCCTACCTCTTATAACTACACTTAAAAAACTTTCAAATTGTGTAGAGTTAGTTTATCTACCTGATAAAGAGAATCCAACTGAACTCAATCAATCCACTCTCAGTCTCTTCCCTAAAGAATGGAATCCCAAAATATTCCAACCACAATACTCTAGTAAACTTTTATTTGTAGATAGATTACTAAGTGAAATACGTGCAACTTCTAAAGATCGTGTTGTAATTGTATCTAATTACACTCAAACTCTTGAGGTTCTTGCAGTCATGTGCAGAACTAGAAAATATGAGTTCCTTCAGTTAGATGGTTCACTTAAACAAGAAAGTAGACAAAAGAATGTTGATATCTTTAATGATCCAACTAGACCAGAGTTTGTCTTCCTTCTCAGTTCCAGAGCAGGTGGTGTTGGTTTGAATCTTATTGGAGGCAATCATTTAATTCTTTTTGATTCTGATTGGAATCCAGCTAATGATGCACAAGCAATGGCAAGAGTCTGGAGAGAAGGTCAGAAAAAAGTAGTTTCAATATATCGTCTATTGACAACTGGCACAATAGAAGAGAAAATCTATCAGAGACAATTGACAAAGGTTGCATTGTCAACTAGTGTCGTTGAAGGTGACTCTAATAATTCACCAGCATTTGAAACTAGAGATCTTAAAGATATTTTTACTCTAAAGGAAGATACTATTTGTGATACACACGATATGCTCAGTTGTAAATGTGCACCATCCAACAGAGTTCCAAAACACAAAAGAGATGCCATCAGTATCAATGAACTCTCCAAATGGAAACATTTCCATGAAATGGAGAAACTAGAATCACTTGATAAAAAATTAGCAAAAGCTTGTAAAGATATTGCAACTTTTGTTTTTGCTAATGATAAAGGACCACAAGCTAGAGAAGTTACACCTCCTGCTAAAACTACCACCACCACTACTACAACCACAAACAAATCAAAATCTGATAGTGATGATGAAATTCTTTCACAAGAAAAACCAGTATTTGTATCAACAGATGATATGACTAAAAAATTCAAAAATGGTCTTGATGCTGATGATGATGAAGAAACTCCATTTAAAGCTGAAGATGTTGATTATGAAAATGATGATGGATATTCAGATGAAGAACATTCTGAAGATTCTGATTATTCTTCTGATGATTAAATAATAATATACTAATATAATATAATAATAATAATTTAATTTAAAATATTAAATATGTACAATCTACTAAATATTTAAATAACAGGTTTTTTTGGTTAAATAAATAATAATTATTAAATCTTTATTTATAAATTCTCTCTTTGAATTAATAATTCAATGAAATTATCACTTTCAATTTGAATTTGGTCGGAATAAGGTCTATATTGGAAAGGCTGAATCAAATAGTCGATAAATTTTGATTCGTTTTGAAATTTCTTATAAAAAGACATACAGGTTTGTTTGATTGAACCTGTCTGTTTGAGACTGGATAATAATTTAGTTCGTTCCATAATGGTTTTGAATTGGAAAAGCAATTCGAAAAAGATGACACCTGCACTGTAAAGATCAGTTTTTTGGTTATAAAAATCACCTTTTTCCTGTTCAACGCTGCTGTACAAATAGGTACCTAAACCTTTTCGTTTACGATTGGAATTTGCCAATTCGGCATTGAGAGATTCCACACTAGTCGACAGACCAAAATCACCAATTTTTATATTCAATGGTGACTCACAAATGAATATATTGTCAGGTGTTAGATCTCTGTGAACAAATCCCTGTGAATGTATATACTTTATACCAACTAACAGTTGTTTTATAATCTCTCTGGTAAATGCAATATTTGATAGATTGTTATTGCCACTACCATTATTGAGTGCGTATTGATTTAAAAGTGTTTTTAATGTTCCATATTTACAAAATTCCATTTGGATATACAATGAATAAATATTATTATTATTAGGTGTTGATGTTTGATTGTGATGTTGTTGAAATTGTTGATTAAATGTTATATATTGGTTGGTAGAGTTATTTGATGATTTGGTTAAACTTTTACCACTGCTGTTGGTGAAGTCTTCATCATCTTCGTCATTCATATTAATTTGGTTCTGGAATGATTTTAATTCACCATAGTGATCAATTTGGTTGAGTGGTTCTATCCATGAGTTATAGTATCTAACGATATTTGGGTGATTTAGTCTTGCCATTGTTTTTACTTCTTCGAGTTCCCTAGGTGACTCTTTATTTACAATAATTCTTTTTACTGCATATTCCATTTCATCGTATTTATTTACAACTTTAAAAACTATTCCAAAACCACCTTTACCCAGTGTAGATAGAGTTTGAAAATCATTTTGGAATCTACTAATGTATCTTGATCTACTGTCTTCTATCAATGACATTGAAGGTCCAGAAGAACTACTACATGATGTACTGGTAGCTGTTGTTAACTCTTGACTACTAGAAAGAGTTTGAGTTGCACAACTCTCTGTAAATGTAGATATATCAATAGATGATTGTAGTGTATTTATAATATTGGTTGTTGAAGTTGGTGATGCTACTGCTGTTGTGTCAAGTCCAACTAGGTTATTTAAACTTGGTGATTGTTTAAGTGTAGTTGAACTTAAACTATTTGTATTAGTTGTGGTAGAAGGTGAATTTTGAGTTGTAGTTGTAGTTGACTGTTTAGTATTATTATAAGATGAAATGGAAATACCAGATTTTGTCAATAATTGAGTCATGTGATTTACATCCTTATTAGATACAGCCAATTTTGTTATATTATCGCTGGCTCCTTTTAATATCTGTTTGTTGTTTATAGGCTTTAATTTTGTGTTGGGACTATTCAATCTATCATTAATAGATAGATTGGGAACAAGTGCACCAGTTGAAGGATTAACACCACCATTATTTATTAAAAATAATGGTGTTCTTGCTGCCTTCCACATCTTTTTAAAACTTTTAATTCTATTTGCAATTTACAAATAGACTAAAAACAACAACAACAAAAATTAGATATCTATTTATAAATTATTATTGTTATAGGATATACAAATTATTTGATCAAATCCAAAATTTGCATATATCTGAAAGAAATGGGGAAAATAAAAAAATCAAAAAATGATTTTGTCGTAATAGTGATGTAGATCACACTCGGTTTTTTTTTTTTTTGAAAAAATTTGGGTGTGGTGGGTGAAATATATATTTTTAGTATTAGAGCGATGATGTTAATTTTATTGAGTTTTGACAGAGGATTGGATAAAGTACAGTTGGCATAAAATCAATAAAATCACGAGAGGTTAAAAATAATTCAATGAGGAATTGAATTTGTTGGTGGTTAATATTTAGTGGATTGAATTCCTTTTCTAAATTTTGAAAATGAATTAGAAGGCATTTAAATGTAAATGGAATACCTTCTTTGAGTATAACTGATTCACTCAACCATTTCCAAAGGAGTGCTCTATTGATTTCAATAGATGCTAGATCTTCAATGATACCATTCATCTCCACAGCACCTTTACCTTGTATCCAATAATAAATGTATTTGTATAATGCATAGACACAATCTTTAACATCGTTTTCACAAACTGGAAAACCTTTAGGTGCAATAGATAGCATATTGAAATACTTTTGATTGAGTACTGGGTCGAAACCATAGGTTATCTTTGACTGTTTTACACCTTGACACTGTGAATTATCCAATTGTTGACCAATGACAGAATCAAATGCCTTTCTACATTGCTCAACTGCAGATGCATGTGCAACTAATGCACCGTCAAATCCCATGAGTGCCTCTGTTTTCTTACCATTGTAAACAGTAAGTTTCTCCTTCTCAGTGAGTTCTAATCTTCCATTGGAAGGATACTGAGGTGACATTCCACCAGTTGCCAAACATCCCCTTTTATGTGATATTGATACTACCAATCTATAATAACTCTCCAGAAATGGTTGATCCAATCCCAATGATGATTTGGCAGGTAAAATATATTCTGAAGATGCCGAGAACTTCTTTACAAACGAAAATATGTAATCCCATCTACCTGTGTTCAAAGCCACTATATTATCCTTTAGTGCATAAATCATCTCTTCCATTTGATAACTTGCTAGTATATTCTCAATCAATACAATAACCTTAATTGAACCACTTGGAAATTTCAAATAGTCTTCACAAAATGCAAGAATATCTCTATACAATAAAGCCTCTTGATAATTTTCAAGTTTTGGTAGATAGAAAAATGGTCCTCTTTTCTGTTCCAGTAGAGTCTTTCCATTCCAGAACAGGTACAATCCCAAATCAAAGAAAGCACCAGACAAAGATTGTCCATTTACCAGTAGATGAAATTCATCTAAATTCAAAGATCTAGGTCTCATCAGTAACAATGGACACTCTTTTCCACTATATTTACCATCATGTACAATCTCATAGAGATTCAATTGAGACTGTAGATTATTTGACCAACTTGGTGAATATCCATCATCAAAATCCACTTGAATTCCATTGGCACCTGACTTCAAACATTCTATTAAAGTCTTCTTGTTTGCAACATCAAGACATACAATATCAACTTTTCTATTCCTCAAGAGTTCTGGTATCTCACCAACTCTCCAACTAGAATCATTACGAATTTCAAATGACTTTGCATCTCTCTCTAACTTGAATGCATTACTATTGATCTTTGACTGAATTACAATTCTCTCTTTTAGTAATTCCAATCTCTTTTGATTAAATCTTTTATGTAATTGAACTATAAAATCTAAAGACTCTTTAGTAATTAACTGATTTCTAGTTTCATTTAAAATTCTTATTTTATCAACCATCGGAAGTTATATATAAGATTTTTTTTTTTTAAAAAATGACATTGAGCCATAATTTTAATTAATTTTTTATTTTGCCAGTTCAGCTCACGTTATAAAAAAACAATTTGAGATATTTTTTTCGTTTATTGTCATATTTGAAATTTCTTAGGTCGAAACAACCATTTTTTTTAAAATTTTAATTATTTTTTATAAAGAGAAAGGTAGAGAATTATAATTCAAATCGATCTGTTAATTTGTTTTTTTTTTTATATCATATCTTTTTTTTTAATTATTTATTTAATTAAAAAAAATTAAAATGTCAAGTAATACTACATCCACGACTCCAAAAGGAGAACAAAAAACTACAACCAGTACTACTACCACCTCTACAAGACCACCACTATATGAAACAGACGAAGTTAAATCATATTATTATCCAGAGAGAGAAGCTGATTTAACTGAAGTTAGAACAGGATATTCCATATGGAGAAACAATACATTCCGTACAGTAATTCTCTCTGTTATACCCATTATCATATTTAATATTGTCTATGTTTACAATAACTTCTCAGTTTTGGTTGGAGTCTATGACAAATTCCAACAAATGATGGTAAAGGAATTCAAAGAGAAAGAAGATCCAACATTTATTTATATAATGTTAGGTCTATCATTGCTAACTGTACTACTGATTCAATTGGTAATATCAGTATTCATGTCAAAGAAATCACGTCCAGTCTATCTGGTAGATTTCTCAGTTTTTCAACCACCCGATTCAAATAAAATCACACATGATTTCTTTATGGAACACACTAAACGTGTAGGATGGTTCAAAGAAGAATCTGTTGAATTCCAATCCAAAGTTATCTACAGAACTGGTTTGGGTAATGAAACTTATTTCCCAAGTGGTATCACATTAGAGAAACCAGACATGTCAATTCAATCCGCCAGAGAAGAAGCTGACCAAGTTCTCTCTGGTTGTCTAGATGCACTATTTGCCAAAACTAAACTCAAACCAACTGATATTGATATTCTAATTGTAAATTGTAGTTTGTTCAATCCAACTCCATCATTAGCTGCTATGGTATGTTATCTCTATCTCCCTATATTATATATATATATACACTTTTACTAACATTTATATATATTCTATTTAGATGATGAATAAATATAAAATGAGACATGATGTTTTAAGTTATAATCTATCAGGTATGGGATGTTCAGCTGGTGTCATTTCTATAGATTTAGCTAAACAATTACTACAAGTACACAAGAATTCAATTGCAGTTGTATTGAGTACTGAAAATATCACTCAAAATTGGTATAAAGGTAATGAAAGATCAATGTTGGTTAGTAACACACTATTCCGTATGGGTGGTGCTGCTATCATGTTAAGTAACAAACCAAAATACTACTGGACCGGTAAATATAGATTAGTAAGTTCAGTTCGTGTAACTAAATCACATTTGGATAAATCCTACAATGCTGTGTATCAAATGGAAGATTCTGAAGGTAACAGAGGTGTACGTTTGGCAAATGGAAAAGAATTGATGTCAGTTGTAGGTGATGCTCTAAAGACCAACCTTACCATCCTAGGACCTATGGTATTACCATGGTCAGAACAATTCAGATTCTTTGTTAATCTATGTTACAGACGTATGATTAACCCCAAATATCCTTCCTATGTTCCAGATTTCAAAAAGGCTTTCCAACATTACTGTATTCATGCTGGTGGTCGTGCTGTAATTGATGGTCTTGAAGAGAATTTCAAATTATCTGAATACGATGTTGAACCATCCAGAGCCACTCTCTATAGATATGGTAATACCTCATCTTCTTCCATTTGGTATGAATTGAACTTTATCGAAAAACAACATCATGTCAAAGGTGGTGAAAAAGTATGGCAATTAGCATTTGGATCTGGTTTCAAATGTAATTCTGCAGTTTGGCAAGCATTACGTGATATCTAAGAAAAAAACAATACTAAATTTAAATGTTATAATATCTCCCCTCCTATTCTTTTATTTTCATATTCAAATAAAATAAAAAAACAAATAATTAGTTTGATTAATTAAATAACAAATATCTAACATTAAGTTTTCTTAAAATTATTTACAAAAAAGGTTTTTTTATTTTGATTTATTTACACACCAATTTAATAAGGGTTATATATTATATTCTTTTCAAGTTCAATTTTCATGATTGAATTTGTTGAGGTCAAATAAGTAGAAGATGGAATCAAAGTTGGTTGGCTATCTTGTTGTACAATTGATTCAAATTTAATATTATCATAAAAGTCAATGGTAGAAAGTGCTTGATATTGTTTTTTGTTTGCTTTACCATATGGTCTCTTTATGATTCTTAATGAAATTTCGTCTTCAATATCTTCTGTTTTTTGGTCAAATATATTATTGTTAGTTGAGTTAATTGTGTTTGTTGCTGTTGTGGTTGTTGTAGTTGTGCTATTTGTAATATCAGTATTCTGATCCAGTTCCGAGTATTCATTGTAAAATGAATCAAATGTAAATGTATTGTATTTTGGTGAGGTGGAAGGTGAGAGACTCTGTGAAAGTGCATGTTTTAAATCAGGTGCCGATCTTGACAATGAAGATGTAGTTGTAGTTGTAGTTGTAGTTGTATTTGTAGTTGTAGAAATGGTTGTAGAAATTGGTGAATATTGTGAGATTTGCAATTGACCCAATGGATCAACATTTTTTTGATTTTTATCTGATGTGTTATTTGTAGGTGTTGAAAAATGTAATTCTGTAGCATTTGGAATGAAAATTGGTGGTGGCAATATATTATTATTAGTTATCTTTGATTGTTGCTGTTTACTTTGTACAATTGCTGATATATTGAATTTATTATATGGATCAAAACCATCAGGATAAGGTGTTTTACAAGCTTGTAAGATCAAATTGATATCAAAAAGATCAGTAAAACTTCTTTGTCTAAAATCATAGTGAGCCGATTGTGGTTTGGGTCCAAGTACAATAGTGGCACCTAGTTGTAGACCGTCACCTTTGAAATTGGAAGGCATTCCAATTTCTTTTGCCTTTTTTCTGTAGGCTAGTAAACGAGGATCTGTGAATCCTACAGCACTATCCCAGAACCCTAATCTCTTGAGAGACAGTGCTCTATGTACTGCTCTTGCTTTATCTATATAGATCTCACCGGCAAAGAATTTACCTTCTATAAACTCATCTAAACCATCTGGATCAAAACCTATACCTATAAGAGTGATACCCATTTGGTCAAATCTAGATTTTAGTGAAGATAACTCCAGTGCCTGTAATCTACAAACTAGACAACCAAATCTTCTAAAAACTGCCAAAACTATTCTTCTATTGTCCCATAAAGAGGCAAATTCTATACGATTTCCATTGAGATCTACAATTTTTATACCAACTAGTGTCTCATCTAGTGGGAATACATTAGGTCCGTGTGTTTGTTCACTCAGTTGAATCTTAGTTTCAACAGTTTTCAAAGCCTTATCGCTGAGATAGGAGTAGAGATTTAAAGGAGATCTTACTTGTCTTTTTTCATCTTGTTCACTCTGTTCCTCACCATCGTATTCCTCATCGTAGTCTTCGTCAAAATCCTCTTCAGATGTGTCCCATTCATTAGTGTCATCGTCAAAATGGTTGTTATTGTTAGGGTTATTGTTACTACGAGAGTCCATATGAGGTGTGTTATCTCGACTCTCTATAACCGAGGAATAACTAAAATCTGAATAGTTGGTACTTGAAAATGAAGAATCTAAATTCTTTGTGGAAGTTGATGCCGTTGAAGTCTCTGTTGTTCTGTTGGTTGTAGAATGGTTTTTGTTACTACTGCTGATATTGGTCATGGTTGTGTTGTTATCCGATTGTGCTTGTTGATAGGAAGGTGAGTCTTTATGATGTGTAGGATAATGTTGATCCTTCGGTATGTCACTATAAAACTTATCAATATAATCTAAACTCTTCTGCTTTTTTTCTTTTTTGTTTTTTTTAGTTTTAAGTTTACTTTCTTTGTTCTTATGGTGAGGAGAAGAGTTGGTGGTAGTTGTTGTTGTTAAATTAGTAAACTTATTGTAAAGTGACGAGTCATCTGTGTTGGGTGTGTGGGGATTGTTGATGACACCGCTATTAGTTGTGTGTTCACTATTAACGGATTGTTGTAGTGTGGGTTCACCTGTCTTTTGCTTTTTTTTAACTTTCTCTGTTAATATATTCTTTATATTTTTTACTTTCATTATTTCATCTTTGTTATTGTTTTGATTTCAAAACAATGTAGATATGATGTGATACTAATATCTAATTAAATGGTAAAAAAAAAGATATGATGTGATATTTGAAAAAATTTAAAAAAAAAAAAAATTAAAAAAAAAAGAGAATAATGATTATTTGTATTTTCCGAATAGACTATAAACATATGATATGATTAAGCACTAGTGTGTTTGGTGCTAAATATCTAATCTTTTAAAATAAAATCTATTAGTAATAAACAAATAATATAATAATATAATAATTTACAATATATTTATTTATATTTTTTTTTCTTTGTTATTTTAAAAAATCAAAAATTAGACGATATCCCAAAATCAAGTCCTTTGTCCCCTTAAACTAACTTTGTAAAATAAATAAAAAATAAATAAAATTTTATATTTTATTTGTATATAATATAATAAAATTTATTTTTCATTGAAATTCTATATTAAGTGTTTAACATTTTTATTAAAGGTAAGTTGAAATTGGCATTTCATGGTGTTAAATTAAAATAGTTCAATTATTGTTATCAACCTCAAAATCTTTTGAAAATTTAAAAAATTAAAAAATTTTTTTTTTTTTTTTTATTTTTATTTTATTATTTAACTTTATATTCACACACATAGAAATAATAATAACCTAACAGGTTTTATATCAACCAAAAAAAAACAAAAAAAAAACAAAGACATACTTAATAATAACCATAGTAGTCTTACGTTGTACATATACCTCCTACATTTCAAATTAAATTTTACAAGTAGGTAATTACAACTATATTAAACCGCACCTATAAAATTTGTTACTTGGAAACACTTTTTATCTATAAGATTTGAGTTTCTATAGAAAATTAAAATCAAAAACTCAATTTCTATTAAGAAACACTAAAACACACATTCCACTATAAAGACACATTTTGGAATATTTATAAAAATATCTCAATTTACAAAAGATTGAGATATGAGTAATATATTATTATTTATATATAAATCATCACACACAGAGGATATAAGGAACCATTTAATCTTTATTCGCACATTATCTTTAATTTATAAAAATTAACAATACAGACTCCTAACAAATTAAAAAAAATTTTTTTTTTTTTATCGATATTAGTTTTTTTGAAATTTTAATTTAATAGAAAAATTACAGAAGGCACATGTCAGAAGCAAAGAGGAAAATATAATCACTCAATTCAACTCAACATTTTATTTCATTTAATCAAATCACAAAATTTTAATATCTATATAGATATATAATATATTATCACAAAGTAATCCCAATTTTTTTTTTAGAGGATATATTTTGTAATTTTAAAAAAACTCAACAACAATCAACACAATCAACAAAACAACTTGTATATATTTTAATCAACATACATTGAACAACAACCACAATAACAAAATGAATTTTACCGAAAATAACAATAGCAACACCAACAAAAAGGTTTATAAAAAACATAACCAAAATATGAATAATAACAATATGAATAATAATAATAATAACAGCAACAATAGTAGCAATAATAATAACGGGAATAAGAAAGCTACCACTTTCCAAGATGCGGTCGTGGCCAAATCTGATGTTGGTGAGTTTGCTGGTGGTTACTTTATAATGCCAGGCTCAGAACAGGATAATCTCAAACTGAAAAAGCCAAATATTCATTACCAAAAGAATTCTCCACAGAGAAAGAAACTTCCACCTACTGTTAACCAATTTGAACAGCAAAAACAACATGAAACCAACGATAAGCAAAACTCTAGTAATAATAATATAACTAAAACACCAAAGAAAGAGCCACAATTGAAAATTCTTGAGCCCATTGAATTGTTGTTGACTCCAGCTTTTCTTCAAAAAGAATCTTCTTTCACCTCAGAAAACTCTACCCCAGTTAAAGGAAAATTCAATACCCCACCATCGCGAAACTCACCCAATAAAAAAGTTTCCTCACCTACCAACTCTGCACCACCATGCTGGGCTGGTGGAGCTTTTAACAACTCTCCCTCCCCAAGTTCATTGCCAATTCCAAACTTTGACGACGATGACGAACCATCCGAGACCATTAGCCAAGTGGACTTGCAAAGCATCACATTTGATTTACGTAGACTGCTCAATATAACTCCAACTATCTCTGTTTCTGATTCTTAAACGGATCAGTGTAGGGATAGATTTATTGTTTAATTAGTAATAACCAATTCGCCACCTCTCCTCAAATATTGCAACCACCCACTAATCAACCCAACCCAACCCAACTCGTAATATTTATATTTATACTATACTTATTTCATCACGTTTAGATTGGTTATTACTTTCTATCTCTCCTCTCACTAATCAACCCCCAAACCCCCTCCTCAAAATCCGTTTCCTCTTTCACTCCAAAAATCACCCCTTTATATATTTTATATACGCCTTCACCACTCTTTAGTTTCATAGTTTTCATCAACAAATCAACCCAAATTGTTCCAAAATTAGTTTTTAATCTTAACGCCTCACTCAACACACAATTTGTTTTTTTTTTAAACCTCTCAAACCATCACACCACCAACCAACTTTTTTTTTTTTCACATAATTACAATTTGAAAAAAGTTCCTTTTTGGTGATAACAAACTGTTTTCTCTGATTAAACATATAATGATCAATATTGATAAGGAAAAATAAAACAAGTTATAAATTACAGTGAAACAAAAAAAAATAATTATTTTATTTTTTTAATTCAATATCAGATAGTAGTAGAATATGATCAGAACCCAAAACAATGGATGGTAAATAACCAAATTCATTATAAAGTGATCTATCGGATATATCCAAAATGGAATGAGTTTGAAAAGAATTATTTATAAATATCTGATCGATATTACCTTGAAATGATTTTGTATAGGTTGTAAATCTTGGTTCACCATAAGGTAACTGTGAATAGATACTCTTGAAAATAAATGGACTTTGGAATGGTATTGTAATCTTTGCAGTGTCACTAAAGAAACCTTTACTTAGGAATTTATAAGATTCACTTTCAGGACCAGCATTAAAATCACCACATAACACCACACCAGTATCTAAAGGCAATTGATTAGACCTTAGAAAATTCTCCAAAATCATGGAGAGAATTACAATTTGTAGACATTGGAATTGATAGTTAAATTCCATCTTGGAAATGGAACCCCAATAATTATGTATAGAGGCAGCTACAAATATTCTTTGAGTTTGTTTATCCTGTAAGAGTAATAGTACATGTTTAGTGTGGTGATCTGTGAATGGCATAACTTTTTCCAGAATAGGTTTGAAAATTGGTTCTTGAAGAAGTAGTTGATATTGCTCTAATGTCAAAATACTGTTAGGTACAGAACATGTCTGTGCATTTATAGTTTGATATCTAATCAACAGATGAGAAATCACTTGAAATCTCGATGATCTATAGAAAATGACACAACCTTCTTGGGCTGCTCCTGGTGTTATTGGTAGTCCTGTACAATTTGAAAATGGAGGTGATCTTACGTACCCACATTCTTCCATCTCTTTAAATAAATCAACATAGGAATCTTCAACTTCCTGTAGTCCAATGATATCAGGGTTGTACTGTAATATCTGTTTTCCAATTAGATATTTTCTATAGTACTGATAAAACAGTGCATAGGGCTCACAATATGGAAATATAAATTTACTGACATAACCATCAGCTAGAATATTATATTGAATAACTCTATAATTTTGTAAACTTGCACCTAGATTACTCTTACTACTACTAAAGTTATTATTATTGATTGTATTGTTATTTGGATGATTTAAACTATTGTCTAGATAGTATATCTCTCTTTGTGAATTGGATTTACTGGAGAGTACTTTATGTTCATACTGAAATATTGAAGTATCTGGAATTAAATTTAAAATTTTTGATTTGAATTTACAAGTAACTTTTAGAGTCTTATTGGCATCTTTAAGTGTTGGTATATAGGTAAGTGTCTTAGGTTGGTCAATAGAAGTTACCAATGACAATAATGATGTAGATGAAGTTCTCTTTAGTTGTGTGCCAATATGGTGATCTACATTGTCATTAAAAGACTGTACAATTTCATCGTCGATAAACCAGTTACACTCTAGAATATATTTTGAATCTATTGCCTGTTTATTGGAATTGAATAGAGTAATAGGTACATGCACAACAGGTATAGGTGGAAATATAATAATTTTTTCCATATTCTAATAAAGTTCCTTTTAACAATTATTTATTTTATATAATTGAATGGAAAACAATTGATGGGGGTGAGAGTTTGTGAAAATTCTTATGGATATCCACATTTTTTTCAAATCACCTACACAAACATGTTTGAATATTAGATTTTTTGCCATTCATTGAAAATTTTTATCTTTACAAAAAATCAAATGGAAATTAATTAAAGATTATTTTTAGAGCCGTTAAATCTATTTTTTTAAATCTTTTCACCATTAAAGAAACATGAAAAATCATATCCTAGTATCAAATTTGATTTTCAAATTACTAACCTAGCGATTTTATTTATTCATATCTCTTTTATGTTTAAAGAGCACGAACTATATCGACATTGAATATAACTATTCATTTATATTTTGAGTTTGATTTGTTCAAATATTGATTTCTGAAGAGCAAGGCTATAATTCTAGTCCACATAACATCTAGTCTGAATAAAATAATTGTGAAATATCTTTAGTAGTTTGAATAATACAGATAAAATTTTTTTTTCGTTATTTTTTCATAGAAGAATGGCAAGTGCATTAAATAATCCAGGAATTAAAAAAAGTACAATTCAAGTATGTTAATTTGAATTGATATATACTCCTAAGGATGATTGTAATATTAATTAACTACCAAAGATATATAGAGATTGTATAAGATTAGCAAAATATATTGGATCATTTGTATGATATATATCATCACATACCATACTTTAATAGATAACAGTAATTAACATATTTAACATTCAAATATATATAGAATGGATATACAAAAAATCTACAATATCAAATTGGATTAAGTTTTAGAAAAAATAAATTTGAAGTAGACCCAAAGAAAATAGAAGAACAAAAGACTGAGTATGTTATGTTAACATTTTCAAATAGTTTATCTAAATGAACTACATTCTAATATACTTTATAATCAATAGTGCTGTTCGTTTCCTAACAAACTATATGCAACATGAAGCCGAAAGAATGTCAAAATTACAACAACAAAAAGATAAAGCTTCCACAAAGAAATCACCAACTTTAGATTAGAGATATAGTAAATAGGAAAGGAATGAGGAATAAAAATGACGATAGACCTCAACCACATTGTACAAATTCACACAGACCACAAACCATATATACAAATGATGATTTATTATAAATTATAGAACATGAAATTTTATTTTAGGTATACTACTATTAGGGCTGAATCTCTTGGTTTTTTGATATTTTTGAGTCTGAAGGGATGGGAATAGTGATATTCTGTTTTTTATTTATTTTGTGGATTGGCAATGGCATTAAAGAATTTACCAGGTCTGTACATTCTAGAAAGTCTAATTAATTTCTCTTGAATTGGAGTTGGTTTAACATTAAGATCACTGAGAGTTAATGCACCAGTGTTAACTAATAGATCTTGATTGAGATATTCTAATTCGTCTTTAATGAATGGTGGGTCACGAGATAACAATTCAATAGCTTGTGAAACTGGTTTCATAAAGTCTAATGATACTGGAATATTGAGTTTATCAGTTTGAGCTGTACCCTCAATAATTAAATCTTGGAATTCTTTCCATGTAAAGATTTCATTACCACCCAATTCATAAACCTTACCATTGGTATTTGGTAATTCTAATACTGCTAAAATTGCACTTGCTAAATCAAAACACTATATATATTCATTGTAGTTCTCTGGGGGTTAATACATGTAAAATCAACTTTTTTTTTTTTCTCTTAAAAAACATACATGTAATGGTTGGAACTTTAAATCTTGATTATAACGGGGAATGAATGGCCAAAATTGAGTAATTTTAGACCACTTATTAATGAGTCTATCCTCATCACCAAAGATCAAACCTGGTCTAATTACTGTACAATTTGGATTGATTTCACGAACCAATTTCTCACCAATAGCCTTAGTTTTTGACCATTGAGATTCAGAGTTTTCACTAGCGTTCAATGCAGAGACATGAACAAACTTCTCTGCATTATTTTTTGAGATTTGTGCAATTTTAGAAGCAGCTTTTATATTGATATCGTCAAAAGTAAAATTACGAGTTTCATATTGTCTAGAGACTAAATTAATGACTATATTCGAATGACTTACTGCTCTCTCAATTGAATCGTCGTTTCTGATATCATATCTCATTGGAATGATTTGACCAAGTTCACCTAGAACCTTAAGATCACGGAAACTGGCATCCTCACCTCTGTATGGTATGACTACTTGAATACCGGTTCTGGCTAAAAGTTGAACTAAATATCTACCTGTAAATCCTGTAGCTCCAAAAACTGTTGCTACTAAACCTGTAAATTGTGTACGTGATCCCTGTGTGATATTTGATAGATTTGGTGCATGTGTAATTGATGAGGTATCTGTGCTGAATGATCTCTGTATATTCTTTCTAAATTAATACATATTTTCTAAAAATTTTCTTTTCAATATCTAATACGAGTAATTACATGAAATTTATAGAATTGTTGTAGTGGTGCTTTTAAGTTTTTGATCATTTTCCTCTTTCTTCAAAAATACAATCTATCTAATAAAAAAAAAAAAATTAAAAAAAAATATTTTTTCTGTTTTCATTCTATCACGTTATTTGTGAAGTCAATGTCCAGAATGATTGGTTGTGTGTATAATAAATAACCGTTTTATTTGATATTTAATAGGCTTGTTTTGGATTTTTAAATGGAGTTTGATCAAATCTATTAAAATTGATATTATTTATAGAGTCATCAATACCTTGATCCTTTTTTAAAAAATCTTTCCAAGATGCAGGAGTTTCTGGTTTAGGTCTTGGTGTTTTAGATTCCATCTCTCTCAGTAAATCAAGATTCTCTTTTGTATTAAAACCAGGTATATATTCTCTATTATTTGGAGTTATATTTACAGCATATTGTTGTTGTTTTATATTTTTACTATTTATAGGTGTTGTAGGTTTTGAAATTACTTGTGCTGTTGTTGATGTTATTGGTACCATTGTTGGTTGAGGTTTGGATTTCTTTTCATTACTATCTCCATATAATGGAGGTGATTCTTTATATCCACTATATTGTTGATTTTTATGATTATTATTATACATTTTATATTGATGATGATGTTGATTTACTGTTGGTTGTGAATTTGTAGAGTGGTATCGTTCTTCTACTCTTTTGGTTAAATCAAATAATTTTTTTTCCAATTGTTGAAATTTACTATTTATAATATCATTACTGTAGGAAAAATTATTAACTAATATTTCTTGTTGTTGTTTATCCGATTTGGTAATATTTTGATTATTATAATAATAATTACTAGAAGTACCATTACTTATATTATTACTATCATTATTATTATAATTTAAATTATCTTTGATTTTAAATGTATGTTTACTATCTTGTTGGTACTCTTCCTGTTCTTCCTCTTCTTCTTTCTCCTCTTCTTGTTGTTCTTGTTGTTCATTACCATCACTATCATCTTCATCGTGTATTAAATGTGGTTTTAGATTTTGTTGATTTACATTAATTCTTTCTTGATCATTAAATTTCTTTTCAGCAACAAATGGACTCCATCTAACTTTTTTCTCATGTGAATTTTGTACTGGTGATATTGTTACTGTTTCTATTTTATTACTGTTCTTATAGTGCATATGTTGTGATGGTTGCTGCTGTTGTTGACTTTGATTGTTGTCTGATTGATCTTCAATATCCTCATCAAAATACAGCGGAAATGGTGGTAAAGATGACCATGAATCTGATGAATTTGTAGAAATTGTGGTTTTTGATGATTTACTTGAATTACTACTACTACCTCTATTATAAGAATCAAAACTTTGAAATGATGATGCTTTTTTGAATGGAGTTTCTACAATGATTGGTAGGTTGTCGGTATAGATAATTTGTGTTGGTGATGAGGGTATTTCACCTTCACCATTAACTGAAATTTGTTGAAGTTTAGGTTGTGGATATCCCTCTAAAATAATAGTGAGGAGTGCTGTAAATCTTCCTGGGTGTGGTGGTACAAATGAAATTAAACTTTGAAATTCCTCATTGGTTCCAATGCTAATGGGGAACTGAATATTACCAACAATTGAAAAAATACCACCAAAACTACCTATACTTGATATTGATGACCCTGAATGATGGTTTTGTCTAAAACTATTGTTTTCAACTTGAATAGGTTGTTGTAAATATAGATTTCTAACTACAATCTCCTTATTGTTATTATTAAGGTTTGCCACTTTGAATTGATACCAAATAACATTAGTATTACATCTAACATCTTTAATCTTCTAAAAAGTTTACATACATGAAAATCTTACTACTCTTCTTTTACCAATATGTATTCTATGAAAATCAATACACCCAATTACAATAACACCGGAATTTGAAGATTTTAATGAATAACTTTGTTGATTTGGTGTTTGATGTTGGTTCATTTTTTCATATCTTGTGAGCAGTGAATGTATCCCAAAAAATTTATTTTTTAAATTTTTAAAAAAAGACCGCGAAAATTAAATATATCAATTTTAATAAATAATTGTTATTTATTTGAATATCTTTCAATTATTTAATAATAGATATCATTTAAAATTAAAAATTTAGTTCTATTTATAAATAATCAAAAATTAAATATATTAACAGCAAAAAATTTTAAAAAAAAAATCCATTTTTTTGATTTTTTTTTTTTTTTTTACCTTAGCTTTTTTTTATTCTCATTTTTTACATAGATACACATCAATTTCCTATTTAGAAAAGGGAGGATTAATTGTAGAATTTAGAAAACAACAGGCAGCAGATATCTATATTTATATATATATATATTACAATTTTCAAAAAAACCAAAAAAATTAAACTCACCACCATTGTATAATCACATAATCTCCATATAAATATTTATATCACACTACTAGCAAAAAGATGGGTCAATTATTAAGTTTTATTAATGGAACAGATCATGCTGAGCAAATTTTTATAGATTTTGAAAGTAAACTATCCAATCTACAGCACCGACAAAAAGCAACACTTCAAAACCTAGTTTTAGTCGTGGTTATTATTAGATTTTTTTTTTTTATATTTATAAATCTATATATCTTGTATTTTTTTTTTATTTGTGTTTATGTGTTTACCATATGAAATGACATTGGATCAAATTAAACTAATGAATATTTTTTTTAAATCACAGATGCACAACCTTCAGAAGATGAAAGAGAACTTCACAAAACAGTTGGAGATGTATTAAACAGAGGTCCAGGTATTATTAATAGTTTGTTAAAGTATGCTGGTTGTAATGAATTTATTAGAAGAGCCATTACCAATCCAGGTCCAGAGACAGAAGATGCAGCATGGGAAGCTGTATTACCAGCAGTTGATCAATTACAACTCTTTTATGATTTCTCATTGGAATTGGAAACTTGTTTCCCAAAACTTTTGGTTGCATTATGCAAGAATGATCCAAAATCATCTCTATCCAATCAACAAGCTCTTGCTAAACAATTAGCCGATATTTTTGATTTTGTATTGAAATTTGATGATGCTAAAGTAAGTCATATCTACCCATTTTGTAAAAAACAAAAAAACATCCTATAGCATTTATACTAAACATTATATCTTCTCTATTCTCTTACTCTAGATGGTTAACCCAGCAATTCAAAATGATTTTTCATATTATCGTCGTACTTTAAATAGAATGAAGTTGACTAAAAAAGATGCCAACATTAAAATTCGTGATGAATTGGCAAACAGAATGTCATTGTTCTTTGCTTATCCAACTCCAATGATGAAAGTATTAAGTGAAACCACTGTAAAATTCCTTTCATTGGTATGTTATCTACTATACACCTAAAAGTTATTACTCTTTGTATTAATATAGATCTTCATCATTAGGATACTACTGTTCCAAGAGACAATGTCACTACAGCTTTGGCAACAATGGCAAATGTTTGTCACGATATGGTTGATAAAAAGAAGTAATTATCTAGTTACATTAAAACATTTACCTCATTAGTATACTAACATTTTTATAACCTATATTAGATTTGCATCTGAAGAAATTAACATGTTTTGCTTAAGAGCTATGGTTGGATCAATCATTTTATACGATCATATTCACCCACAAGGTGCCTTTGTAAAGAAATCATCAATTTTTATTAAAAATTGTATTATTACTCTTAAGTTTTCCAACACTTCCTCATCTCCTGGACTTTTAAATGCCCTAAGATTTACTACAATTCACTTAAACGATCCAGAAACCCCAGGTGCCATTCAACAATTATTATTACACGACTAAACTAAATTTAACAACAGCAACAAAAAAAAAAAAATAATCAATAATCAACCATCATTTTCCACATTCACATTCACTAACATCAACCAACCAACAACTTTTCAAAAACAAAAATCTAGGTCCTAATTAGTCTATAATATGAAAAAGAGTTCTTTTCACCTTCAACAAAAAAAAAAAACAAAAAAAGAAAAACAATAAATCAATGTATTAAAATAAGGTAATCCTAATATATATTTGAATGTGTAATTTGAGTTGAGTTAAAATGTACAGTATTTAAATATAATTTATATTATATATTTTAAATTTATTGGTTATAATAATTATAATTTTGATATTGTGAACTATCTTGATAGTAAGAATTGTTTTGTTGTTGAATTGAATTTAAAATTTCTACTTGGGAGGGGTCAATACCATTATGTGAAGTCGAAATATATTCGGAAGATTCACAAGCACTATTATATACTTGAGAAGTGGCACAGTTACCATTTGAAAAAGGCATTGAATATTTTTCAATTTGATAGGAATTAGTTGTTGGTTGTGTTTGGTACATAACTTGAGAGTTTTGGTGTTGTTGGTACATCTTTTCATTATGATAATTTAAAGGATAGACTACACCTCCATATTCAGATGGCATTTCTTTTGTTTTATATGGCACCACAGCTGGAGCTGGCTTTGCCTTCTTTCTTGAAAATCTTGGAAATATTCTTAATTTACCACTTTTGTGTGTATTTTGAGCTCCTGTATAGGTAGTTTGTGTATATATTACAGATACTGGGTCAACATTAAAAGAATTATTGGTATTCATTATTTATATACAAGTTTATCGAAGTTTGTAAATTGAAATGATAATCTAAAAAATAAAAAAATCTAGATTTAAAAATTTATTTTTATAACACCATTTTAAAAAAAAACTTTCTAAATTAGGAAACTTTAACAAAAATTTTCAAAGATAAACACAAGAATCGCCAAATTGCCCACTTACCAATTCCATTTATAAATTTAATTTTATTAAATTATCAATTTCATCGCTAATAGTTTGATTAATATCTTCTATAGTGAGATTGTATTGGGTAGTTTGAATAGTTCCTTTAAAAATAGAAACTGAAACAAAATAAGATAAATTAATATTAATATTTTTAGAAGAGGAATTTATAATTCTTTGAATAAAATTCAAAGTGGAGTATAGATGATTCTTGTCGTTTGATAGATCAATTTGAATGTTGAATATGATCTTTTGGAGAGTGAGATATTGGGTTTCTATCAATTTAGAATAAATGTTATTGATTGTTGGAAATTCCATAGAGTTGAATTTTGTTTTTTCATTACTAAAGTTTTTAGTAAAAGTTTCTAAACCCTGATTAGAATAGAATATTCTCTCTAGTAATCTGGTTTTGAAAGTACCAGAACATATCAGATGTTTTAGTTGTGGGAAGATATTACAAAATATCATATTGTGGTCATTGTGTACATGAATACAATCAATCTCCAATGTCTGAACACCATTTATAATTTGTTCAATATTTTGGAAACGGAATCTTGGTAATGATGTATATCTAAGATAAACTGGTGGTTTCTTTAGAAGAGAATATCGGCAATAGTTGAGATCTTCTACATCATTTTTTATGGATATATTACAACTGTCTATATTACATAGCATTTCTGACATTATGGAATGAAATTTCCAAGACACCAGAGACAGTGACAATAGTTCACTGCTAGGAAATGCTTTCTTTTTCTTTAGCCCAGAGGTATTCTCTGTATTGTTTTGAAAACATTGCAGGACAATTTTTCGATAGAGTAAATCTGGTAACATTGGTACTGGTGGTAGAATTTTTAAATTGGAATCCAATTTAATAGAGTCGTCGAGGGAGTTGGAAAAAATTTCCTTGAGTTTTTCTTGGGTTTTTAGATTAGATACCAATGGGTAGAGTGGATCAAATGAGGGTACTAGAGTTTTAAACTCTTTGACACATAGAGACATTAAATATTCTTTACAATCTCTGTTCTTTATATGTGGTAGAGCATCATAGAGGAGAAAGAGAAAGAAAGAGAAGTATTGGTGTCTTGGGTTTTTGATGTGGTTATACTCCAATATTAACTGTGGTAGTAGTTTATAGAACTCATGACTATCTTGAGTGTCGATTGAGATGAGGAAATTCAGTATATCACTGATGTATGGAGAGATCTTGGGGATATAGGAGCTGTTAAATAATGTCTCGTAGTAGCATGAATAATATACAAATCGATTTAAAAGTTTAGCTACCATTTGAAAAACTTGATGTGGGGTATATACAGTCAGAATGAGATAGGGAAAGTTTTTAAATATTATAGAATAGGACAATAAAATGTCATGTGTATAGTCTAATCGATTGAGAATGAATCGTTGGCTGGAATAAAACTGATTGTCTAGTTTGGATAGAAAATCAAAGATATTATTTAGAATTAGCTCATGACCATTATGAATAATTAGATAGTTGATGACTACCACTAGATTACTTGTATCTCCTGAAAGAATTTGGTGTCGTAGATACTTTAGTTGAATTGGTAACAATTGGTTATGATACTTTTTAACAAGATGGTTATCTTTAAGATTAATCAACTCTATTAGCAGGGCAAGGAACTCTACCAATATTTCATGTCTTTCCTGTGAGACCTCATGTTTGGAGTATATTTCATCAAACTTTAGTATATAACCAATTGCAATTTCTACATATTCTTCAGACTGAATAAATAGACTAGAGAATTTAATTAACTGACCTGAAATCTCTAGAATATTATATTCCTGAATGTTATCGAATATCTCTTTTCTAACAGGCTCCAAAGAGAGCTTCTTTATAGTTCCATTTAGAGACAGAAACTTTAGGGGATCAATGAGTTTATATCTATGTAATGGAATGGATTTATGATTCTTTGGGTTCATTAATAGTTGATATAGTCTATTATGATACTTTTGGTTAAGTTCCTCCAACTGTTTGGCAGTACAGTTTTTTAAAGAAGTGACTAGTGTATTCAATAGACCCACAGAGTTTGAATATTCAAACTTTGAAAATAGCTTTTCAAAATAATTTGAATTGTTAAATACACCCAATGGCTTGAATAGATGGCTATTATCAGATGTCTCCACTAACATCTTAATAAGATTTTGGTAATTTTGTGAATAGTTTATCACTTCACAATCCTTTAATATCACCTTTATCAACTGTTTTGAAAACTCTACACCAACACTAACAAATATCTGAAAATGTTTTTCAAATATTTGTATAATCTTACTCTTCATCTGGCAATCACCACACACTCTAAGTATTTTAAATAAATTCCTATATGTTATATAGATAGTTATTAAATGTTAATATTTTCATATCAATAGATTGGATATATTATACGCACTCCAATATTTGTATTTTTTTTAAATTAATTAAAATATCAGATTGTTGAGATACAATTTCAATAAATTGTACTAGTTGATTCGGTTGATTTTTAGTTGTGAGGAAATAAGATAATGTGAATGAAAGTAGTTCATTATCCTTATAATTTAATGTATCTTGGTAAATTATATTTTGAAGACTAATAAAATAATCAAAAATATTACTACTATTTATATTATTTTTACTATTTCTATTATTATTATTACTGTTGTTATTGTTATTATTATTGCTATTATTACTATTATTATTATTAAATTTTAATAAATTATTTATATTTTTTTTATAGATTGTTATTATTGATTGTTTAAGATTTTCAGAGAGTGAAGATTTATGTGATATTTCAAAATAACAAATAAATATTAACGATTCTATTGTGAAGTTTTCATTACGATCGTATTGTTTTATAAAACAGTCAATGATAAGATCAACTGTAATTAATGATTTAAATGTAATTTTACTAGGGTTGATATAGAACTGAAGTGAACTACTAGAGGTACTAGATGATGTTGGTGTTGATGTTATTGTACAACTATACATTTGGTTGAAAGGGTTTGGAATCTTTGTAATATTACTATTCATTTCTTTTTTACTGTCAAATAACTTTGAATTTAAAATCAATGGATATATCTCCAATTGAAATGATAGAGGTAGATTAGAAAGTTCGCCAAAAGACTCCAAATAGTCTTGATAGAGTTCACGAACTGACTCATTTTCATCATTTACAATGATACTTAATATATACTTCATATCAATTAGATTTCTGTGTACCAGTGATTTCCTTTTTAGTGTAATAAAATGAGAGTACAATAGTATTGCCAGCTTTCGCAATAAACTGTTACTAGATTGCAACCATTTCATAAACTGCCAAAGACTACTGTAATCCATAAAATCCATCTTTACATTGTTATCAAACAAGTTTTTACAAAAAGTGTCAAGTGCTACATCATCTGGGTTCTTTTGTCCAATCCACTCCTCTAAAGTCTGAATAAACAGTGGTATAATTGTATTTTTTAATTTATTATAATTAAATTTACTCTCTAGAAATAACTGATTAAATTCTTTGAATAATCCACTATAATACTATAATTATTTTTTCAATTTTTGTTAGTAAAATTTCTTTTATTTTTGTGACATATGTCAGCCATAGTGCAAAGATTTGTTTTTTTTTTTAAAATAACAAACACCTACAGAATTATTATAGAGCGATTCAAATTCATCTAAAAAATATTTTCTGTTTATCTCTTTTATTATCATCTTATGCTATATCACTTTCTTCACCTTTTTTCTGTAGAATTGTTTTTTATTTTTTTTTTTTATTTTCAAAACTGTTATGTACACAATTAATTTATTTATAAATATCCCAAGTCATAATATTGTGTGTCTCTTAAAAAAATAATCAAAAAATAGATTTTTGTTTGTGAATGTTTAATCTACCTGAAAAAACCGAATCGAATATATATTGCTTGAAATGAATTCTAATCACAGGATATTAATTGAATTAGAAATGGGTCTAATAAAAAAAAAATAAAAATTTAAATTATCACCCTATTTTTAGATATTTTACTCCCCACCAACATATATGATACTTTCCATTTGTAATCTATTCTATTGTGGATTACAAATTATTGTAAAATTACCAATTGATCTTCATTATGGATATGAACTGGATTACTTTTATTTTTGTATACTATGAGTAAAATCTCATTCTTTGAATATTCTAAATTACATCATTTGTGGTGGGTCCAATATATTCTCTCCTCTTATAAGACCATTATAATAATACATAGGTCTGTTTTTTTAGGAAAAAAAAAGTAAAAAAGAAATAATAAATAATTATTTATTTATTTGAGCTAAAAATGTGTTCATATCTTTGAGATGATTAAAATTTGTAAATGAAAAATTACCAAAAGGCTCCGTATTTTGACCATTGAGATCGTCAGCTGAATTTTTAAGAGGATTGTTTCTTCTAGATATTGGAATACTCTTATTTGAACTTTTACTAGACTGTGAAGAAACAAGAGAGTTGCTCATATTATTATTGTTGGTACTGTCTATAGGTTGATTTGTTGAACCATTGGTTGTAGAATTTGATACAATACCATTTGAAACACCATGTGAACTATTAGAGTTAATTTGTGATTTGGTACTAACTGAATTTGAATTGGTGTTCGAAACACTAGATAGAGCAGAGCTACTTTGAAGTGACTGATGTGAAGAGATATCAGAGAGTGCACTATCGTCTTGTAACACATGATTGTCAAGTGACCCTGACAAACCTACAGTTGAATTATTTAATATAGCACCACTGTCATTTAAGTTCATTTCATTGGAGTCTAATTTAGCGCTATTATGTAGATCATCATCGTACAATGATTGTCTATCCCAGAAATAGTCAGTATCAATTTCTGATGATGGTTTAGGAACGAATATTCCAGACATGTCTTGGTCGAATAAAGTAGCCCAATCGATACCTTCAAAGAATGGATGTTGTTTAATTTCATATGCACCTTTAGTTCCGAGTCTCTTACTGGGATTTGGATTTAGGAGTTTAAGAATGAGATCTTTAGCGTTAGGTGATATTAAATCTTCAGGCCACTCAATTTCCCTATCACGATTGAGAATGTGTTGAAAAATGAGTTCTGGAGTATCATCATTAAATGGGGGTGACCCAGTTAGAAACTCATAGAGAATGATACCCAGTGCCCACCAATCTACAGGGTTTCCATGACCCATACCTAACAGAATCTCAGGTGACAGATAATCAGGTGTTCCAACAACTTTAACAGGTCTTTTGAAATTCTTTAATGTACCTTTTCTAGTGGGTACAGGTGACAGTATATTAGCTTGAGAATTAGAGAGATTCATACTGTTATCCATAGACTGATTCAATAGATTTCCAGAACTGTGTTCAACAGGTTGATCAATATTAATTGCACCTGAAATGGAGGTATTTTGTTGATTATTATTATTATTATTACTATTTTTTTGATTTTCATTGATAACACCAATTTTGGATAGACCAAAATCAGTGAGTTTGATATGACCTTTAGCATCAATGAGCATGTTATCAGGTTTCAAATCTCTATGTACAACTTGACTGGCATGAAGATACTCTAGACATAGGACAGTCTCTGCAATGTAGTGTTTAGCCATAGCTTCATCAAAACAGTCTAGAGCACGTAAAAGTGATGAACAATCACCACCAATAAGGTATTCCATGACCAGATACAACTTGTGACTGGACTGAAACGCATAAAATAATTTTACAACAAATCTATTTTGTAACTGTGCCAAAATAGTTCTTTCATTAAAGACATGTTCGACCATATTCTTTCTTATAGTATCAAGTTTCTTTAGTACCTTTATAGCATAGAGATCACCAGTCTTCTTTTTAGCAGCTAGATAAACTCTTCCGAAAGCACCTCTGGAAATTGGCTTGAGAATCTCAAAATCTGATATACCAACACTACTATTTGACTTTACAGTTGGAGGTGGAGACAAAACTGGTGATGGTATACTAGGATGAACTTGGTCTTTTAAAGGCGAGGGTGTTATAGATTTAATGAATGGAATGATACCCCACATTGACCATTTCTTACCCTTGTTATTCGACTGTGCTGCTGACTGATATGTAGAGTATTGCACATAGGTTGCCTTTTTCTCTTCTAGAATTCTCTTCATTCTTCTGCCATAGGTAAGAAGTGCTATATTGTCAGGTTTGGAGTCTATAATTTGTTGGAATTTGTCAATTACCTCTTGACATTGTTGTTCGGATTCTGGAGATCCATAAGGTATCTGACAGACATAGTCAATCAGTGACTCAATTTGTGTTATAATTTCATCTTCAATAGTACAGTAGAGTTCATTCTCTGGAGTTGTGTTTAGTGCCTCTAAATAACCTCTCAAAACTGATATCAGTCTCTGGTCATGTGAATCATGTTTGAAATCCAGAACTTTTACACAATGTAGTGTGTGTGTAGTCAATTGTTGTTGGTTGAATAAGTCCTCACAAATTCTGCACAAAAGTGTTTTTACAGTGGCGGTGGAGGATGTGGTGCTACCGGTGGCAGAGGTAGCGGTGACAATGGAACTATTCATAGTGGCTGTAGATGCCTGATGATGACTTTGAGCAGTTAGAATAGGAGTTGTATTAGCAGATGAAGGTAAATCACTGCTAGATAGAGTATAGTTCTCTCTCAGGAGATCAGTGAGTGTTGATGTCTTCTCTTCAGAATTACTACTAGCAAATACAGTCTTGTCAAAGATAATTGGTGTGATTGGACGTGAATTTAAATTATTTGAACTATTATGAGCAGAAGGCTGTGGAGTATTATTATCAACATTTAACAAGGTAAACTGTTTAATATCTACATCAGATAATAGACTATCACCACAATAACTACTGGAATTACTATTATTACTACTGTTACCTACACCCCCACTAACAGAGGCACCATCCAACAATTGCTCTTTTCTCTTTTGAAATTGATCAATAACCGAGAAACTACTTGACAAACCAATATTATTGAAATTTGTCAAACTTTTTGACATTTTTCGACTATTGATCATTAAATTACTATTACTATTACTATTATTACTATTTTGAATATTTATACTATTACTAACATTACTACTATAATTACAATCACTATTACTGTTGTTTCCACTGCCACTGGAACTGGCAATAGAGGAATAATTCTTTTCACTTGGGTTTAAAACATCTACAACTCTGGAGAACTCTGAAAATATAAACAAAAATTTTACAATGATACTATTTACTCTGGGTGATGATAAAGCTTGAATGGATGATATGATTTGTTTGGATTTCTCACGTTGTTCATAGACAGTCATTGCAAGGATATCATTACCCAGTTTCTTGATATCAACCAACTCCAACTGCATCTGTGGACTATTATTACCTTTTAGTAGACTTTCATCTATAATCAATAGAAACTCTTTAATACCTCTGTCAACTGACTCTTTGGTGCTTATCAGTTTCTGATTGATATCAAATGATGGACGACCATCTGAATTAAATCTAGTTTTACTATTGTATTTATCTCTTATTGAATTTAGTGTATTTCCACCTTCTGCCATTGAATCCCTTTCCATATCACTACCACTATTCAATATAGATTCATTTGGTTTCACTGGTAATGTTAATGCTCTTGATCTATTACTACTAGATGGTGTTCTTTGATGTTTTACTTTTAAAATATTTGAATTTTCACTAGTATTATTATTATTTTGATGTGGCTTACTATTTTGTTTTGTATGATTGGTTCTATCTAAAAATTCAGAAATGGTATAGGATTGGGAGGTTTGTGGTGGTTGGTGAGGTTGTTGTTGTAATTGTTGTATTTCTGATAGAATATTATTCGGAGTTAGAGTTGTACTATTTTGAGTTACCGCTGATGATCTTGGTCTGTTATGTATTGGTGAAATGGGAGGTATCAGTGCATTACCAACACCACCTTGTTGATTCAATCTTGGATTTATCAAATTATTAAATGTTGACAGAATAGAATTGGAATTATTAGATGACAATGATGAACTTGATCCACCACTACTAGAATTACTAGAACTGGTAGAAGACGATCTAACATGATCCAAATGAGTTTTTAAAAATTTAACTTCATGATTTTGGGTTTGTTTTGGTGATACGTTTTTACTATTATTGTTATTATTGTTGTTATTATTGTTATTATTGCCATTCTGTTGTTGTTGTTGAAGTTGTTGTTGATGAATCTTATTCAGTATAGGTGAAGCTTCAATTTCACTACCTATACTAGATCCACTAGGTGGTGTCATAGAGATGACACGATTAAGTGAACTTGATAGATTAATATCAGATTTTGATTTTTGAGGTGGTCTACGTTTAATATCACTTGGTACTGATGCAGATTGTAATTGTGGTGATGTAGGTGCAGATGCAGAAGTAAGTGTTGAAAATTCAAAAGAACCACTTTTCTTTATTCTAGCACCTGCATTATTTTTCTGAAATTCTAATTCCTGTAACTCTTGATACTTTCTCTGCATTTCAATTGCCTCATATTTCTTTTGTGACTGTTCAATTGCTTCAATCCACTCGTTACAATCTTGTTCATCACGAGCTTGCATTGAAAAATTTGGAAATATTTCAATTTTGGGTATAATTTGAAATGCAAACTTTCTCTCTGTCTCTCCCATTCTTTTAATCTTACTACCTATAACTGGTATCATACCTGTTGGTTCCTGATCCTATAAATATATATTTAATTAATATTCACATCTAATATATATATGTATTCCTAAAGTATTACTAATAATTCATACATTTTGATGTTTGAAATAATATAATAAACCATCTTTTAAAATAAAATATCTTTTCTTCCAACTTCTAATAACATGACCTTCTTTTATAAGAAAACCACATTTATCTGGATTTGATAATGAGGTGAATTTTGGCTGTGGGGGTATAGGTGATTAGTTTAAAAAAATTTTTTTTTAATATTAGTATCAAGTGTGGGGTTTTGTGGGAGTGTGGTCCACAACCCATTTTAAGATATATATTTAAAAATGTATATATCTAAAATTATAAAAAAGATAATCGATCATACATCATTCATTGGTGCAATCCATAGATTTAAAATATCAGAAGAACATATTTGATCATGTTTTACTAGATCTGATAGATATTTTTGTAATAAAACTTTTCTTTCTTCAACCAATTCTCTATTGGTACTGTTCTTAAATATATATTTCTTTGGTAGTTTTGTAAGTTTTACTTTTGGAAATTTCTCTCTGAGACTTGAATCCAAATCATGAAATTGACTATATCTCCTATAGATATTCCACTCCTTATTTTTTTCCATTAACGTCACATTTACCATGTAAACCTAATTGTAATCAAAACATTAACATATGTTAGTGTTACCACTCAAATCAATCTAACCATACAAATATAGAAATAAGTAAGAATTTCTATACTCTCTGTGATACTTTACTGTAAATGCATTGAATGTGTCTGGATCAAGTCTAGATTCATCACCAATTATTGATAATTGAATTTTGACCATTGTTGTCTTTTTGTTTGTCTCTCTCTACAAAAAAGACTCTATTGAAATTTTTTTTTGATTTTTGTTTCTGTAAAATATCTAACTATATGATGTGGTTGATATATATATTGAGCGTAAATTTATATATTATTGATTAATGTTTATATGTAATCTAAACAAAATCATTATCTTTTTATCTAAATATCTAAAAAATGTGGTCCAACTTGAATTTTATGTTTGATTGGGAAAAAAAAAAAAAAAAAAATAGTTAATCAACTGAAATTTGTATTTTCTTTACAATAGTTTTTCTTTTTCGAAATCAATTTCTCATTTACGTCACTGAAATATATTTCAAATCACTCGAAAAAAAATGTAAATAATCAATTGATTCAATATTAAGAAAAAGATATTTATTTTTTTTTATAATAATTAAATTGAATTTTTAATTTATAAGAAAGAATAAGATTAATAAATCGTCTAATCTCCCCCACACCAGGTGAGAGGATATATATAAACATTATTTTAAATTTAAATAATTATAATAACAATGGATTGTTGTTGTTTTTTTTATTTATTCTTAAAATCATTGGTACATTAGATTGGGGGTTTTTTAAGTTCTTACTTTTGTTTTTTTTTTAAATTATTAATAATAATATTTGATGATTTAGAGAGATTATATTACTATTATTTGGAGAGTTCAGAACCAATTTTGAAACCTCTAACTTTTTGCCAATTGATTTTACAACGGTTAATTGGGAGAGCTCTACGAAGGGCTTTGAAGGTAGTTTCACCCATAGTAGTGTAGGAGGAATCAATAGAAGAGTGCAAAGCCAATTCAGTTTTGGAGATTGCTTTGATGATGTTTGCGGCGGTAGTTGCAGCATCACCAGATGGGGCGGTGGTTGATTTCTCAGTGACAGTATTCAACTGAACATTACCATCCTCATAGTAGTGAACATTGATTTGAATTTTGGCATTCAAAGTGACTTGACCTTGATTTGGTTTGAATGTACAGGTCCAAACAGATCTCCATTTACCATTCCAAAAATTGGATGGATTGTATTGAGCAGAAGCCAGACAAATGGTAACCTTGTAACCTTCTGAAACTTTGGAACCATAGACAGCAACATTACCATGTGGGTAGTATTCATGACAGTATCTAATTGCTTCCTCTTCGACAGCTGAACGATATGGTTCAACATCACTGTCCAATTCACTACCAATAGAACGAGTGTTGGTAACTGCTTGTTTTATATGATCAAATGTGACAATTTGTTTGTTTTTTGGGTCCAAATACTCGTTGTGATTTAATTCACCTTCTTTAGTGATTAAAACTTGTGCACCTTTGCTAGTGTTGGCAACATGCATTTGTTGTGTATTATATTCTCTAAATGTACTTGATGCTGTAGAATTTAATAATGATTCACTTGGTAATAAAGTTCTAACATCTAATTTTTCACAATTAATATTGTTAATAAAAATCATGTTCCATTGTTTTATTAAAGAAGATGTTCATCATTGAATGATCTTCTTTATCCCTTAAATTTAATTTCATCAATTTTAAAATCCTACCTGAAACAACATCTAAAAATTCACCTGGTGGTGCATTTAATAAAAAGGTGGTTGCAATTTGAATAATTTCTTCATTTGAGGCCATCTTTTAGAAATAATATATATTTAATAAAATTTTGATATAATACAATAAAAAAAAAAATCAAAAAAAAAAAAAAAAAAAAAAAAAAGATTTTTTAGTTAAAAAAAGGGCTTACCCAAAGTTCAAAATGGGTCAAGTTATCTCTTTGAGTGAGAGAGAATTTCTAAATTATAATATTTATAATTCATTTTATCTTAATTAATGAATTTTCAAAAGTTGTTTTAATTTATTTGTTCTGATTCATTGTTTTGATTTATTGAGTCTCCCTTAAAAATAGTTAAAGAACACATTGAAAGATGTAGCTTGTGTACTTTTCTCTGTCTTTTTAATACTTTTTAAAAAAAATAATTTTAAATTAAAAAGAAGAATTCCCTTGATATAGGCAATTGATGTCATATAACGAATTTTTAGAGCATCAATATTATTAAGGAGTGTTATTCGAATAACACTTTCCTTTTCATTATCTGATTATTGCTCTGTAGAGATTTCTTTGATTATCTGTATGGCTTCTTCCATTTAATTAAATGGAAAATAAAAAAATTGTTTTAATTGAATACAATTGTATATCCTCTTTTAGTCCTTCTTGTCAATTAAATATAATATCAAATTAGGTTATAAAACAAGAAAAGAGTTAAATTGAAGTGACTCAAAATGACTCATATTTAAATTATAAAATTGGTGTAAACATTGGTTTGTCTAAAACAAGATTTTTTATTTTTATTTTTTTTATTTGAAAGGATAAGTTAGATTGGAGAAATCATGTTTGGATTCTGGTATGATACAATAGGAGAACTTGTACTTATAAAATTACTATTACTACTATGATTATTATTTATATAAAAACTGTTATTGGGATGAGACGATTGTGGAAGACTTGATTGAAAAGAACTGATAAGTGGTGATTGTGGTATACGTGAAGGTGAAGAACTGTAGGATGAGTAATTTGATGTTGAACCAAGATTCTTATTGATAATTGGGTTGTTAGTTGATGAAGGTGTTGATGGTTGATTTTTTACAAAAGAGTTGAAGTTGGTGGCAATAGGTGAATAGTTTGAATAGATATCGTCATTATTTATCAATAAATTTGATTTCTTTTTGTTGCTGTTGTTGTTTTTTGACATTTTTCTCAGACGGAACATCATTAAAATGGTGGGTAAGATTTCAGTGAAAAAGAAATAGATTAATTGCATCTCCCAATCCAAATTGAATTTTGTAGTTATAATATCTTGACTGTCATTATTATTAGTGTGATGATCTGTAGAATCTGAACTATCAGTCATATTCTTATCAATTTGTATCTGTTTAGTTATACTGTACAATGTGATAATAGATCGAATACAGAAACAAACTGTACACACCGCACCAACCACAGCAGCTCTTATAGCTTCTGGTGGAGGTGGACGTTTCTGTAGTGAAAGCTTATGAGTTGCACTTCCAGATTGTATACTATCTGACATCCTATTCAGTTTCTTAAAGGAGAGAAACAACAATATACCAAAACACAGGAATCCAAATCCTGCCAATAGGAACAATCCGCTGATTGTACCCTCTGATATGTAATCTAAAATCACTTTATCCAATGGTTTCTTTGCCCAGAATATCAATAGACATAACCAAACTACAATCGCACTTCCCAAAACCAATGAGAATACCACTATATAAGGTTTCCATTTACACCAAAAATCCTCTCTACTACTATAAGGTTTAGAGAACCTAGAATATAATTCCATCCAAAATAATAGCAAACATCCGTATCCTGCAAATATCAACATTGATGATAAATCAAACCATATTAATGATATGGTAAAATATTTACTTGGATCTTGATTAAAAGTTGGTAAACAAAAGAAGAATCCACTCCTAACTGTTGTCATAGTATATCGGTATTAATATCATTCACTCTTATTCATCGATTTTCATGTAAATTTAATATTACCAAGCATTGATATAGCAATAATCAAATGAAATATTAATTTTGGTTTTAGATTCTTTAATCCTTTTTTTGAATAGATATAGATTCTAATTAACTGAAATAGTGCCCAAAAAAATAGACATGCATCTATTATACCCAAGACATAATTTATATCTATACTATTCTCCACTAAAAATGTCATTTGTGTAAATCCCGATCACTTTCGAGCTCTTAGGGCAATTGGGATACAGGATTATTTAATTTTTTAAAAAAAAAAAAAAGTTTTTAACATTTTGTTACAACCCACTGGGGAATAATTATTTTATTTGTGTATCTAAAATCTATAGATATATATATAAGAATAATTATAATTATTTAGAATTCTAATTTTGTGTTTGTTTTTTTTATAATAAAGAAGAAAAAAAATGATGTAATTTTCGAATGAACTTGGAACCAATCGAATCAATCGAACATGTTTTTTTTTTATTTTAGAACAATGTTTGGGTTTATAGGGGGAGTGGGAGGGGGTGTGTGGGAAATTTATTTACAATAATTTAAAAATATCTTTAAATGATGAACCTGATTTTGTTGTGCTCCAAGCGGCGGTTATATAGAGAAATGATGCAAAAACATTAAAATAATTTGTCCATGGAAGGAATTGTGGTACAAATGCCAAGTAGGCAGAATAAATAGTACATAAAAATATACCTAGTTGTCTTCTCCAAGGTGTTGAAGTGGAAATTAGAAAACTGGATAAAAAGAATATCCAAGATTTTCGAGTGGCATTAGAGATGGCCTCTAAAAGTAACAGTGCAATATGGTTTCTGGGTTCCTGTTGAATGTGCTGTGAGAGTGCAGGTACTACCACATTGATCAATCTTGATTTCTTTTGTTTACTAATGTACATTATGATACGACTTATACTCACCCATATACCCAGTAATAGATTACTGGTTATTAGGACCCTCCTAGAGTATCTAAGTCCCCATTTATGTTTATGTCTGTCATCGTCATCATTTTCCATATCGGAGAGTTTAGATTTAATCAATTCTAACTCTGATGTCAATTGTTGAATCTGGTTTTCCATCTTACAGATTACCGGGTCCGTTTTCAATTGATGTTGTTGTTGATAAAATTGTTGTTGTAGTTGTTGTAACTGTTGTAATTGTTGTAGCTGTTGTAACTGTTGTAATTGTTGAAGTTTATATTTATAGGGTATAGGTTGTGAAGAGGATGTTGATGATGTTAATGAAGGTGATACAGGTAGACCATTTATTAATTGTTGATTTTGGTGTTGCTGTTGCTGTTGTTGTTGTAGGTTATTTAGATAGGGTGTAGATTTACTTCTTTTCATTGTTGGTGAATTTTCATCACCCCCACCATCAGTAGTTCTACCACCACTATTGGATATATATTGATTGTTTTGGTTAAATTGAATATGTTTTTTAGAGGATGTATTACTACTTCCTAAACTCTGTGAAATATTGTGTGGATATCCATATGAATTCTGATAACTCTCACCATTCAATCCTGTTAAAGTCGGTGAGTTATATAGAAACATATCATCATTGTCATTACTTGAGAAATTACTGTGCGATTTGGACTGTTTCATGGAAAGAACCAAATATAAAAACTTTTAAAAAAAATTGTGAAAAATATTTTTGGTGTGAGACAGGAAATGGGATTTCATGATTTATTTTATAAAAAAAGGGAGTGATAGGAATTAATAAATATATAATTGATTATTTACGAGAGAACCAAGATGAAGAATGTTCTTTACTGTTACTGGAACTGCTAGAGTTGGATACACTAGTATTGGACATGGAGGTTACAGTTGGGTAAACCTTATGTGATGGTTTTGGTTTGTTTTCCATTGATTCAAAAATCTCTTTATGTGGAATATTCTTACCACTGAAATCAAAGTTATCCAAAGCATTGGGATTAGTGGATCTTTGATACTTGTTATTTCTAATAACCTGTTCCAAGAATTCTGATGGACCGTATTGGAAGGTTTGTTTGGTTTCAGTACTGAGTGTAACGACAAAAGTAAAGATTGAATTGGATTTTATAAATGCTTGGTAGTAGACTTTAGAATCATCGTCTTCATCTTCACCTGCAATACCATCTTCTGGGACTTTACCTTCATTGTACTTGTTCAATGATGTAGAGTGGAATGTATATAGATTGTATCCATTGAATAAGAAGACAATTTCCATATCCTGATCAGTGAAATTGAGGTATCTGAATGTCTGATGATGTAGTGTTTGGTAAGTCAATATACAGATACTACTACTGACTCTAGCATTCTCCATAAGTTCTTCTAGACGAGAGGTAAGGAGTTCATAAGGACCCTTTTCGTCATCTCTAGAAGAATAACTATTACTAGAGACCTTAGAGAAAAATGAACTAGCCATTTTATTATTATTATTATTATTTCTAGTTTTTGGCATTTTTTGTTTTAGTCTATGTGTGTTGGGGGCTTCTTTGATATAGCTTATGATACCTAATTGACCTGGTAAGACTGGTGAACGTATGGCAAAATCAAGGTTATTGGAAAATCCACCTATCATGATAGTAGTGGTTGATAAGTTATCAAATAGGATACATTCTACTAATGATGGACTATGATTATCTCCTGATAAACTAATGTAACCACCTCTAGCTGAAAATGTATCTTGAGTGAGTACAAGACTACAGGTAGTTAATTTATTGCAACTGAGACTGGGCACTGAGAATTTAATTTTACCAAAATGGAATTCTACAGGAATATTCTCAAAATCATATAGCGCATTAAATGTTACTTTTTGTGTGATTTTTACTAAACCTTTACTATTGCTATCCAATGATGCAGTATTGTTATTATTACTGGAGTTTGAAGATGATGGTTGATCTTCAAAGTTAATTTTCTTAAAGAATCTAGCTTGTAGTTCTGTAGAGGTATATTGATAGGTTATTTGTACATCTCTTTCACCATCACCAAAGACCTCAATGATTAGTGAATAGTTTATCATTTCATTATAATATGGATCCAATGAAACAATATCTTGAATAAATGGGCCACTCTGCTGTGACTTATCTTCTTCAGAAGATATGGATACCCCACTAGCATTTTGAATTTTTACTTGTTTTTGTAGTGGCATCATATCCAAAAAAACATTCTCAGTCTTTGAATTTAAATCTGGAAGATCAACAGTTGTGGTTTTGGATCTATCTTTCAATTCAACCAATTTAATGAATTGACCAGGTACCTTTTCAGATACCATATTATAGACAGTTTGTTTACTTTCAAAAGATGTTTGGTAGAGGTATCTATTTTGTTTCTGGTTGATTGCACTACCAGCCAATGATCTACCATCTGTCATATCAAATCTAATAGCTTTCAACAAATGACTTGTTTGTGGAAAATTAATTGGATTTAGAGTTCTAATAATAGGTTGTCTAGTTTGTTTACTATCAGTAACTGAAAGAACACTACTCTCATCCAAAATATTATCTTCTTTTAACCCAATAATCTGATTACCATTTACTTTTAAAAAAGTTCTGGTAATTTCAACTTTTCCATTACCATTAAAAACAATCTTATCAATTTTAGATTCTACCATTATATCTGTAAATTAAAAATAAAAAAAGCTTTTTGTAAAAATAAAATCTTTTTAAGTTGGGCAATTTATTTGAAAAAAATTAATTTAAAAAAAATTAAAAATGGAAATTTAGATGAATCAGGCGGACTTGAAACGTATGTAAATAAGATAATGAGTCAGTTCCCATTAACAATATAGTGTAATGTTTATTTCAAAGTATTCAATTTAAAATTTACATGTTGATAATTTTGATTTGAAATCTTGCCATGGTTCACCTCTCCATTTGGAAGCTTGAAGAAATTCTTTAAAGGTTTTAGATTTTATATTGAGATTGTTGGTAAATTCAGTTGTGGCATTTTTAAATGCTTTTGGATTTATTCCTGATCCAGACCAGATTTCGTAGATTATGTTACCTACATATTGCATTTGAGGATTGGCATTAAAACCATTGTCTTCAAGATACTGTTCCTTATTCTGTGCTTTATAAGTTGCATTCACACCACTGACATTCTTAAAAGTCTCTGCAAATTCCTTTCCAGTTAGGAACTCACCAACTACTGGAATCTGAGCTCTATTGTATTTTGTAGGGTTACTTAAGAATTCAGAAACCACTGGACCTGTGGTTGTATATGGATTGGTATATGGGATTTTCAAATCTTCTGGAAAAGGTTGTGCGAATACCAATGAATCACCTTGTTGTAAAGGTCTGGAGAATTCAATGACATTACTAAAAAAGAATGCGAGATAGAAGGTGGAAACAGTTGGAATAGAGGTTGCATTGACATAGGTTTGGACTCTGTCAGCTGCTGGTGAATCTGTGGAACTGTATATCAAATGTTGGATAGTTCCACTCTCGACAGCTGCATCACATTGTGTTTTTATAGATTGAAATTCTTTTTCATCAACACCAGGTTCAACAGGACTGATGAGAGGTCTGACAACAAACAATCCATAGGCACCTTTAAGTGCAGGTAAAAGTTGATCTTTATTCAAGTAATCAGCTTGAACCAACTCAACACCACGTGCTTGTAGTTGTTTAGCTTCCTCTGAATCCAATGATCTACTGGTTATACCACGAACTTTATATTTTCCTTCTTCCAATAGTGTATTTACAATAGAACTACCTTGTTTACTGAACACTTGTGTTACTACAAATACTGGTTTATGATTAAGACACATTTTACTATTGTTTTGATTATATATCTATCTATTTTAAAAATTTTAATTTGAAATTAAATATAACTTTATTCTAGTTATTTATAAACTGTTTAAGATTGATATTGAGTCAGTTTTTGACAGACAATCATGAAATAGCATATTTTCTATTAATATCCTTAAAATAACTGATCTAACCTTATAACCCATAGTGACTGTTGGATTTTTTTTTTTTGGATTTTTTTGTAAAAGGGACGGTTTTTTTACAATTAAAGGATTAGGTTGTTGAATGATGATGTATTAATGGACATGAAAAGGAATCTTTTGTTGTTGTGACATTTTGTATTTTTGAATTTTCAATGGATGAAATCTAATTTTGTAAAGAGTGTTTTTATCTCATAATCTTTTTTTGGACCTTGAACTGAATAGATAATTTGAAATTCTCTATCAGACAGAAACTGATATGTTGCATTATAGTGATCTAGTTCACATAGATGATAACCTCTAACCGCTTGACAATTACTAATTTCACCAACACTGGTTGTAGTAGTCAAATGATGAAATAATCTCTTTGGATTCTCGTCAAAATATACAGTAATTTGATCTTTTGGTTCATCATACTGATAAATGTATCTCTGAGTTATATTAAAGGTTTGTGAATTACTCAATTGTTTCATTACACCTTCTTCTTGATATTGAAGTGTATTCTCATCACCAACATTTAATTGTTGAAATTTTGCAATACCGTTCACAGAAAATCTTTCATTATTGTTCTTGTGTAGAATTTCTCTAGTGAAATTCCATCTTCCACTAAATGATCTAAATGCCCTCAACATTAAAACCTAAATAATCAAAAAAATAAAAAAATAAAATACAAAAAAAAAAAAAGAGAAGATTGGTTGAGTTTGATAATTTTGGGAGGTGGGAGGTGGAATGAAACCATAATAACAATCTTTATTTACTTCAAAAAAGAAAACAATAATTAATGCCAAATCATTAGGAATTAAAAAAAAAAGAATGTTTAATTTTTCTTTTTTTGTTTGATTTGTTCAATTTAATAATTATATTAAAATAATCAATAAATAGAATTCTTGATTTAGGTATTTTGTTCTTTTCTTCTGTTTGGTTACTATTATTAATTACAAGTTGGTTCTGGAGATAAGATTTACATTATTGTTGTTGTTGTTGTTGGTTTTTTGATTCAAATTATAAAATTATTATTATTGTGTATAATGTCAAAAAAGGTGTTGAGGGAAAAAAGTTATTATTATTATTATTATAGTATTATAATATTATTATTTAGATTTAAAAGGATGATATTGTTCCCAATCTAAATCATCTTTCAATTCTTTGATGGCTTTTGTAATATCCCAATCATTGTTGGAGAGATAGGATCTAGCTTCTTCTTTGGAGATATTTTCAGAGACTGCAAATAATTGAATTAATTTTCTTTTTCTTTCCTCTTCGGACATTGGTTGTGGTGGAGGTGGAGTATATGGATTTACAGTAGATACTGGTACCAAGAGAGTTTGGTGAGTGATACATTGATTGGATTTAATCAAATTAATTCTTTTGATTACATCAATAGAGGTATTATATCTAATGGCAAGTCCAGCTAAAGTATCCGATGTAGATACATGATGTTGAACCCATTTAATACCATTACTCTCTGTAGTTTGATTTTGTTGTTGATTATCATTGCCAGGTGTAGTTGACCAATCCATTGAATTTCCAAGAGTTTGTTGTTGAGGTTGTTGTTGTTGTTGTTGTCCATAGATAGGTGGTTGTTGTTGAACATAAACATAAGAAATAACTTGTGTAGGTGGAGCTTGACTAGACTGAATAGTACCAGGATATAAATTATTGATACTGGTAGAAGATGGTTGAAGATAACTAGTTGTAGAATATTGAGGTGGTGATCCTGAAATTGGGAATGGTGGATACTGTGGTGTATTAGATTGCAATAATTGATTAGATCTTGACTGTAACAATATCTTCTTTTGAGTGATTAGTGCATTGATCCAAGCCTCAGTTTGATTGGCAACTGGTGAGAATAAAAGATGGTTTCTCAAACCATCATTTATAACCATACAAAGACGGTATTCACCTTCAATTTGAATTCTCTTATAGTTGATGGAAATGTCTGCCAATTGAAATACTCTGTGAACTTTCATATCAGTCTCATCATAATAATTGATAAGAGTGGATTGTGTAAGACGAAACTTTCTTCTCTGCCATCTACCCAAGGTCTTACCTTGTTTCTTTAGAATAGATTCATAGAGAATCTTTTCAGCACCGATATAACCATAGTTTCCACCCTGAAGAATGGGATTATTCTGTTGAATAATCTCAGGTTTGGGAACAGTCATACTTTGAAGAATCTGTGTAGTTGTTTCATCTTCAATGTGATAGGCATTGAAACATGGTGGTGCCTCTTTTCCTTTTCTAGAGCAACATAACCACCTATCTTCCATCTTATGGAAATTGTCGGTGTGATAGGTGCATGTTGGCTGATAGAAATCGGCAGCATAAAATAATTTAAAACATTTACTGCACTTTTTAGTAACTACTGCTTGTGTGCCTTGTTGAACCTGTTGTTGTTGTTGTTGTTGTGCTATCTGTTGAAGTTGTTGTTGTAAGTTCGAATTCTGACTTGAGGTCATACTAGGTTGAAATAATTGTTGGTAATTTGCACTACCGTGTGGTGAGATATTATTCTGTACATTGTAAAATCCTATCGGAGTTGGTGTTATAAATGAATTATTTAGCGGAATATATGATCCATCCATCTAATAAATAATTAAAAAAAGAAGGGAAAATGGTTAAATAAAATAAAAAAAAAAAAAAAATTAATTTGTCAACTCACCCTGGGGAGAAATCGAGAAATTTGGGTTAGTTGTAGATTATAATTTGATTATTTAACAAAAAAATGTTAAAAAATTGTTGTTTTGTAAAAAAAAAAAAATTTCTTTCTTTTTAAGAATAAAATCCTGGTAATTCAATAAATAATATACTACAACCAGTTTTTATAATTTTTTAAAAAGATAATACCTCTGGTTAATTAATGTACAACTTAGATATTTTATTTTTTTAGGTGGATTTTTTTTTGGGTTTTAGAATTTACCTATTTTTATAAAAAAATGTAGATAGAAATACCAAAAGTCAACCTGGTTGATATGAATTCACATCCCACTTGTATGCTGCAATTGATTGAGAAGTTGTTATATTTTATATCGTTTAGTTCATAGAAATAGGAAATCTTAATTTTTAAACTTTTTTTTTTTATTTTTTTAAATTCTATGAAGAAACGTTAGTTTTTAAGATTATCATTTAAATAATGTCAATATCAGATAACCCAAACCCACTTATATATAATACCAATAACTTTGAACAGGATAATAAGTTTTTATATAATGAAAGATTTACTCAAGACGAAGAATCTGTAGATGAGTTTGATGAGATGGAGATATTTGATTTGATAAGACATATAAATGACCCAGAACATCCATTATCATTAGAACAATTAAATGTAGTTAGAATTGAAAATATAAATATAAATATAGAGAAAAGTTATATAAAAATATTCTTTACACCCACAGTACCTCATTGTTCGATGGCAAATCTTATTGGACTAAGTCTCAAAGAAAAATTAAATAGAAGTCTACCAAAGAGATTTAAAGTTGATGTTATTGTAACTCCTGGTAGTCATTCTTCTGAATCTTCTGGTAAGTAACATCAAACCCTCAATTTCCAAACACATTACTAATTCCTCTGTACTAGTAAATAAACAATTAAATGATAAAGAAAGAGTATCAGCTGCTTTAGATACAAGTTCGAATATTTTAACAATTGTAAATGAATGTATAAAACAACAATAAATAATATGTTCCATTAGAATTTCTAGAAATTGAAAATGAAATTTCTCATTCGGAACGTTTGACATAGAAAATTTTTTCACTAATAAAATTTTTTTATTTTTGACATATCTAAAGAGCAAGAATGAGCAAAATTACCATTTCTTTATTGTTAATCTCATTGATTGCAATTAACTTTGTTGCTGCCATTAAGATTAATACTCAATTGGAACAAAACATCAATAGAGATAGAGGATGTTACAAAAAGAGTGAAAAAGAATTCAAAGAAATCATTAAATCACCACAACCAAAAGACTACATTAAATCTGGTGATTTACCATTAAATTGGGATTGGAGAAATGTATCTGGTGTAAATTATCTTACTATTGACAGAAATCAACACATCCCACAATATTGGTAGGTACTTTTATAAATCTAGATACATAGATCTTCATAATCTATATATCTAAACATGTTAATGAATTTCAATAACTTTTATTAATATTATAATATTGTACATTTATTAGTGGTTCATGTTGGTCATTTGCTACAACTTCATCATTATCTGATAGAGTTAATATTCAAAGAGGAAGTGTTTGGTATGTATTTAGATTCACTTTAAAGTTTTAGTTTAGTAACAAAAAAAAAACAGATTAGATTAATATAATAATATATAAAAGGCCACAATTTAATGCTGCTCCACAACAATTAATTAATTGTGATGGTGGTGGTACATGTGATGGTGGTGATCCAGCTGAAGCCATGTCATGGATTGCTCAAAACCATTTAGTTGATGAAACTTGTGCACCATATCAAGCTACTAATGGTTTGGCATGTAACCCAAGATGTAAGACTTGTAACCCAGATGGTACATGTCAACAAATTACCAACTATCGTAATATAACTGTATTGGAAACTGGTAAAGTTACTGGTGCTAAAGATATTATGGCTGAAGTCTATGCAAGAGGTCCAGTAGCTTGCAGTATCGATGCTACCAATGCTTTGGAAGCTTACACTTCAGGTATCTTTGAAGAATTCAAATTGGTTCCAGTTCCAAATCACATTGTTTCCATTGTTGGTTGGGGTTACTCTGAACAAGCCCAAAAATCTTATTGGATCGTTAGAAACTCATGGGGTGCCTATTATGGTATGACTGGTTATTTCCAAATTGTTCAAGGTGACTTTTGGAATAATCTCGGTATCGAATTGGATTGTGTTTGGGGTGTACCTTCAAATCCATTCAATTAAATGGTAGTCGTTTCGATTTGTATTCAAAGAATGTTTCTATACTTTTGGAATAAATAATTAAAAGTATATTGTATCATTTATCATTTATCTCATCATTTTATAAAGTTTTTAAATTCGAATTTATTATTTTAAAATCTGAGTGTTTTTTTTTTAAAAATCAGATATTTTTTATTAGATTTTAAACCTTTGCAACCGCGCTAATCAAAACTAATCAAAGATTTAAACAATTGCAAAAAAGGATGAAATCAAACAGGAACGGAATTTATTATATTCTGTTTTTGGTTTGTTTTTCCATTACAGCAAATGCTAGCGTACCATTTATTGTAGAGTATTCTGCAATGTACAGAGAAGTTAATACGGTAACTTCTGGATGTTACATGACATTTGAAGTTCTATTTAATTCTTCAGTTAAAGCAATATCCAATATTACAGGACAAACTGGTGCAGTTTCAAAAATGGGAGAATATTTAAAAATGTCAATGAGATTATCAGTTGCTGTGAATGGAAACCCAACATTTAATGTAGATGATCAAGATAATGTAAGTTATTTTATTGTAATGCCAGAACAATGTATACGTAAGTATTTTAAATTAAAATTTTATCAAGAAAATATATCTATATATTAATATAATAAATATAATAAAAATTTTAATTAGAGAACCCAACATTAGATATACCAGATATATCAACAAAACAAAATCTTTATTTTTTTAATATAAAGATGTACAATCTATTTTTTTATGTTTTAAAAATACCATTTAATTCAGATTACTTTGGCTATGGTATAATTATTGATGCAAATAGAGGTCTTAGATCAGTATACCAAACTGCTGTAATGTTTAATCCAACCCCTCTATTTAAAATGTACTTTACATATAATACTCCAAATACACAAGGAGGTGGTTTATTTAATATTATTGCCGATCTATATGGTGATCAAAAATCTTTTTCATTTTATGGTGATTTACCAAGTTTGTATTTAATTAATTTGCACAAAACTTCAAATGAAATTATATACTAATTATATTATTATATTATAAAAGGTGCACAATCTACAGCAACTTTCAATACAACTTCATTTGTTAATATTCCTGAATTGAGAATGTATACTTTTCAAGTTAGCAATCTAATACCAAAGGAGAGGGTTATAGCAAATTCTGTCTCTGCACTTAGATTTTTACAATGTTATTTTGTAAGTGGTGATAGTACCACTGCAACCTATCTAGGTCACTATTTGGGGACTGGTTTAAATGATCCTGTTAACACAATTGGTCCACTTCAAGTTCAAATTATAGCGCAAGGTCTATACAGTCCCATTTTATACAGTTTTAGTTACACTATTACTGGAGTTCCTGCAATAATTAATCCAAATTGTGAATTTAGTTTACAAAATGGATATGAGTTACCCTATTCAATTATTAAAATGACAGTTGTTAATCAACAATTGACTAATATAATTGGAGATATTGTGTCTATCGACAAGCCAATGAACTATTATCCATATGGGTATCAATCTGGTACCTACTCCCAAATGAATTATACGTTAAATTTGCTATTGGCTCCATTTGCACAAACTCAGTTCACAAAGGCTACACTTGGTGGTAGCAGTAAAACACTCCCATTCAATTATACTGTTGATACTATAGCACCTTCTATAGTAAATATCCGTTTTTATACAATTATGGATAACCCCGATTTGGTTTTAGTACATATAATGGCAATGGATAATTTATCTGGAATATCAAAGTTTCTTTTGGAAAATGTAAATGAACCAATAACCAATGCTGATAGATCTTCTGGAGACACAAACTATGGTATATACGAGAAATTCTATAGTATAAATTCAGTTTCTATTCAGCAAATTACAACCTATGATTGGGCAATGAACTACCAAATTTTCCAATCATACTATATATTTAATTGGCCATCACCACTTAGAACATTTGATATCAATTCCATAACAAAATGGTATTTTGAAAAGTATGAAGTAGATGTATCTGAAAATGGTACTTATAATACACTGTACTTTATATACCCAAGTCCAGATATCACAAGAACATTTGGATTCAAGTTAATTTATAGTTATGAATTGGCAACCCAGTTCTCCTCAGATACAGCTGATAAGTTAAACTATGATATTGTTAAATGGAATCCTTTGGTAAACATGTTTTCAGTTGAATTCTATATTCCACCTAGAATGTTTTCAGGAAATTTGAATTACATTTTCTCAGCTGATGGTACCAAACATGACCCTTCAATATTCTCAACTATTGTTGGTCCCAATAGTACCTTAAGTGTAATATCAACAGCTTCAGATGAGTTACCACCACTTGTATCATCCATTTCAATTTACCCAAATGCCACAGTTAGCGTTGGTTCAACACCTATTGAGATTGGATACAAAATTGAATTCACTGAAACATTAAATGGTTTTGAATCATTAAATGTTACAATTTCCAGTGATATGCATCCAATTGGTTACCAAAAGATTACTAAATTATCTGGTGGTATATCGTATGAAGTTACAGTATCCATCACTATTAATCCATCTGAATGTGTTCCCCAAACATTTTATATAAAGGAGGTCACAACTCGTGATAGAAGTGGTCACTTTGCAAGTTCTACCTACAGAGCTCCAACTGATATTCACCCAACAGTTCCCAATCCATTCATTAAGGTACCAAATTACAAAACTCAAACTATTCAGGTTCTTTGCACCAATCCACCTGAAAATGATGGTACAGGTCCTGAGTTACTAGACTTTTCAGTTTCAACTCAAGAAATGGATGTTTCTGTCATGAACAGAGAATTGGTAATTAGCTTCAACATCTATGACCCAACAGGTATATCAGATGCAAACATTCCAATTATTTTTTTAGAAAGCTCTGATCCAGGTCAATTAAGATATGAAGTACCTGCTACAATATTCCAAGAGTTGAATAGTACCTTTGAATCATACACTACCAAGATTCAAGTTCCATTTAAATTTGGAGGTAAAGAAGGATTTGGTATTTCTGTATTTGGACTTGTAGATAAACTACTAAATATTAAAGGTTACACATTTGGAGATCTTAGAGATATGGGATTTAATTCTATAGTTAGAACCAATATTAATTTTAATGGACCTATGATTGAAAGTACATCACCTTATAATGCTTTAGGTGGACTTATTGCAATCTATGGAAGAGGTTTTGGTTCAGATGCAAGTCCAGTCATGTTTCAAGTTTTAATTAAAGATAGTACAGGAACTAAAACATTTACTATCGATACCATAGAATTCTTTTCTGGTATCTATATTAGAATTAGAATTACTAAACCTACATTACCATATTATTATTTAGGTGTAAAAGTTGGTAATATAACTTCTAATTGGGTCTTGGTAGGTGTTTATACACCTCCAACTGAAACTCCAGTTAACCCACCAAAATGTCCAGGGTCACCAAACCAATGCTCAGGAAATGGTCAATGTATAATTAGTGGTCAACAAGCTAGTTGTCAATGTAAATCACCTTTTGCAGGTGACGATTGTTCATACCAGATCTTTATCGTTCCACAACCTACTGTTAACCCAACTGAGCCCAATTCCACCATTATAACGCCTCCAATTACTGGAAGCGAGGAGCCAAGTGGAGAAGTTATTTTCTATACATCTTTAGTCAGTATTCGATCAATTAGAGAAATACAAATAGACCAAACCATACATGAATACAATTTCACACAATGGTTGTATAAAGATATCAGTACTGATGTTCAGACAGATATTAATCCTAGAAAAGTGTATCAATATCTATCAAATATTACTCACCCAGTATTCCATAGCGTAACTTTGGTAAATGTTACTATTGAATGGTTTGATAGTTACACTAATATTACATTTGCAGATCAATTAATTCAAATGACACCATCAACAATTAAATATCGTATACAATTGAGTCCATATCAATTTGAAAGAGCAACTAATACAATGGATATCCAATTCCTTGTATCTCTGAGTAGTAACTATTCTGATTCGTGTTCCACTCAAAAACAAGGTGTGGTATTTGAAAATGATTTTGTTAAACTTGAAATGGATAAACAGAGTTTCTACGGTAGATTTATTAAAAGAGCATTAATTGATGGTAGAAATAGAGTAATTTCCAATACAATTCAACCTCAATCACAACTAAATAGTGAATCAAGTTCTATAGTGTCTATTCACATACCTAACTATAAAGACTATACTATTTTAGATCCAGATTTTACATTACTTATTAATAGTGATCCTATTACATCTGGTACTGAAGGATCTCTTTGTAACTCATCTTCAAAAGATGGTCTTTCAAAAACAAAAATTGCAGGAATAGTCATTGGTTGTGTGGGATTTGCTATTATTGCTGTAATATCAACTTCCTATTACATTTATAAAAAGAAAAGACAAGCAAACTACGTCAAAAAGCTTAATGTTAAGTTGAAAGCTGCTAATAACGAACAATAAAAAATTAAATAATTTATTTAGTAATTTTTCTTTTTAGTAAACGACCATCAGAACCACAAGAGAAAATATTATTATTTTCGATTCCAACTTGCATGACACCATAGGTGGATACAGGTGATTTAAAGACTCCAGTTGGACGTACAAAGGTTTGTTTTTTATGGCAATCCTCAAAGGTATTGACACATGTCATTGAAGGTAGAGACCAAACTTTAACATTACCATCAGAACTACCAGAAATTAGGAACTCTTCACTAGGATCCATTGCAATGGTTTTGGTATTCAATTGATGGGCTTTAAATGTATCAGTAGCTCTGTGAGTACGAATATCATACATTGTCAAACTACCTTTTTTACCACCAACAATTATGCTTTGATGTTTAGGTGAATAGATAATAGATGATGCTCCATTTTCTTGATCGGTGTATGAGGCAATAAGTGATTTATGTGGTGGTAAGAGGACATCCCATAGACAAACATCTCTCTTGGAATCCAAACAAATACCAGCAGTAGCTAGTAATGAACCACTGTTAAGGAATGTGAAATCCAATGCTTGTTTAGAGTGTGCTTGCAGAGAATAAAATGGTTTCAATGTATCTTCTTGAGCTGCAAATTGCCAGAGTAGGATATTACCTGACATATCACAAGCTCCAAATTTGGTACCAGATTGATTGAAATGACATTTTACAATTCTTGGTTTAGTTGGTAGTTGATAGGCAGTTAAAACCTCTGGTATACCATACTGCCACAAACAAACACTTCCATCAATACCACCACTTAGATAGTAGGATTTAGTTGGATGTGATTCTAGACATTGTACAATAATATTATGATCAACAGATTTTGAAAGATTTAAACTAGAGATGGCAGATTTAAATACATTCTTGTTCTTTCCAATATTTAGAGTAGAAACTGATTTGGAGGAAACTCTGAATTTTCTGGTTTGTGTTGGTGATAGGAATGTTTCAGTTACAGATAATGAATCCATATCATAGTCATCTCTGTAGTTTTCATAAAGTTGTTTCAAATTGATTTCTCTTATACCTCTAGTAGTTGCAATTGCCAAAACGCTTAAATCTGGTGAGGTAGTATCCAAACAAAATGATTGTAAAAGATCATTGTCTTTATAGAGTTCAACTTCCTCTTCAAATTTCAATCTACCAGATGAGGAACCAGATGTAGGGATACCAGTTGCAGAACCACCTTTTAGAACAATTTCACTTTGGTGTCCGTGTTGATGTTGTGGTTCAATTTCATGACCGTATATAATACGATCTAGTATCTCTGGATGCTCATTCTTGTACAATAATACATTCCATAGCTCTAATTGATCCTTACTACTAAATTGTTTAAAAGTTTTTATATAGTCATAGAGATTATCAATAGCAGTGGACTTTGGTGGATTCTTTTTGTAGTGTTGAACAACCTTCTTTGGTATATTCAAGAGTTTTAATTGAATAGTACCCAACCAATAGTTTAATCTCTGACTTATAATATCCAAATATGCATTTACACCAATACTACTACCACTACTAACTACACTACTATTATTAGTTTTTAGATATTCTTCAAAATATAATCTAAATTTCTTTAGAGCTAAATAATCCATAATCTTATCCAAACATGATTGAATTGTATATCTTTTCAATGCTTTCTTTTTAGGATCAGACTTATCTTGATCAGAATCAGAATCAGAATCAACCAACTGCTCTTCATCTTGATACTCTAAAGGCAATTGACAAACTTTTTCAATCATGGATAAGAAAGATTTCTGATTGGCACTTGGTTTCAAGTCCATTGCAAACATGGTGAGCATTATATCATATCTATGAGCACCCCAACCCAACAATAAAACCAAAAGATACAATGTGACATTAATCAATTGACTGCCACTAAATTGAACCAGTCTGAAGGATTCATAAATTTCAATAGTTTGTTTTTGAACTTGTTGGAAATCTGTAGAGATTCTGTAGTCATCCATTCTGGATATGGATTTAATGATACCGAGACAACAGCTCTCTAGAATTTCCATTACAGGTTGTTGTTGTTTATCTTGATATAACTCTCTAGTGAGATATATAGATTCTCTAATAAACTGTCTATCCAAACAAAATTGTACCAATTTTTCTAAAATTATAGATTCTTTTAGATTATATTCACTTGAATAGAATCTAATACTATTCATAAGTTCTTGATAGTTTTCAATCTGATTATTACTAATATTCTTACTGTTACTATTATTTGAGTGTATTTGAATTATTCTATCAACCAGAATTAATAAAATTGATTTGGTTTTTAATTCCAAATCAATTAATGGATAAAATGATAGCTTTTCATTTGGAATTCTTGTATTATCTTCTTTTGGAGTCTCTTCAACCAGAGTAGTGGTAATCACTGGTGGTGATGTAGTTTTTGTTGAATCTAAAAAGTCCCATGATGATGAAGATGGTTTAGTTGTAGTTGTAGAACCAAAATCCAAACCCATATCATTATTATTATTATTACTAGAGAATCTTGATGAACTACTACCAAAATCTAAACCCAAATCATTATTATTGTTATTACTAGAGAATCTAGAAGAACTACCGCCAAAATCTAAACCCATATCATTATTATTACTACTTGAGAATCTAGAAGAACTACCACCAAAGTCTAATCCCATGTCATTGTTATTGCTGCTTGAGAATCTAGAAGAACTACCACCAAAATCTAAACCCATATCATAGTTGGAAGATGAAAATCTTGAGGATGAACCACCACCAAAATCAAAATCAGAAGATGATTTTTTCTCTTTTTCTTCTTTTTCTTTTCTTTCTCTTTCTTCTTTTTCCTCTTTTTCCCTTTTTTCTTTTTCTTTTAACTCAGCTAATTCTTTAGCAGATATTAGTTTTGGATGTAGTTTCTCAAGATCCAATAGATTATTTAGAGCTAGAATATTACAACCACTGTTTAAGTAAGAGTATGTAGAACTTCTGAGGAATTGGTCATCCTTTTTAATATCATCAGAGAGCTGACGTAAGAATGTGTGATTCTTAAGGAATCTAAAGAAATATAATAAAGAGGGTCCCATATCTGATGATCTCAATTGATTAAAAATTGCTTTTTGTTGAGCAATTTGAGTTGGTTGCTGTTGGTTTTGAGTTGACATTTGGAACATTGATGGTCTAGGAGATGAAGCGGATGAACTTCTACTGAATCCTGCACTGTAGATATTTGGTGAACTACTACCACTTACATTAATTGGTGATGTAGATCCTATATTGGCACTCAAGTAACCAGCAGTACCCTCCCTAGAGATGTCATCTAATTTTCTATTACCTTCAATATTAGTTGAAGGTATCAAAACAGTGAATGCATCTTCATATTTCTTCAATAACCAATTGGCAATAGACAACAAACTACGATCATTTGTTTTTTTGGCGTGTGGAATAATATGATCTTCAATGATCATTCTAGAAATATCACCATTCTCACCTTCATAAAGTCTACTTATAACCAAGGCCAATTGAAAATCACCAGTAATTTGTATAATCAAATTTACAGCATTCTTTACTTGACCTACTAGTAAAAAGAGAGAGGCTGCAACTTCATATTTATGCTTACTCTGTAGTATAAATGCACTTTTTGCAGCAGCAGTTATCCATTTTTGTTGAGTAAAATCTTGTGAAAGGAACTCAACTTGTTTCAAGTTCTTATGTGCCTTATGTAGGGCAATTAAAGCACCCTTCTTTTTCAATGCCATGTAATAGAGGGCACATTCCTCAGGATCCCTTTTCAATAGATAGGTTGTCTTTGCAAGTTTCTCAACAACATTCTTCAATGTAGATGGAGATTTGATCCAAAGTCCTGCACCAATTTGTTTAAGACCATCCCAATCTGGATCTTGACTAAAACATACTTGTAGAATAGTTTCTTGAGCCTCTGAATGAAGTGCCCATAAGATATCATTGGTACTTAATGAGATGGGTCTGTCTTGAGGTAGCAATGATTTTCTGAGAAATTGGAATATTTTAGCAACTAGAACAAATCTAGATCCGTTTTCGTCTAGACCACCTCTGAGTTCACCAATGTCACCATATGTATCAGTGACAGCCAACAACTGAATTTGTTCATTGGCATTGAGATTACCAAGTTTCATAGTCGATAGAATTTCATTGAGTTTAGTGGCCTTTTGTTTGGTAAATTTATTCGTAGTGAGTTGGTCCCTAAAGAGATCTTGCTCATCTTGGTCACTGTCATCTTTATCTTTACCCTTGTAGCTGTTCATCTTTTCTACATCGTCTTGAGAAGATTTTAAATCTTTTGGACCCTGAGATTGTTTGTCTATACCTAGCAAAACACTATCGGAAATTGGTGGAATATATATAGCATTTCTAGGTAGATTCTCTAAATCATCTTCATATGGACTATAGACATCATATAGATACTTGAAAATATGATTTAAAATCACTTCAATGGTATCAAATTTACCAGCCATCATATACTCACTGAGGAATTTTGGATGATAGAATGCCAATGATCTAGACAATTGTGATTGTTGATGGTAAACAGTTGGTAAATTACCAACAGATAGTTGTTTATATACTGGTGATGACTCTTCAGCTAGTGGTTTTATCCATTTGTTGAATATCAGTATTTGGTTACCTGAAGTTGCATATAAAGACATGTCTCTACCCCACTGAATAGATTGACAAGGTGAAGACAAGTCATAATAAGAGTGAGTTTCCATCCAAGGTTTCTTATAACTACCTATAGTTCTATCAATAGGTTTCATTAAGATCTTTAACTGATGACCAAACCCAATAGCTAGACAACAATTACCATCATCACTCTGATAGAAACTAAAACAACAAGCTATACCAGTGGAATGTTGTGTAACTTGTATGGTGTCCTGTTGAGACATTGTAATGGTTATAGGTTGTTGTCTTTGTTTTTCTTCCTCCTCAAAACTCTGAACTAGAACAATAGTGTCTTCCAACTTGAGAGATGGTGTGTGACTTTCAACCTCCCATATATGAATCTCAGGATTAGGATTAACAGTAGACAAAGCCTTACTAGCAAATCTACCAAAATAAGCAGGTTTTACAGATTCAACTGGATGCTGATAAGCTGCATAACTAGCCATCTCTGTTAATTGCCAATGGAAATGGTCAATTTCCATCTCAGTATCTGAGAATACATCAGTTTCATCCATATCATCATCCATAGTTTCTTTTGATTTTCCAGAGTTATTATTGTAATTCAAAGTACTTTGAGTAACAGTTAAACCAAATACAGTTAAATCACCACCAACACTACCACCAATAAACAATGGTTGAGTTGGAATGACACTGAATTTCTCAGATTGTAATTCTAAACCACTAGAGATACCTTTAGGAGACTCACACATACATGTCAATCTAGAATGTCTTTCAAAATCTTTTTGAACTAATAATCTGGATTTAAGAATACTAGTGTTTCCAGATGGAGAATATTGAGTATCTTTTCTAATTGTAATACCCCAAATCATCAATCTATTTCCATCTTTAGTCAAAGCTATTAGGAAATACTCATAAGGTATATATTCTGAAACTGAATCACCTATGGGAGCATTGTTAAATATTGAATTTAAAGGCTCGACAACTAAAAGCTTCTCAAATTGGTCTTGGTCTTGGTCTTCCAATCTAGAACCTTTAACAAAACCAACATAGATTGGAAGGGTCTTCATAGACAATGAATGTGTACTTCCCATTGCTGATGCACTACTAATAACTGACTGATCATTAGACTCCATATTATAGCAAATAATCCCTTCTTGACCTGAGAAAAAGCAGTATTTCTTAGTAGGTGACCAAGCACTTGCTGAAAAATTAGGAAAACTACCAATATCAGTCAAATAGAATGGAGATGGAATTTGTGAACAATCGTTAGTTTGCCATAGAATGACATTTTGTTGTTGATCCATTGACGAGAGGAATGGTTGTGATGATGAGACAGATAGATCTTTAATAGGACCACGATGACCATAACAACGACTTGATAAACTACTATTTGAAATCTGAGTGTGATTATGATGTTGAATGAAAAACTTTCTGCATGATATAGCACCATTAAATGAATTAAAACAAATCTTAATAGATGAAGGTGTGTTATCTTGGAATGATATTGGTTGATACAATGCAATGATTCTATTTGGACCAATCTCCTGATTCGATAGTATCTGACTATTTATCCATATAGATATCGATGATGTTTGCTTACTATTATTACAATCAGTTTTTAATCTCCACAAAAACAATGATCCATCTGATTTTAAACCAATTATCCAATCAACTATAAATTTAGTTTTCTCTAACGAATTCTTTTGTCTTAGTAATATTGGATTATTTAAGATATTTGATTTAATATTACTATTTTGATTATTACTATTTTTATTACTATTACTATTACTACTACTATTATTGGTATTGTTATTGTTACTGTTGTTATTATTGTTATCTTGATTAGATGGTTGATTATAGGAATCATCGTCAAGTAAAACTTCATCATTGATATTGGAAACCCAATCAATAATATCAGATCCTGATTTTATGATATTAGAGACATTGAATTGAAGTCTTCGAGATTGATAGGATTGTTGCCAAAATCTAACAATACCATCTTGACAATTTGTCAATAGGATATTTTGTGATGAGGTTTTTCTGTGTCTCCATGATATCCAACTTATAGATCTTGGGTGAGGAAGATAGATGAATCCATAAGACTCCAATTCAAAATTCTTTTGTTTTTGTTGAGATTTTTGTTTAATCTTTTTACTGATTAGTTCTTGTTGAATTGGGGAGAAAAATGCTTCTCCTGCTGTTGTTGGGGTGCTACCCTGGTCTCTATCATCATCAGGTTTACTTTGAGTTGATGGCACATAGTTTCCACGATTAGTCAATTTATTAAACTGATCACGATAGTAACCTTTTTGTTGTTGTTGTTGAAGTTGTTGTTGTTGTAGTTGCTGTTGCTGTTGTCTTTCCAGCTCCTCCAAATCACTATCTAATTTTGATTTTTTTACATGTCGTTTTTGAAGGTACCACACTTTAATGACTCTATCGAATTTTGAAGAGGTTGCAAATAATGAACCATCAGGTGAACATGATAGATGATGAATAGGTTGTGAAGAATCAATTGTCCATGTAATACGAGCCTGTTTATCAATCATTTTCTGTTCTTTAACTCTAGCTACACTTCCTGATCCACCAATATAATCCACAGCCATATTATTGTTATTCAGATAGACTTTCATAATCTTCTCCATATTTAATTTCCATTTCACCAAATAATTACCTCCTACAATAAAAGAATTGGAATTCAGCCAACTCATTGAAGTAATCTCAAATGGGTTCTTTAATATGAATACCTTTTGCCAATATATCTCATCCTTTTGTTGTATTTTAATATAATTTACCTATGAATTAGTACTAACCCAACCTTATATTGTATGTAGATCTCTAATTAAGAGACTTCTTTCAATTGACTTACACGTTTAGTACTATTTAAAATATATAGGTATATTTCATTTCCTGAAGCTGTAAGTAATTTTGAATCCTGTGTAAACCAAGAAATGCATGTGACATCTGATTTATGACCTGTTAGAATTTGAATAACTTTTAAAGATGCACCTTTTAGAATCTGAACATTGGTTCCTGATGAATAGGCATAATAGATTTCATCTTCAAATTTGGTATATGAAAAAGTCAATGGGCTAGGATTTGCAGATCCTGTTATAATTTGACTTGGTATCATATATGAATTATAAATATATATAATAAAATATCTATCTAATCAAACTAAAATGTAAAAAAATGAGAGATATCTTTGTGGGTGTGTATTTTAATTAAAAATTTTTTTTTTTCTAATTTTACTTTCATTTTTTTTATTTATTTATTATTTCTTATACTTTAAATCATAATACCCTGGGATAGAATTTCACTTCAACTGGGTAATTTTTTATATTCTCATTTAGTGTATTTTGGGGTAAAATGAAAGTGAACATCAATAAACAAACGTTACTATATTTCTACAAACTTTCGTTATTTTTTTTTTATTTTTTTTTTTTTGATTTCACTGATTCAGTTCATTTTCAACATTTTAGAAATGGTCAATAATAATAATTTTATATTTGAATCTGATGAAGAAGAAGATGACATTCCAACTTTAGAGGAATTTGAAGATCCAGTTCAATTAGATACCTCATTAGACAGATACGTTATGATTGATAATGTACCAAAAGTTGGAACTGATAAATTAGAGAAACTAAAAACAGTTATATTCAACAGAATCTCTGTTTGTGGTGAAATTGTTCCAAATGGTGTTACATTACCAATGAATGGTACACAAACTGCAGGGTAAGAATATGAGACTATGATAAATTTAGATATATAGGTGTATATATACAGAAAAGTGAGAATTAATATTAGATAATATTGTTTACTATAGTGTTGCATTTGTAGAATTTACAAAAAAACAATCAGCAGTTGAATGCAAGAACCAATTTAATGGATTTAAATTTGATTCTAACCATTTCTTTAAAGTTAATTTATTGGATGATTACAAAAAGTACAAGAATTTCAATGAGACATTCCAAGAGATGACTATTGAACCATTCAGAGAGAAAATCAGTGCACATGATTGGTTAAAGGATAAGAGATCACTGAAATGTTACGATCAATTTGTAGCACGTTATGGTGATTTTACAGATATCTGTTGGAATGAAATGCATCTAGGTAAACCAGCAGTTGAAAAGTCAACCACTGGTATGACATCAACCTATGTCCATTGGTCAAACTCTGGTAATTATTTGGTTACATTCCATCTCGATGGTATTGCTCTGTATGGTGGTAGTGATTGGGAATCCATGGGATTATTTGAACACAAGGGTGTGCAATTAGTTGACTTCTCTCCAGATGATAACTATATGATAACCTTTGCACCTTTCCCAAATGAGAATCCAAAAGATCCAAAGAGTATCTGTGTTTGGGATATTCGTTCTGGTAAGAAATTAAAAATGTTCCCATCACCACCAAAAGAACATTTCCACTGGCCTGCATTTACATGGTCTGCTAAAGACCAATTTTTTGCCAAAATTCAACCAGGTAAAGGTATCAGTATCTACGAGGCTTCAACTCTGGCTCTTACACCATTAGTTGCTCCAGAGGTTAAGGAATTCAGTTGGTCACCTTCTGATCCATACATTGTCTATTTTGTACCAGCCACTGAGAAACTACCAGGTAAAGTAACCATTGCACAAGTTTCACCACAAGGTATCAAAACTCTCACTGAAAAGAACATTTGGGATGCCATCGATGTCAGAATGCACTGGCAAAATGATGGTGATTACATCTGTGTCAAGGTAAACAAAGACGAGAAAAAGAAGAAAAAGAATGTAACCCCATCTACCAGTTTTGAACTCTTCCGTACACATGAACCCAACTTCCCTTGCGAGAACTTTGAAGTCAATTTCCCAATCAGAGCCTTTGCATGGGAACCAAGAGGCAAGAAGTTTTGTATTATTCACGGTGAACACAAGGTCAATATGCACGTTAGTTTCTACGAGGTTGGAAAGAACAAGGTCAAACTGTTGACACGTTTGGAAAACAGAAAACTAAATGCTATTTTTTGGTCACCAAGAGGTACCCACGTTGTATTGGCAAATCTCAATGACACTGGTGAATTGGAATTCTTTAACACTCAAGATTTGGAGACATTCTCTACACAAACTCATTTGTCATGCACCGGTGTTGATTGGAATCCATCTGGTCGTTATGTTACCACTTTTGTCAGTCATTGGAAGGTTACTACCGATACTGGTTACAATATTTGGACATTTAATGGTGATATGGTATACACTCTACTCAAAGACAGATTCTATCAATTCTCATGGAGACCCAGACCAAAATACTTGCTCACCACTAAAGAGATGAATATCATCAAGAGTAATTACAAGAAATATCAAGAAAAATTCGATGCCGTCGATCTTAAAGAAACTACCAAAAAAGTGGAAGAGGAAGAAGAAAGATTACAAGCCCTTATGGATGAGTTCCTTGGTTATCTACAAAGAGGAGAACAAGAATATCAATCTCAAGCTGCCAAAAGACAACAAATGGGTTGCTTCGAAGATATCGATAAGAATGACGAATATGAAGCCATTGAAACTGTTGAAGAGATTATTGATATTCAAACCACAATCCTTCCATCTAAAAAATAAAATTAAATATCATATTAGTAAAACTCAATTTTTTATTTTCCCTCTTTAGTTTTTGTGGAGATGAATCATTGTTCTCCATTGTGTTTTTAAAAAATATAATTTATTATGTCATAAGGTTTTGGTTAAATTTATTTTTTGTTGTTATTTGGCATTCTATTAACTATTACTGCAGTATCAATCTTTTCCTGTTTTGGTTTCAAAAAAGAAGAGCGAGGGTAAATTTAAAAAGGCAGGATTTATAATAGGGAGGGGGGTTATTAATGATTTTTTTAAAATAAAATACAAGTTTTCTTTTTCTTTTGTGGAGTTTCAACAGTTTCAACAGCAGGGGTATTATTGGTTCTTGATTTCTTCACCTCTCTTACCAATTCATGAAAAGCTTCTGTAACATTAATTCTATCTTTAGCAGAGGTCTCCAAGAACTTACAATTCAATTTTTTTGCTAATTCTTCACCTGCAGTAGTGGGTACTTCACGAAATTCATTGAGATCGCATTTGTTACCCACTAAAACAAAGGGTACAGTGTCTAAATCCTTAACCTTGAGCAAATGGTTGTGTAGTTTTGGTATCTCTTTGAATGATTGCAAATAGGTGATGGAATAGACGCACAGGAATCCTTCACCTGTACGCATATATTGATCTCGCACTGCTGAGAAATCTTCTTGACCAGCAGTATCATATATATCCAATAGACATTCTTCATTATCTACTGTTGTCTGTTTTCTATAGGAATCCTCTAGTGTGGGATCGTATTCATCCACAAATCTCTGAGCTATAAACTGTATTGTCAAACATGATTTTCCAACACCTCCTGGTCCAACTAAAACTAGTTTAAAGTTAAACATTATTCCTCCTCTGTCTTTTGTCTATATATTGACACTATATTATATATAATAAATAAATAAATACTTGATATCTAAAATGAAATGGTTGAAAAAAAAAACACTATATTATATAAAAATAGTATAAATATTGATTTCTCTATTCTACAGTAAAGATAGTGAAATTAATAATTTAGTGATTGTCAAATGTCAACAGATAAAGCCAAAAAAATAAATATAAAAAAAAAATTAAAAAAATTAAAAAAATTTTTTTGAAGATTGGAGCATCGCAGGCTTTTCACCCAATTTAAGCTTGTGTGATGCAAGTTTGGAAATTTATAATTACACCCTTAATGATCTTTTTTTCCTTTTTATTATGAATTTAAATTATACTATAAAATTTAACTTGCAAAGCTTTTAAATTTCTTCCTCTTCTAGTATAGAATCATCACCATTGAAATCATTTAATATATCTTCATCTTCTTTAGTATGTTGAGCAATGATATCTTCTTCATTTAAATCATTAACCTCATGTTCTTCCTCTTGTTGTTCCTCTTCTTGTTCCTCTTCTTGTTGTTCTTCAACTTGTTCTTCTTGTATTTCTTCATGTTCTTCAGTACCTTCTTCTTGAGGTTGAGTTTGATTAGCCTCACCTTCACCATCGTTATTCTTTGCATAGATGATATTTAAGATATTCTGTAGTATATTATGTTCAACTTCATTATTTTGACAATAGGTTTCTACCTCAATCAAAGTGTCAAAATAGAAATTTCTATCAGTTTCAATCTCTTGAATGGTAACTTTTAGTTTTTCAATATCATTATTCATCTCATTAATCAGTGCATCTTTATCCTCAATTTGTTTCTTTAATGCCAAATTCATTGCAGACAATTCTGGTGTTGGTGATGTAGCTTTTGCAGGTTTAGAAATACCTGTTGAAGCGGTAGTTGTTGTACTAGTTGTAGTTGGTTTTGTAGCTACAGGTTTGGAAGTAGTAGTTGCAGTTGGTTTAGCAGTGGTAGTAGTAGTAGCAGGTTTTTTAGCACCACCAACAGTTGCCAATGCTGGTTTACTCACAGATGCTGTAGGTTTTGAAACTGCGGGTTTAGTAGTAGTTGCAGTTGGTTTAGTAATTGTAGATGCTGGTTTAGTTACTGCTGCAGTTGGTTTTGTTGTAGAAGCTACTGGTTTGGATACAGCTGCAGTAGTAGCTGCTGCAGATGGTTTAGATATAGAAGGTCTAGGTGCAGAACTTCCACCTGCTTTAATACCCAATTGAGCCATAAGGGCCTTATCTGTATCTGCGTTGATTTTTAATTGAACTCTTCTTTCTAATGCATTATAAGGTACTTCAGGATTATAATGCTGATCAAAAAACTTCTTCATCCATTGGCAAAACTCTAAATTTGCTTGTGGTTTACCTTTAACCATTTCACTAACCTCAATTGGCTACATGTATACATCAAAATTATACAATCAGTGTTACTATAGATTCTTGACTGTGTAGTAGTAGTAAATCATACAGATTGATAAAACTCACCTTTTCAATACCTAATTTTGCAAAAGATTCTTGTAGATAGGAGAAATTCTTTATATATTCATAATCATATTTGGCAGTGTAGTTTACTCTTGCCAATGCAATTTTACCTGGGAAAATGATATCAATCAATTGACAATGAGCTGCACCTGTACAGGTTTGTTCGATTTTTGTATAACTTAATTGTAAAATATCATTGATCCAATTGATAATTTCATTTCTACCACATTCCATGATGTTGTTACTTTGATTGTTTGTTGTTAAAAATTTTGTGTGATTTTTTAAAAAACTATTCAAATAATTTTGTTGTGAAATTCAAATTTGTACAAAAAAAAAATGGCGGTATGAGGAGTGAAGACATGGGGTCGATTGCAATGAAAATATTTTGTTTTATTATAAAAAAAGGGTAGGGAATAGGGGGGGAGTTGATTCTATTCTTTTTGATATATAAAAAGAAGGGAGGGAGAGGAGGGAGGATGAGTTATTTATAAAAAAAAGAGATTATAAGGGAGACGCCTATAATTTTATTCTCTTAGTTTGGAGTTGGCCAACCTTTAAAAACCCAAAGTTCAGAATCTTCATCATATTTAAAGTATTGTCTTTCTTTTTTCTCGTCTTCTTTGGTAGCGTGTAATCTCTTTCTTTGCTCATCTTCAATCTCTTTCTTTACCACATCAGCTTGAGCCATATCATTGGCAACAATATGTTTGGTGACGTCTTTCCAGACGTTCAAAGATGACAATGGGTCAGCTTGTTTTGGATAAAGAGTTTGATTTGGATGTAAAACTGTACTATTCAACAATGTATTATCAGGAGCAGTTGCAGAACTGGTACTTGATGAACTTGTTGCGCTTGTGTGTTGTTGTTGTTTTTTATGTGATTTAGCATGCTTTTTAGCTTTCTTTTTCTCTTTTTTACTCTTAACTTCAACCTTTGCGTGACTCTCTAAATAATCTATTGTTACTATATTTGAAAAACAACCTTTAATGATTGCATGGTGTTCAGCTTGATTAGTTTCATCATTATATCTATAAATATCGCCTCTAACTTGTTCATTCTTGTCAAAGTGTAAGGTCGCAGAGACATTGGTGCTTTTGCACATTATATCCACACTATCAGTCCAATTAATAGAACGAGTTCCAAAAATGACATTCTTTACCAATGAGTCGGGGAGTGATTTATCAATAATGTAGGTTTCTGTTGTTACATTGTCATTACCATCTCTTAACGGAATACTAATCATTGTTGCACCAGTGGTGACAATTGATACTGAGTTCATGTGAAATTTGGCTGAAAATTGTACATTACAATCTAATGTTATACCTTCTGGTGTTGAAATGTGAAATGCTGATAATGGTGGGTGATGTGTAACCTGTTCTCCAATGAAACGGGCTTGACTTGTTGAACCTTGTCCATCAGTTGAAGGTAATTTAACAAAACATTGATGAACTTCTCCTAATAATGCATTATATGGTTTTCTTTGGAACTAATAATAAATAATTTAAAAAGATTAAAGAGAGAAATAGAATTATTATAATAAAAAGGGGAAGGTTAATATATAACATTCTATTATCATAAAATATCTTTTTTTTTTTTGTCTTTTTCCCATTATTCGCTTTAAACTTACATTTCCGTCTTTAACACAAGTTAAAAAGTATTGAAGTACAATTGCCATTCTTCTTGATGGATCAGCTTCTTGGAGTATTGGTAATAAAATATGGAAATACTTTAAATATCTCGAAGCTGCTAATTCCAATACTGAATATGGCATTAAAAATATTGATGGCATACTAACTCTGTTGTTGATATGAAAAGATGATTAATAGGAGATCCTAAAATAGAGATATTTGATGATAATTACTTTGTTAACTCTTGTCCAATGGATAATTGTGAAATGAAAGATTTTACAACACCAAAGATTGAAATTTCACGATTCTCCCATTCTCCATGAATATCTGCATATGACATTACATTTGGATCCGATTCCATTGTTTCTTTTTTTTATACTAGACTTATCTTTTCTATTTATTCCTAAATACTGTTGAAGTTGCTGTTACTCTCTTCTTTGCTGTTTATTATTTGAAAGAAAAAAATTGTTTTTTTTTTTATTTTTTTGAAAACACTACAGGGAACTTAATATTAAAATATTAATATCATAGGAAAAAAATTTTAATTGTGTTGGTGTATGTGTAATATTTGAAATAAAAAAAAATGGGAAATAAAAAAAAAAACTCAATATAACAATAATGTTTGTCTGTCTTTTTGAATTACTGGCTTTGTTGGTGTTTGATTTGATCACATTAATTACAATCGATTCGTTTTTATGATTTTTTTTAAAAAAAATCTTGAAAAGAGTCATCATAATCATATATGTGTGTGTGTTGTGGTTAACTTTTTTTTTTTAAAACATAATATCTTTAAAGACAATTAATCAATCTTGTTAATTTTGTTTTAAGTATATAAACCACATTATGAGTGTGTAGGTGTGTTTGGTAGGGGGATTATCTTTAAAATAATAAGCCAGTATTTTTGCTTCTTGATATATTATGAATTTGTGAGCTATTTGACCCAAAGAGACACTTACATTACTTTAAACAAAATAAAACAGAATTTATCTACAAATATCAAAAAAAAAAGATCCTGTGTGAGAAAATAAAATAAAATAAAAAAAAAAAATAAAAAATCTTTGCTGTGTAATAGAGTGTGAAATTCAAAAAATAAGAAGAAATCTAAATAAATTCTAAAAAGGAAATTTTAAATAATGTTTTTTACAATTTTAATTTAAGCAATATCGATATCTATTTTTATTTTAATTTTATTTATTTTTTTGAATCTACATTTTGGTCGGGTGTAGTAGTTGAACTTTGTTGTTGTTGTTGTTGTTCACTTTCAGTTGTAGATTTAGTTTCCGACTCACCAGTCAGTTCAGCCCATGTAGACTGTTCACCATATGGTCTTGGACCGAGTATTAGTCTGAGATCATCACGTAGGATAACTTCCTTCTCCAAGAGGATTGCAGAGAGTTTAAGAAGTTCCTCTTTTTTAGACATTAATAAATCATGAGTACGGTCATAGGCAGCCTTTACAATTTTTCTAATTTCCTCATCAATCATTCTACTAGTTGCCTGTGAATAAGGTTTCTCAACAGTTACATCTTCGCTTTCCTTCTTGAAAGATACAGTACCAACACGTTCATTCATGCCATAGTGTACAACTTGACTGCTTGCAATCTTTGTTACCTTTTCAAGATCATCTGCAGCACCTGTACTTATACGTCCAAAGACAATAGACTCTGCAACACGTCCTCCAAGAGTAACACATATTCTATCCATGAGTTGTTCTCTAGAGTAAAGGTACTGGTCTTTAGGTTGATATTGTGCAAAACCTAAAATACCAGGTCCACGAGGTGTAATTGAGACTTTTAGCAATGGATCGGTATGTTCAAGGAACCAACCTACAATTGCATGTCCAGCTTCATGATGTGCGACTATATTACGTTCTTCAGCTGACAATATTCTACTCTTTCTTTCAAGACCTACTAAAACTCTCTCAATTGCCTTTTCAAAATCTTTAAAAGTTGCAATTTCAGCTTCTCTTCTAGCTGCAATTAATGCACCCTCATTGCATACATTACTAATATCTGCACCTGAGAATCCTGGGGTCAAAGTTGCCAATTGTTTTGCAAGTTCTTCCATTTCACCCTCAATTTTTACATTTTTTAAATGTACCATAAAAATGTCTTTTCTACCCTTGATATCAGGGGCACCAATATAAATCTGTCTGTCAAATCTACCAGGTCTCAACAAGGCACTATCCAGTACATCAGGTCTATTTGTACCAGCAAATACAATGACGTTACTAGTACTTGAGAAACCGTCCATTTCAACCAACAACTGATTCAATGTATTTTCTCTCTCGTCGTTATGGAAGCCACCACGTGAACGTGATCTACCAACAGCATCAATCTCATCGATAAATATGATACAAGGTGCCGATGCTCTTGCCTCTTTAAACAATTCCCTTACACGCGATGGACCAACACCTACAAACATCTCAATGAAATCTGATCCTGAAATTGTAAAAAATGCAACACCTGCCTCTCCTGCAGTTGCTTTAGCAAGCAGTGTCTTACCAGTACCTGGAGGACCTACCAATATAGCACCTTTTGGAATTCTAGCTCCCAATTTGGTATACTTTTGTGGATTCTTTAGGAACTGAACAAATTCCATAATCTCTTCTTTGGCTTCATCTAAACCTGCTACATCTTTAAAAGTAGTTTTTGAAGTGACTTTAGTTGACTTGTTCTTTGGCATCATATTTAGTATACCACCACCTTTACTAAACATTCCATTGATACTTCTGGATATTAGTACCAATGAACCGAATATCAATAGAGTTGGTATAATGGCTATAAATTCATTCAACAACTGATTAGTTGGTGCATAAGTTGCAAATACTTGATCTTTAATATCAATTCCCAATTCTTTTTGATCCTGTTCCAATTTTCTCTGAAAATCTTCTGGAGATAATATATTAATTCTATGAATTTTTGGTTGACCTGGTGTTTCCTATAAATTAAAATATTTTGTGTGTTAAGATAATCTTTGTTTTATATTAACTAAAATAAATTTGCATTAATACACATACTGGATCTTTTTCAAATACAAAAGCAGTGGTTTTTGTTAAAATGATTTTATCAATTGTTCTCTTTGGTAGTAATGTTTGTCTAAATGTTTGATAATCCACAGTAAATTCCATTTCCTCCTTGGTAGTAGGTCCAAATAAAAATGTTGATGCTGCCATTGAAGCCAATAGAATGGTTATAAATCTACCATATCTGAATTTTGGTGTTTCATCTTCTTTTTTACCATCCTTTTGACCCTTTTCCTTTTCTTTATCATTTTCATTTTCTTCTTCTTCTTTCTTTTCTTTATTTTCTTTATCCTCTTTATCTTGTTTCTCCTTATCAGAATCTTTATTCTGTTTCTCATTGTTTTCTTGATTTACATTTTTATCTGAAGAATAAAATCTCTTTAATTCATGTTGTCTATATATATTATTTATACTGTTGTTATTGTTATTATTTATATTATTGAATGATGAAAGTGGTGATGATGATGAAGTTGTTGATTTAATACAATTGTTAAATAGAATATTGGTAGTTGTAGTATATTTATGTTGATTAAAATTTATAATAGAAATCTTATTGTTTCTCTTTAATTTTGAAATAATATTATTTCCATTATTTCTTAAGATTTTATACATTTCTGAGATTGAAATGTAATATGTGTCGTGGTTTGATTTGAATTTCGCAAAAAAGAATAAAAAAAAAAAAAAATTTTACATTTTTCACTCTCCTCCATCATTCTTTTGTCATCTAATTCTATTACAACTCATTAATAATTATTTATTAAACTTTTAATTTGTTGATATTAGAATATGACCAACATTTTATAAATACATATCAACTTCATTTTACCATTTCTTTTTAACTTGCATTTTAAATTATTGATAACATATGTTTTACAGAAATTGATATAAAAGCTTATGTATATTAATAATAAAACCTAAATAGCAATTATTTATTGTATTTAAATATCGTCACAATCAATGTCCATATTTAAACTATATTTAAGGTATAAGCAATACCATTGAGCACCCCATTTGTTATTTGGCATGATTGGACGACCTGCAATTTTTTCATCCCAATCTAAAGCTGTAATAAAATCCCATCCAAAATATCTCATTACATAACTAGCTGCAATTTCACCAGTTCTATATTTAATATTAAAAATGTTAATATATGAATTATTGTGGATTGATTGCAATTTTAAAAAACCTACCTATCACAACCACATAGACAATGGAAGAATAAAACTACTGGTTTATCTAAAGGAGTATTCAAAATGTTATAATAGTCTTCCATTCTCTGTGGAAGGTTATCTTTTTGCCATTCAGTTAGATTCTTTGCCCATTCAATTCTGTCTGATTTTGGAATGAAATTGGGATCCCATAGATCACCTAATGTGACATTGGTACCAAATTCACCTAAAGATGAATTAGCAGCAAAGAAATTTCTTTCCAATTCAATAACTGGAATCTCACTAGAGACACCATAAATCAACTTAATATCAATTATATAAAAATCATCAGGTAACGTTATACCTTGTGACTCTGAGCTATTTCTGAGACAATCTACCAATTGTTCATATGAGAACTCCTCACCTGCCAATCCCAATTTTATATCAATTAGATACAAAATCCAAATTTTATCTACTAGTTGAAATATTTAAATAAACATACCATTTGGAGTTGATATAGTTGGTTCATTACCTCTAAATAAATAATTTACAAATCCATTTGATAGTACAGGAGTTTTATCAATTAAATGAAATTTTCTATATTCTATATAAAAAGTACAATATACTACATTTAATGTGAGACTTAATACAAATAATAGGCAAAATAAAATATTCTTTGCCATATCTAAGGTGGTATTGAATTTTAAAATTTGAAAAAAAAAAAAAGTAGATGGGAGTTGTGGGAAAAGTTGTGTTAATTTAATTTCCGAAGGATGATCTTCTTTTATTCTATTAAAATTTTAAAAATATTTAAATAAATATAAACATCAATCGACAGTAAATCCAGTTTTATTAGTTTTTTTTCTTTTTTTTTTTTAGATATTTTATACTCTAACCTTAACTTAAACATCAAGATGTTGAAGATTTATGTTTTATTAGTACTTTCAATTCTACTGTGTAGTAGTTTAGTCATATCAAGTGACATTGAACAGAGAAAAGTTCATCTTGTTGATATGTCAACAAACCCATTACCAAATGGAAACACAAACTATCTATTTCGTGGAAATGAACCAAAGATTGGTGGTGAAAATGGTATTGTATATATAAACTACCACACACACACTACTTTATCGAAAAAAACATCAATTATTATTTGAATGAATATTAACATATATATTACCAGGAACTACTGTTTTTGCATATAGTGAATTAGTAGATTATTTACAAAATGCATCATCACAAGTTGGAGTTACATTACCAGAGAACTTTTATATATTTGATATTAAACTAATTACAGGACCACTACCTAGTGAGATACCAGATATCGAATTGGAAGCCAATTTCTTTGCAGCCAATCCAGAATTAGGTGAATTTGCAACCAATCAAACCGTTGGTGATATTATAGATCCAAACTTTCTCTCGCAAACTGAAATTGCAAAAATGGTAAAATCAATATACACCTGGCAAAAGGATGATTTACCAGAGAGAATGAGAATGATTCATAACATGTTAAATTACTATGAAAATGATCTACCAGTTGTCATTTACATTCACTGTGAATGTGGTTGTGATAGAACTGGTGAGATTTTTGCAAGTTATGTAATGAGATTCAAAGGTCAATCATTCCAAGAAGCTATGGATTGGGATTACCAAATTGCAGGTAGACCGTATGTATTTTTATATTTTACAAAAAAAAATAGTGTGGTGTGAAGTACTAATCGATTTATTGATATTAAAAAAAAAATAACTATAGAATTGAATGGCCATCACAATGGGCATCATTATGGTATTGTTGGTATTTATACTATATTGAAGATATGGCTATTGATTGTTCATTTGTTAAACCATAAATTCAATATAATAATTATATAATTATTTATTTAAAATTTTTATATAAATGGAAAGTGCACCTGATAAAATTATTGTGCTAGGAACTAAATATTTGGAATATAGTATCAAATGTTGATCTGGTTCATTTTTGATAAATAAGAAAAACAAAATTGTATATTGCTTATAATTATAAATTGAGGGATCCAGGTTTTTAATGCATCAAGGTAGGGAGTGGCTTTAGAGGTTTGACCTGAAGTTATTTATATATAATTTGGTAATCAGGAAATATTGTTTTGGATATTCCTCTCGCTTTTTTGAAGGAAATAAGTTTCAGCAATCAAAGCAAGAGTAGTTGAAGTTTCCCCTGAAAAAATGGTATGAGTTAAATAAAGATAAACACCCAGCCTATTGTAAAGAGAAAATCAAATGTGATTGCGGAAGATTTGTTAACAGCAATAAACTGTATCAACACAGGTATTGCCACTGAAGTAATCACACCTCTTTAAAACTATTGATTACTATACAATTTTTTATTTTTGAAGATATTTTAAAACAAAAATGGATATAGTTGATAAAGCTAGAGTTGTAGGTACTACATATTTTGATTGATAAAAGAGGTTATGTGAACTATTTTGAATAGTTTGTTTGTACAATTGAATCTCTTTAATACAAAACTCAATAGTTTCCTTTGGCTCTAATGTTGACTTTTCAATTAGTTGTAAAACTTCATAAAGTTTTTTCTGGTCGTTTAAATGTATATAAGCTTTTGTTAATGCTATATTAGACTTTAAACAAGAGTATCCATTTTGACTACAAGCTCTAATGGATTGTCTGAACTGATGTACAGCTCTATCAAACTGTTTCTGTTCAAAATAATTAATTCCCATATTGTACAGTGACTCTTGGTATTCTATATCCTTGTCATTGGCACAATAAGACAATGCATCTTCATGATACCGAATAGATTGTGAATGGTCACCCATCATTCGATAACACGCACCTACAAGATTGGCAATATGCGACTTCATTGGAAATGGTGTTTGTGTTCCATAAAAGTTATCTAAAATTTCTATGCTCTGTCTGAAATGGTGAACTGCTTGAGTATAGTCTTTATAATATGGAGATGAATAGATACTACCCAGTATTTTATGAGTATTACCTTTAAGTGGATTACTTTTGTTGATACTATCTGGGATAGATTCCAATGATCTTCTAGCATGATACAATGCCTTATTGTACAGTTTATAAATATCAAAGTAGCATTCACTGGCAGTACAATGGAGAGATGCTTGTAATTGGTCATCTATAAAATCTCTATATAAAAGTCTAGAATCCACAGCATCTATATAATACATTATATGTCTAAAGAAATAGACTGACGAAGAGTTCTTTTGCATTATACCTGTAATAGACAGCGCGTAATAGTTTTGAAATGCCATTGACCTGTCAATCAAAGTTCTCAGCAACACCATTGAAGATGCGTGTGGTGAATACCCCTGTTTTGAAATCTCTCTATAAAAACCATATCTAACCATACTATCAAAATAATTTTGAACTTCAACTGGTGGTAAATTCATTATGGAACAAACAGGAAGTAACCATTGAAGGTTAACCTCATAGAAATGAAACCACAGCATTGTAGAATAGACTTGATATGAAAATCCTCTTTCCTGTTGAAACTTTGCAACTAAGAGCTTATAGAGTTCCAATTGAGGTGCAGGTCTAAGTAATTCCACAAAAACCTCAATATCAACAAACTGCTGATAGTTTAAATACTTAGATATCTGATTAATAAGTTGTGGACACCCATTGGTAAGGGAATAGAGCTGAGAAATCTCAGAATCTGAAAACTTCCTTTTCGTCTCATCTAAATGTTTTCTAAAGAGTTTAAAACTGGTGTTTCGGTCAACTCCACCAATTCTATATACTGCCATGTTATATTTTACAGCATCTCTAAGTCCACTGGACCTTGACACCAGTAAATGTTGATTAGGTTTCAGCGAAGAAATGTGAGTAATTGGAAATATCTGATCTAGTCTATTAATGAAATCACAATCAGACAAATGAGACATTTCCGATATCATCACTAAAAATGTTCTATTGGTAGTTTGAAAAAATCTTTTTAAACCCTCTTTAAATTCTGCTTGTAGAGGACTATTTTGAAAATAATTCTCAACTGTATAGATTCCATAGCTAAAATCACTTATTGTAAATACAATCTCATAGTGGTCACGATACTCTCCATAGTATTGTTTATGTAGTAAAAGTTTACCGCTAACTGTTGACTCTAATACCACACCATTACAGTTCTCCAATCTTTCTCTAACCTCTTTTAACTCCATTTCTCTTCCACTATATGGAGCTTTAGGTACACCTACAAGATGATATGGTTTACTATTATCTGACATACTTGATATTATTATAAATGAAATATAATTTAATTAAACATTTTGCTTTTCAGTTTTTTTATAAAATTTGACAACTAATAATTATGTCTTTTTATAAAAAGACACATATACCCTATAAGTTGATTTTATCTAAAAAAAGTATACTGTACTTTTTTTATAAAATTTGATATCTAAAAAAATAGTTTTCAAATTTATTGGTATGATCATATGTGGTGATGTTTATCTTCTGGGAGCAGTAGTGTTGGTAGGTACCAATCCAGGTTTCATAGTGGGTTTTGGTGCTTATGGATAATTAATTAGTCAAAATTTATAAATGCAAAGATAGCTTGATCTACCTACCCTGAATAAGATGGTTTCCAAAAGATGATACACCATTTGAATTCCCTACATCTTTTAACAAACTTCTTGAATCTTTCAATGACATGTTTGTTAAATATTATTATTTATATATATATAATAATAATAAAAAAAAAAAAAAATCATGATTTACATAGTTACATTGCCCAAATTTATCTTACGAAATGCCAATTAATCAAATAAAATATCTAAATTTTTTAAAAGATTTTTAATGCAAAATATTATATTTTTTTTTGAATAAATAATTACTTTTATTTTTTTGTGTATTTATATTTCCTTTGGGATTAAAGTTTTGATTTATTTGTCTACATTTTTGTGATTGTTTGGAGTTACTGATTGAGGAGGAAGAAGAGAGGAAAAAATAAAATTTGATTTTTAAACAGTTAATTTAGTTAATTTATCAAGACATTTGATACCTTTTTCTTCGTATTCCTTCTTTGTTATCCAGAAATCATGACGATCTTTAGTGAGTTCAGCTAATACAGCACCACCCAAGAATACCATGTGCTTACGTCTTGGTGGATCTTCAATACGACATTTGAATCTAGCCAAACCTTCTCTGTTTCCTTTTAGAACTTTGTCGAGATATAGTTGTCTGATTTCCTTCTCTAAACGAGATGGTAGACCTGGATACATAGAGGAACCACCAGATAAGACAATATGTTGATAGAATGCTTGGTGAAGATCACGATCAGCTTTAGTAATACAGTCAAATAATTGTTCGTGAATACCACCACCATCGACATCAACCAAAGCTGGTTTAAAGAGAGCTTCAGAGGCTTGGAATCTTTCAGAGCCAACCTTGATAACTCTACCATCTGGTAAAGTGTATTGTTCAACCAAGACTGTAGTCTCAGCAGCCAATTTGTTCTCTTGTTCGGTATCATAGGCTACATAACAAAGTTTCTCTTTGATTTGTCTGACTGTTTCAAAATCGGCAGTTCTATTGAATGCATAACCTCTCAATAAGAGTAATCTAATGAGATAACGAGTTACATCACGACCGGCAACATCTAGACGTCTAGTAAGATGTGGAATGGTGTAACCTTCATAAACTGGAATAACGTGAGTTACACCATCACCAGAATCGACAACAACACCAGTCAAAAGACCTTGAGCGTACAATGTCAATACGGCTTGAATGGCAACATAGACTGCTGAGAATCCATATTTCTCAAACATGACTTCAACCATTTTTTGTCTGTTAGCCAATGGATTCATTGGTGGTTCAGTCAAAAGAATTTTACATTCTCTGGTGTCTTTTACCTTTAATTTCTCTTTTAAAGCATAATCCCAAACATGATTAATATCTGTAATTATAAATGTGTGTTTTGTGTAGATTTTTTTTTTTTTTTTTTTTTATGTAAAATAAAATTTGAGTTAGAAGATCAATATGATTTTGTGGACTTTTTAATAAAAATGGTTGAGATACAAACCTTCCCAGTTCTTTACAATACCATTTTCCAATGGATATGTAATCTGTAACATAGTTCTGAGTTTTGCTGCTTCATCACCAACCATAATATCTTTAATTTCAACATTTTCAACTTTTTCTTCTGATCTTAAAATTGGTCTACCAACCATTGATGGGAAGATGGCTGTTGGAAAATTGGCTATATTTTTTTATTAATATATATTAATATACTAAATCTCTAAATATTTTTTAATCCCTATATTTTAAATATTGTTTTTTAGAAATATCTTAATTTCATTTGATACATACCACCTGCAAAACCACACTATTATTTTAAATGAAAAGTACATATTAGGATATTGGTATATTTTAAAAACTGATAAATTCAGTGAAATTACATACTTTTACAAAACCAGTACCATTATCCATAACAATAACTTTATTGGATTCCATGATTAATATAATACAATATATATAATTTTTTCAATATATATATAAAAACTAGCTAGATCTGTTGATAGGTGTTGATAGTATACAATTAAAATTTATCAAGTTCTTTTTTTTGATTTAGTCAAATGGAATTAGATAATAACACTTGAGGTTGAAATCAATGATCTTTTTCAAAAACAATAAAAAAATTTTTTGTTGATTTTTTTGTTAATGATTTTTTTTTTTTTTTCATTAGAATGAAAAAATTGGGTTTTTTGATTTGGGTCATAAATATTGAACTTCTAAATTTTTATAATATTATGTTAAAGAGGTCTATTATAACTAACTATATGATTTTTTTTTTAAATAATATTAAAAAACTTAATCTTTTATTTTAATTGATAATAATTAACTAACAAAATGCAATGTCTGGTTTTGGTTATATTTTCCCTTTTTCACGCTATCACTTTCCACTTTCAGTTAATGATGAACTGGACATTTTTTTGTTTTTAAAAAGAATTCTATACAATGAATATGAAATACACAGAGACACTCCAATCTGGCAATGGTTTGACCTTTTAGGAATTCTTCTAAGCAAATTGCACATTCATTAGTTGGATCCAAATCTGCATCCAGCACGCTAGTTGAATATCCTAAACCAATAAATGATTGCTTTTTCATTGATGGTAAATGTATATGTGATTTACTAAGATGACTAATTAAATTTTTAGGCTGTGTGTTGAAAGTAGGTATAACAATGGGTGGTTAGTAAATGAGGTGTTAGAGGGAGATTAATTCAAACATACCTTTTCTTTACATAATGGACATTGATATTCATGAGATAATTCTAGAAAATGAGTGTCATTACAATGTGATACAAAATCTTTGGATAATATCGTTGCTTTTTTACAGGTGTTATATGGACATTCGACTTTAAATGGTTTAGTTCCATTTTCATTGTCCAGTAGACTCATTGTCAAACATTCATCTATATGTTGATTGACTGCAGATAAATCATTTCCAAAGAGTTTAAGAGGTACAAAACATATTGGACATGTATTACCATCTCCATTACCACCATTAACACTGTTATTACTGGTTTTTAAATGTGGAGATTTTGGAGGTGGTGGTGGGGGTGGTATTGATCCCAATGATGCTTGTTGTTGTTGTTGCTCTTGTACTTGTACTGGTTGTTGTTGTTGATGTTGTGGATCATTATTTATATTATTATTAGTAGTACTTGTTGTTGTAGTAGTTGTAGTTTGTTGATTTGTAATAGTAATTGGTTCTGGTTGTTTATTTACACATGGTTGCTGTTGAGTTGAAGATGAAGAAGAAGAAGAGGAAGAAGAAGAAGATGATGAAGCTACTGTTTGATTTTGTAATATTGGTAATTCTGGATTCTCTACAATAGAAATACTATTTTGTTTAATTAATGACGATGCAATATATATATTATTATTGGTATTGTTATTGGTATTATCTGAAATTGTGAGATTTTGTAAATTATTATTAATCATAAAGCTAGTGTATATATTTTTAAAATGACCTTGTAATTGTTTGTTTTTGTAAAATGAAATGGATTGAGTTTGTGTATCAACCAACATACCAACCAAATCATTGGTTGTATATGCCTCGCCTTTAGAAATTGGTAAACCATCTTTTGAAATGGTACCATTTGCATAATAACATAGCGCACCTGCTCCAAATTCCTTAAAGTATCCAAATGGACAGCCACCTCTAAGACTCCCCATAGCTCCTTTGTTTATCTTTAATATAGTATCTAAATATTTTTGGTGCATTATACCAAACACTAATTATAGTAAAACATCCCACCCATTCACATAAAGAATATTTATAAGAATAATAATAATAATAATAATAATAATAATAATAATAATAATAATAATAATAATAAAAGTATAAGTAAAATGGTTGTATAACAAGTGCATTGTAATTTTGTATATTTACCTATTTTTATAGAATTTGAAGGACTACAATATAAAACTTTAATTTCATAATAGGTTAAACCTGGTGATATTGTATCAGCAATTGAGGAAGTCCATGCTTTTCCTTCTGCATTATCTGTAATTGTTAATCCATCGTTTGACAATTCTGTTTCAGATGTTGCTTTATTCCAATGCCATCTAGGTGCATTCATCTCTAAAACTGTCATAATTTCCACTTTCTATGAACTTGATTTGATAAATTAATAAATTAAAATTGGTATAGGTATAATTAAATCAAAGTCATATATTATAATATAAAATTTAATAAAATAAAAAAAAAAAAAAAAAGGAAATTTTTTTTATTTTTTTGAGTTGAATGTTTAACTTCGTAATTTTAGTGAACCAGAAAAATGATTTTTTACCATTATTATAATGATCATCTATCTTTATATTAAATAAATTATTTAAATTCTAGAATATTGGTCATGTAATTATAGTTAATTAAACAATTTAAGAAAAAGTTAAACTTTTTTGATTTTTTTTTTTTTTTTGATTTTTTTTTTAAAAAGTTTATCACACAGTATTTATATATAAATAATTAAGAAAAAAATGGGTCTTCCACTAGATGAATGGGTTGAAACAGCTAGACAATGCAAATATTTACCAGAAAACGATTTAAAAAGACTCTGTGAAAGAGTTAAGGAATTATTATTAGAGGAATCAAATGTCCAACCAGTAAGAAGTCCAGTAACAATTTGTGGTGATATTCATGGTCAATTTTATGATCTATTGGAATTATTTAAGACTGGTGGAGAGATTCCAGATACCAAATATGTATTTATGGGTGATTTTGTAGATAGAGGCTATTACAGTTTGGAAACATTTACATATCTATTAGCTCTGAAAGCTCGTTACCCAGATAAAATCACACTTCTCAGAGGTAACCACGAATCAAGACAAATCACTCAAGTATATGGTTTCTATGATGAATGTCAACAGAAATACGGAAATGTCAACGCATGGAAATACTGTACCTCTGTTTTTGATTTTCTAACTCTTGCTGCCATTATTGACGGTAAAGTACTTTGTGTACATGGTGGTCTATCTCCAAAAGTTAGAACTTTGGATCAAATTCGTATTATCTCTAGAAATTTAGAAATTCCACATGAAGGTATGTTTATATAGTAACACTAACACACCCCTAAATGTAAAGGGGTTTGAATGTAAAAAAAAAAAAAGAGATATTAATTTATCTAAATTTTTTAACTTAATCAATTTAGGACCATTCTGTGATTTAATGTGGTCTGATCCAGAAGATATTGAACAATGGCAACCAAGCCCAAGAGGTGCTGGTTGGCTATTTGGATCTAAGGTAACAGCTGAATTTGAACACATTAACAATCTAGATCTCATTTGTAGAGCACATCAATTGGTACAAGAGGGTTATAAATATATGTTTGATGACAGCCTAGTTACAGTGTGGTCAGCTCCAAACTATTGTTACAGATGCGGTAATGTGGCTTCTATTTTGGCACTAAACGAGAATTTGGATAGAGAATTTAAGAATTTCAATGCAGTTCAAGAGGAAAGATCAATTCCAAGTAGAACTACCATGCAATACTTTTTCTAAATTATTTTCTATCTTTCTCTCTCTTCCCTCACATCAACTTTATAATATAGTAAGTTTTTAATAGTTAGTATATTTATTAATTTTTGTTACTATTACAAATTTTCCCCAACTCCCCCCCTTTTAAGCCAACCTCGCTCTCAACTTGCTCTTTTATTTTTCAAATAGTGTATTCATATTTTTATGAACCAACCTTCAAAAACCATTTTCAAATTAATTAATTAAAAAAAAAATTCAATTATTTCATGTAATTTATAATAATGATCTTATTGATCTTTTCTTTTATTCTTTATATTTACAAAACAAATACATTATTTTTAAAAAAATAAAGAAAAGAACTATTGTGAGGATATTGGTGTGATATTAAGAAATTGAGTAACAATTGTGAGGGAGCTGTGTATATATAGTAGATGGAATTGTGTATAATAATATTATATTATTATTATTTTTGGTGAAGAAGATAAACATGGCCATCTTATGAGAATATATTACATTAAATTTAAAATGGTAACATTTCTCTAATTGTTTTTAGATAACCACTATACCATAGAAATGAAAATACCAGTATAGCAACAGTTATAAAAAGACTAGTAGTTAGACTATATTGGTCAGTGGGTTCTGAAAGAATTTGATCCATTTTATCCGATTTCATAGTTTCAAGTGATAATTCACCCTTTAGTGAAGATACAAGACTATGAGTTCTCTGAAGTAGATTAGTGGCCATTTCCAATCTATCCTGAAGTGATTTAAGCCTATCTTTACCAATATCAGAATGATAGGTTACTGAGGCATCCATCGGTGTTTGTGAGCCAGAAGATAACTGGTTAATCTTTGAGTCTAAAAGTACTAAGGTATCAGTGAATCTGTATAATTGTTGATTCAGTGATTTTGAAGTTGCTGATGTTGTCATAATCATCAACATCATTCCAAATAAGGAACTTAGAATCAGTATGACCAATAGTAATAGATATTTCTTTTCAGTTGCATTCATTTTTGTCCAGATTGAGGTTAGCACAGGTTGTTGAGAGGACAGTAATTGATTGAGTTCAGATGACGATGAAACTGCAGGTAAAATAGATCCCTTGACAGCTGTTGGTGTAATAGACGTTGAAGAACTTAACGGAGTAGGTGTAGATGGTCTACTTGATGAATCTGATTCAGATTTTAGATTAGAAATAACAGGTTGACCACTTCCTGCTGAATGTTGTTTCTCCAAATGTATCTTATCCTGAGCTTGTTGCTGCTGGGCTTGTTGAGCTTGTTGTTGTTGAGCCTGTTGTTGTTGAGCCTGTTGTTTTTCCATTTGTAATTTATCCTGAGCTTGTTTAGACTGTCTCTTCATCTTATTGTAAGCAAAAGTTTCAATTTGATTACGAACCATATTTACCCAAAGTGTAAAGAATTCCTTGTTACCTTGAGCTGCTGATTTCTGAATCATTGTAGAAATACCCCAAACAGATTTTGTAAATTTAACTTTTGAACTGATCTTTGTGATACAGCTACCATCGTCAACAGCCTGAACTTGTAGTAGATTCTCAACCGAAAATGTATCACCATAAGGTACATCCTTTGAAATGGAACTGGATTCCAAAACCAGTTCACTTTTACTCTTTAATTTACATCTCTGAGTCTGAGTAACTTTTGTACTCTTTGGACCAATCTTAAATGAGATTGCAGTTCTAAAATCCATAGTTCTAGTGAGACAACATGGTGTAGTTTGTTTCCATTCACTCATAACCTGTTCAGTGTAGGAATTGGTAGTATTTACAGATGCCCAAAAATCAGAACGAACAATCAACTCATAGAATTCCTGAATGGAAATTGGATGTTTTTCAGTTGACCAAGGACCTTCATCGAAGTCACTGTAAATTATATGATCACATTTTTCCTGAATTGGTAGATTTTCAAATCTAGTAAATCTAGGATAATGTTGTGTTGATGGTGATTCTGGTGGGGTACTGGTTGTAATTACTGGTTGATTAGCTCCATTTAAATTACTATTATTAATTGTATTATTTGAAATATTAGGTGTACCACTTGTTGGTGATGATTGGTCAACAATTAATGGTGGTGATGACTGTTGTTGTTGTTGAGCTTGTTGAGCCTGTTGTTGTTGTTGATTATTAATATTAATCTTATTAAAGGATGATTGATGTTGAAGTGAATTTGGATTATATTTTTGTTGTTGAGGTGAAGTTGTTGGTGGTGAGTTTATAGTTTGTGATGATTTTAATGGTGATGATGGTGTATTAATTGATCCACTTGATGTTAAAATATTCTGTTGGCTATTATTATTATTGTTATTATTTAAAAGTGTATTTTGACTTGATGCTAAAGGGTTATTATTATTATTATTATTATTATTATCTGTATTGTTATTGGAATCTTTTTGTAATTGAGTTGAGGTTTGTGATTTTACAATGATAGTTGGCTCTTTACTATCTTTTTGATCTTGATCTTTAAATTCATTTACATTATCGTTATTCTGTTGGTTTGTTGTATTTGTGTTTGATATATTATTTGTAGCTAAAGATGCAGATGATGCTGATGATGTTAATTTATCATCACCATTTGGTTGTTGAATCTGTTGTAAATCCGATTCACTATAATTATCAACAATAGGATGGTCATTTAATTTTGAAATATTAAGGTTATGTTGCTCAGTTTGAGACTCACTCAAATCATTAGATTGTTGTTGCTGTGGTTGTAGTTGTTGTGGTTGTTGTGGTTGTTGTGGTTGTTGTGGTTGTTGTGGTTGTGGTTGTTGTTGAGCCAATTGACTGTTAATTAACTTTGAATTAAACATATTGGTAGATGGTGAAGGTGTTTGTCTGTTTGTTAATTTATCTACATTTTGATAGTTTATACCATTTGCAGTGGTAGATGAACTAGCTATATTACTATTATTTGGTTTAGTTGGTGTAAATGTTGAGTAGGTTGGAGTCTCTTGAAATGGATCTATGATACTCTCAGATTCTGGTATTTCATCATTAGAATACTTTATTGGCTTGTCTTCAGACAATAGAGCATCTTCAAATATCTTTGTTCTTGTACCTCCACCTGCATTAATAATTGTAGACATTGTTGCAAATGCTAAATCTCTAGATAAAAATGCTGAGAAAAAGTACTATATTTCCAAATGTTTATAAAATTAATTAATATCCTATAGTTTTATAAAAACTAATATATAATATAAAATTACTCTTTGATCTTTAAAAGTTACAACTTCAATAGCATTTGGGAATAAATAAACAGTATTCTTTTTTGATATTGCACTAATATCTTTAATGGGAATAATGATCTGTGAATTTACAAGTATAATAATAGACTAGTTAGAATATCCATATTTTGTTGAATAGAGAGGATAGGAAGAGAGATTTAAATTACGTACTTGAGTTGACCCTATTTTAGGAGCATAAGAAACATGCTGTTGTGAAATATATAATTTACCAATACTGACTGCAGCACCTTCATTGTAACTGCAATTGTACTCTTCAATTAGCTTATCATCCAATGGCAATGAATGAAATAGTTGATGAAATGATGTATCATCTTTGGTTGCAACTGTCGTTTTCATTGACATATAAATGAGTTTTAAAATTTTCTTCCTTTTTGGTGTTTCAATAAGGATTTGAGGTTTGGTGGTGTTTTTTTATCGATGTGGTTTTTGTTTACTTGTGAATTCTTTTAAATATATTTCAATTCACTGTGCTATATATATATACTATAAATATAATACTATCAACGATGATAAGCAATGAATCTACTGTTTTCTTCAAGAAAATAATTAAAAAAAGAAGTGTGGAAAAAAATTTCAATTTGACTTCTTGAAATTTACTATTAAAAAAAAACACAACTATAGGTGAAACTGAAAACAAATAATTCTAAATAGGTTTTGGAAATGAATAGAGATTATGTTTTAGATAATAATTATTATTTTTTGTGTGTATTTGAGTTTTGTTGTTTTTTTTTTTTTTTGTAATATATATTCGATAAAGTATTGGTGTGTGTATCGGAATATATATATCTCTGAATACTAAAAATTTGGAATGAAATATAAGAACAAAAAAAATCAAGTCATTCATCAAAGTTTTTTTTTTTAATTTTATTGAAAACATCATCAATGTATCATTCTTTTAACATTAACTTTTTTTCCTTTTCCATCGTGAATCATTGCAAAAAGTCAGAATCAAAGGAAATAAAAAAAAATTTTCACATTAAATAATTGAGGAGAAAATTGGAATAGAAGGGTTAAAATACATGAATAGAATAGAACTTTCTTTTTTTTTTTGAGTATTGAGTATTAAAAAAAAAAAATATATGTATATATAAATATAAAAATGGTGTATTACTACTATTATTTTTGAATATTTGGATTATTTGGATTAGAGGGATCATTCATTGTTTGTAACCTTTTCCAAACTTGTTGAGTGGCTTTTTCAAAAGCATCATCAACATTTTGACCAGTTTTGGCAGAGGTTTCAAAAAATATTAGACCATGTTCTTTGGAGAAATCTTGAGCTTCTTGGATGCTGACTTGTCTGTTGGCTTCCAAATCGCATTTATTGCCAACCAATGCAATTACAACATCTGAAGAGGAGAACTTTCTGCAATCTGACAACCAACTTGCTAAATTTTCAAAAGATTCTCTTCTGGTTATATCATAAACAATCATTGCACACAGAGCACCTCTATAATAGGCTCTGGTAATGGATCTGAATTTCTCCTGACCAGCTGTATCCCAAATCTGTAATTTAATTTGTGTTTGATCAATCATAATAGATCTACTTCCAAACTCAACTCCAATTGTGTAATCTGAATTTGGTTGAAATCTTTTATCTATAAATTGTAATAGTAAGTTACTTTTACCAACAGCTGTATATATAATAATAGTTCCAATAATAAATGTTCATGATTTGGTTATTAAGGTAGAGATGGTTAAGTGTATTAATATTAATATGTTTTCTTATAATTTTTTTTATAAATTGCCTGGGTGGCTGTAAAATGTGAAATTTCCATACCAGAATCTCCAACCATAATAAATTTAAATATATGTTCATAAGTGGTAGGTTTTCTTTGTGTGAATATTGGATCATCACTTTTTCCACCTGCGCAACACGACATTCTTAATACTCTCTTTTTAGTTTAAACAAATTTTATTTAGAAGAATAAGTTAGATGCAAATATTTAAAAATACACAAATGATACAACAAAATCAAAAATATCAAAACTAAAAAAAAAAAAAAAAAAAAATAAAAATTTAATTTATTATTAAAATCAGGTAAATATGTATTTATTTTTTTTAGATTAATTATTTTAAGATAAATTAATTCTTATAAACTTGAGAAGTGTTTATTTATTTTTCTGAACACATTATCAAAAAAATTTTTATTTGGAACTGAAAGCAAAGAAAAGATGGGTAAATGAAAAAAAAGCTAATATACACGTCTCATCCTTTCAAATAATTAAATATAATGTCAAATTAGGTTATAAAACATGAATGACAAAAAAAGTGCAAAGGTGGTATGGGCTGACCCTTCCCTTCCCATGTTTAGCTACAATTTTAATGGTAAATTATTAATCTCTTGATACTTTATACCATTAAAAACCTTATTTTCAACTTTCCTGTTGTAGAATTCGACATTTATTACTATCAATCTGAATAAAAAAATAAAATTAAAATATTTTGAAACATGAGTACAGATAATACACAACCAACAAGTTTTACTGATACTGATATACCAACCTTAGGATGGAACAATGACTCAATTAACAAATGGTGTAAAGTCATTGGAGTAGCTGAAGAAGATATAAAAATAATAGGAGCGATGGGTTTAGATGGATTTTGTCTTATCTTTAAACGAAACAATTTAGAAGCTTTTTTAGATGAAAGTGGTGTATCCCCTTCTTCTTCAGCCAAAATTCATGATAAATTCAAAGATCAAGGTATGCAAACTAAACACCTATCACTAATTACAACACCTTTTGTTAGTACTAATATATTTTTTTACATAAACTTTATAAAATTTAAATATCTGTTCAACCACAATATGTACACAAGGACTGCAATGTATGTGGATTTAAAATAGGATTGAGGAACTAATTCTTTATTTCAAATATGTCTTAAAGATGATAGAAAGGGGATAGATAAAAATATAATTGAGTTTTTTGATTATAATATCAGAGGATTTAGAAGTTTACAGAAACAAATGCATTGTTTTCTTTATATATTCAATGGTAGTGGTTTAGGGAAGTCTTGGACAGGATATTATGCATGCAACCTACTGAGATCTCAGTTTCAAAATAAGTTGACATATTCAATATTCATTGACTTTTCTACTAGTTCTAGGTATGTATTAGATCTAATAATACCAATAAAACAAACGTCTAACACCAATCTAGATATTCAAATATTGATATTGGTCTTGATATTGAAGTGTCATTTGGTTTGAGGGTTGCTTCATGTTTTCTTCAGGTCCCTTGGTCAACACTATACCGGAAATATAAAAATTCATTGAATCACCTCAAATTCAACAACGTTATGAAATGGTTTTCTATACAATATAGGAGGATCTCAAATAATCAAAGTCAGATCTTTCTTGGAATCCATCTTGATGCAATTCATCTCGAAACTACATATTCTCAGAAAATTCTTCAAGTCATAGCATCATTCATGTGTAGAACGAATGATATTTCAGATTCAAGTAAATTTAACATTGTGGTTTTCCCAATTCTCACAGGTACTTCTTCAAAAAATCTTCGAATGGGGGTAATAGACTACGGATCTTTAAATGTTGAATTGCTTCCCTTCACTTTGGAAGAGAGTTTTGAATTTTTGAACAGCAAAATTCCTAATTTTAATTGCAAGCATCAAAACCAGAGATTCCAAAGAATTGTTATGAGTATGGGTGGGATACACGTTTGCTTGATGTATTAGCCAATTCCATAAACTCTGAAGTAAATTTACAATTTCTAGACCACATTATCACCAATACCAAGAGCAATATTTCAATGATGTATAAAATTGGTGAGATCTGGTTGCTAATCTGTAAGACTGAAAAAAACCTTAAAAAGATAATTGCTTTGTCAATATCAGGAAAATTAGTAGAATTACAAACTAAACTTCCTGACAATGAACTAGAAATTGAAGATGTGGTATGGATAACTATCTACAATATGGATAACTATCTACAATATTCATTTTCTTTACTTTCAGTATTTGATGAAGAAATGGTTGGTTGATCAAATAGATGAAGAAAGAGAAGAAGAAGAGGAAGAGGAAGAAGAAAAAGATAAAAATGAAATCAAATTGATTAATCTAGACAAAATCAAATGATGAATTTCAAAAAATAGAAATAATATTTTAAAAATTTAATTTTATAAATTAACTTAACTTTTTTAACCAACAACTATAAATATATAAGATTTATTGAAACATTAATTGAGGAAAAAAGCTAATTATTTGTCATAATTTATTTATTCATACTGTGATTTTGAACTGTTTTTTTTTTTTTTCAAATTCTTTTCATCGAAATCGATTTGAATATGTCTAGTGGTGTTTTATCTATATTTTCACGTAGAAGTGTAATTCAATTAACTAACACCTTTTTAAATAGAGCAGCTGATCCTAAAGCTAAAGCAGGAGCTTCTGCAGCTTCTTCTAAAAAGAAGCCAGGTGCAGTTAAAAAGAAGAGATTTGGTATGAATAGATTGATATCAAATTTCACAATTATAGATGCGGTTTTTGACTGACTTTAATGATTGGATTAATATAGACAGAGGAAATGATCCATTACAATTTGAAAAAATGGCACCAACATTATTTAATGTCACATTACCAGGTGATGCAGATTCAGAATATCCACAATGGTTATTTGAAATTGAAGATCAACTACCACGTGATCAACCAGTAAAACTTTTGACACCTGAAGATGGTCAACGTTACTTTAAACAACAATCTAGAAAACAAATTAAATCACATAATAGTATAATGTTGTTGACAAAAGGTAGAGGTTTATAAAAGTAACTTAACAATCATACAGAATATAGATACGAATATATAGTCAATAGCAGTAGTACAACAATAGCCACAACAACAACAACAACAATGTATATAAAACATTTCAATCGAGAAATCCTTAAAGTTTATTATTACTTAATAGGTTATGTGTTTTAGATTTATGAAATAGTCGTTCTATGCATATGCTCATAGTATGTAAAAAATGTTGATATTATATATGTATGATTTCAAGAGGATTTAGGTGTAAATCTAGAAATCTTCACGAAATGATGGTTTTTTTCTACCTTCTTTTATAGATTTTCTATGAGCTTTATCTTTTAATCTCTTTTCGATTGCATATGTTGGTGTGGTGGTTGGAACTCTTTCTTTAGGTATGAATGAAGTTTCCTCAAGAATCTCATCCAACTTATCAAAACAATCTTTTAGATTTTGTTTTTGTTCTCTGTGTCTTTCTGAAGTGACAATAAAGTCACCATCATTATTTAGATTTTTACTATAAGATTTCTTTAGATTTTCTTTTACATAATCAGGTATCCAATTGGCATTATCTAACTGAAACCTAATCTCTGCTTTCGTATTCACTTTATTTACATTTTGACCACCTGCTCCACTTGACCTACTGAATGCTAATGCAAGCTTATCTCTTGGTACTATAATCTTCTATTTAATATCAAATCAAATATTCACATCAATACATTTTAATTCACAAATAAATATTCATAATATCACATACACTCGTAAATAATAAATTCAAAAATCTGAACATGTTAAACCTTTAAAAACCAATATTTTAAAATATCTCAATACAAACAATGCGAATAAAAATTAACAATTATTTGTTGTGTTTTGTAGAAGAAAAACTAAAGTGTGGAAATATTTTTATTTTTTTATTAAATTTTTTAAAAGTGATCTATTTTTTAAATTTCCAAGCAGAAAGAATGATAGTCAATAATTTAATTAAAAATTTAACTAAAAATGTTATAGTTAAATCTAATATTAAGAGTAATTCTATAATGTTTGGTGGATCGATTAGAAATTTCAGCTCAAGTTATAACGATAAATTCTCATTTGAAGATCCACTCTGTTTGGACAGTCTATTGACTGACGATGAAAAGATGATTAGAGAACAAGTTGGTAAATTCTGTCAAAGTAATCTCATGCCTAGAATTCAGATGGCATACAGAGACGAGAAATTTGATAGAGAGATTATGAGAGAGTATGGAAAGATGGGAATGCTTGGTGCAACCATCCCTGAATTTGGAGGTGTTTCACATGTTGCCTACGGTCTGATGGCTAATGAAGTCGAGAAAGTTGACAGTGGTTATCGTTCAGCAATGTCTGTACAGAGTTCATTGGTTATGCACCCAATTTATACATGGGGGTCTGAAAAACAAAAACAAAAATATCTTCACGATTTAAGTACTGGAGATTTGGTTGGATGTTTTGGACTCACAGAACCAAACGCCGGTTCAGATCCATCTGGAATGCAGACAAGAGCAAAGAAACAAGCAAATGGTAGTTATTTATTGAATGGTAGTAAAACATGGATAACCAACTCACCAATTGCCGATATCTTTGTTGTGTGGGCTAAAGATGATAATGGTGATATTAGAGGTTTTGTTTTGGAGAAAGGAATGAAAGGATTAAGTGCACCAAAAATTGAAGGAAAACTCTCATTGAGAGCTTCTATTACTGGTATGATTGTTATGGATGATGTAGAGGTACCTGCTGAGAACATGTTCCCAGTTGTAAAAGGTCTTAAAGGACCATTCTCATGTTTGAATAAAGCACGTTATGGTATTGGTTGGGGTGCTTTGGGTGCTGCTGAGTTCTGTTATCTAACCGCCAGACAATACGGCCTCGACAGAAAACAATTTGGAAGACCTCTAGCTCAAACTCAACTCTATCAAAAGAAACTTGCCGATATGGCAACTGAAATCAGTTTAGGTCTGCTAGCATGTCATCAAGTTGGTAGACTCATTGACAGTGGTAAAGCAACCCCAGAAAGAATCTCATTTATCAAACGTAACTCTTGTGGAAAATCCTTAGATATTGCACGTCTCTCAAGAGATATGCTCGGAGGTAACGGTATAGCCGATGAATATCATGTCATTAGACATGCTGCAAATCTCGAAACTGTAAATACCTATGAAGGTACTCATGATATTCATGCTCTAATTAGTAAGTATCTAATATCACTACAGCTATAAGGTGACTTTGTATATATTAACACACTAATATTTATTATTCTTTTTTTTTTTTGTAGTTGGTCGTGCTATTACAGGACTTGCTGCCTTCTAGAATTATTCATAAAACTATTCAGATATTGATCGGAAATTGAAAATGACTTGATCACAACAACAAACACTCAACCAATAAATTAACTACTACTTTTTCAATGATTTACTTTGAGATTTTTTTAAATTACCGATACCAAACCCAAAAAGTTTCATGAGATATTTTTTTATTTCAATTAAAAACGAAATTAAAATGATTCCAACTCCCGATACCAACACTTTTTAAAATAAAATATTTTAAAAAATAAACTGTTAATAAAACAGAAAGACTGATCTATAATTTAAAAATATGTGAAAAAGAGGATATCATTGAGTGAGAATGTGTATTTGATAATTTCTGATGTTGGTGTGGTGGGAAGGGAGTTTTCATGTGAATGTTAGTATTAGAATATTTGAAATTACTTTGGAATTAAGGTGGTAATGTTATGAAAAATAAAAAAGGAAAAATATAATGCCAAATTTTGTCCCTGGAAAAATATATTAGATATTTTTGTAAAAAATCTGGTGAAAAATCTATTTGGATTGAATGAAAAGTCTTTTCCGAGCTTTGACAAGGAAAACGGTGTTTTTTAAAATCCCAGACCCACCACCATTTTATTCCTTTAAATTTTAATAGATCTTTTTGATTGCCGTTGATTTTTTATACTACACCTTGCTCCATTATTAGTATATATATGGGTTTGAGAAATATTTCAAACTTTAATAGATTTTGTGTAGTGGGAAAAGATTTTTAAATAACCAGATTTCTTTTTATAAATATCAAAATATAATCATAATTTTATAAATTTTGACAATCAAACCGCATTGACTATCAATAACAATAATATCTAGATAGATAATACTACAAACAACATTTCTTCTATATATCACAAACAAAGTTTAATTATCTTTTTAAATTACAATTTAATTTGACAAAAGACTTTTGAAAAGTTGTAAAAACAATTGCAAAGAAGAATATTAAGAAGAAATTTTATAACACAACAATAAAAGAAGATAGATATTTGATTTCATTTTTCTGGGGTATGTATAATTATCAAAGTTGTTCATTGAATTTCATTGGGAAAGTTTTTTTTTTTTTGTGCCAAACTCTTAGCAAGTTCTCTCGGTAATATAAATTTTTATTTTGTTTAAAAAATCTTTTGTAAATTCGAATAATCTAAAGATAATTATATTTCGTAGAGGAATATCTTTTATCCCAGCCACTTTGATCTTTTTCACTTTTTTTTTTTTATATTATCATTTTCTATTTTATTTTTCCAAATTTTATATATTTTTTTCCAATTACTTTTTGATCTTAACTTTTATAAATTAAAATATCATAGTATATAAAACTATTTTTTTTTTCAAACATACGTCCAAAGACTCAATTCATTGGTTATAATAGAAATAATTTACACACCATAAACACACCTTAAAAATCAACCAAAAAAAAAAAACCATTTTTTATCAGATCTATAATATTAATTTAATTATAGTCTCACCTACAATAATTTATACGTTAAATTACCATCTCAAAAATTAAGGTATGTTTTATCAAATCACTTAAAGAATGGTCGTCGGTAATACCACCAGGAGGTCGTTTGTTTCGAGTTTACTTTCCCACATTTAAATGATCAAAGATATTTTTTTCCTACTTGACTTTTTTTGTAATTTTTTTTTTAAAAATTCTATCCCTTCTTTTTTTTCACTTTCTATCCATCTTTAATTTAATTAATATCATATAGATTATAGTTTTATTGTTATAAAATTTTATTTGCCCTTATTTTTTTATCTTCTCATATTAACATTTTACAAAAATATCCAATAGAAGATACATTTACAATTCACTCAGAAAAAAAACATAAAATATCTTGGGATTTTATATAAAAATCGAGTCAAATTATTTTTTTTTCAGAGCAACCTTTGCATAAATTTTATAAAAAAAAATTTTGACTTTCCAAAAAAAAGTAAGATTACATCATTTGACAAATTTTATTTCAGAAAGTTTTTTTTTTTTTTTTCAAATTCAATCAAAAAAAAGAATTAAATTCTTATTGACCAAATCATTTATTTATTTAAAATAGGTTAAAGTCGTTGATTAAAATCAATTTCCAAAAACAGATTTTATTTTAAAATACATTTACAATTTTCAAAAAATAAGTTTTTTTAACATCATTCATAACCAACTTAGTAGTCCACAAAAACAATCCCCACCACAAATCCAAAAAAAAAAAAAGAAAAAAAAGAAAAGAGAGATATATTATAATATATAACTTGTACATAGATCATTTGAAATATCTCAATTTCCCCTTCCCTCTCTTTTTAATAATAATAATAATATTTAAATATTATCTCAACAATTTTGGAACATTATATATACACAACTATACACACAACATTAATAATTAATAATGATTAGAAAAATGGAAGAACCCAATTCAGAAACATTATTTTATAGTCCAACATTTAAAAGGTATGAAACTATAAATTTTTATGCCAGTTTATTGAATATTTTGAAACAGTATACTATGATTGTTGATCAGTATTCACCACAAATTCGTAGATTTGTATGGACATTTGTATTTCAACTACTGAATCAAGCACCAAGACAATGTGATCTACCATTTACTCCAATTATAAATTCATGGTTAGATGAAAAGTCAATTGATTTGATGGACATTGAAACATATTTCACTGCATTCACTCAAGCTCAATATGCAAATCCAAACATGTTTCCAAATTTTCCACCTATTCCAACTACATTTAATATTCCTGGTATCTCTGGCCCTACCACCAGCTTTCGTATTCCAAAATCACAGTTTGACCTCATTAATGGTGGTTCTAATCAAGTTTCATTACAACAATTAACCACTAATCAATCTCAACCAACTTCACCACAATCCCTATCGCCACAACTTCAACAACAACAACTTCAATCACAATTAAATTATAAACCTAAACAACAACAACAACAACAACAACAGTCACCTCAAATTCCAACTTTACCAATTAACAAGTTACCCACCAATACCAATAACAACACTACTCCCACCAAATCAAATGGTCAAAAGAATAGTGTATGGTCAACTGAATTATCATCAGTTTTCCAACAATTAGCATTACTTCAGTCTTGGTCTTATGGTTTAGAGAGAATTGCATTGTCTCAAAAGGATATGATTTGGAGAACTTGTAGAAGTTTTACTGGTTTTGTAAATTATGATAGCACATCATTTATCAGAACTTTTGGTGATTGGTCAAATAATCCACTTCCAAATCTTGTTCATATCACTGTAATGTTTGCTGCTATTGGTTATTTGAAAGAAATGGGAATCTTAAAATTGGATTTACATTATCCTCAATCCTCAGTCTCTGTTTTCTCTGATAATCAACAACAACAAGGTCAATCACAATTAATGATGGGCAATGGCGGTCAAAAGAAATCATTACCAAGATCAACTTCAAATGGATCTATTTATACTGACGATGATGATGAAGATCAAGAAGAATACGATGACGAAGATGATCAAGATAACTATCAATCACCACCACTAATTAAAGTAACTCCAACTCAACATCAACAACAACAATCTCAACATAATAGATTAAAAACCAACGAAGATAATTTTGAAAATGAAAGTTTTTCAAATGTACAGTCATCTTCTAATAGTTCTCCATATATTTCACCAAGATCACATTTAGCACCACAAACACTTCCAAATCATCATTTATTAAATTCTAAAAAGAGAAAATCAACTGAAGATATAAATGATTTGGCTGTTGCTGCTTCACTTTCTGATCCTTCTACTCCAACTTCACCTTATGGCTCTGATGATGAAAATAGCAATAGTACCAGTTTAGTTCTACCATCTTTGAAATTTAAAAATTCACTTTTAAATAACAATAATACTCAACACTCAGAACATAGTAACACCGATGATGAAATTGATTCATTAAACAAATTAAAAAAATTAAAAACAAAAAGTCATAGTAATAATGTAATCATTTTAAATAATAATAATAATATTAATAACAATGCTAATAATAATAATATTAATAATAATAATAATATTACAAATATAAGTAATGATAATTCAACAAATGAAAAAGATTCTGAATCAAATTCTACTCAAGAACCTTCTTCACCATCAAAAAGTTCAATGAATATAAATTCTATTTTATGTTCTTAAATATCACACACCTCTGTAAAAGGGAAAAAACGGATAAACTAGATTGTTTCTATAGTTTAATTTTGAAACTCCATATATATATAATTTCAAATATACAAACTATAGTAATAAATTACCAATTAAATCATCATATATAGATAATAAATAACTTGGTTTTTTTTTCACCACACACCAATATATATCACAAAAAATTTACAAATAAATCATTCTACATAACATATAATACTCAGAGTTGAGAACCATCCTTAAACAAAACTATTTGTTAGTTAGTTATTTAGTTATTGTATTTTTTTTTTATTTATTGGATTTTGGTTTTGTTGGGAATCTGGTATTACATGATTTACCAGTCCACCCAACAAAACAGTTACATAATTGTACTCTACCATTTTGTACAACTGCTGATCCATTTTGACAGTTACCTTTAACACCTACACATGACCATAATGACAATTTTTGGTTGATGTTTAACATGGATGGGGCACCATTACAGTCACTTGAAGTCAATGTGTGTACTGTTGGTAGACTCATAAAAGATGATGGGAATGGTGATGTTTGGTTATATGAAAATACACCACCTGTAACTGATATTGGTAAATCTTGAAATTGGATATTTATACCATTGTTAGTTGTGAAATTTGTCACTTGATCTATGACTATTGAATATGCTGGATTTTTAAAAATTTGTGGGTTTAGATAGAGTGCTGATCCAACAGTAGCTTGGTTGTTAATAAATTGTGAATTTAGAATGGTGATTGGAATCTCACCGATATAAATGGTACCTTGTTTAGTTGATACATGATCACCAAAATAGGAGCTATTTACTTGTAATTGAGTCATGTTATTCATTTCTAATGTGAGTTGAGGTGAACTAACTGATGCAAGTGCACTACCCAAAGGTGCCTGGTTACTTGAAAATATTGAGCTATAAATTGAGAAATCAGCTGCTAGAATAGCTCCACCAGCTTTAGTTGCAGTATTTTCACCGAATGCAGTATTGTCAACAAAAACAGATTGGGCTGCTATAGCACCTCCCATTGATGCCTGTCCATTCAAAAAGTAAGAATAGGTAATAGCCACAGATGACTGGTTTCCAAGAGCTGCAATGGAACCTCCTAATCCATTAACTGCAGAGTTATTCACAAATGTACTAAATGAAACTTGAACGTTATAGTTTATAGTTGAAATTGCACCTCCATTATTTTGATTATTACTATAATAGTTTGAAAATAGAGTTGATTTAATAGATAGAAGGTTCTTGGAATTTTCATAGTTTTTATCTACCAATACTATTGCTGGTGAATTGATTGAATTGTTATTCTCAATTAATAGTTCTTGTATTTCAACTGAATTATATTGACCTGTTGGGTTATCAGTTACAATAGATAATACAGTACCACATGAAAATAATATTGAATCTGAACTTGATACTAAATTTATAGTCAAACTAAATGGTTGTTCAATTTCAATTTGATAATCATTTAGACAATCAAAATTACTTTCATAATTCCCACTTGTAACTTCAATAGCCATATTATAGTTATTATTTTTTATAAAATAATTTATACATGATAGTATGTTACTGTAACATCTATGATTATTTACAAATCATATTTATCACCAATTTTAGAATAAGTGTGGGTGTTGGTATTAGTATTGTATTTTTAAAGTTTTTATTAAAGAATTGATTTTACTCTGTACCATTATTATTATTATTGCAAGGTGAGACAGAACAAACTTCTTGTGATTTAACACATCCAATAATAAATAAAAGTGCTATTATAAATGAATTGTATTTGTAATACATGATGATCAGTTTAGAGAAACAAGAAGAAGGAAAAACTTGAAAAAAATTTTAGATTTTTTAATCTTAAAAGATATTTTGGAAAAGTCTTTTGCAATTCAAAAATAATTTAATTTATCAAATAACTTTTATCATATTTTTAAATAAGATGTCATATATATATCCGTCGCGCCAACTGGGAATTTTTAAAACGAAAAATGTGGGTTTACTCTTTTTTTTTTTGAAAATTAAAGCAACAATGAATTTTTTTTTTTTTTTTTTATAATTTAAATTTAACTTCTTCCCTTCTCACTGGTATAGAAAGTAATATATCCTCCTTCCCCTTCCCTCCTCCCCTTCCTCTCCTTCCCCTTCTTCCTCTTCATTCCCCTCCTTATCCCCTTCTCACCTACATATTTATTAAAATATGACAAAAAATTTAATACTTTTGCTAATTGTATTATTAACAATTTTAGGTAGTTACCATGTAAATGGTGATTGTATAACTGATCCTAGCACAACAGATTGCGTTGGTTATCAATATCCAGAGGCAAATGCAACTGCAGATATTAACAGTCTATGTACAGCAATGTTTTATATGCCAGTATGTGATCTTCAACAAGCATGTCAAAAAGCATCATTGACTAGTGGAGTTTGCTCTGCTTGGTCATTGTTAGCAGACAGTTGTACCTATGATATGCCAATGATGCAAGGTTGTAAAAACTTTAATTCAATATGTTCCAATACCTCTGTAGTAAAAGCATGTAAAGATTATGACTCTATTACTGGTCTACCAAATACCGATGTTCTAAATGAACAAATATTTTCCATCTGTAATGAAATGTCAATGGAACCATGTACCCAATGTCCAATTTCCACTACAGTTGCACCAGCCTATTTAAAATGTGATCAACTTGATGTCTATACAGCGTAAGTATCTCCAGTTTCCATAACATATATATGATGCATTAATATATATTTATATATATTATATAGATTATGTATGTCAATGCCAGATATGAGTCAATGTTCAGAATGGAAAGAAATGTGTAAATCAGGATCACCATTATCGGAATCTGGTATCTCAAGTGATTTTTGTTCAAAACCAAATTCAGAAGCCAGTCCATTGATGCAAATGTTCTTCCATACTGGTATTTTGGATTATATTCTATTTAAATCTTGGGTTCCAAGAACTACAAGAGAATTTGCAGGATCATGGTTTGCAATCTTTTTTGCAGCAGTTTTCTTTGAATGTATGAAAACACTCCGAGCCATTTTGGAAAAGAAATGGGAACCAAAACCCAATAGTGACTCCTCTGATGATTTGGTTAAATCCAGTTTATTAAGTGGTTCCTACCCACCTTGGTCATGGAGAGATATTATTAGAGGTTTCCTTCACGGTCTAGAATTAACAATGAGTTATCTTTTAATGTTAGTAGCAATGACATTTAATGTAGCTCTATTCTTTGCTGTTATTGCTGGTACTATCTTTGGTAATATTGCCGTTGGTAGATTCCGTTCCTACAAACCAAAAGTAACATGTTGCGATTAAACAAACTAATCCAAGACCCACCCCTATCATACCGAAACCCTCTTCTTTATTATTAATTTCCTCTTTTCAACTTTCAACTTCAATAATAAAAATAATATCACCTCCTTTTTATTCTTTTTTTCAATTGGTAATTACCAAAAAGAAAGAATAACATTTCTATCCAAACCCCTAAACATAACCATGATTCTCACTTTTTTTGAATAATTAATTTGCCTTACAGTTTTTTTTTATTTATTGGACATATAGGATAATCATCTTCTTCTTCATCAATTTCAATTTCTTCAGTTTCATTTAGATTTATTGGATCTTCCCAAGTTACCCAAACATCTTTACCCAGATCTATTTCTTTATCAGTTAAAAGGCATTCATTGAGATGTTTTTCAATTGAGGCTTGATCCATTTTATTACCAATAAATACAATTTCTTGTCTTCTGTCACCATATGGTTCTTGCCATGATTTCTTGATTTGTTCGACAGTTTCCTTGTTTGGATATTCATGTTTTTTTAAATCAGCTAACCAGTAACCATAGTTTTGAATGAGTAATTGTATACCAGCTAGATTCCACATTCCAATAAGCTCTGGAGTTGGAGCTACCCATGTGAAACCTTTGGATCTTAGTACACCAGAGAACACTTTACTACCATTTTCAATGACTTTACTAAGACGTTCAGAATGGAATGGTCTTCTGGCACGATAGATAAAACTAGTTATACCATACTCAATGGTTTCGGGTACATGTGTACCTCGGATTTCTCTCAACCAACCTGGATTTTGAGAGGCTTGTTTGAAATTAAATAATCTAGTATTGACAATTTCTTCTAGATTCACAATGGATCTAGTAGTTCTGATAATCTTTGCAGTTGGATTCAAGTGTCTTAACAAACCTTCAATAGTTGCCAAAGTCTTTTTATCTACTAAATCACATTTATTCAATAGAATAACATTGGCAAATTCAACTTGGTCAACTAATAAATCAACAATGGTTCTTTCGTCATCTGAAGTAGCAGCCATTTCCTTATCTTTTAGAGACTCACCTTTCATGTACTCTTGTAACCAGGTGGAGGAATCAACAACTGTAACCATAGTATCCAGTTTGGTATAGTCTTTTAAATTCATTTTACTGTCTTGGATTTGGAATGTAAATGTCTCAGCTATTGGTAATGGTTCTGATATACCAGAGGATTCAATAATCAAATAATCAAATTTACCTTCCTTTGCCAATTTGGTAACCTCAATCAACAAATCCTCTCTAAGTGTACAGCATATACATCCATTTTGCATTTCAACTACAGTCTCAAATGTTTTTTCAGTTGGCACTGTTCTTGATATCTTAAAATCATCTTGAATTAACCTAGCATCTATATTCACTATTTTTATCAAAAATATATTAGTATTCTAGTAATAGTAGATTTTCAAATGGAAAATTAATGGTTAATTACCTTCCGACATGTCATTTACAATGACAGCAATTTTTAAACCATGATCAGAATTTAAAATATAATTTAGTAGTGTTGTTTTACCACTACCTAAAAAACCACTTAAAACTGTAACTGGTAACTTTACAATATTTTTGGATTTAAGTCTTTGAATAGTTTGTTGAATTGATTTTCTACTACGACTATGAGTATGTGTAGAATGTGATTTATTTGAATTCATTGTATTATTATTAGTTTTTTGAATTTTAATTGTCATATTTCTCTTTTTTTTTTAAATTTATATAACATACATGTGATATGGTTAATGAATATATATAAGTAATCTACATCATCAACACTTCACTCTACTTCACTTTGCAGTTTAATAAAAAAGGTATTTACTACTTCACATGTTGATGTGTATATGTGAATTTAAAGTACACCTTTGAAGAAGTGTGTTTTTAATTCATTCACACACTACCAGAGTGATCAATTTAAATAAATTAATGAGCGAAGTGGCTTTTTTACAAATTTTTAATTGTGTTAAAAAATTTGAAATATCTAATTCAAATAGAACATTCTGATTATTCATTCATAATATTAAAATATCTATCATGTTGTTATAATTAGATTATTTTGTAAAGTATTTGATAAATGTATAAACTCAACTTTTTCATTGATCTTTTTAAAATTCAATTGATCCTGTTAATTATTGCAAAATGAATGATGAGATGTAAAATTTGTAAAAAGAAAAAACATCTAAAACCAAAACTTAGTTTTTTTAAAAATCCAAATGAAATTTGCGAAGTTATTTTTGGATGATATATATCTCTGATTATTTTTTTAATTTTAGAGATATGAGATTTTTTTGGGAATATTATTATGAGGTAGATTATACATTTGGAGAGTGTCATTTGCAAAGCTAAATCTTGCTAACATCCCACATTATAACCAATAGGCATCGGTGGATTACTAGCAATGAAATTTTACATCTGATAAATGCTTGATGGTGATTAAAGGTGATGCTAAAAACAGCTTTTTTTTTTTCATTATTCTATTAATTAATAACACTTATTAGAATTGGTAGATTTCAATATAATATCATCTAAAATCCATCATTTAATATTGCTAAAAGCCACTTTTAAAACATTAACAATGAATGACAGATTTGGCCTTTATTTTTGGCAATGATGAGAGATTAAAGTCAATGATCAATAGAAAACAAAATTTAATTACTCAGATATATTATCTATGATTAAAAAAAACCTCTGTTCTTTGATTACATTTTTTTTTTTTCATTTAATTATTTAATATTTATTAATCTATTGCTTTGAATTAGTGACAAACCTTTGATAATTTTAAAATAAAATAAACCTTTTATCTTTGGGATTAGAGATAAAAAGAATATCGACCAAACCAAAAACAAAACAAAAACATAGATGATTCTATTCTATGATATACTTATTAATTTAAATTAAATATTTTAATATTCTAACGGCTAAACTTTAAAGCTTGAGGGATTCCATTATAAACTTTAAAACCTAATAAAATTGAATAAAAATAGAAATTTTCAGTGAGTAATATGATTCGAATATTAAATAGATTCAAAGGCACTCAAAGACAGAGACAGTGATCATCTCTAAAAATTTGAAGGGTGATGATGGTTCATTGTCTTTGATAAAAAACATTCCATATAGAGGTTTTACTCAAACATGATGAGATATCTTTTCAAAAACACCACAATTTTATGGGGGGTATCTATAGATTGGGTCATTGACTTTTTATCTTGACATGGTCAAACATGAATTTTACAATTTTTTTTTTTTTTTATGCTTGAGTAAAAATTCTCACTTGAGCTCCAAGATTGTAGTTTTGGATTGATTGTTATTTTTAGGATCATTAGTTTTTTGGTCTTTAAGAGAATATAAATTTATTTATATTTTTATTTTTTCATACTTATAAACCTGATTCTAATTTGATAGAAAAAACTTTATATCTTATATATCGCCCATCATTTTTTAATCATTATTTAGTTTAGTTTTTATTCTTCTTATTATTCTAAAATTACATTTTCATATTTATATTGTATATATAATCATTTATAAATTCACAATTTAAGTTACATTTTCGTCATTTAAGTTTTAATTAAAAATACAAAAAAAATTTTAGGAGGTAAATATCATGTTTTTCATCAATAAAAAAAAAAAATATATTAATATTTAATTTATTTTAGAAAATGAATAAAATTAATTATAATGATCCATCATTATTATTATTTAATTTAGGATCAAATAAATTAAAACCAATGGTTGAATCACAACCACCTATACCACAAATTCCAAATTTTGGAACATCACCAGTACCATCACCAACTTATAATAATTTAGAACCAATATTTAATAATTTTTCATCTTCACCACCATCATCAGTACCAAATACACCACCAGTTGTTGGATTTCCACCAGCTAGTGCACTACAAAAACCCTCAGGAACATCAAGTCCAAGTCTAAATGGATCAAACAGTTCTCCTATGGTTCCACAAGTTTGCTATCTATCTAAATGTGCTCTTTGTGAAAGAGGTCAACCACCTCTATTACTAAAGACTCCAACTTGGGCATCCATTATGCGTGTTGTCTTCTATTGTCTGCATTTGGAGTATCAAGATAAAGAATATTTCTCTTTGAAAACCGATGTCTATGAATTTATGACATGCCATTGGGATAAATTATATATAAACAAAAAGAGATCTGATAACTGGAGAAAACAAGTCCAAGATATGCTCTCACATAGTAAAAATGTATTTGAATCTGGTTTGGAAAAAGTGAAACAAAATGGATATTGGAAATTAAAATACACATCTGATCCATGGGTAATCAGAAACGATGAATCAAGTTACTCTTCATTATGTTCTTCGCCAAAGAAAAGACATAGTTTTGATATTGATTCCAATAATAAACCAATAGTAGGAAGTCAAGCTCCTAACACCACTGTAAAAAAATTAAAACAAACTGGCAGCCTAAATAATAGTAGTAATAGTATCTCTGTAGTACCTGATAATGATTCACCTAGCTCTGACTCTGAAAGACCAATTTCAAGATCCAATTCTTTTGATTCCTATCAAGAGGATATAAAAGTTATAAAAGAAGAAATGTATAAACTATATAAATCAATACCACAAATACGTGAAAAAGTTTTATTTGAAAAACAAATTCACAATTCAAATAATAATATAAGCAATAACAATAATAATAATTTAAAAATCAAAAATAATGAAGTAAATACCAACAATTTAAATATAGAATTACAAGAAATGTTAGTAAAATTAACATTTTTGGAATCTAAATTAAATTTTATTCAAACAAACTCCAATTCTCAATCTATAACTCCAACAATTAAAAATACTAATAATAATTCAATATCAAGTTTAATTACTAGTGATATTAATATCAATAGTAATGATACTTTTTATAAATCAAATTTTAAATTTTCACTTCCTTTACCTAATCAATTTTATAATAGATCAACTTCTCATCCATATAATAAGAATACTAATAGTAATAATAATAACAATCCTACAAATATTAATTACATTTGTGGGCAACAAAGTACCAACACAATTGATATTGTCAATTAATAATATATTTATTTATTAAAAAACTCAACTCATCACCACTCTTACTCAACCTGTTATATACCTCCACACGCACATTTAATAAACTTTTTTTTTTTTTCTTCAATATATCAAATATTGATAAAATTAAAAATAGCATGTATTGATATTTATTACAAGATGGATAAAATATATTGGTTTTCAATTTATTTAAAATGAATTCCAACTTCATGGAATTTGTTTAAAAGTTTTAAAAAGTCATTAATTTCCATTTTTGATGATCTAGATTCTAGTGATTCATTTTCCTCCAAAACCCTAATAACTAAATCCTTCATTTTTTCCTCTGTCATTTCATCTGTTTCCATTTTGTTTTCCAGTGCACAAAAGGTTTTATAATTTTGATGTAGCATTTCAATTACACTCTTTACACGAAATATACCAGATAATGTTTTGTTCTTTCTTGAAAAACATAACCTAATTAAACCATCCCATTCCTATTTGTTACAAAGATAGATATTAGACTATAAACTATATTCTAAGAGGTTAATATTATACATACAACAAAGTTTATAGGTGGAGGTGGATTAAATGGTTGTATTCTAACTACTGCTGATTCGACTTTTGGTGGTGGAAGGAAATTATTTTTACCAACTTTCATTAGATGTGTTACTTTTGATAGTAATTGAGTATTTACTGATAAACGACAATATAAATTATCACCTGGATTTGCAGCAAGTCTAAGTGCAAACTCTTTTTGAAACATAAGTACTGCTGATCTAAATGTTGGTCTATGTGAAAGTAATTTAAATACTAATGGTGAAGAAATCTATATATTTTATCATTGTTAGATATGTAAAATTAGATGAGAGAAGATAGAGAGGGAAAATGATAGACATACCTGATATGGAACATTTGCAACACAAACATCAAAATATGGTAATTCAACTTCAAGAAAATTACCTAATATAATCTCAATATGACCTGCAAATGGTGAAGCTGCTACTCTCTTTTGTAATTCAGCCGCCATTCTTGGATCAATTTCTACAGCTATAACTTTTTTACAGGATTCTAATAATTTCATTGTAAGATTACCTGTACCTGGACCAATTTCCAATACTATATCTGTACTTTTTAATTGTGATTTCTCAACAATTGCATCAATAATCAATGGATTTTTAAGCAAATGTTGACCATATGTTTTATCTATATAGAATCCATATTGTATTAGTACTAAAAATCAACAATATTTAAAATAAAGTACACAAAACATACTCATTTGAAATTCATGATGTTTAGTAACAGTTTTTGTTTTGGGAACTTTGGTCTTTTCAGCACCAATCTTAACAGGTCTAATTAAACTAGTCATCTCTCGTTTTACTCGTTTTTGTGAAATTAAAAAAAACTAAATAAATTTCTTGGTTTTTTTTTAAAAGTTTTTACACTCAACATGATTGTATTTAATATTTATTTTCGGTTTCAATTAAATATATATACTTATCAGGTCATTTAGCATATATTTTAAGACAAAAAAATTAAAGATCTTTTGGTTTATTTCAATATTCTGTTTCAATTAGATATTTTTGTTGAATAAATTCTACCCAATCAGGATTTGATTGCCAACCCATTTTTAAAAGTTTTAATTTTTCACAATGTTTGTGAACAGTTTGATGGAGTTGATTAATGGCATCTTGTGAGTACTGATCAGATTCGTCATGTAATGTATTGACTCTTGGTGCTTGAATTTGAATTCTCTGAAGATTTTGATTGTTTTCAATTAGATTACAGAGAGATTGTAGATAGGAATCTTTGGATTCTCTATCTTTAGCAAATATTACATAGATATAAAACTCTTGTAGAGTTTGATTGGTTATTAATGCTTTGCATGTAGATGACATATCAAATGATTTAAGTACATTTCTAATTTGGATACATGTCAGCGACTGGGTTTCACTTATCAATTGATAGATATTATCTCTGAACTCTATGGAATCTATGTAAAGTTTCTTAATGGATGTACTAATGGACACTGAATGTATGACTGGTTCTATACTCTTTGGTGAATTTTTTGAACCAAAATAAAAATTGCAATTTGTCAGAATAGGTGATGCTAACAAATCACAAATGAAGGTATCTGGACTTTCTTGTAGTAGTGAATAGTAGAGTTTTTTGAGTGATGTGTGATGCTGTCTAATGATATTTAATTGGCTACCATTCAATACATTGCATTTTAATGTACTAATCTGGGATGGTACTGCCCACAACCATAGTAGATATTGGTTATTATCAGGAACCCTGGGTACGAACTCTGATGACTTTAAATTGAATTTTACAAGTGATGTATTATATACAGGTATAGGTTTTTCATCAATTGAGATTTTAAATCCACCAACTATAAAATTCCTCAAAGATTTGGTATTGTTAATCATTTTGATTAGAGTATTGATAGGCACTGGAGGTGGATCAGCTCTTCTCTTGCACTCCAAATCCAAATATCTCAAACTGGGTATCTTTGAAATTGCATTAAGCAACAATGTGATTTTATCAAAATCATCAATGAATATCATTAATGATTCTAGAGTTTTAGTGGTTTCTAGAAAGGGGATCAATTCGTCACACTGAGAAAATGAGGATTCAAAATACAATTTGGTTAAACATTCCAATGATACTAATGATGACAGATTTAATATCGGTGTTGCAATGCCTCTACCTCTTATATTTAGCTCTTGTATATTTTTAATTGGGTTAATTATCAATGATATATCCAATGGAAAATTTAATGTTACAATATGCAAAAGTTCTTTGAACCTCTCTGTGAAACCTTTTGATTGAGATATAGATTGTAAATCAAGTTGATCTACTGGCTGTAGATGTACAGTCTTTAGATTTGGTAGCAATGATTGTTGATATTTTTCAGCATTATTTATGGATAGTGATGATATTTTATCTCCAATTTCTTCAAAGAACTTTGTGACTTCATCCCTTTCATTAAAAAGAACATAACTAAATCTAATATCCATTAAATTTTTGTTCATTCTGTTCTTTTTGTCAATTAATAACCTTTTGTAATTTTCATGTATATTCTGTGGATATTTAATAAATCTAGGTATAAAATCATAGTACCATTCTTTACACACAAATGCCAACTTTTTAAATGTAACAGTTCTAATTGTTCGTAAAGGAAGTTGAAGGTACAAATCCGATAGAATTTTAATCATTACAATATTTGGAAGTTTGATCATTTCTAACAAATATTATATTAAAAAAAAAAAAAAGTATTTAAAATTTAACAACTTTAATTTATTAATTGTACAGATAATTTAGTTTGTTGCAATTTTGTTTCTAAATTCAGCCATGTAAGGGTTAATTTATTAAATTTTTTAATAAAAATGATTTAAATGAGGGATCATTGATTGGAAATATTAGATTTGTTATTCTAGGTAGATTATTTTGAATTGTTTGTTGTAATTGTAAGATTTTTTCTTTACTATAATCTTTTGATGGGTGATAAAGTTCAAGATATTTAAGAGATTTGGATGTATTTAATATGGCACATAGAGAATCTATAAACACATCAGTGGTCTCTCTGTTGGTGTCTTTAATAGTGTTTAATGTTACTTTTTCCAGTGTAGTGTTATAACACATGGATTGTGTAAATTGTTTGATATCGAAATTGAATATTGAACCTATATAGATCAATCTTAGATATCTACTATTGCTCTGAACCAATTTATAGAATGCCTGTGGATCTTCTAAATTTGTAATATACAATCTTACCAATTTTGAAGTTATTAAAGATTCCAAAGCAGCTGACATGTTTTGGTTATAATTTGGAATTAAAGTATCCAAATTTAATGAAATATTTTCTAAATTTGGTAACAGTTGGGTTAGTTCCAATAATGGTTGGGGAAGAGATTTTTGAGGTATTGGTACCTGTAATACACATTGTTTGGCATTCTGATGATACAATTTCAAGTTATTCAAACATTTTGGAGTTATCACATTCTTTTTGATTCGAATTAATCCTAATTTCGAAGGTACACACCAATAGGCAGGCATTGAGATAATTTTGGAAATTCTAACATTGGAATCTATATACAGACTACGTATGGTATCGTTGGTTATAGGAGTGATTTCAGATCTCTTTGGCTTTATAACTGTACCACTATTTACAATGTAATCGGTAATGGTGTTATTGAGGTTTAATGAATTAATGATGGTATTTAAATTCACTGGGATTGATTCGAGTGTGATGTTAACTTTTTTAAGTTTAGATTCACCAATGATATTAAAGAATGCTTGATGTGGAGCTTCTGTCAGTAGATCTCTAACCATTGTTACATTGAGTGATGTTAGTGAAGGCATACTGTTTAGTGACTCTGAAAGCACATTATTCCAAGACACCATATATCTTGTTAGTATCCATGACTGCAGTTGTGTGAACTGTGACATTGTATCACATAGTCTTGTTATCGGGTTAACATATTCATCATCATCTAGAATCAAAATAACAGTATCTACCAATTTAAGAAACTGTGGTTGACCAGCATTTTTGAAATTGTCAGAGAACTGTATCAGTTCATTGAGATTACGACATTTTAATTGAATAGATTTTAAATTTACAAATCTACTAAATAGAGGTACTTGAAATAGTGAAAATGGCATTAAGAATTCATTTTGTATTGTGGTGATTTGATGTGCATATTCTTTTAGAAATTTTTCATTTTTTAGTTGATGAATAGTTGAATCATCAATTCTAAAGTTTATAGACAATGGTTTATTGCTACCCTTGATTAGAGACTCTATTGTTGTGATACCACACACTGAAATTTCATAGGCCTCTATTCTCTCATGCAACAAAGCATTCCAATCTTTAGAAACCAATGATATAATTTTAATTAACTGAGCTTTTCTATCAATTGATAACGAATAGAATAGTTTTGATAATATCTCCTGAATTAAATAATTGGGAAATACATAATTATGTATTCTTTCCATTTTGTTTCGAGAAATTAAATCAAATTGAATTAAAAAAAAAATATTTATAAAATTAATTTCATAAATATCTCACGAACTATTGTGTTATGATCAAAAATCGATGTTGTTTATCAAATGAATAAAATTTATGTTGTTTAATAGTTGTGGGAACTTGGTAAGTTATATTATATTTTAGGGATGAATTTTAAGAAGTGAGTCTAGAAAAGGTTTTTTCAAAAAGAATTAAATGAAATTGAAATTAAGTTAATTGATAGTGCTTACTTTTAAAAAACTAGAAAATCAAAGACGATAAAAACTAATAATTGTTGTTCACATCATTCAAATGGGAAATAATTTTTTTTTTTTATTTTTTTTTTTTTTTTATTTTTTATTTATTTTATACAACTAACATATTAGCGTAAGATTTTATTTAACTTTAAAGTTTCTATAAATAGACTTATAAGATATCAAAATCAAACTATAACAACAAAAAAAGGGAATTGGAAACACAAAAATTCATTCAACAACTAAAGTTTAGTGATATTTCTGTAACTCTAGAATTACACAAGCTATTAGATAAACAGAGATATTGTTTTGTTTTTTTTTTTTTATTGTGTGTTTTTGTAGAGTTATTAATTAATTGGATATACATTTATTTATATTAAAAGTCTTATTTATAATTTTAATAGAAAAAAAGTACAAAAAAGGTTAACATTATTATATATATACAAACTTAGGAATACAGGATGTTTTTAATTGATTGGTTTTGGGGAGTTTTAAGCTTTTTAGGTCTTTACAACAAGAATGCAACTCTTTTATTCCTCGGTTTAGATAATGCAGGAAAAACTACATTATTAGGAGTACTGAAAGATGGACGTCTATCAGCATATCGTCCAACTTTCCATCCAAGTATGTGTTATTACAATATGTGAACATTCACACCAAAAGTCCTTTGACTTTTTTTTTTGAAAAAAAAAATTAAAGTGTATAACAATGCATGTGAAGACTAATATTATAAAACAACAATAACAATAACAGCATCTGAAGAACTATCAATGGGTAATATTAAATTTAGAACATTTGATTTAGGTGGACATGAATCTGCCAGAAAGATTTGGAAAGATTATTATGCATCAGTTGATGCCATTGTTTATTTAGTCGATTCATCCAACTCTGATAGATTTGAAGAATCCAAGAGAGAATTGGATGCTCTCTTATCCAGTGATGAACTTTCAAATGTTCCATTCCTCATTCTTGGAAACAAAGTTGATATTCCAGGTACACCATCCGAAGAGAAATTTAGAGCAGCTTTAGGTTTACAACAAACTACAGGTAAAGGAAAAGTACCACTCAATGGTGTAAGACCAATTGAAGTATTCATGTGTAGCGTTGTTAAAAAATTTGGTTATGCTGAAGGTTTCCGTTGGATTTCACAATATATAAATTAAAAAATCAATCAATTCCCTTAATTTTTTACAAACAACAGCAGTATTATTCTATTCTCTATATAACACACAATCTCTCTTCACTAATCTACTTTATTAATGAATGAATTTGTTGAATTTCTTCATTGGAAAAACTATCAAATAGTAATAAAAGTTTGGATATTTTGAATAAGGTTTCTTTGGATGGTGAGTTTTGTAAAAGATGTTTAACCATTTCCTTTAGAATGACTAAAGATTGTTGGTATTCAGTGGTAATTGGTCTATCTTGATTTGGAGATGGTTGATTTTTACTAAATGAGTTAAAACACTCTCCATAATAGTCGAGTATTAATGATGGATATTGATTGATTTCATCCATTGACATTTCACTGAGTAAATGAATGAGTGCCAATTCAGATTGTCTTTCTAGATTATCCTTGTATTGGAATTCAGAAGTATCTGAAATTGAATTTATATTTCTTAGACTGTCAAGTAGACACTCTAGAATCTGTCTATAGTACACCCCATATTTCAAACGAGTATGTCCAATAGATGCCAATGAACATGTTGCATTAATACGTGTTTTATAATTCTTACATGTTCTTACTAGTGTCACTAGTGTACTGTAGATTCTAGATAACCATGGTTGATCACCTGTGAATTCGATTTCATCATTTTGGAATATATTACCTAATGCATAACAACTATTCCATTTAACTTTAACAAAATTAAATGAAGTTGATGGATCAGAGGCATTAGATAACAAACTATTTATAATTCTCTCCAATACTGTTTGTGTAGATTTTTGAGAATCTACAATACTACTCAATAATGTCTTTGATGCAAATCTTGCAAAGTTACCTAAAGCCCTAACAGCATTACTTCTAATCTTTGGGTTATCTTGACTTGCCAACAATAACACTTCCAAAAGTGTTATAAATATTTCTTCTGGTATATCATTAAAAATCTCAGGATTTGTAGTTCTATATTTTGATATAATAAAATATTAATATTTAGATTTTGAGTGTTAATATATTGTAATTCAGAGGTTTACCTACTTTAAAGTTACAAAATGATCACAAAGATTTGCTAATGACCAACATGCTTTAATTTTAACATTAATATTGGAATCGTTCATTGATTTGGTAAGACACAATGCTGATTTGGAGAGAAATGATGTGTCATCTTGAAGAGATTCAAGTTTAATTAGAATACCAATTGATCTGCATGCTGATGCTTTTACAAGTGGGGATTCATCTGAAATCAAACCAATGATAACAGATATACAGAAAAGTTGTGTGCTGATAGGTAGTGTTTGAAATTTACTACTGGTTATATTAGATAAACAATTGCATATTGCTGATCGAATTTGAGGTATACTGTCACTAACTAACTGTTGAAGAATCTCAAAGAACAACTTCCAATACTGTTCTTCAACCTGTTGTTGTTGTGGAGATGTACCATTATGATCTTTTAGGCTTTTGGAAATCTCTTCAAAAGTCTTTAAAGTTTGAATTTTAATCTGTTCGGATAACTCTGTGAATCTATGTACAAGTGTCAATAGTACCTGAAATATTCTGGTACTTTGTAATTGAAATATATCCAAATTGAATTTTGATAAAGCACCATAGATTTGTATAGCCTCTAATCTAATACTATCTGCCAATTCAGTGGTGCGCAGAGGCATCTCAATAATCATTGATAGTATCTGTTGAGAATGACTCTGTTGTAGTATAGGTAATAACTCATGAGGTTGTGTTGGTGTTGGACTCTCCAATAGTAATTTAATAGCAGTCAAACTAATCAACTGAATAGAAGGTTCAGTATCTTGTGATCCCGTTGAAACACTCGTAAATAAATTACCAATTAAACCACTAGGTAATCTATCATAAGGACAATTACTAATCAATGTAGTAATGCATCTCAACACATGTACTCTAAATGAACATGATATTGGATCTTGTCCAAGTATCAATATTAACCCACTATGAATCTCTTTTAAAATTGTAGAGAGATTTTGTGAAAATGATGTAAATGTTTGTGGAGCTTTGTTATTTGATATTACACCTGTACTACTACTATGATGGTTATTATTATTATTATTATTATTACTATGATTGGTATTACTATGATTAATTGAAACTGCTACTAGAAAGTCTTTACTACCATCAATGATACTATAGAGGAAATTTAATGAAGCAATTTTAACTTTTAGATCGGGATCATGAATGATAGAGGTAAAGAGACTTGGTGTTAATGGGAATGGTGAACTTGGCAGAAATAGACTCCAATATCCAAAGAAAACTTTTGGTGAGTTTTTAACGAGTGTTGTTAGGAGATTTATGGTGAGATATCTGACTTTGGAGAGACTGAATCTCTCATCGTATGATTCCTGATCTGAATTCAAACCGGTATCTATTCTTTTTGGTCGACCAGAATGTCCAATGAGAAGACTAGATTGGTCATGACTATTAGATTCATCGGTATTGTCATCATCGTAATCAGAAATCTGATCAAATTGGTACTGGTATATAAGTACTGATGATATGGAACTAGATAGATTTATACCAAAAAACATTAGCTTCTTTAGTATATTATATAGTGACTGTGGACGATGTTCAATTACACCTTTAATTTGTGATGCTACCAATTGTAGAGATCTCAATACAGAGCATGTGAATTTAATGTGAAATCTATCGTTATTCAGTAACTGACTAGTTAGTTTCTCTAAGTTTTGAGATAGTCTCTCAAAGATTTGTTGATAGAATTTTGAAAGTTTTACACCACATTGCACACACAAATTACCAAGTGCTATAGTTGCCAATCTCTTGGATTCCTGGTCAATTAGTGGGTTTTGGTAGTTACACAAGTCTAATAGCTTCTCTATTAGTCCTGGATAGTTTTTAGTCGATATATATTGACCATTGTTATAGAGTATAGATGATAATGCCTTTAATGATTCAATTCTTAATCCTATATTTATATTTTGATTTATATTACTAGCACTATTATTTATATTATTACTACTATTGCTACTGTTAATCTGTTTTTGATTTGAAACTATATTATTAGGTGTCGATGTACTACTAGATTGATATTGAACATTTTGTAATATAAAATTCAATATATAATCTAAATCTGTTGGGTGTTCACTAAATGATATTTGGTTGCTTCTAGTCATTAAAACTATTAATTGAAATAGTTTTAATGGTAAATGAAAAAGTCCTATAACTGGTTGTTGTTGTTGTTGAGGTGTTATATTGGTTGTAGGTATTGTTGAAGTAGTTACAGTTGTTGATAATTTATGATAATTTACATTTAATGGTAATAGTTGACATAGTTTAATTAGGTATTGTTCATGTTCTTGTTGAACAACTAATGTTTTATTCTGTATCTTTTGAATGAATTCATTAAACAATTGAAATATATCTTCAATTTGTCTTTGATTGTAGTCTATAATGGTTGGACTATGGTGACTGTGGTGATGTGGTAATGGTATACCATGTTGATGTGGTTGTTGTTTATGACTACTATTCTGATGTTTATTACTATGTGTAACTGATGGTTTATTAGGTATGTTATTGTGAAATGTAGGTGAATTTTGAATTAGAGGATTATTTAGAAATAGACTATTAGATGATGAATTATTGGAGGGTTGGTGGTTAGGTTGTGGTTGTAGAGCTACAGTAGCGATACTGTTATTAGTCAATGAAACTACATTAGAAAAATTATTATTTATATTACTAATGATATTATTGATATTATAGTGGTTGGTGTTAATTGGTTGTTTAAGTGAAAGAAAATTTATCTTTTCAAATAATTCATTATCTTCCATTTCGTAAAACTAATAAAGTAAATTTTGTGGTGAAAATTTGCCAAAAATAAATAAACTTGCAAAAATTGAAAAAAAAATATAAGATAAATGTGATAAGTTTTGGTGATCAACTTAGATTTATTAATAAATAGGATTGATTTACAAACACTCAGTGGAAAGTGGTTATTTTATTTTTTTTTTTTTTATTTTTTTTTTAATTTTTTTGATTACAGAGGAGATAAATCACACAAAGAGAGAGGGAAAAAGAAATAAGAATACAGAAATACCAAAATCAAAAAAATACAATGACATCTAATGAAGATATAGACAAGAGAGTATTGAGAAAATATGAAGTCTCGCAGAAACTAGGTAAAGGCGCCTATGGAGTCGTTTGGAGATCCATTGACAAAAAAACCAAAGAAACTGTTGCATTAAAAAAGATTTTTGATGCCTTTCAGAATGCCACTGATGCACAGAGAACTTTTAGAGAGATTATGTTCCTACAGGAGTTAAATGGTCACGAAAATATAATTAAATTGTTAAATGTACTCAAAGCAGACAACGATAAAGACATTTATTTGGTTTTTGAATATATGGAAACAGATTTACACGCTGTAATCAGAGCTAATATTCTAGAGGATATTCATAAACAATATACAATCTATCAATTACTTAAAGCCCTAAAATATATGCATTCTGCTAATGTTTTACATCGTGATATAAAGGTATGCTTTTGTTTATATTATTGCACAGTAGAGAGGGAAAAAAAATTATAACACACACCCTACACACACCTTCTTTCTTTACCTTTCTATTTAAACCTAATAATAGAGTGAACACTAACACACACTATTTTATTTTAAATATCACACTTTCCCCACTCAAACATTTAATTTTACTTGAATTTAGCCAAGTAATTTATTATTAAATTCAGAATGTTTAGTAAAAGTTGGAGATTTTGGATTAGCAAGATCCATTACATCGTTGGAAAGTATTACAGAAGCCAATCCGGTATTAACTGAATATGTTGCTACCAGATGGTACAGAGCACCTGAAATTCTTTTGGGATCAACCAAGTATACCAAAGGAGTTGATATGTGGTCTATTGGTTGCATTTTGGGTGAACTTTTAGGTGGAAAAGCAATGTTCCCTGGAAATTCAACAATGAATCAATTGGATCTCATTATTGAGGTTACAGGTAGACCCTCAACTGAAGATATAGAAGCAATTCGTTCACCATTTGCAGCAACCATGTTAGAGTCTCTACCACCTTCTAACCCACGTTCACTTTCTGATATGTATCCTCATGTCTCTCCAGAGGCTTTAGATCTCTTATCTAAACTCTTACAATTCAATCCAGATAAGAGAATAACAGCTGAAGAGGCACTTAACCATCCATTCGTCGCACAATTCCACAATCCAAATGATGAACCATCCTGTGATCGTATCATCAAAATACCTATTGATGACAGTCAGAAACTTCCAATTACAGAGTACAGAAACAAACTATACAATGACATTATCAAAAAGAAGAAAGAAGCTCGTAGAAAACATCATTCCAATCAGAAATCTTCTTCTTCTTCTACTGCTGATTCATCTTCTTCTTTTTCTGATCAATTGAATAGTGGTATTCAAAACGTAGATCAACAAGCTTAAACTTTATAATCATATCCCTTTTCTTTATTTGTATAACATTTTTTAGTATTTTTCCAAAATTGTATCTTTATATATAGTAAATAGAACAAAACAGTAATAATATAATATAATATAACAAACCCACCAAAAAAAAACGCAGTATATAAGTTCCCCACTCCCTTTCCTCCAAATAATTCTAATAATTATAATTATAATAATTTTTTTTAATCATCCATATATAGTAATTGTGTAAAGAATAATATTAATCTTTTTTTTTTTTTATTTTATTTTGTATTATTATTAGAAGAAGACGAAGTTTGATCTTGTTTGATTAAATTTTGTTGATGCTTTAATTGTAAATAGTCATTTAATGGGAAATCTATAGCTTCATCAATATCCTCTCTAGGAGAGTACCATTCTAAAAACCTCCAAAATAAATAATCTAAACCTACTACCAAACAATTTAATTTACCAGCCCACAAACCACATCCTACAAATCTTTTTAGTCTCTCCAGTAGAGAAACCTTTGGAGTTTTTGAGACTATATCATATACTGCCTCTGTACGTCTTGCTACATCGTTCCAATCATACATTGATTTAACCTGTTCATGAGTCTCCACTGGCACATAACGTAGTTTATTGATAGCCATAGTAAGTTTCTCTTCAAGATCATCTGATTTTGGTTGAGCTAGTGATATCATGTGAGGTGGAAGAACTTCTGGAACACCACCAACTTTAGTACTGACAACATAGAGACCGCATGAAGCAGCCTCCACAATTGCAATACAAAATGCCTCTGTTAATGAACTATTTAAAAATATGTCACCACGAACCAAGACATTTCTGACATTTGAATGTTTTACACTTCCTAATAATTCAACTCTATCGTGTAGTTGATGCTTTTCTCTCATTTCTTCTAATTCAACTCTTTTTGGTCCATCACCGCCAATTATAAAATGAGCTTTTGGGAATTTCTTGCATATATTTGGTATAATATCTATAATTAAATCTATACCTTTTCTATATACTAATCTACTTAAAATTACAATATTTACTAAAATTTCTATATTAGTAACCTAACGATTTCAAATAATAAAATCTTCTTTGAAACATTGGTTATGATAAAACTTACTTTTATCAGGATCTCTTTTTGAAGGATCTGGAGTGAATTGTGTTGTATCTACAGCATTTGGTATAACAGATACTAAATGTGGTTCCAATTGTGCACGTAGCACTGTATTTTCTTTAGATGTATTAGATACACATATGACATGAGATATATCAGATAGTGTAAATTTCAATAACTTATTCATGTGTATAGAAGATGCATCTGCAAATCCGAATAGTGAGTGATCTGTAAAACATGTGTTATAACCCATAGTTCTGGCATGAAGTATACTTTCATGAGCCAGAGTTGAAAATGCTTGATGGCAATGTACAATATCAATCTTCTCTCTCAAAAGTATCTTTCTAAAGAGAGGAAACGTAAAATATAATGTGGGAAACGATGACTGATTATAAAATGGTGCTTGTGGTATATAATAGACTTTTAAACCATTGGTAACATATCTAATTCCAAATCTGTCGCCATAGCAATGTGTAATGATTATAACCTTGTTACCACGTTTAATCAAACATTGTGACAATTGATAGAGATGTTCTTCTACACCACCCATATTGGGGAAGAAGAAATCGGATACCATTGCTATATTATATGTTCTCTTTTCATTTCCACCAGAACTTATGTTACTAGTATTCATAGTACTATCTTCTATCTGTTGAATTGTATTATGTGAATTATGGTTTTCCATATCAAGAAATGTGTTTTAGAACCTGATTCAAACACACTGAATATAAAATTAAAAGAAAAATTTTTTTGTTTTTTTTTAATTTGTTAGTTTGTTGTTTTGATATAGATGTCATCTTATTCAAATACTATTGGTGGTAAATTAAAATTAAAAGGCTCATCAGTACCTTTAACACCAAACCACAGTAATAAAAAGAAAAAGAAACCTATAATAAAAAAGATTCAACAAGAGCCTGTAGAGGAAGAAGAGTTTAATCCTAGAATTGAAGTTAGAGATAGTCATCTAACTGATGCTCAAAGAAAGCATAAAGAAAAACAATTGAGAAAAGAAGCTGAGAGAATCAGTAAAATCATTGGTAAATCTCACAAAGAAAAGATTGAAGACTACAATAAATATCTATCTAGTCTTTCTGAACATCATGATATTCCAAAAGTTGGTCCAGGTTAATAATAGTATGAAAAATATCAATACAATAGATATCTAAAAACACACATAGCGCCAAAATCCTTTTTTCAAAAGAAGAGAAGAGGAGTTTTACAAAAGTAATTGATACTTGTAAAAAAACACATTACAATTCAGAAAAAACTAAAACCACAATAACAAATTAATTAAAAAGAAATAAATCAATCGTTAAATTAGGAGTCTCCTTATTATTATTATAAGAAGACTAATAGTTCCTGTTTCTTCTTTCTAAAAATCAGTTAATCACTAAGATGGAGATTACAAATAGGACAGGATCTATGTTATTTATAGATTTCACAGTAAAAATTTCAAGAGATTTTTATAATTGTTTAGATTTAAGGGTTTTTTATAGAATCTTATCAAAAGACAGGTAAAAGTAAACTATTTTGCACTGACTATCATTAATTAACACTAAATAATAGTTATATATAAAACAAAGAAACAAAAGGTAAATTAATGATCTATGATAATAATGAAAATTCATTGATTTCTTTTTTGTTTAAACATTTTAGTTTAGCTGTGTTTTTAATTTTCATTTTCACCCTCTTAGATTTAGTGTGTTGGAGTTGAAAATTGTGTTTTTATATAAATGGTGGTGAATGGGGGTCAAATCTACTATACACAACATATAAAAAGAATTCTTCACTATACATATTTTTATGAATAAATGTTATCTGTGTGTGTGTGTATTGATTTCAATAGCAAGTTGTTGAAAAAATAACTAAAATATATAGTTTTGTTTTATATGTGTACACCATCTAAATGATAGTGACATACACCCACAAACACTATTGAGATGAAATTTAAAGTAGTCCCAACGAAATTTATAAAATAGTTTAATGATGTTATTGTAAATCAAATATTATTATGCAGTACTAACTACCATTTCTGTACCCCCTAGTGACACTCTATTTATTAACAAAATAAATAAGTTGCTATCACAGAAATCACAGTAAAAACATTTAAAATATATATACATATTATATTCAAAACACACCAAAGAAGTAGGAGAATATAATTTTTCATTCCACTCTCTTGTAGTAGTGAATAAATATCTATTATCACCAAAACTAAACATTTTAAAAAAAAATTAAAAAAAAAATATAGAATCAAAAGGGTAATATATACATTTAATCAATTGAACAAAACCATAGTTGTATTATTTTAACTTTTGTCAATGTCCTTATCCAATTAAAGGTCCGTGTAGTCAAGATCCATCAAAAACACAAAAAACCAAAAAACACTGCATTCGTTAAAATCTTTCTTTTTTGAGCAAATTGGCATCAGTTGGTTGGGTTTTTTGATTTTTTTTTTTGCAATCATTTACTCCTTTTTCTTTCATTGTTATTAATCCCTTATTTCCTTTTTTTAAATTTTCAAATACACAATTTACAGTAGTAGTAGAGTCGCTGTACAGGGAGAGAGGAGAGAGAGATTACATATTTCACTTTTTTTTTTAAAAATAGCATCATCCTCCAATAACAAAGTGACAATGAATATAGATTGGGCCAAAACCTAAAACCAGTCTCAAAGAAACCATTATATATATACAATCAAAAACCATATAACATCACAACCTCCCCTTGTATCTGATTGATCATTTTATAATATTTCCCTCCCCAATAATCATATTGTTTTTTTTTTCTTTTCATAAAAATTTTTAAAATCTCCCCTCTAAGCTTCAGTCATCAATCAACCCCACACACTCTTTTCAAATTTCAAACATTCATAGCATACATCATTAATCACATATTCTGTTTCAGATTTCATATTTACATATTTGATCATCATTTTCATCTGCAACAACAACAGCCCCACCCTATATCCTACTTGTTATTTACAACAATATTATTATTTTTTTTTTTTTTTTTTTCATTATTCTAATAATAATTTTATTTTAAATTAATTTAAAATCTAATAATCCATATTTATTTATTTTTTTTTTTTTATTTCTAGATAGATCAGGAAAAGATATCTTCATTGTACACACCCTCCATCTTTTCCTACCATTGATCATCTAGTGTTTGTGTGTGTTTTCCCCCCACATAACTAAAAATAAAAAAAAAAAACAGGAAGAGATTACACAACAATAAGAAGTATGGTTAGTGAACACAATGTCTCATTGTTGGATCTGATCAATTATGGATTGTTGGCGGTGAATACGCAGGTTAGATACAATTACAGAGGTGTTCAATATCTAGCCAAAATCAGTGTCAATGGAGAGATCCTTACAACTGATGGAAATTCTTATATCAATCCAACACATTGGACGAGAACAGTTAGCGGAAATAATTGTTCTGGATGGGGTACTGTTAAAGTCTCCCCAGATGGAATACCTCTACTCAATCTAAAAAGAGAATATTTAATGGCTGTAAATGGTACAATCAGTAAATCAACTGCACCTCGAATCACCACACCCATAAAAAAATCCAATAATAATAATAATAATAATAATAATAATAATGAAGATATTGAAGATATAAACGAAGATATTAGTAACAACAATAATAATAATAATCATAACCAAGAAGAATCAGATGACTATAATAATATAAATTCTAATAAAAAACTAAACACACCAGAACCCACTACCCCACAACACACATCAACCACTACAATAACAACAACAACCAGAAAAAAAAATAAAATTAAACATAAATCCGAATCCTCTATGAATAACAGAAATAATAATAATAATAGTAATAATATTTCTATAGAAAATTCTCAATCTCTAGTACATATTTTACCTAATAACTATCAACAGCAACAAAATGTATCACCAACCTCTTCTGCATCATCACCATCCAATTCCTCACATGATTCACCAAGTTCACAAAATACAATTATAAATCATCTCCATTATCACCAAAACTCAGCTGCTAATAGTAATAGTAATAATAATAATAATAACAGTAATAATGGGAGTCATTATAGTCACCCAGCTAGTAGTTTTTATTATTATCATCATTTACATCCACCTGGTGTACATCATGGTGGATTTCTTAGCCATTTACAGCAGAGTAATACACCGTCTTCACCTACAACTTCTATTATTCCAATTTTATATAATATAACACCTGCACATAACATACCTTCACATCACCCATCACATCATCCACATATACAACAAGCACCATTACCATCTTATACATCCTATCACATTTCAGGATATCCTCATTCATCTGTTATGGATGGATCTCAACCACCTATACCATTGCTACCTTTTAATCAACAGAATAATCATCATCATCACCATCCTACACCTCATCAACAATCATCACATCACAATAACAATTATATTCATCATAATCATCACCAATCGAATTCGCACAGTCCATATCATGATAACACTTGTAATAATAATCCAAATACTTTTAAAAGTTCGAATAACCACGAAAGACTAACCAACAGTAATGCTCATTCGCCATATCAACAACATCAATCGGTAATACCACCACACATTTTACAACAACAGCAACAACATCATCACCATCACCACCACCAACAACAACAAGCTTATAACCAACAGTACTCACCAATAATCGATCATATTTCAGCACCCGATGGCTACCATTATTCAGAGATTGAGGCTAATATTGGTCAAATACCTCTGACACCTATAACCCCAACTCTATCACTACCTTATAATCTCTACCCCTCACCTCTATATTCTTTACCAAATCTTACACCTCAACATATTGAAGCAATGTTAGATGATAAAGATCATAGTCATCTTCAATCATCCATTCCTCATTATATAATACAACAACAACAACAACTTCATTCACAATCATCACCAAATAACAGTAATAATACACCAACAACTACAACAACTACAACAACATCAAACAATTCACAACCCACTTCATTACAGATTAGTGGTATGCTTCAATCATCACTTAATTCATATACCTATCCAACCATACCATTCCAAAAGAGCCCTAGGGCGGTATTAAATAGCCCACCTATTTTTGCTCAAAGTACAACACTACAGAGTAACTCAACCGCACCACTACCAATATATCAACAACCAAATATCAATCCCAATTCACCTCTACTTTATCAACAACATCAATCACATCTTATTAATTCACCTCGAAAAGATTATAAACATCCTCAACAACAACAGCAACAACAACAACAAGTACAACAGTATTCTCAAACCTCTCAACATGATAAAAAGAGAAAATCAGAAAATAATACACCATCAACTATCAGTGAGAGAATAGGTGAGAGTAGAGAATCTAATTTTTACGATATAGAGAATAATGTTAGAAAAAAGTTTAAAGGAAAAAATATTAATCATCTTCATCACCACCTCCATCACCAATCATCATCAACATCATCATCACCATCATCAACTACAACATCAACATTATCGTACGACAATTTAAGAAATGTAAGACAAGAAGATAAATCATCAACTACTACGTCCGAAGAAGAGGAAACTGAAGAAACAGCAAACAATAGCACCAGTGGTAATTCAAGTAAAATTAATATTGGAGAAATGAATTATTATAATGGTAGTTCAGTTAGAGTAAATATCTCATAAAATACAAATATTATAATATTTATATACACAATCACACTCCCCACTCATCCTTTTAGCTATTTATTAGTTTTATAACTGTTATGATTCTTCAGTATATTGATTTTTTTTTTTACTTTCTTTATCTCTATTCTATCCTATACTATTATTTTTAAAAATCATTTGAATTCCTCCATCCCGAATCTATATCCCTATTGAATAGATTGCTTATCTAAATGATGACTCCGTTTGGTTTGAATCTTGTAAGATTTGTGGTTCATTTGATCAAGATAGATTACTATTTTGCTATGATTGTGGTGAAGGTTACCATTACTATTGTTTGCGAGTAAATATCCCAGAGGATAATTTAGATTATATTGAAGTTTGGAGATGTCCACAATGTCGTCTATGTGAATTGTGCCAATATAGACTAGTTGATAATGAAGATACACTATTATCTTGTTTTAATTGTGATAGACCATACCATAAGACTTGTTTACTGAAATCTGACATTCTCACCAGACAGTGTCCTTGTTACAAGGAAATCGAAATTGAAAGACAACTTGGCAACAAAATGGAAGTTGACAAAGACATTGATCAAAGACCTTGTGTACTTTGTCTGAAAAAAGGTGATCTTTCAAAATGTGAAGGTCGCCTCATACCATTTGGTATTGATTCATGGGTACATTTGAATTGTATATATTTCTCCAGTGATTTAGTTATCAGTGGATCTGATTCAAATGTTCTAATTAACCCTTTGAAAATACTCCAAAAATCAAAATTCACCAAGTGCTCTACATGCAAGAAAAAAGGAGCAACTTTGGAATGCTGTGAATGTAAAGTTGCTTTTCATTTTCCATGTGCACTATCAGATAAATGCTATATAAATCAAATTGATAGAAAAGTTTATTGTCGTAAACATTGCACTCCCACTTCCACAACTCAACCATTTCAAAATAACAGAGTTATTCAATTATATGGTAATGTAATGGATATTAAAGGTAAATTATCAAATATGATAACATCACCATCCAATTCACAAGGTCAACCACTGGATATAAAAGATGGATTTATATCGCTGTTTTCTTTGGATCGTAATGACGAAAATATTCAATATCATTACAAGTTGAAAATTGGTAGTTTAAGACTGGAGTCTATTGGTGAGGTTATATACGAAAATGACCAATTTTATAGCACAGATATGATATTTCCAGTTGGATACATAGCAATTAGGAAATATTGGTCGTTATTTGATATGAATGAACGTATTGATTATCTGTGTAAGATTGTCAATGAGAATGATAGACCTTGTTTTTATATACAGGTTTTACAATGGAGCGAGTCAACGCAACAGGAGAGTTATTTACTCAATTTAAAGTCACAGAATATAATGGAACTGGGACAAGAGTTTAGAGAGAGATTCACAACGATTCGTTCAACAAAGAGACCATTAAAATTGGATATCTATTGGTTCTTTGGATTGACTGACCCTTTTGTTCATTCATTTATTGAATATATGCCTCTGTCAAGACGTTGTAGTAATTACAAAAGACAGTATGTCTACACAGAGACTGGATGTGCAAGATCAAAACCTTTGGGGGTTGTAAGAGCACTTGGAACCTCTCAAGATAAAATTTTGATTAAACACGTCCAAAAAAAGAAAAATAGAGTGAGTCTATCAAAATCAGTAAATGTGGTACAATTTGAGAGATCAATTGCGAATGGTCTCAAAATATATCATGAAATGCAGGAATCGAAGCAATCTAATATATATATTAAACTGTCTAGTATACATTCTTATGGAGGATTTGCTAAGAGGGATCTAAAAGATGGTGATTTCATTACAGAGTATATTGGTGAGATTATTAGACAAAAGATTGCAGATATCCGTGAAAAACAATACCAAGACAAGGGTATTGATTGTTTTATGTTTCGTGTGGACAGTGACTGTATAGTTGATGCTACCAAGCGTGGTAACAGGGCTAGATTTATAAATCACAGTTGTGATCCCAATGCTAAAACTCGTATAGTAACCATTGGAAATCTTCAAAAAATCATCATTGTTGCCATTAAAGATATTAAAAAAGATCAAGAGATACTCTATGACTATTGTTTTCAACAGGAACCTGATGAAAATAGAGTACCTTGTCATTGTGGTACACCAATTTGTAGAGGTTTTCTAAATTGAATTCACCCACCTATACTTCTTTTAATAAATAATATATACATATTTATTATAATATATAAACTCTCTATACTATTATTATTAATATATTATATAAACTACAACTTTGTTTTTATTTGAGATTTGCAACTAAATGTTTAATTCTGTATTCTTGTTTTTCTAAAGTTTTCTTTAAATCTTCATTCTCTTTAACTAAAGCTTTATAAGTGTCTTTTGAGATTGTTTCTGAAGATTTATCTTCATATTTATGTGTACCTATTGTGTCCATCTGTAAGTATATTTCTCGGTTTAAAAGAGATTTATCAAAAGTTTAACTATCATACTATTTAATAAAGAGTTTTCTAAAGCCTCAACTCTTTTACTTAACTCTTCTATAATTAATTCGGCTTTAATTGCTCTTTGCTCAAAACTTGCTAAATCCATTTCTAATCTTTGGTTGTAAATGAAAAATTCAATAAAAATAAAAATATTTCAATTAATCCAATAGAATCGATCTCAATTATATAGAAACACCAGATATGTCAAAAACAATTATAATAATATCTATTACTATTAATTCTCCCATTATTAATATTAAAAAGCACAAAATGTTACAAGTAATTCTCCTTTTTCAAAATGTTTTTCATCTTTTATCTATCATTGGTTGATTTCTACCACACTTTTAGTAATTTTACAAGTTGTTTGAATTTATAAAAAAGAAAGAGTGTGATAAATAAAATATCTGTGTGTTTAAAATAACTTTCAATATTCTATTTGATACAATATCATGAAGTTAAATATTTTAGTTTTAATAGTTTTAGTTTTGGTATTTTCCAAAGTTTATACACAAACTAATACACCAATGTGTGCAGAAATCACCTATCACGAGGATAGAAGTGTTACTGCTTTAGGTAAATTTTAATAAAAAACATTTAAAAAATATGATATATATATTAATAATTTGAATATAGGTTGTGCTACATATTGGAAAGTAGGATATCATGAAGTACCAGGTAATCCCAATCTTCCATATCCAGGCTGTTGCCCCACATTAGAACCTGATGTATAAGTTTATAATTATTTAAAAAAAAATAAAATTAAAGTTAAATTCCTTGATATTAAAGAGTAACTAGTTTGATTTCGATTTTAGTTAAAAATCAGAATTATTAATGTAGAATAATTTTTTTATAATAATCAAATTTACCATCTATTTGCATGACACACCTCTTCACTATCTATGAACCATATTAACTCGGAAACCTTTATAGTGTTGATTCACTACAATAACCTTTATAATTTGTTTTGTCAATCGAGAGAATAGCTAATAGTTCAAAAGGAATACCTTTGTTTGGTTGATCTGGGTTGTATTTTCTAGCTGGTGTGATCTCTAAAGGTTAAAAGTATGAGGTATCAATATACCAAGGTTTTTATATTTATCTTTCAGAGGTATTTCGTCCAGCTAAATAAAACCCTTAGAGGATTGTTTCACACACTTAACCGTGCAATTTTATAGAAATTTCAGTTATATGTAAAAAAAATTATTATAATATCTATTACTATTGAATTCTCCCATTATTTATTTTAAAAACGTTAAAAATAAATCTCTTTTTTCAATCTATTTTTTATATATCTTAGGTTGTTTATACCACACTTTTAGTATTTTTCAAATTGTGTTGGTTGAATTTTAAAAGAGAAGAATAAATATGATAAATATATTTTTTGTGTTTAAATTCAATTATCTATTTGATACAATATAATGAGATTAAATATTTTAGTTTTAATAGTTTTTGTTTTAGTATTTTCATTAGTATATACACAAACAATACCAACATGTGCAGATGGTAAATATTAATAAAATATTATTTAAAAAAGATAATATATATATAAATTTATTAATAATTTGAATATAGGTTGCCATATAGTTAAGGAAGGAAATTATATTGAAATTCCAGGTAATCCAAATCTTCCATATCCAGACTGTTGCCCACTGAAGAATAAGGTGATAATATTTAAAAAATTAAATAAAATTAAATATAGCTTGATAAAAGAGTTATTCTATTTATATTGTGGCTCTTCTTTTTGGCCATAATAAATTTATTCACCAAAATAATTTTTGATCCTATCATTTATAGTAGGATGAATAATTTAATTTTTAAAAAATAAAATTAAATTTACCTTGAAATTTAAGAGTTATTTCATTGTTAAAATTTAGGAATAGTTATTTAAAATTATTCATTTCAGATTAAATAACCTTCAGGCTTTTTTACAAAATTGGAACCAAAATTTCAAATGAATTTTCAAGATTTTTTTTTCTTCAATCATTACATTTGATCAATTATAAGAATGAAAACAATATTAGTTATATTGATATTAGGAATATCAATATATCAATGTATTGGGCAAAGTGTAGAATTACCAAGTAGCTATAATGTTCTAGGACCATTTGCAATTGGTCAAAGAGAATATGGATTAGATACATTGGAGGCATATGGTGGAATATTTAATATAAGGATTGGTGATAACTCTACTTATCCATCTGAATTGGGTACTGGTGGTAGAGTAGGTTGGACACAGGTACAAACAAGTGCACCAGGTCAATTTAGTATAACATTTGATGATCAGATTGATTGGAGTTTCTATCAACAGGTTTTTGGGTGGACTATTTGGTTGTATTATGGTTATGCTATTGGTCAATTTGAAATTACATCACCAAATAGTTATATTATTGATTGTACTGGTATTAGAACTTATTATATTAAATCAATGCAAAGCGGTCAGATATTTGAATTACAAGGTGATTTCTATGGATATGGTGTAGGTCAACAGGTTATTGAATTACCAGTTGGACAATATCAGATATTTTATAGAATACAATCTTCAGTACGTTTAAATCAGTCACCAGTTGCTTCATTTCAATGTACAATGGAAACTGCTTGGGATCAGTTAATGGTACTTCCAAGTGAGACTATAATGTCTGATATTGTAGGTGGACTATTAGCAAGTCCCTATGCATCCGTGACTATTATCAATGTATCTGAATATCCTTTAGAGAATATAACAGTTGAATTACAACCAAATTCAATTTTTAATCAACAGCCATTAGTTAGAATACTAGATGGTCTGTCAGGACAGAATATTGCAATTCTATCAGGTCAGAAGCTATCTATACCCATATGGTTGGAAATTAAAGATAACCCACCATCTTATGATTGTCCAATGCCCATTCCATTGAATATCCTCTCTAGAGGTGTTGTATTGGCAACTGCAAATTTAACATTAAATTGTACTGAATGGGGTAACCCATACCTTTTTACATTTTTGGATTTTGATTCAACTGTGCAATATGCAATGTTAACACCACCTGCAACATCATGTGGTCAAACACCAGAGTTATGTAATATAATGTTGGCACTTCATGGAGCTGGTGTAGAGGCTTCTTATATGGGTTGGGTAAATGCTATTCCAAAACAAGATAATATGTGGATTATATTTCCAACAGGCCGTAGATCATGGGGTTATGATTGGGAAGGTGCTAGCAGAAGAAATGCTTTCACTGCTTTGCAATATCTAAGTACTCAAATGCCAGGTGTTCCAATTTCAATGAAAAATGCACTTTCTATAGACTCACAAAAGATTTTAGTTGTAGGTCATAGTATGGGTTCACATGGATGTTGGTCTACTTTAAGTCATTTTGGTGATTTGGCATTAGGTGGGGTTTGCGCAGCTGGTTTCAGTAAACTACAAGGATATGTTTTCTACAATACTAGACCTGGATTTGCATATATCGATCCATCACTTCAAGGTATTCTAATGTCTGCAATTGCAGAAAATGATGTAGATATTCATTCTACAAATTTAGTTGGTCTTCCATTGTTGGCTAGATACGGCCAAAACGATACCAATGTCAATCCATGGCACACTAGAAGAATTGCTAGAATGGTTTGTGAACAATCTGAAAACAGTACAGCTGTTATTGTAAATGAAGTTCCAAATGAAGGACATTGGTTTAATGGTATGTTAAATGACCAGTACATGCAGAACTTTTACAACTACATTCAAAGTCAAAATCAATTTGTCCCACCAATTCCAGAGACTATTGTTATCAGTACTTATAATCCAGGTGTAAGTGGTTCCAGAGCTAATCTATTGATCTTACAAACTCTCATTCCAGGTAGAATTGCTAGAATTCGTTTAACTAAAATCTCTCCACTAGTTTGGAATCTTCAGACACAAAATGTTGCTAGATTTGGTGTAGTATCACAACCAGTTCGTCAAGAAGGTCTACCTGAACAATTGATTATTGACGGTCAGAAATTCATGGTTGAATTCTATCCAGAAGTTCACTACTACAGACAAGACAAATATGCCGTAAACAGCTGGAACCAAACTGATGATCAACAATGGCCTCTCTATGAGAAGTCTCCTTTAACCTATGGTCCCATTAGACAAATCTTTGAAAAGCAATTTATCATAATCTACGGTACCAACTGTTCTGAGGAAACCCAAAGTACATTCCGTTGGGCTGCAACCTTTATTTCCAATTTCTATAACACCAACGGTAGAGGTAGTGTAATTATCATTGCAGATACTGAGTTTGTACCCCCACCTGAATGTTCACCAAACAGTAACTATATCCTTCTTGGTAACACTTATGAAAATCTAATATCCTCCAAATACTCCTCACAAATGATTGTAACATTTAATGATGATGGTAGCTTTTATCTTGGATATGCATTCTATCAGGGATATAACATTGGCACTGCTTTTATAGCTCCAAATGAATGTGGTCAGGGTTTGTTATTGGTAGTTGCTGGTACTGATGAAATGGGTTTCATGAATGCTCTTCATACTCTTCCACAAATTTCTGGTATTACATTACCTGATTTTGTTGTTGTCGGAAATGAATATGGTTGGAAAGGTGTAGGTGGTATCTTATCGACTGGATTTTGGAACTATGATTGGACAGTTCAACCCCAATGCACTTATTTTTCACTCCAACCATACAGCCCAAATTCACATAATCATTTTTAAAAATTGTTATATAATTAGCAACTAAAAGTTATCATTATAATAAATAATATTTGTGTACAAATTTATTTTTTTTACTAGAGAGAAGGTTTTACATTTCCCAATCTGAATCATCAGAATCACCTCTATCATCATCTTCACGCATATCACCTCTTCTATTCTTCATTGCAGCTGTTAGAGTCTCTAGTAATGATCTGTTTCCAACATCACCCAATTGTGATAGATCTGGTAACCCACCTGAATTAGATCCACTAGAACGACCTTTCATTGGAGGTAATGGTTCAGAACTATCAACTTTTTTCAATTGACCATCTGATTTGAAGTTTCTAATGGATGCTAATAAATCAGCTCTACCTCCGGGTTCTGAAGATGAAGCAACGGTATTACTACCACCAAAGTCTTCTCCAACTTTTGTAGTATCATTTCTTTGGTTCATAGTAACTGGAGGTGGTGGTGGTGGAGGTAATGGTAAATTGGTTGGTGGTGCAGGAGATCTTGAATTTTCTATAGAATTTACCACAGGTGGAGGTGGAGGAGGTAAATTACTATTATAATCAGTAACTGGTGCTTTTTGTACTGGTGGTCTTGGTGGAATTGGTGGTGATGCTCTAACTGGACTACTGTGTATACCTTGTTTTGGAGATTCAATCTTTGGTGGTTGTTGCTGTGGTTGTGGTTGTTGTAGGATATCGTGTAACAATCCAAAGCTTGGTTTATTGGATTTTGCCTGTTGTAAATCAACAGATTCTTGAGTAGGAGGAATATTTTGAATTGTAGGTGAAACTCTTGGAATTGGTGGAGTTGGTCTACTCTGAGGTTGTTGTCTTGGTGCTTGTGGTGAAGTTCTTGGTAGATTACCAGGTTGTTGTCTTGCATTTGGTGGTGAGACCCTAGACTGTCCTGGTAGTGGTGGAGCTTGTCTCTGTCTTTGAGGTGAATCTCTTGGAATTGGTGGAGTTTGTCTACTCTGCTGTTGATAAACTTGTTGTTGCTGATACTGTTGGGTAGGTTGTTGAACCATACCACCTTGATAAACATACTGTTGTGGAGGTTGTTGTGGTTGATATACAAATGTTGATTGTTGCTGTTGTTGTGGTTTTGGTTGTGGTTGTAAAGGTTCCTGATAAAGCTTAGTTGGTTGAAGTGGTTCATCCAATAGCGAAGAAGGTTGTTGGAATTGTTGTTTTGGAATATTTTGAGTTTGTTGTTTAGATGGTGGTGGAGGTGGAGGTACTCTGCTTCTGGTAGGTACAGGCATACCTTTACTAGAACTAGGAGGTGGAGGTGGAGGTACTCTACTTCTTTGTGGCTGAATAAATTCTTGTGATTGCTGTGGTTTAGAAATTGGTTTTCCACCCATTTTTTCTTGTTGTTCTAAATTTTTACCAATAACATCAAAGATGAATTTGGCAGTCTCTGGATCATTTAAATCCTTTTTCTTTATACCAGCAGATTGAAATAATTTTTTCCAATCATCAGGTATATTTCGAATATCAAAACCATTTTCTTTATCCCAACCTATATGAGATTCATGTTTGAAACCAGTAGGACCTGAAATCTCAGGTACCTTTTTATCTTCATGGTGGTGAAGTAATTTCTTAAAAAATCTTCCTTTAGATTTTTTTTCTGTTGTGTTTGACATTTTTAATGTTGTTGGTGGCGAATAATTAATTGGTGAATTTGGTTCGCTACTGCTAATTTCAATGCTTAAATTTGAAAGTGATTTTCTTTTTTGTTTTTTTGGTGATTTAAGTGTACTATTGTTTTTGGTTGCTAAACTGTATAGCTTATAATTTAATACTGTAGTATAAAAAATGGATGCTTCATATAAATCTGAAAATGACAATGAAAATATAGATGAGTCTCCTTCAAATGAATATAAAAAATCTTTTAATTTTGTAAATTTAAAATCATCATACAATTCTTGTTGAAATATAATAGTTTTATTCTAAAAAAAAAATGTTAAAAAATATTTCTAAAATTGGAAAAAATAGATTTCTAAATCGAATCTACATTTTATATAATATTTTATAATTACATTTAAATCAATAACTCTAATGAAATTGAGATTTTCGATTCTATTTGATACAAGACAGACTGCACCTGTTAATAAATATATCCATTTTTTTTTCCATTGAAATAGTTGAACCATAGATATTGCTCTACTATCACAATTACTTCCATTAATATAACTTATTTGATTTTTTTCGCATTCTGTTAGTGTTGAAGGAACCATTTAAATTTAATTGGTAAATAAAATTGATAAATATATATTTAAATAAAAATTATAGAAAAATTTTTAAATAATATATTTTTAAATGAAAATGAGTGTTGAACGATCCCTCCTGTCTTGTAATGAATGATTATTTTTTAAAAGTGTCTTAGTTTTTCACTGCAGTGAAAAAACAAATTAATTTTTCCTCTTTGGGGAATATATACCCCAAAAATTAAAAAAGTGTGGTGATGGAATCTAAAAATAACATTTTACCCCCATTATTTAATTTATCAATGAATAGTCTGTTTTTTTAGAACATTTATTGATTATTATTATTATTGTTATTATTACTGTTATTATTAATATTGCTATTATTAATATTATTATTATTATCTCTTGCAAGGGATAATGAGGAGGATGATGGAGAAACAGTGGAGGAACTAATTAATTTTTCAGAAGATTTTCTCTCATTTCTATTACTTGGTGAACCAAATTGCCAATTAGAAGAAGATGATGAGGTTGAAGATGAAATACTGGATAATGATGATGATAGAGAAGGTGTACCAATGCTACTACTACTACTACTACTACCACTAGGTGAATTGGGGCTATTATAAGCTATTGAAATTGGAGTTGGTTTATCAACTATTCTTTTTGATATATTTAAACTACTACTATTACTATTATTACTACTACTATTTAAATTAAGACTACTATTGGATGTGGATGGTGATAGAGTGTTGGTAGGTGATGATGGAAAAGTTGGTAAATAGGAGGATGATATAAGTGAAGATGATAATGAAGATGATAAATTATCTTTTAGGATTTGAGGTGAAAGTGTTGGTGTTGATATAACTGAGCTAGCTAACGAAGATGATGATGATGATGGTAAATTGGCTCCTAGATCTTTTTGTGGTGATATACTTGTAGGTGATAAATTATTAGGTGATGTACTATTATTATTGTTGTTATTATTAGTTGGGTTATTGTTATTACTAATAGAACCATTACTATTTGATAAAACATTTGGGTGAGCATTTTTAAAGTACCCAGAACCAATAGAGGATTTTAATTCAATTTGAGAGTTAATATTACTGATATCCCAAATTTTTACAGTGGAATCCCAACTTGCTGAAACAAATTTGTTGAGTGGTGAATCAATTTTAGGACTGGCTAATGAGCATACCCAATCTGAATGACCTCTGAGAACTTTTTGACAGACACCTGTATTGATATCCCATACACGAATAGTTTGATCTTGAGAGGAGGTGATAAGTGTGTCACCTTCATAGAGAATAGATAGAATCTCATCTTTATGACCTTTGAAAGATTTTATAGAGTATCCAGTATGTACATCCCAAGCTTTAAGAAACCCATCACCAGAGCCACTAATGAGAATCTTTGATTTATGGTTATATGCCAATGCATTGATACCTCCTGCATGTGAAGATAGAGTATTTAGTGATTTTCCAGAACTTATATCCCAGACTTTAATCAGACAATCAAAACCTCCAGTGAATAGTGTGTTACCTTCACCCATTACAGCTTTCATTACCCAATCGTTATGTTCAGAGAGTACATGTAGAGTCTTCATTGTTCTAAGATCCCATACTCTAGCTGTGGTATCAGAACTTGTTGTAATTGCCAAATCACCATGTTGTAACAACATGGTTGATAACACATTTCCAGTATGTCCTGTGAATTTTCTAACTTTTCTATTGGTTCTTACATCCCACATGATCATTGAAAAGTCATAGGAACCTGTTAGAATAGTGTTTCTTTTCATATCTAGACAACTGATTTCAGCAGTGTGTTCTTGTAGAGTTGATGTACACTGCCATTGTGATCCATCGTAATTGTATATTCTTAATGTCTTATCTCTTGAACCACTTGAGAATACATCATATTGACCTATACCAAGACATGTAACTTGTGACTTGTGATTGGTTAGTCTTTGTTGGAATTTACCATCTTCATAGTTCCAAACCAATATCTGACCCATAGTAGTACCATTCAATACCACATTAGGTTTATTATGAATTGCAACACACGAGACACCTGATCCACTTCCTTTGAGTGTAGTAACTGAGTATCCATCCTTACGTTCACTTGTAATCTCAGCCTGTACATTTAAACTATTTAGACTTGAACCGCTTCCACTCATACTACTAGAGAGTCCTACACTATCACCACTACTCTGAATATCAGAACCTTGATTAGTAGATTGACTTGAAGTAGTTGACAAATTCAATGAATTTGAACTTGTATTCACAATAGTACTCTTCTTTAATGTAGCATTCGTTGAAATTGTAGACTTTTTTCTTTTAATTTCAATCAGTTTTTGGTAGTACTGTTTAGAAACATCTTTCTCAACTTCAATATTTCTCTTTACCGAAGTTGTAAAGTATTTAATATCCAAATTTGAATTGCTAGGTGATGTCAATGGTGTTGATTCTTCACTATTACCAATACTTGGACTATTACTATTGTTACTACTATTAGCATTCATGGAGTTATTCAATTTAAATTCACCTGATAGGTGACCTGACAATGAAGAATCTTCAGAGAATGGAGATTGTGATGATGATACATCAAAATCCAAGCTATTATGTCTCTGATGTGATGGTGTACGTTGATGTTTCTTACTAGGTGTATTGGTAACAGGTACTGTTAAAGGTACTGTAGATTCAACAATAGCTTGATGAATCTTATCTGCAAGTTTCTCAAGAGTCTGTTGATGTTCATCTGATAGATTTGCAAGGATTGACATTCTACCCAAGAATCTAGATACCTCCAAAATTGACATTTTAATTCTAATCATCAAATTACAATAAGAAGATAGAGACTGGAATATAATCTCCTCTTCAATCTCTACAGCTTCCTTCTGTTGTTGTACAGTAATACTATCCCAATCGTTTTCTCTATAGTCATTAAAAGTACTCTGTAGACGGTCTTTGCGCATTTCAACTAGACTCTGATAGAAACAGCTCTCCCAAAAGTGAATATTCTTCCACAATTTCTGATGTGCAAAATGATTGTAAATGTGGTCGTGACCAGGCTCAATATACAAATCCTTACATCTTGCCAATAGATCTGAACTAGTTTGGAATTCAGCAGATTTATCACACTCTAAAAACACCTTTTTAGACATTTCCAAAAACAAGTGGAATTTCCAGTTATTCTTAATGGTAAATGCCTTCTTTTCTCTGAGAAATTCTAAAGATGCTATAAGATATACTCTAGCATTCTTTAGTGTCAATAAATCAATAAACAATCTCTGTTGTTCAGTATCCATAATCTGAGTGGTCACATCTAAAAATATCATTTCAACTGATTTCTCTATAAACTCTTTTAACAGTCCTTGATCACCTTCCATTTGTCCGACAAATGTACTATTAGTTACCAATTCACCAATATCATTAGTTGATATAAATATTGATGATCTCTTAATTTTATCAATATCATTACTAAAATTATTAACATTACTATTATTTGATTCTATATTATTACTATTTGACTCTAAATTATTATTATTGCCATTATTTGTATTTGGTATTTCTTCTTCTTCTTTACTTTGATTTTGATTATCAAATAGTAATTTAGAAAATGAATATATATCTAAAGGTATTGGTGATAAATCTAAAAGTGATCTTGAGAATTCTATTCTCTTTGAAAATAAATTCTCATTGAGTTCTGTAGATTTACATGGAATAGTTGAAGTATTGTTATTATTATCATTATTATTATTATTATTATTATCAAGTTGTTGAGGTGGAATATCAATTTCATCAGGTTTAGGAATTGTTATAATTTTTAACTCCATTTCAAGTTTTTTCTTATTTATGATATCCATATAAGATAAAATGGAATCAAAACAAGTATAATTATCCTGATCTTGATGCTTTTGTTTTTCTTGTTTATAATATTTACAAATTAAATAGAAAAAGGAATCATTTTTAAAATAATTTTCATCAAAAAATGTTGATATTGCTGATGTTTCTATTATATCTGTTAGGAATGTCTATATAGTAAATGAATGAATAAGTATATGGTTATATATGATATAAGATGGAAGTTAACTATACATACAACTACATCAGGATTTTGATGTTTCATTAAGAAATTTGATTTGTTGAAAGTGGTGATAGGTTTAGGGTATTTTCTTATTAAATAAAGAAATTCATCTAGATCGTTAAAATATGATACAAAGAAACTTAAAAATACTGATTTTATCAGTAATTGTCTATCTACATTGGTATTGGATTGGAGTTGAGGGAATGCCAATGTCATGGAAACCAAATCTGGAAATAGAATTTGTTTCAGTCTTTCCTCTATAAGAACAGGTTCAATTTCAGCAATTTGAATGGACTGTACCTGTTGAGGGAAATGAATTATTTGTTTATCCAGATTGACTACAATGATATCAGGATAAGAATCCACATTGAGAAAGTGGTTGGTGGCTTGTGAATTGCTGTGATTGAGTATCATGCCGACAATGAATGGTGTAGGTGCTTGAAGGAAATCACCTAGAAGTTCTGGTAGAATTGGTATATAAACATGTGGCCAAACAAATGGAAATAGGAGACTGGATATAGTTTCACATGATATAGTTAAAAGTGATGGGTTCTTTGACAAGAACAAAACCTTTCTTTCATGTAGAATACAACTGAAAATCTTTAAGACATTCTGAATTCCCATCAGATAGAATAACAAATGAAAAGGTACTTCTGTCTCTGGAAATGTTGGTATATTACATGCTTGATAGTGTATACCCCCTGCTTCATCAACCCCTTCAATAGGTGACTCTGTCAGTCCAACTAACCCCAATTTACTAGATAATACATTATAATCCAATGGAGGTAACTGAATATTCATTCTGTATCCTGCCAAAGGTCTAGGTAAATCATCGACAATATTTGATAATATTCTCTCCAGAGGTAATATATTCTCTTTTCTACCTGTCATTGAATAGAGGTATATATACTTTAACAATTGTTTCAATACCCCATAACATGGATATCTAGATAACAAATTAATTGAAACTGGGCTATATAATTGTTTATATCCACCTTCCTATATTTAGTAAAAAAAAATTAAATTAGAAAATGGTTTAAAGTTTTATAAAGTGTATGATGAGAGGAGGTGGTGTATATCTAACATACAATATGTGAAGATGGTATTGGTTGATAATAGACTAGAGATGTGGTATAGAATCTAGCACCATCAAATTCAGTTAGACAGAACATTGAGATGGTAGGTTCAACAGCTTGTTGTTTTAGATAGAGTCCAACTGGAAAACAAAACATCCAAATATGTGGAGGTAATGGTGCATCTTCATGATTATGTGATGGGAACCTTTCCAAGACTTCTGATTGATAGGGTTTGGATATTTGATTGACTACAATGGATTTATTCAATCCACAAACTATGAAATAATCCACTAATCTATGATAGCTTCCATATTTCACTGCTGTTTGATTAGGCATGATTAATTAATTGTCTTTTTCATTAGTACCTATTACTAAAACAATTCTCAAAAATGAATAATAACCCCTTTATTTTCTAAAAAAAAAATAAATCATAAAAAAAAATTTTTTATCAAATCAAAACTTAAAAAATCGAACCCCGCGAGGAAAGCGGTCTTTCGAAATTTGTTTTTAAATTTAAAATTATAAAGGTTTTATTTATTCTTTGTTTCCTAAGTATTATCATAAGAGAATTAAGATATTTTCTGTGTTGTATAATTAATATTATTAGTATATTTTGATTTGATTAAAAATGGAAATTCATTATAATATATATAAAATTAATTTGATTTTTTGTCAGACAGTGTTTGATCGTGTTCTTATCATCTATATTCATAGAGATTCCCAATTGATCAATTCATCATAAAAAATTTTATAAATCATAAAATATAATAATTATAATGAGTGTTAAATGTTATATGAAATGTTACCTTTACTGGAGACAGAATAATGAAAAAAAATTAAAAAATTTTTTTTTAAAATCATCAATTTTTTTAGTTTTCAGTAAAAAAATGAATTATTGAAGTTCTGTTAATTTTTTATTTTTAATATTTAAAATATGTATTAAAATTATTTATAAATTTTGTTCATTGAATATTTGAAATATAAATGAAATATTTAAGATTCAATTCAATTTAATAAATATTTATTTAAATTAAACGAAATGTTCAAAACAGTGAATAGAAATTTATTTTTTTTTCATCATTTTTTTCCTATTTTTTGATCATTTAACCTCCAGGTTTTTTTTCAAACTTTTATATATATTTATTTTTTTAATTAATTAGTTATATTGTATTATAAATTAATTAAAAAACAATTGTAAATGATGATATCGAATCTAATTAAACAGACTATTAGTAAAACATCATTATACAATAAGAGTTTTGGTCAACCAATACAATACAGTAAAAGATATTTGAACATTCATGAATATCAAGCACAAAAGTTAATGAAAAACTTTGGCATTGAGTGTCCAAAAGGCAATGTAGCTATAACACCAGAGGAATCAGAAAAGATTGGTGAACTTTTAAATACACAAGATCTAGTAGTTAAAGCACAGATTCTAGCAGGTGGTCGTGGTAAAGGTATATTTACCAGTGGACTTAAAGGTGGAGTTCACATTTGTAATAGTCCAGAGGAGGTAAAGAAATTTGCAGGAAAGATGTTGGGACATACATTGGTAACTAAACAAACAGGTCCAGAAGGTAAAGTTGTACATCAAGTCTACATTGCAGAGAGACACTATCTCAGAAGAGAAATGTACTTTGCCATTTTAATGGACCGTAAAACTGGTGGACCTGTCTTGGTTGGCAGTCCTGAAGGTGGTGTAGATATCGAAGCAGTTGCCCGTGACAACCCATCAGCAATCTACAAGGAACCAGTTGATATAATGCAAGGAATCAAACCTGAGCAGACTAAAAGACTTGCAGAGAAACTAGGATTCTCTCCAAAGAACATTGAAAAGGCTCAAGATCAAATGACTAAACTCTACAACTTTTTCATTAAAAATGATTGTACACTCGTTGAAATCAATCCATTTGCAGAGACTGCATCAGGTGAGGTAATGTGCATGGATGCTAAATTGAACTTTGATGACAATGCTGCATTCCGTCACCAAGACATCTTCCAACTTCGTGACAAATCTCAAGAAGATGCCAGAGAAGTTAAAGCATCTGAATACGATCTCAATTACATTGGTCTAGACGGTAACATTGGTTGTCTTGTAAATGGTGCTGGTTTAGCAATGGCCAGTATGGATATTATCAAATTGTACGGTGGTAACCCAGCTAATTTCCTCGATGTTGGTGGTGGTGCAACTCAAAAACAGGTAACTGAAGCTATCAAACTCATTAGCTCAGATCCAAATGTCAAATCTATTCTCGTTAATATTTTTGGTGGTATTATGAAATGTGATATCATTGCCCTGGGTATCATTGCTGCCGTTAAGGAACTCTCCATCAAAACTCCATTGGTTGTACGTCTTCAGGGTACCAATGTTCAAAGCGCTAAAAAAATTATGGAAGAATCTGGTCTCAGATTAATTGCTGCCGATGATCTAGATGATGCCGCTCAAAAAGCTGTTAAAATTGCTGAAATTGTATCTCTCGCCGAAAAATCTGAATTGGAAATTTCTTTCCGTTTACCACTCTAAAAACAAAAACAATAATCAATTTATAATTAAAAAACAATATTAAAATCTTTAACCAGGGTGTAGTTAGTCCGTTTTTTTACATATGATCAAGTAATAAATCAAAAAATTCGTTTCACCCCTTTTTCCTCCAATACTTGAATTAATTTTATTTAAAGTTTCGTTATTAAAAACATTATAAATATTTTCACCTAAAAATAAATACATTAAACAACCTTCTCAATTGATCTTGGTTTCAAATATTATCAATTTAAAGAATTTAAGGTTTTGGTCCAAAATAAATATATAGGTAAAAACTTTTAGATATTCAAAGGTAAAGTTCAAATAAATATTGGTTCTTGATTTTTTATTTTAAATTATTACCCAATCAAAAGTATTTGATTAAAATTTGAAATCGATAATATGAGAAATTTCACTTATTTGGATAAATTAAAATGGTCTTTGAAATCTTTATTAAATTTACATATTAGGAAATTTCTTTTTTGTTGAAATTAATACAAAAATTTTTTTTTTGTTTTTTTTTATTAAATTCACACTTATGTAAAATGGTAAATATCAACCTACGAAATTTCCTCTCCAATACCATACCTATTCTATCCTTCTGTAAATGAAATTCAATAATATACTAACATTATAAATATATATATATATGATTATAATAGAATAAACTAACTTTACTAAAACAAAGCAATGAATTATGGTATTTAAGATTTTATTCAAAACATAATTCTAATAAACACAATTATAAATTTCATGATGAAAGATATAAAACAGCAACTCCAGTACAAAATAAATATGAATTTTTAAAAACTGGATCAAATGAAAAGTATCACAATAGAAATAAAGTTGTTCATGGTGATAACTTTGATCATAAAGCACTATATCCATTCATTATCAAGAACCCTAAAACTCTAGTAGACTTACAAGAGGAATACGAACAATTAATTAAAAATTCAACATCAAAAGAAAACATGCCACCTTCAAAGGTTAAAAATGTACACGATAAAGTTAAAGATTTCTCATTAGGTGTAGATTAAACCAATACTCAACCTATATATACTCCCCACCAAATTTATATCTTCTAAATTAAACATGTACATTTTTACTAATTTAAAATAAAATGATAAAGAAAATCTAATGTCATATATCCATTTGGTTATATGAATTTATAAAAATAATAATTTTCATGTAATTTATTATTATTTTGTAAATAAATATATGTTAAATAGGAAAAGGGTATTTTAGTTTTTCCACTATTTTGAATATTTTGCTTTTGCTTTTCTGTTGTTTTTTATACGTCTTGATAATTGATAAACACCATAGGCTGGTAGACCTATAATTACAGTTGGAATACCAATTGAGATTGCCAAAGCACCACCTACAATAAGACCTAATGAAAGCGCAGATTTAATTGCTATTCTACTACCTAGGTTAAGTGATTTTTGATTTTCTAGACCCGGACATCCAAATGGATTTAAAATTTCAAAATGATTATCAGTGTATTTACCTTGACATAACCAACACCATTGATAATGACAAACCAAACAATTTAAATGATTACATCTACATAATATTAAATATAAAGGTTAATAATTTTGTATTTTTTTGTTTTGGAGGTAGATTGAATAGATTGTATACATACCCTACACCCTTTTCAGTCTCGGTTTTACATTTTGGACATTTTTTAGTTTTGGCAGTTTTAACCCAACGTTTATACTGTTTGTCTACCATACCATTATCAATTTTCCACTGTTGATATTGTTCACAGGTACTGTCAGCATGCCATGGTTCAGAACATTTAAAACAAAAATCATAATTACAAGTGGTATTGGAGCATTTTGATCTTGGATGATCTTCTTCGCCATAGACTACATTCTGACAGAGACCTGATGGATTTGGACACCATTTATAATTGGGATTATTCAATAAAAATGTATTAAATGTCAAATCCTCAAATCTCTGGAATATATCAGCACTGACAATTGCCTTGATTTGGTCATACTGAAGGTAACTAGTACATTTTGGATAGGGACACGATATATTCACAAATCTTTCACCAATCTTTACACTAATGTATTCTGATAGACAATCAACACAATATTGATGAGAGCATTGCGATATCTGAAATAGTTTTTGTGGTGATATTTCATCTTCAAAACATACAGGGCAATGTCCTGGTTCCACTATATCTATAATTTCAAATTTTTGTATATAATTTACAGTTTCTTCAATTTCTATATTATTCTCTACTTCTTCTCCATTCTCTTTTATATTACTATTATTTCCAGTTGTATTATCAATATTTTTATCATCAATATTGATTACAATATTTTGTGTATTTACATTTGCACTTCTTGTACCTGAGCTTATATCTTTAAGTTTTTTTACAATTTTTAATTTTATACTTTTATATTTACTATTATTATTAGTTTGACTATTATCTAATATTACATTACTATCTACTACTATATTACTATTACTACTATTACTGGGACTATTATTATTATGTTGATGAAATTGTTTATTTTTTAATCTAAAGACATTTAAAGAATCAGTTAATTCATGATATCTCTTCTCAATGGCTATACACTGGTTTAAAAGTATAGTATTTTTGGGTCTGTTTGGGTTATTTGGATCTTCCAATAGTGCTTTTTGAATTTGAAAATCTTGATATTGTGCTTTGAGGAAAGATTCACTTTCTTTATCAGCTCTCCAAATATCACCTTCATCTAAAGATGCACTGATAGATTCAATGATATCCAAAAAAAACATACATTTATCTGCAATTTGACTGAGAATAACTGAATCTGCTGTATTTGAGACAACATTTTCAGAGTCACTTTGATAGTCAACAGAACTGTTCATAGCTTGTTTATCAACACCTTCTTCACCTTCATCATCCAAATCACTATAGAAATTTACAAGCAAATCACTGTCTTCATAATCATTTTCATAGCCTTTTAAACGTTCTGCTATTACTTGAAATTCTTCATTTTGATGTTTGGTAGATAGTGGTGGTGTACTATTTGTCTTTGTAGTTGTAGTAGTTGTAGTTGTAGTAGTTGTTGTAGTGGTTGTAGTCTTTTTAGGTATTGATGTTATATAAAATGGATTTTCAAATAAAATATCTTCATCCATTTATTATATTATTATAAAATAACTATTAAATATTAATTAAAAAAAAAAATCAATTTATATTGAGTAAGCTATCAATAAAACAATAAATAAATTAAATTAAAAAAAATTAAATTTTATTTTAATTTTTATAACTTTTTTTTTTGAGTGGTTAACTTTTCCCATCAATCAATGAGAGTTTTATTGATTATGTCATTTGAAACAATCTAAATTCTCACTCCATTTTATAAATAACAAAAATAAATTACATTATTTAAATAAAATGCATGTAGTGTTTTAGTTTGATTGAAAAAACATCATAATTATTGTTAAAAATTTTACAAAATGGGTGATAACGATATCTAAAAACAATAAATGTTTAATAATATGTGTGAATTTACTATTTTCTTAAATTACTAGTTTTCCCATTTTAATACGACTTTTCAAATTTATCTAATTTTCATATTTTTTACACTATCTTGCATTTGATTTGGCATAAATGGACAAAGAAAAAAACAATAATAACGCAACTTCACATTTAAAATCTTTACCTGAATATTATAGTAACATTTTAGATTTAGATTGTTTGTATTTAAATATGAATTAAATGATATTCATAGGCTAATTATAAAGATTATTAGATTTTCAAGAGACTATATTAGAACCACTTTCCATTAAAACCGAATTAAAACAACAAACTATAAAATCAGAATCACCAGTTAAATCACCTATCAAAGAAGACCCTTATTTTTGTAATTATTGTAAAAAGAGGTTTCAAACTGAATCAACATGGACTCAGCATTTAAATAGCAGTAAACATAAACAATTGGTAAAAGATCAAAAAAAATTAGATAGTTCGTCATCACCAAATAAATCACCAGTTAATATTAAACAAACACATATCAACAGTCCTCCTAGTAGTACCTCATCTATATCATCTAGTAATAGTAGTAGCAGGATAGATAAAGAATTTCTAAATGAACAACAGGAACTAGTTAAACAAAGTTTAAAAACCAAACAAAGTAAACCTAACCTATCATGTAAAAATCTATTTCAAGTTTCAAAAAACTATTCACAACATAATATGATTAGAGAATCTGCAGTTTGTCTCTACTATATACTGGACATATTAAAATTGACAAAATCGAATGATCAATCTAACATTGAAGCTGTGAAATGTCAATGGAATAATATATATAATAATACATTATCATTACAATGTAAAACTCATTTATATTTAGCTAGATTAACTAGAACATTTGATAAACAGTTATCTGAAAGTCACTTTATAAATTCATTTTTTGAATTACAATTAATAGGGTCGAGTGATTTGGATAAGTTAGAATCAAATATAAAAGTACCTGGTAATCTATTAAATGTTTATAAAGAAATTTTAAATACAGTACAATCTATACCAATACCAACTACAGATAGCACTGTTATACAAAATCTTATAGACGAGGTATCAGGTGGACTATGTTTTCAAACATTTTCCGATAAATCAATGATCCTATATTTCATTTCACTTTCAATTAGTACATCTTGTAAAAGGTATCAAGATTCTTTAAAATCCATTCAAAGAATTATAAAAGTATGTACTCATTTCCAGGAAAAAGATATTAATATGAAAGACTATATATATAAATATTAAAACACTATTTAAATAGCTATTAAAATCAATTGAATCATATTGGTTAATTGATTTTTATATGTATAGTTTAGAGATTATTATTGGTAACAAACAAACAGATACAGATGAATTCAAATCTAATCTATTTCAATTATTAAAATATTGTATAGTTTTTAACGATAAGATTAGATTATTGTCCATTTTAAAGTATTTAAAAGATAATCAAATTGATGAAGAACAACAACTATCTGATGACTATTTACAGTTCATTTACTCTTTGTCTATTGCCTATTTGAATACAGATTACAAAACAATAGGAAACCTAATTGATGAATATGAATATATTATACAAAGTAACAATAATGCACACAGTAGAGAATTTAATTATTTATTACAATTTATTGACAAGACTATTGTATAAGTATTAAATAGTAATGTCATTAGGGAAAAATAAAACAAAGTTTCTATATTTATTCATTTTGTGGTTGTTGTTTAAATGGGCTAGCTGTAAATGAAGGATTTGGAGAGATATCATAGTTATTGAGAATCTTTCTAAAAGCTAACTGTACATTTTCAAACTTTTCTTTATTTCTACAAAATATTCGAATTCTTTCTTCTTGGAATTGGTTAGGGATCAATTGAGATGTTTGTTCTTTGGAGATTTGGAATTTCTTGGTGTTATCATATCTCGTGTAAAAGTGAGTTTGTTGAACTGGATCTTTATCTTTGAAGGCATAGTTGAGTTTCAGTCGATGTACAATGATATCTTCTGGGACTAGACCATTTCCTTCTTTAGCAATCTCCTTTGCAAAATCATCTGGAATCTTTTGTGCTGAACCCACTAGAATTTCATCAACAAATTTATAGAGATTTCTATTTCTAATGTTTTTTATAATCTCTCTACTCTTTGCCAACTGAGGTTCTTTTGAGGTTTCAATACGTTTCAATAAACTATCAGTGAGATTAATATACTCCCTTGGATCCTCAATTTGATCTGATATTCCCAGGAAATGATCAGCCTCTGAAAAGGCATCTGAAATCATAAATTCAATAGCTTTTCCAACTTTATGAGTATACACAATCTTGTGTAAACTGTATCTTGTATGAAACAGTTCATATAGATTATAAATCTCTTTACTGCAATAACAAATCTCATCGTCAATTACCCTACTGAATTCCATCAACCTTGTGAAATCACATACAATTGATCTACCCAAATAATAAGAATCCCTAGCTAGATAATCAAATTTATCTACATCTACACTATTACGATGATTTGCAACTATATCATAAATGAAATTTCTTTCTTTTCCTTGACGTGTACCTGTAATCAAATTACTTATATATTTAATATCATCAGTTGAATATTCCAAACCATGTTCATCAATCAACCATTCTAACATTTTTATAGACATTGTTTCATGATGAAACTTTCTACCAGTACTCTGTACCCATGATTCAAATGAATGTGAATATGGACCATGTCCTAATAAATAAAATCATCCAATAATTGTGTGTTAAAAAATCTGTTTATATATAAAAAAACGTATATATTCGTATTTTGTTCAAATAGTTACCTAAATCATGACAAAGACCTGCAATTCTAACAAATTTTAATTCATCTTGAGTAATTTCAAGCTCAGGTTGGGAGGCTTTGATTTTTTCTATATATTTACCAGCTAGATGACTTACACCTAGACTGTGTTCAAATCTTGTATGGTTGGCACATGGGAATACAAAATTGGTTGTACCAATTTGTTTTAGATCTCTGAGTCTTTGAAATTGTTCAGTGTCTACAAATTCTAATATATAATTTGGTATCTCCATATGACCATGAATAACATCGTTTACAACCTTTGATGACTTTATATATGAGTTCAATGGTTTGTTTACTCTTGTTGCCATATTTGGAAAAGGGAATTTTGATGGTGTATTTTGTTGATAAGTATCAACTATAAATTCGTCTCCATAATCATCATCATTTAACGGATAACTATGAATATTATTCATTTGTATATTCTATAAGTTTATAAAAATTAATAAAAAAATGCAAGGAAGAAAAAAAAAATAAAATGGTGGTAAAACACAATGTTTAACAGATATTTTAGGAAAATGATGTTTATTTAATCCTAATAGGTTTGGGGTTGAAATTAATTTGCAAGATATTCATAAATAGTTGTCATTTTAATTAAGTAATATCTTTAATGAATAGTAGTAGATGAAGTTGAAAACCAACAACGGGTAAACATATGTCTTACACCAATTCGAATGAATTCTGGCAGGTTAGAAAAGATTATATAAAAAAGTAGTTGGTCTGAATTAAAAGGTAATCAAATAGAACGTACAAAATAGTTATAAACAATGTATTTTTACAAATTCGTTTCTTAGAATATTATAATACCTATTCTTAGAAGGTTAAATTTGGGTTTTAGTAATTTTTTTTTTGATTTTTTTTTGATGATCATCTACACTGGCAAAGATGGGTTGGGATATAGAACAAATAAAATTACAAATTTTGATATACCAATCTGAAATAAAAGATTCATCAACATTTTCAAAATTTTTAGATAATGGTTTTAAACATTTTATAGATAGTAATGAAAATTTACAAAGTAAAATACAATTTTTTAAAATTCTAGTTAATTTAGAAGATTTCTTACTGTTGACAAACTATCTAAAATGGATTGAAGAATTTGATTTCAGCTATATTCATGTACCTGGTGATATCAAAGACCCAAATAAACACAAAATATATAATAGAATATTACTTTTATTAAACTCCGTAGATGCTATGGTATTATATAACAATGGATTCTATCCAAAATTACTTCAATCTAAAGATCCAGAGATCATCAACACACTATACCAATCAATAGAATTTAAAGAAAACTTTAAATTAAAAAATGAATTGTTTCCTCATGATTTACTTTGTCAGGTATGCATCTAAATCCAAATAAAAAAATCTCATCATTAACTAATTAATATTTAAAATAGGCTATAAAAAGTAACCCAATACACAATTGTATTGACCTTCTATTGATGAGTGTTAATTCAATGTATTTTTCAAAACTCAAGTATAACTGTAATTTTTCAAATTTGAGTCAAAAGCGTGTGGAGGAAAGTTTACAAGTAAACAAAAAGAGAAATCTGAATGTGGAGTTAGTTAGGAGTACTATTCAAGCTGTGGTTTCATTTTTTCCAATAATATCACCATTGGATAAGAGTTTATATACTTCAGTAAATGATAGAAGCAAGACCCTAGAGAAATTGAATGAAATTACTTTTATTCTGTGTCAATTTACATTTCAGAATCTGAATAGTGCTGAAATACAGTCATTAAAATATGACTATATTCAATTGTTGCCATTGATATGTGCTTTCGCATTACCATTGGAAAGTCCAGGAATGAAATACGGTTATACAAATAATGATATATATCAGGACTTGAATAGTAAAAACAAACTAGAAAGAGATTATATAAGTAACCTAATCAAACATTATGGAAGGGAATTCATTGAACAGGAGTTTACCAACCTCTTTCCCAAACTACTATCTTCAGCTAAAAGAGACTACCAAATATTTTTAGGATTGGTATATCACATGATGGATTCAGAGTGTGTTAAAGCACATCTTAATGAAATCTACCAAATCATGCACGAAATAGAACATCATACTATTTCTTTTCCTGGTGGATTTGTATTATCAAAACTATTGAATAAGTATGGAATCACCAACACCAACCATTTCAGATTCTTTTATGAGGAAAAGAAACAGTGTTATCATCTTCCAAAATGTGTAGAATTTGATCTTTACGTTACACTCCTTGCCTTAAACACTCAATACACAATTGAAAATATGGACAGCATTCTAGAGGTGTTTAATAATTATCCAAGTAATTTTTTAATTTACCTAAATATGCTATTGGTAAAGCCACCATTTAAAAAAGCCTTTAGAGAGATTACAAGATTTCAAGAATTTCATAAAAAAATTCAAGGTATTGCCAATAAGTCACAGGAACATTATATTCATTTGTTGGAGTATATAATATCTGTAGAACCAAAATCTCAATATCACAATTTAATTGTGAATTTTAGCAAAACACTCAATGAAGGAAACAAAAGCCCTTTGAGTGGAAAGCAATATTTAATTCGAGATGACCATTTCTATGAGGTTTTGTTAAAGTTCTATACTGCAATTAAACCTCTACATCTGAAAGAAGCCAACAATCTATTTAATAGAACTCTAAAATCATTTGTAAAACTGTATGCCTATAAAGGTCCTTATGGTAGAAGGAAAAAACTTTCATTAGATATTATTCTTCCTTATATAAAGGATTTAAAACAATTGAATAATCTTTTTATTCAGATGGATACCTATCTCTCACCAACTAGTAGAGTTAAAATCTTTAAATATTTTCTGGATTTGAATTTGGTGGATGAAGACTATATCATTGGATACCTGAATTCGATGATTGAAGATATCGATGTATTTCCAATAACTGCAATGATTCTAGACCAAATGAAATCATTCATCAATTTAGAACCCCAAATTCAAGATCTTCTCTCACAATTACCTCAATTCATAGAAGCAAGTAGTATTACAAATATTAAAGTTGAAGTAGTTGCCAGTTTATATCTAAGTTTAAATGATATGACATTGACCTATCAACAGTATATTGAATCCTTTATAGAGGCAATGAAAGATGCCAAACAATTAAAAAGTGAAAATTTATTAATTTTTGATGCCATTCATAAACAGTTATTTGATGTGACTCTCCAATGTAATCACTGTACCAATGATCATGAAAGTTTATGTGTTCACAGTTACTTTGTTGGTAACGTTCTAACTAAATATAAACTATCAGATCATAACGTGGAATTCACTAAGCTCCTACTACCTTATCTCTCATCAGTAAAGATACTCAGTCCAAAACTAACAACTCTAATTCTAAATCAATTTAAAGAGACTAAAAGTACCCAAAAAGAAAACATCCTCTTTCTCATTAGACAAAAACAAATTACACAATTATATTTTCTATTTGACCCTAAACAAACTGGACACCGATCATTCCATTCGCCTATCCCACAACAACATCTCAATCAATCAACACCATATGTTCAGAATTTAATCATTCAGAACATAGTTTCATTCATATGTGGAGATCCTTCAGTTACACCAATAGAAATACTCGAACTATCTCTGACATCAAAGATATTTTTCCAAGGTGTTGCCAAAATATTTAACTGTGTTAAAATACCTTCGATTGCAAAGGTTAAATCTACCTATTCATTTTTAGTCTCACCATGGTCCCTATTTTCAGTTGGATGTTATCATATGGATTATAGTTCAATCTCAAGATTCAATTATCAACATGCCGAAGATATATTCTATCAATTGGGATCACTAAATTTGAATACAACAAGTATGATATATCAAGTCAATCGGGAATTGAAAAATCTAACAAAATTGACAATTCATCTTAATTTTCCCAACTCCATTAATGATACAATTTGTAATTTATTATCATTCTGTCATGGTATAGTTTCATTTAGAATGTACATTAAAATCAGGGGTGATCAACTTAAACAATCTGATAATATTCAACTATACCTCAATGCTTTGTTTCAGAATAACAAAGAGTCTCTAAGAAAGTTAAAACTTTATTATCCACTCACAAATGCTTTAGATGGTGTGTTCCAAAGCATTAAAGAGTTTGAAATGAATAATCCTCAAAATAACTTTAAATCCCACAACAAACTATTGATTGAATATTTTAATCAACATACTCAAAAAGTACATGATTATCTGACTGCACTAAATTACTGTACCAAACTTCATTTAGATTTTAAACAACCTACGGCACCCTGGTTTCTTCCAGAGTATTTTCCAAATTTGAATTCATTGGAGATTGAAAATGAATTTTCTTCATTTCCAGAGAAACTTCTTTCCAATCTTAATACTATTGAAACTCTGACCATTCATTCTCGTGTTATAGAATTGTACAGATTTTATGACATTTGTTCTCAAAAAGAAAATTTAAAAACTCTTAAAGTAATCTATCATCCCATTAATCATTATATGCAAAATATCGATTTGGTAACTATTGAGGAACTAGAAAAACTATTATGTTATTGCAGTAAGAATCCAACAATCACCAATGTTTATTTTATGAATACAAATATCAAATTTGATTCATTGGTTACTCTTAATCTCAGTGGTTTTCAACCTGTCAATAATCAATATTTTATCAAGATCAATAAATAAATAACAGTTACTTGGAATTTAGATATTTTTAAATTTTTTAAATATTTTTTATTCATAAATCATTGGGAGAAAGATATTAAATGGCGCATTTACGATGGCCACATATATTTAAATTAAACGAACATTTTAACACAACACATCTTATTGTTGATTCAAAAAGGTTTAATGAATTTATTGATACAGAATTTCAAGATTGGTTAGATAGTGACAATGAGGATAATGCGGAAGCTAAGGCAGATTTATTGCAAAGGAACTTCCCGGATGAATATATGTATTTTATAAAGTATCTCAAATGGATAGATGACTTTGATCCAAATAGTGATGGAAATGATAATAATATTGCGAATAAAAGAATAGAAATACTGTTACATACTGATATTTCACCAAATGTCTGGTTTAGAAATTCATTCTTACCAAAACTACTTCAATCCAAAGATCCAAAAATCAGAAATGCAATCATTAAAAATGTACAGGCAAGTTATTTTGCACCGAATTGTTTTAAAGAAGAGTGGTTACCATTTAATTTACTTTGTAAAGTATGTTTGAAATATAAAAAAAACCCTATTTAATTTCAATATATATTTACATTCAACTATAGTTTATAATAGAATGTGATAGAAGTGTAAATATATCAAAATTTAATCTATACTTCTATGACTATGTCACATTTAAATATTTCAAAAAAATTAGTGTATATACTAAAGATAAATCACTTGTTAATGAAAAAAGAGATTTAACAGTTGAAAATATTCGTAATATAATTCAAGTTTTGATTAGAAATGATAGGGCTATTTCTTCAGAGAAATATGACGATTATGAAACTTTAGATGATATAACTCTGTATCTATGTAAATATACATTCCAGAGTCTTACACTTGATGATATACAGTCATTACAGAGTGATTATATACAATTGATTCCATTGATTTGTAGATTTACAATATTCGAACTACCTGATAATAATAATAGTCATAATCCAAATGGTCACATCCAGGTATCTCACTCCACCACATTTACCCAAATTAAAGACTACATTTCAGAACTGTACAAGTACTATGGTAAAGAACTAATTGAAAGGAAGTTATCTATACTATTGCCAAAGGTTATAGAGTCTCCTAAAAATCAAGTTAAAGTACTCATTGGTTTGGTATACCTATTAGAAGATTCTCAATCAGTTATAGATTCTTTAGACCAAATTTATCATATTATCATGCAAGATGAATTGATAGATACTAATGTTGGTCATTTGTTGATAAGTCTCCTAAATAGATATGGAACCAATAATATAAAACAATTAGAAGAGTTCAGTGATGTATTTTTCAAAGATACAGAAATATTACCATATTTACCAGCATCAATGAGATGGGTGCTCTTTATTTCTGTAATGTCTATCATTCCACAACACACTATGTACAGAATGGAGAATATACTGAAATTATTTGAAAAGCTCCCTAGAAACTATTTAGTATATTTTAACAGACTTCTATTGAAACCATCCATTAGAAAAGTCTTTAATGTATCACCAAGATGTAAAGAGTATCACCAAGCAATTTTAAAAATTGCTAACAACTCTTCACAGCACTATATTCACTTATTGGAATATATCATGTCAGTAGAACCAAAATCTGAATATAACAACTTGATTGAAAATTTCACAAGTGCCATTAATGATAAGGATAAATGGTTAATTCGAGATGACCATTTCTATGAGACTTTATTAAAGCTCTACACTGAAATTAAATGTAATCATACTAAAAAGGCCAGTAGTTTATTGGATAGAACTCTAAAATCTTTTGTAAAGATTTATAGACAACCTAGATCACACAAAAATAGAACCAAAGTGTCATTGGATACAATCCTCCCATTTATCAAAAGCAGAGAAGAGTTAGACACTCTATTCATTTTGATGGACATCAAATTGAAATATAAAGATAAAATTAAAATCTTTAAATATTTCTTGGAGTATAGTCAATATGGAGAGGAATATATCATTGATTATTTAGATTCTATGATTGAAGATGTAAATGCCCATGGTACTTTAGATTTACTGGAGGGAATGAAATCATTTGTAAATTTGGATAGACAAATTCACAACTATGTACTACATTATTTTATATCACCACATCATCATGATTCCTTTGATTTGAAAATCTTAGTGAATCTGATGTACAGTCTAAATAATATATCTGAAACTTATAAACAAATGATTGTGGAATTTCTCAAGTCATTAGATACGACAAGCAATGTTTCTAAGCAAGATAGACTTTATAGATTTTGGTGCATGCATAAGTGGTTGATTGTAAAGGATATAAGGGGTTTAGAAATTAAACATTTATATTGCCATGAAACTATTGTTAGCACAATACTCTCCCAATATAAACTCTCTCAACATCGTGTATTCTCAACCAAGCATTTAATTTCATTAATAAAAAAGAACATACCGCTAAGTCCACAACTAGTGAATCTCTTTCTGACCCAATTTAAAGAGATTAAAGAGGAATCCAAAAAAGAAAATATTCTGTCACTGATTAGAAATTTCCCACCATTGCATTTTCTTCTAGACTCCAACCAGACTGGTTATCAATCAACTTATACTCCACCACCAACAGAACAAGAAATCAATGAATCTATACCCTATGTTCCAAATTTAATTATTCATAATATAGTTTCATTCATTTGTGGGGATCCATCTGTGAAACCAAAAGAGATTATTGAACTAGCTCTGATTTCAAAGATATTTTTTCAAGGTGTTGCCAAGACATTTAACAGTGTTAAAATATCATATTGTGGTAAAACAGTATCATCTGATTATTTATCTAAATATTCATTTTCAGTATCACAATGGTCATTGTTTTCCCATGGATGTTATCATATGAATTATGAAGCACTGAATAGATTTCATTACAGAGATGTAGAGTATATATTTTATCAACTAGGATCACTGAAAGTACAGTCAAAAATGATGTACCAAGTCAATAGAGAAATGAAAAATCTTACCTCTTTATCTATTTTCATTGGAGATGCTTTATCAATTGGATCTATAACCAATTTAATATCATACTGTCATTGTATAGAAACATTTCATCTACAAATTGACCCAGAATTGGCATTAGATATTATGGATATTGAAGGTGTACAACAATATATTAATATATTGTTAAAAAATAATAGTTCCCTGAAATTGGTCAATTTCTCTTACCCATTCGTTGGTTGTAAAAAAATAACTGATGCTATGGAAATTGTATTTCAAAACCTTAAAGAATTTAGAAAATCACATTTTAATGACTTTAATTTTATCAATACACTGTCCATCACTTCAAAAACTGAAATTCCTAGTAATGTTGAACCTTTGAAATCATTATTGATAAATAGTTCAGAGGTTTTATTTAGTGGTGGTCTAAATAGACTAAAGGCTCTATTAAATCCAGAATTTTTTACCAACCTAAAGAGAGTGATGATACAATTAAAATATTTAGATGATGATTTTGAAAAGTTTATACTGTCAGATAAAATGGTTCTGGATTTTGTAGTAATTAACACTGATACTTTAGAACCTACTATCATCTCTAACATCTCAAAAAAATTTGGTTTAACAACCTTAAAAATTATCTATTCTCACTCTAATTACGCTACAAAAGATGTTTTCGAAAAGTTGTTAGGTGATTGTAGTTTAAACCCAACTTTAAAATATGTAGTTTTACAAAGAAAAATTAAAGATAAAATTACTCCAATCTATGATTTTGAAAAATGTAATTTTTACAATTATAAAACTGCTAATAATCAATTATTTATACGTGATTAGATGTAATAAACTATAGTTCAATTGTTAAAATAATATAAATGCCCTATTAAATTTGTTTTAGATCTCTGAGTCTTTCAGTGCACTCATGCAACAACTTTTCGAAAACATCTTTGGTAATTGTAAATAGAATTAAATTTTTAAGGATGTTAAACCAATTTTTTATGAGATATTGGTGATGATAGTAGGTTCTAAAGTATCAATTTTAATTCCTACAAAATCCAGATCAAGTATATCTGACAGTATAAACTTTTCTTAATCATCATCTAAATATTTTAATTGTAACATCACTCTTTAGGTTAGTAAAAAATTCTGGATTTATCGATTATCAACGAATAGGTAGGAGAAATTTCAGAGAATTACTATTATTCTTAAAAAATTTAAAGTAGTCTCAACGAAATTTATAAAATATTGTAATGATGTTATAGTAAACAGACAACACATCTTCCAAAATGTGTGGAACTTGATCTCTATATTACACTCCTTACCTTAAACACTCTATAGCCAATAATCTATTTAATAATTAATAATTAAGACAATATGGAATCATATTTTTCAAGTCGTGATTAGATGTAATAAACTATAGTTCAATTTGTTAAAATAATATAAATGACAAATTAATTTGTTTATTTAAAAATGTACACCAATAGATTTTTTATAAATTGTGTATCTGTCGGAGGCAGTTTCTAATAGGAGGTACTTAAATTGAGATAACTCAGTTGTGAGTTCTTTCATTCTTGTTATAACCTCAGCAGTGTCCTTACCACCTTCAATATTTTGTTTGTTGAGATGGCTGATTCTTGTGCATTGTATTCTCAAGAGTCTTCTGCATTCTAATAGTAATTCTCTCTTTCCAATAAATAATCTGTATGGTATAGAACTTTTATCTGGATTAAATAGTAAATTGAAATTGGTATTTACACTAGTTGATACCACTGTAGATAGTGTTGGTGGAATATTTGTAGTCGTTGTTGATAGTGTTGTGGTTAAATTAATACTACTTCCATTGGTAGAAATAGTTGAAGTCATTGAGGTAGTTGATGAGGAGGTTGAGGGTGGGATATATGTTGTTGAAGATGGTGTTGATTTCAATATTGTTGTAGATATTGTGCCTGTTGGTTTAGAAATTATAGTTGGTGCAGTAGTAGTTGTAACTGGTGCATTTTTTAATGGTACTCTTGGTGTTGAGTTTGGAATTGTAGGTGGTAATTTAGAAACTGGTAATCCACCAGTGGTAGCAGTAGTAGTAACTACTTTACTAACACCATTAACGACTGTTGTAGTATTTGTACCAGGTGGTGGTTTAGATCCAGGTGGTATACTTGCAATTTTGTATTGTGGTGGGATTACAGTACCTGGTGGATTTTTATGTACACAACATGAGCATGTATATATTTTCTGACCATTTGGTAATGTTACCATTTTTGGTTTGGCATAGATTGGTTGAGGTGGTATCTTTCCATTTGATGGTATAGGTTGTCCAGAAACAATTGGTTGTGCTTTCATAGATGTTGTACCAGGAGGTGGTGTAGTAGTTCCAGGAGTTGTGGTAACTGATTTAACATTACTATTTACTCCAGGTGCTGATTTACTAGTTACGGTAATTGGTTGTGTTGTTTTGTTACTAGTAGGTAGTGTTGAAACCATTGGTGTTGTAGTAGATTTAACTATACCAGGAGTATTAGTAACTGGATTTCTGGTAATATTTTGAGGTTTTGAAATCATTGGTGATGTGGTGGTATTAGTTGTTGTTGAAGTTTGTACAATGTTCTGTTGGTTTGTTGAAGTTGATATTGGTTTAAGTTTTGAAGTTGTTGGTTGTGGGATTGGTGCAGTTGTGGTTGAAGGTTTATATGTTGTAACTGTTGGTGGTTGTAGAGTTTTAATTGGAGCTGTTGTTGGTTTTATACCATTATTACTCGTTATTGTTGTGGTATTTTTAATTTCAGGTTTAATAGTTGGAATTTCTTTCTTTACTAAAATGGAATCATCAGGATTGCTAGTTGGTGTTGGAGAGGTAGCTGATGAATTTACAGATACTTTGGAAACTATTGATGTTACAGATAGATCAGAAGCCTTTAATACATTATCAAATAATTGTATTATAAATGTCTTATCATTTATATCTGGGATGAATTGATAATTACTAAAAATCGAAGAGAAATTGATGGAAACAATATCCTTTTCATCAAAGTGACTTGTGATAATCTCAATGAAACATTTTTGTTTTTGAACTATGGAACTACTACCACTAGGAGAATGTAGGTATTCTAGAGAGAATGCAGGTATCTCCAACAGCTCTTTACTGAGAAGTTTTGGGTCTTCAACGTAAGGGAATTTGGTAGTGGACGAAGGTGTCATGGTTTCAATTCGAGACTCTAACCAATTCTGTAATTTTATCTTATCAATAGAGTTAATGAGTGAATCAACCAATTTACTGACATAGTCCATAGGTTCCTGTGACTGGAGTTCAGGTGGTGGTTGTAATGCATTACTGTAGATACCTTCAATACCATTATTTGCAATATCTTGTTGTTGTTGTTGTTGAATTTGTTGTTGTTGTTCATCTACTAGAGGGTCAGCAGAGAACTCCCATATCTCTTCACCTACTGGTAACTCCATACGTAATTCGTCATCATTTACCCAGAATCCTTTAGTTTTATTCATATTAAACATTACTACTTTATATCTAACCAAACATATATTACTAATGTTACTATTGCTATTGTTATTATTATTATTATTATTTACACTATTGAAATTTACAAGACTTTCAATATCATTTTGATCGTTATTTGCCAGATTTAAACTATCATTAAAAGACATTTCTAAATCTAAACTTAGTATTGGAATACTATCCATTTTCTGATCTTGTTGTTGCTGCTGTTGTTGTTTAGTTTGTTCTTGTTCTTGTTGTTGTTGTTGTTGTTTTTCAAAAATACTATTATCATATTCTAAAATTTTAACTTCAAACCATTTTCCAACTGGGAATGATTCTGGATTTTTGTAAAAGTAAAATGCAGAACCACCAATTGGATATTTTACATTTGGAGGTTGATCCTGTGTCTTATTTTTACTTGGTTTTGGTACAAATTTTGGAGTTCTAGTAACTGATGTTGTAACTCTACTGAATCTAAATGTTCTTTTGGAGAATCTAGATTTCTTTTTTGCTGTTTTTATATCATCATCACTAATTGCTAATCTTTTAATTGGACTACTATTGCTATTATTATTATTAGCATTTATAGTACCTGAAGATGTAATAGCTTGTTGTTGTTGCTGTTGTTGGAGTTGTTGAATAGTTGTTGGAGGTTGATCAGATTGATTCGGAATGGTTAATCTACCTGATTTTTGACCAGAGCCACTATTCTCACCACTTTCTGTAATACCAATTAGTGGTGCTAATAGAGTTAATCTACATTCATAGTAAAAGGATTTAACTTGAGTTGGTGATTTTGTACCACACATTAGTACAGAGATAATAGGCCAATCTCTACCATAGGCATAGAATAACTCTTTGAAAAACATTTTCTCTTCTTCATGCCAAATGGTGGGTTGAAAATGTTTTTGAACATGTGGTGTCATTGTAAATCTTTTGTTTTTCTTTAATTGTGAGTTGGTAGTTGTTGTTATTGTAGTTATAGGTTCTGATTTTATTGGTGGTGGTGACATGGATGATGATGAAGTTATTGTAGTTGTTGTGGTATTGGTCGCAGTTAATGGTGTTGAAGATGTAGATGTGGAAAGTGGTGATGGAGGTGGAGGTGGTATAGATAGAACATTGGTTATAGTTGGTGATGGTGTTGTAATAATATTACTTAGAATACTATTATTACTAAATATACTTGGGTTTGATAAAGACGGAGATAATATATTATTCTTATTATTTGTTATTGATTGTGATTGAGTGCCATATTGAGTTAAAGAAATATTGGAATTTAATGATGAATTAGTTGTTATAAATGATGGTGATACTGGTGACATTAGAGGTGATAATGGTGAAAGTGGTGAAAATGGTTCAATAGATCCCATATCAAACATTATACCTGGTGACAATGGTGAGGCAATAGGGAATGCCATTGGAGAAAATGGAGCCAAAAATGACATGTTATGAAAATGTTCACCTCCAAATGTTGATAATGGATACATTGTTTCTTTTTCCTTTATAATATTATTAGTATTATTATTATTAATAGTGTTGGTATTTTTTAATTTTGAAGTAATAGTTTGTTGAACCAAATTTGGAGTTTCACTATCAGATGGAAAATCATTATTATAGAGAGATGGTGATAATGATGATTCTGAGTCACTTGATGATGGTGATGGTGATGTTATATTTAGATTTGCCATTTCACTATCACTTTGATCAGAATCACTGTCAGCTGATATATTAATCTCCATATCAGAACTATCATCACTACTATCCGAATAGTCATAGATAGGAATCTTATTACGTTTGGATTTAGATTTCTTTGATGATTTCTTTGATGATCTTTTGGAAGTGATACTTTTTGATTTTCTAGTTGGTGGTTTTGGTTTGGTTTTGGTGATTTTTGGTGTACTACTAATAGATGATTTCTTTTTAGTGTAGGAAATGATTGGAGAAGAGGATGATTGATCTGAGTTACCTAATCCTACAAAATCAATATCATCTGTAATGACAATATCATCATCATCATCATCTTCATCTTCATCATTGTCATTGTCATCCAATTCTGTATCAATATTTATAGTTTTCTTTAACTTCTTATTGTTACTAGGTGATGGTTTACTATTATTCTTTTTAATATTTATATTTACAATGCTGTTGTTATTATTATTATTATTATTATTTTCATCTTCATTAATGGTAGTATTTTCCTCAATAGATGATTGAAAAATATTGGCTTTTGAGGCTTTTCTTTTCTTTGATAGTGATATTATACCAACTGTTGAATTTGTACTATTTTGTAGTGGATTAACAGCAGGTTTTAAACGAGTGGAAGTTGATAGAATTGGATCATATTCAATCTCTACTATCTCTTCTCTACTCTCCAAAGATGCATAATCAATTAATTTACTTGAATATAAATTAAAGAATTCTTTTGATTTGTCATTATCATATCCATCTGAAATTTCATATTCATCCAACTCCTTATAATTTGGTATCATAACTTTTTCTCCAGTATTTGGCATCAATGATGAATCAAATGTTGATTTTAATTGTACTTTTTCCTCAGATTCATATGCTTTTATAAAAAACAACAATATATTAATATATAAAAGATGTTTTAAAATTTCCAAAGATCTTACCTTCTTTTGGAATAGTATCATCAAATATATTTGAACTAATAAATCTTTCCAATTCTTTATCAACAAGAGTTGCTTTTCTTGACCTTTTTAGTTTCATTTGATTTTCCTCATAAACTTTTCTTTCGTATTTCTCCCAATATTCTCTTTCTTTTAATTCTGATGTTGAACTATATTTTTTTTAAAAAATGATATTAAATTATTATTAAATTCATTCACAAAATGGATTTAGATATTTTTTTTCAAAGGTGACAAATATTTTTTTTAGGGTTGGTGATCAACTTACTATTCATCTAATTCATCATCACTAGATTCAATTTCCAAAGAAGATTTACTTTTATATTTTTTATTCCTACTACTAGTATTGGTCAATTTTCTACTCCTACTATTATTATTTTTTGGTGATGATGTATATTTATTATTCTTAATTGTTGTATTACTGCTATTGTTATTATTATTATTTCTATTGTTATTAATATTATTTTGAAGTGAAGTCCTTAGAGATAGAGTAACTTCAGAATCACTATCATTCATAATATCAATATCCTCCTCGTCATCTGTATTTTGATTACTACTACCACCACCACTATTATTAGAAATGGTAGTATTTTTCATCTTATTTTATGCCCAACTACTATAGTAGTTTCTATTTACTATTAATAATCGAATTGATGAGATTTACCAATAGATCCCTCTAAAAACGATCAAATATGTTTTCTTTTTTTTTTCTTTTGGAATAAATGATCTATTGGTTATTGACATTCAATATTGTAATATATTTCTATATTCGTTTTATAAAACCAAATTGAATTGAGTTGGTTATAAAAAAACTAAAATTCCAATATTTAGAGTTTGAATCTATAAAATTTTTAATAAATTGCTATAGTTTAATATTTGACAAGTGTATATTATTATTATAAAAAGTTGTCAATAGAAACTAAAGGGTACAGATAATACCCAGTTTTGTGATTGTGTGAAAAAAGTTTTTTTGCAACAAAATATTTTCGGTCGTTTTCTCGATTTTTTTATTATTAATTATAAAATTTGACTTTTGTGATCATAAAAAAAAAGAATTTTCATTGATTATTATAATAATATTAAATTAATATCTTCAACTAAAATATTATTATATTTTTTTTTAATTTTTTATTTACAAAATATTCAATATTAAAAAATGAATAAGAGTGATTTTGTTATTGGAAATTTTCGAGGGAAGGTGATCGAGATATTAATGATGATGATAAAAGTGAAGATGAAGAGGTATTGGAGGCAGAAGTCAAAGAGACTGCTGAAGAACTGTTATTTGAAATGGAATAGGAGGCGGAGAGTGAATGACTGAAACCTTGTTCTTTAAGTTTAAGTTTGATAAGGTGTTGAATAAAGAGGGAGGATTGATTGAGTTTTTCTAGATTTTTATTGGAACCAGAGGCCTGTACTGATACTGATGTGTCATTGAAATAGTTATTTGGTATGAGTAGAGGTCCGACAGCTAATGCCAAATGTTTTGCATTCATTTTGTTTAGTGCTGAGTTTTGTACTACTTCACTTAGGAATCTTACGAGCCAGAGTAAAAGTGATCTTTCGGTTGGTTGTATGGATTCCAGTAGCACATGTTCAGCTGCTGAGTCTTGTGTGCTGGCATAGAGAAGAGTTTCATCATCTAAATCTTGACAGAGTTTTTTAGGTAGTTTCATAAACCAACGTTTAATGAATGATATAATAGCATGTGGGTCCAAACGGTCATTAACAGATTTATCCATTAGTGTACCGTCTTGTAGTGATTGAACAATAGTTTGAAAAGCTTGTTCAGAGTAGTTATTTTGTCTGAAAATACCTTCGACGGTGAACCCTTCCATTTCAATAAATTTAGATTTAAGTTCCAAAAGGATAGTTGGAATCTCTTGATTGGTTACAGGATCCAATTTACATTGCATCAGTGGTGGTGAGATACCAAATAGTTGATTAGTTCTCTTGAATATCAGTTTATCCATTGGTTCCAAAGGATAATTTGAGAGACTCTTGGTTATATCTAAAGCAATTAGACCACCACTATATTCAAATCCATCTCTTTTACCTACACTATCCACAGTATCAAAATAGAGACCAAATTCATCTAGACTGTCATTTACTTTTAATAGTGATTGTTCATTCTTTCCAAGTAGGAATCTATTAAAAGTTCTAATGACATCATAGACTGTTGAGGAACTTTCAACAGTAACTATAGAACTACAACTAAATTGTTCGCATTCAATTACCAAATAAAATGGTACTGAATATTTACTAGAATTACTATTACTAGATTTTAAAATTGATTTACTTTCTCTTAAACTACCATTATTACTATCTTTACTATCTCTTAATATACCACCATTATTATTATTAGTATTAGTATTGGTATTTGTAATATTATTATTTGGAGTTGTAATACTATTTTTAAAATATAATTTTACATTATTCCAAAAATTAAAAGATGAAAGTGATCTTTTTTCATCTAATAATAAATCATATCTATTGTTGATGGTTGGATTAATATATTTTGGAGATAGGAATAATTTGAAATCTTTAAATTCTTGTAATTCTTGAGGTAGATTGGAGTAGTTGTGACCCAATTGAATGGATAGTGGTTTTTCGGGTTCAGTAGATTTAGTATTGCTACCACCACTAAATGAAGATTTTCTTTTGATAAGAACATTTTCAACACTTTGTTGTTGTGGTAAAACTAGTTCTTTTGCACTGCCAAATGACAATGGGCTGGCATCGGAATGTGATCTTAGTGATCGGTTATTATTGAGGTTTTGTGATGAAGAGGAAGAAGGTTCCAAATAGTTTTGTTCGAGTAACAATAGGTTTATAGGCTCGATAGACAGTGATGATCTAAATGATTGTTTACTATTTTGAGTTGGTGAAGAGGGGGATGGGGATAATGGATTATTTACAGACACAGAAGTTGATCTATGTAATTTAATAAGACTTGGTAGATATTGAGTTATAATTTTATAGTTGATATCTTTTAGTGTATCGTTGGGGTTGAGACTTATGAGTAGTTCTCTATTGAGGAATATAATTTTAACTTTTTGACTCTGTCTTTTGAATTCCATTTCATCCATATGTTTAATGCCATAGTCACCTAGAGTTTTAGACTTATCATTTAACCATTCACCATCTTTTATCAAACTGTAATCCTCTAGAAGATCTTTATCGAGATGTTGATATTTTTGGTAGATTTTTGCTAAAATTTCTTTGAGAGTTACATCATCGTCAAAATCAAAACTTTCAATTTTAAATGATTCTTCGGAACTTTTGGAGAAGGTACCAAGGTTTCTAGGTGTGTTGGCAGTTGGTGTGGATGGTTGTGTACCAGTTGCAGATGTGCCAGATACCATTCCTTTAGGTGTTGATGAACCTCCTGTAATTATCTTTAATAATGATTTCTTTTGTTCTAGTTGATGTGTTCTAGGTGAATTGGATGGTGATGATGATGCTGTTGTACTCAGTTGAGGTGATGATCCACTGAGGTTGCTTAAATTGAGTTTTGGAATTCCCATTACTGGTGTTGTAGAAGTTAACGAAATTGGTTTCACAAATGTATCCTGACTGGAATTCTTTAATGACGAAGATGATCTACTCAATGAACTATTTGGTGTTGTTGGATTACTATTTGATGTTATTACTAAATTTGGTAGTAATGGTGGTGTTGTAGTTGTACTTGTTGTAGTTGTGGCATTCAATGAAGAGAAATCGCCATTCATTCTAGGTGTACTTGTTGTACTTGTATTATTTGATGTTGATTGTTGTTGTTGTTGATCTATTAAAACACCAGTTTGTAAAATCTCAGGTAACTTTATATAAATTGTTCTATATGGTTTCATAAGATTACCTACATTGGATAACATTTGCGATACACCTGATCTTGTATCTTTTTTAAATTCAATTTCTTGATTCTCTTTTAGAGAGTATTTTGAGAATGGTGAATCTAATTTACACCATTTTCCTTTTTGTGGTAGATATATATTATAATTTTGACCATCCACAGAACCTGGTGGTAACTTTTCCAAAATTAAATTAACTGCGTCTAATATGGTGTCTACTCTATCGAATAGAATCTTTTTTGTCAAACCAATTTCTGGTACCTTTACTACCAATATTATTCTCTCTGGTTTCTGATTACTTTTATCTACAGCTACCATTCTATTATTTGAATTCCTAAATTGATGACTATTATAATGGTAATAATGTGTCGAACTATAACCTGAATAATTATAAATATTTGATGTAGTTTTAATGATTTTCATTATTAAAACAATTAAATTTGAAGTTAATAAATAAATAAATAAATAATAAATTACTTAAACTAAAAGTGATTTTGAATTTTTTTAGTTTAAATAGAAGTGATGTTAGATGTATTACCTTTTTTGAATTATAATGGTAAAATGGATTTCAAAGTATGCGTGTAATTTACGATGATTAGGTCTTAATTAATAGGGTGGAGATTATAGATCTATTGATATGTTATTAATTAATTAAATATAATAATCTTTGTGGGATGTTGTAATTTGTAAACTATAATAATAATGGATATTCCGCTTTTTGATCGATATCTAAATCCAACACGTGACTTAATAAAAAAAAATTTTTTTTTTTTTCTGATATTTGCTGGTCCTTCGAACTAAAGATTTTATTATAATATATAATAAATATCAAAAAAAAACCTTATTGGATATTTCTGATTTTTATAATATTACTATAGTTATTTAATTAAATAAAACGATTGATACTATGAGTTAAATTAATTTGAAAGTTTAAAAAAAAAAAAAAAAAGAATTTGTGGATAAAAAAATAAATCAGTCTTTTTGTTGTTTCAAATCCAAGATTCACAAAAAATATCTCAATCTAAATCAAAAAAAACTTTTTTTTATACAATCAATTAACCAGATTAAACTGAAAAAAGTTTTTAAAAGTTTTTCACTAATATTAATAAATGACAAAATTAAAGATCAATAAATTTTTTGTTTATTTTAGTTTTGTTGAAATTTTAGAAAGTTAAATATCCTGACCTAGAATTTAGGAATAATTTGATTGAAAATTGGACCAAAGAATGAACCACTATTTACATTATCAATAATAAAGGTATAAGGTGTGGGTGAAATTCTTGATGGAGCCTTCGTATTGGTCATTAAAACCATAAAAGTATGAGTTGGTAAACCTAATTTTTGTTGTTTAATCTTGTTATATTCAACTATTATATCATTTTCAGTTAGTGGAGTATTCTGTTTTCTGTGTTTACCTTGGCCAACCAGAACTATAGCTGAATCTGAACCACTTTTATTATATATACTGAACCAATCCCCCCATGGAGCAGACTTTGCGTTCAAAAAAACATTGCTGTGTGTTAATAGTTTGGTATTTTCAAATTTGATACCAACTTCTTTAAAATAAAAAGTATTAAAGATAGAAGATGGGTATTGATGTTTCAACTCTATGAATTCTCCTGTTTTAAAATATATATTAGTAGTTGAAATGATAAAGGATTATAAAAGATACATACCTGGTTTCAATTCAAGTTGAAAATGAAGCCGTGAGTTCTCTTGGGGTGAAATAGGTTTACCAAAGAAATCTTGGAGAGACACAGTAGTTTTACCAAGACGAATAAACATTTGAGATTTTAAAAGTGTAAACTTTGAGCAAAAACCCTCCCAATCAGACCAAGTATAATCCTTATCCATACTTTCTAATAAATCATGTAATAATCTAAAAGGACCACTAGAGAGAACAGTACTCCAATTTATAAATATAAGAGGCATGATTGGAATAAATTGGTGTTCAGAATCTATTTGTCTAGTAATGAAGCCCATGGACTCAAAAAGTTCATATGATTGATTTTGTAGAAGATCGCATTTTTGTGCCCATTGCATGGGATGTACTGAGGTTAATGTTATTGAATGTGCAATAAAAATTTCTGCTATATCAGTAATTGGGAAAGAATATCTTTCAATGATAGCACTTCTAGTGGACATTAAGTTTTCTTTATAGAGAAGATGTTGATTGTCATCCCGAACAAATTTTTCAATATTCAGAATAAACCATACCAAAGGTCTGGGCCAACCAATGAATTGATACAAACACATTTCCAGTTGATGTTGAGATTGTTCAAGTAGGTTTTTTACTACAATATTATTTTCATAATGTTTGAAAACCATCTCTAGTGAAAATTGATGACTAATCAATTTTAGTGGGATTTGAAAATAAGGATGACCTGAAGATGTAAAAACCTCTGATATTTCAGAATATAACGTTCCTGCCAAAATTGGAACTAAAGGAAATGCGTTATTGCCCTGTAGGAGATAATTACCGATAATTGCTGTTAAATGTTTGAGTAATGATTTATCGTTATAATTTTCATTTCTTTTTACTAGAAGGGTTTGAAATTCATCCACACCAAGATAAAGTATGGCACCTTTGTCTTTAATTTTTCCTTTTTGAATCAAATCATTCATTATTATACCCATTGCTTCTATAAAATTAACATTTTTGGTAATTGTTGTTCTAACAATATCCCAATTTACTTGAAAGTATGAAGCAAGTAATCGTAGGGATAATCCTGTTTCTACCGACTCTGATGGAAGCCAATAACTTCCATTTCCAAATGTTATGTATAATGTTAACATAAACGTGTCAATATCAATAACCTCATTATTGATAAGTTGTTGGTGGACCAATTGGCCATATTCTAAAAGTAGTCTTGTTTTTCCAATACCAGGTGCACCAGCAGCTAAAAGAAATTTATGTTCACCTCTCTCTCCTGGTTTTGATTGTAAATGTTTTTTAGTGACATCATATATTGCATTAATTGCATCGGCTCTATCATAAAAATTAAAAGCTAGTTCTGAGGTCTCTATAGGGTGATAGGTTACTTTTTGTTGTACTTGAAACCATTTTTCAATATCAACTAATAAATAAAGAATAAAAATATATTAGTATAAATGAACAAAAGGTCTTTAAATTAGTGATAGTTGTTTAATTTACATACCTGAAGGGGTTGTGGGTCTAAGTGCAAGTAATGATAAAGTTGTTGGTAGAGAAATTCCAAGGGTACGAACAAGAATATCTAATGTTATTTCGGGATTCAATAGTGAACTACCATTAAGGTTAAATTTACTAATATTTGATTTATCATCCCCCTCAGGAATTTTGAGGTGATCTATGATTTGTTGAGCAGTCGTACCCTCAGTAAGTGTAAAAGCATTGGGTACTTGCTGTGTTCTAATATTAGTTGAGCTAGATGTAGTTGTAGTTATTGTTGTTTGATTATTATTATTTGGATTCATAGAATGAAAAATTAACTGTAGCAAAAACAAATAAACAAAAAGTGCGGAAGTCAAAGACTACAAGATTTATTTTAAATAATAAAATGTGTAGGCGATATGTGTCTATTACACTTTTTACAAAAATGAAATGAAATGTACTTGAATTTAATTTTTACAAAAATATGAGAAGTTGGGAGACCTGACTTCTCGAGCAATCTATTAAAGTGTTCAAAAATGGCAATTGCTATATGTGGTGGTGTAGCTTTTCAATAGATTACATAGCACTTTTGATAAATTTTTGTTAAAAACATCAATACTTTCCTCTAGGGCATAGTCCCTTTGAAATTGAGTTTTTTAAAAAAAAGTACTTTTTTTTTCTCACCATAACCTTCACATGAGTGAATCTTGGAAGAATTTGAGCGAACAAGAGAAATTAGAAATCAAATTAAACAGTAAAAAAACATTAAAACAATTACAAAAGGATGTTTGTTCAAGACTAAAATGTGAAATTTGTCCTTGGATTCAGTATTCATCAATTAGAATGTATAAATTACATTTATCTTCAAAAAAGCATCAAAAAAGACTACAAAAACAAAAGATTTCAAATACATGGTCTTGTAAGATTTGTAGTATCTATTTACCAAATGAATCAGAATGGGTAAGTTTCATTGTTCATAATATTTTCAAAATTTTCTATAGAATTTAACATTATATTAAAAACTAATAGAATAAACATTCAATTGGTAAGAAACATGCTATACAAATGAAAAGATATGCAGATAAAAACTATACATTACAGAGACCCTATTTTGAAAGTGATTTATTAGAATTGAAAAAGAATGAATTTAAAGAGGAGATTGAATATGATGATCCACTAGAGGAGGAATTGAATAATATTTCATTTATTGGTTGACAAGTGTGGTGAATTACAATGATATTGTGACTTTAGATCCATTAGATATTGTTTAATATCACTTTCAGATCTCATGGATTGTCCTAAATTCAGTAGTTTTTGAATTAGAGTATAGGCATTTCTAAGTGGATGTTGATATTGTTGTAGATGGTCATTACTATGTAACATTAACTGTTGTGATTCTAATGTATTTCTAATCATTTTTGCAGTTTGAATTACTAATGGATGAATACCAGATAACTCAGCAATATCAATTCCATAACGTTGATGATCACTTATACCTTCATTTAGAGTATATGAATATTTTAATTCTTCATTCTCTCTGGAGACACCTAAATGAAATGATTTAATATTTTGATAGAGTCTAGTCAAACTTAACAACTCTTGATAATGTGTTACGAATAATGTAAAACATCCAATAGTAGTTGCAATCTTTTCACTTATTGCCCAAGCAATAGAAGATCCATCTAAATTTGAAGTACCTCTACCTAATTCATCAACTATAACTAATGATTTTTCTGTACAATTCTAAATATAGATAAATATTAATTTAGTATTAAATTATATTATAAATAGCAATTTAATTTTTATACCTCTAATATATATGAAATTTCTTTCATTTCAGTCATAAATGTTGAAGCATTAGATTGGAGATTATCACTGGTACCTATTCTACTTATAACTTTATCAACAATGGGAATGGATGCAAATTCAGCTGGTAAATAACAACCAATGTGAGCCATTATTGTTAGAATGGCAACTTGTTGAATATAGGTAGATTTACCTGACATGTTAGGACCATGTATCAACTGGAAATTTGAAGTCTCACAAATCATAGTATCATTGGGTATAAATTGAGATTGTTGTTGTTTATAACGTTTCAATTGAAGTGGATGAAACCCTTTTTTTAAAGCCAATGGACCATTACTTTGAATGATAGGACATGTACCAGGATCAAGGGTGGTTACATGTGAAGACAATGAAAGAATCATATCTAAAAGTGATAGTGATTCAGAGATATTAAAGAGTGCTGATATATTGTGACGATATTGATCAATTAGTGTCTCAATACTCTGACATGATAACAGAATAATCTCTTCAAAAACCTCTTTGTTTCTTCTAGAGAGACTAAGTAGTTCCTCACTTGTAAATGTACATTTCTGATTCTTTATCTCATCTCTTGTAAATATCTTTGGTAGATGGAATAGTGATGTATTCTTACATGGTAGCTGATAGTAGTAACCTTTGGTAGCTGAATACATGAGTTTCAGTTGATCCAATTTATACTGACTACTATAATAGCTTGTAAGGTTATTTATATCATTTAAAGTCTCTTGATAGGTTTTCTTACAAACATCCAAATATCCATTAATACCAGTACGAATGTAATGTACAATCTTTACATTATGAGGTAATTTACCCTTTTGTTGAGGTGTAGATTTATCATCACATAAATACTTTGCAGTCTCTCTCATCAAATCCTGTATACATCTATTACTTAGATTCTGTGAGATACTTTTAATTAAAGAATTTTGAATATTTGATATTACTGATGAGATCTTTGGAAGTATTTCAAATACTGATTTTAATGATATTAAATTACTAATATACTGTTCAATTTTCTTTAGAGTAACTTTTTTAGATTTAGTTTGACAAAAAGCTAAAAGAATTCTATCAATATCTGGTATTTTACTTAACATTGGTAAAAGACTAAAGAATGATCTTTCATTTTTTAAAATTTCCTTTATAGCATCTTGTCTCAAACGAATGGTTGAAATATCGTTTGGAGGTTGAACAATATTACTAATCAATAGTCTAGAACCTTGGGGTGTTTTAGTATGGTTAATAGAATCATAGAGTGTATTCTTTCTACTACCATCTAATTGATTGTGAATAAGTTCGAGGTTTTTAATAGTTTCAGCATCAATTAGCATGGTTCTCTCTGAACCTGCAAAATGAATTCTAATACATGAACTTATAAATGTAATATCATAGAAACCCTCAAGATATCTAATCAATGCATTAAAACTTGCATACAAGAGATACTTCATCTGACAATATCTATCTAAACTTATATATTTATCGGGTATAGAGTATTTCTCTAACAAAATCAAGCCAGAGTTTTCATTAAACAACTTTCTAGGTATAGTTACGATTCTACAATTTTTAAAACGTAATGAAATCATTTTTATCAATTCACTATCATCTCCAAGAGGTGGTGTAACTATCAATGTAGCATTCAATATAAACAATTTTGTATATAAATGTACATATGTCTGTGTATCACAAAATTGACCAACTTGAATATCACCACTCAATTGATTATAAGCTGAGTATCCAATCTCTCTATTCTTATTCTCTGTCAAACTAATTAAACTACCATTTTGATTAGATTTACTAGTAGTTGTAGTAGTACCTGGTGTTTTTAAAACATTTTGTACTATTATTGGTGTACTAGTTTTTGATCTATCAACACCTCCAAAATTTGGTGATAATATTAATTTTAATTTCTTACTACTATTAGTTGATATAGGAGTAGGAGAAGATAAATTTATAGATTTACTAGATACTTTTTCAAAATCCTTCGGACTATTATTAAAATCAATATCATCAAATATAGTTTTATCAATATTTGGAGTATTATATTTATCATAATAAGTAGACTTATGTACTAAAGAATCATCTTGGCTATCAAGAAATCCATCCAAATCATCAATTTCAAAATCATTACTCTTATTATTATTATTATTATTATTTTTTAATGATTGATCAATCTTTTTATCATTGATTAGGGGGAATTTATTTTGAAATGAAGAGGTATGATTATTAATTGACAATTTAATATATTTAGCTGATTGGGTAATTGGTGAATCATTGTCTATACTCTTTTCTTGATCAAAATCTAAACTATCTAAAATATTAACATGTGATCTTTTACTCATGGATTCAATATTAAGGTATGATAAAAATGAAAAAAAAAAATGTGGTAAAGTACTATTATAAATATTTCTAATTGTGGTAAAGTGGGAAATAGATAATATTAAAAATAATAACTATTTTTTTCCATTACTCACACCCCACATATTTCATTATTTATTATAATGACAATGTCAACAAATTTTCTTTCAGAAAAATATATAATATTTATAAGAAATGAAGATTACTAAATGAATAAATTTCTTATTTAAATAATTTCATTTATTTGTTATAATATATTATATTTTGTTTATATTAAATAAAAGATTAAGATAAAACAAAATGTTTAAAAAAATAATAATATGTTTAGTAATAGTACTTTGTATAAGTAGTTATGTAAATGCACAAGCTGGTTTAATGAAACCAATTGCAAGAGTTGAATGTTCTAAAGATGATAATAAACATTGTATTCAAAAGAAAGCTTGTGAAAAAAGAAAAAGTACTGATCAATCAGTAAAGTAGGTATCTCTGTCAACAACAATACAATAATATCCTAAAAAGGAGAAAAATATCAAAATGTGTAGTTAAAATACTTACTATTATTCAATCATTTTAAAAAAATATAGTTTAGTTGAATTTAATGAAGGTTATGAATTATTAATTTATCAATTTGAAGCATTAATGGATTTTGATTTAACAAGTAATTGTACTGCCAATACCTATACTCTTCAATTCTTCCCAGAGAATCAAAATTTAGATGCTGCAATTACCAACACTGGTATTCAAATTATTACATTTAATCAAAATGAAATGTTAGCCAATGGATCTTATTATGCAGTTGAGATTACCACTAAATTCTCTGAAAATAAGAAATTGAAGGATAATATGGCTTGGGTTGGTGACACTTCTTATGGTTACTTCCAATTGACTTTTGATACTAGATGTGGTAAAGGAGATTACTATTACAGTTGTGCCAATGTAATGTTTACAAAGAAACCATTAAAGAAGATGCCAGAATCCACTTTGGTGGTTGCTGATTACAGTATGACTGTTACCGATTCAGATGGTAAACAATTGGGTAATGTAACAATTGTTCAAGATTCCAAATCTGTTAGTATTCCAAAGATGATTAAAGAAAAATCAAGACAAGATATTGATGAAGAGGAAAAGAAAAAAACTGAAAATAGTTCAAATGAAGGTAACCTCTACAATAGTGAAGAAGGTGAAGAAGAAACTACTGGAAACCATAGCTCTGCAGTTAAAGTATTTAGCTCTATCATTTCAACTGTTGTAGTTTCAATTGCAACCTTATCTCTATTACTATAAATTTTACAATAGATTAATAGATCAAATTGTAAAAAATAAGAAAATTTAAAAACAAAAAAAAGATACAGAAATAAACTATCATATACATATGATCTTGATTCTTCATGCTATTTTTGATCTTCTTTTTTTATGTTTATATTTACAAATTAAATATTAATAAAGAAAGTTTTGAGTATATCTTGTAATTCAGCAGAGGTATTGTTGATTTTGGTAATAGTGTGATTATTGGATAAGATTGTTTTAATGTGTTCAATTTGATTGGAAGTGAGACTAGAACTAATATTATAGGATTGTGTTGGAATTGATAACGTAACTAGATTATGATTTCTAGATAGAATATCGCATAGAATGCTAAAGAATTCATATGTTAAAGGAGCACAATCATCAAATTGGAAATCCAAATTCACTAGTGAGCTATTATTTCCAATGGCATTAGTTAATGAGGATATATCTTGAACTGTTAAATCCGAATCATTTAAGATTACAGAGTAAACTGATAAATCTCTAATCTTTCCCTTATGATTTAACAGAGATATAAAATCCTCAAACTCCATATCATATCTCCATTCCAAAGCTTCAAGATTTGGTGCACTCGCGAGAAGTGGTTTTATAATCTCTTCAAATCCATTTGAAATACCAGGTAGATAGAAATCAAATGATTTCAAATTTTCAAATGGATTCTTATTCAATGGATGAATTTTAAAAGTACATTCAGAGAATGTTATAGATTTCAGTTTACTACTATCTTTCCAAATATGGAAAAATGAAAAATGTTCATCAAATTTACCAATATTGGAAAATGGATGAACCTGGTGAAATTTAAATGATTGAGTAGATGTATTATCAATAGTTTGTTCATATAGTTCCTTATCTAAATTGGATAATAAATATCCAAATATTACAATTTCAATATCTAGACATTTAGTACGGTTAAGTAATTTAATAACATTATTCATCGGAGTTTTTGATCCTTGAATATTTAGTTTTTTCAGATTGTTTAGTGGTGATGCGACATCAACAGAACTTAAACAATCAAATACCATAAAAATTAAATCATTATTTATATCCCTTCTTGTTGAATAGAATATCTGTAGAACCTCTAGTGATGGTAATTTTTGGAGAATGTTTACCAAGACACTGGGCTCAATTATCAGCTGATTAATATCAACTTGTTTAATTGTGTTACTATATTCTATAGATGTTGATAGATTTGAGGTTGGTTTGCTAATTCTACATGTTAGATATAGAGATGTAAATGGTTGTTTGAATATATCAGTTGATAATGCTACACTATTTTTAGTATTTAGATGATAGGTTACTGAGTTCTTATCATCATTATGAGTGGGTAATATAATATTTTGATTTTCACCATTATGTACTATATTAATTCGATTTAATTGAGTATACTCTTTAATAGAATCAAGATTTTGGTATGAAATTGTAATGGTTCTTACTATATCTCTAACTGTATTTAATGCATGTTGTGGAAGATCTCCATCAAATCTATAATCCAATCCACAGTTACCAATATTAAATCTATAGCTTTTTAATAGTTTTACAGTCTGTGTAAATAATGAAATTTGATTCATTAGTTTACTAAAATGTGTGCCAAAACCAATTGACCATCCTAATGTTAGTTTAGGAAATATCTCTTTATTCCATATTTTTGATATCAATGTATATTTATTTATAAACATATATATAAAGTTTAATTTGTTTCTAATTAGATTTTCATTTATATTTAATATATCTTGTAGGATATGTTGTATTAAATAATGTGGAAGTGTCATTTATCAAAGAAAGCAGTAGAAACTATTTAGATATTTTAAAAAAAAAAAACCAAAAAATTATAATCATTTTTTATTTATAAGTTTATATATATAACATATCTTTTTTGTTGTTGTTGTTGTTGTTGTTTAAATGTTTGTTTTAATTTAAATTTACTACTAAATTTGGTTATTTTTTTTTTTTGAAAATTGTTAACGAATTGATTAGGAGAAGGATGGGGGGTATTTACAAATATTAAAACATCATTATTATTATTATTTGAAATAATTGATGTTTTTGTGTTATTAAAAGTCTTTAAAATAATGAGCATAGGGATCAACAAAATCAGGAGGTGGAGGATCATCAATCATTGGTTCTTCATCATAGTATTCAAAATTACTGGAATCACCTTGATGTTGAATATTTGGAACAAATGGTCCTTTATATTTTCTCTGATAGAGATCATCCCAATTGATATCTACAAACCAACGATGATTTTTAACATCTTGAGCACCATCTCTTAGTGCACCCAAACGACGAGTTCTATCAGCAGTCAAAAGTCTCTTGATTAGATCTTTAGCATCCAAATCAAATCCAATGGGAAATGTAATACGACCTGCCAAGATCTTATTGTAAATGACAAAAGTATCGTCATCGTAAAATGGTGGATATCCAGCCAACATTTCAAATATCAGTATACCAAGTGCCCACCAATCTACAGCTTTACCATGTCCTTTAGATTGAATGACTTCAGGTGCCAGGTATTCTGGTGTTCCACAGAGTGTAAATGTACGATCTTCTACACGTTTAGCAAATCCAAAATCAGTAATCTTTATATGTCCATCAGTGTCAATCAGTAGATTCTCTGGTTTCAAATCCCTATAGACTATATTTTGTTTGTGAAGAAATTCCAATGCCAAAATAATCTCGGCTGCATAGAATTTGGCAACTGAATTACTGAATTTACATGTTTTTCTTAGATGTGTGAAAACTTCACCACCTGCAACATATTCAAATAATAAATATAATTTAACTTCATCTTGAAATGCTTGATACCTAGTGAAGAGATTATAATAAATATTAATATGATATAGGAAATTAGAATAAAAACTTGAGAGAGTAGGTGTTTAAGAGAGAGTGTGTGTGTGTGGTGTGTTTTAAAAAAAAAAATTTTCCCTCCTTTCTCTCTCTAAGTCTATTTTTAAATAATTATTAATAGAAACATACAAATTAACAATAAATGGATGATTAACTGAAGCTAAAATGGATTTTTCAGAATTTAAATGTTCCACTTGTTTCAATTGAACTACATTTGCCTTATTTAAACATTTCATTGCATAGAAACGTTTATCATTTATATTTTGAACCAAATAAACTTTACCAAAAGTACCAGTTCCAATGACTCTAATTTGTTTAAATTCTTTTAATCTTTCTCTAGCATTCTTTGGTGCTGGTATATAATAATTATTTAATGCATTTGTTGTTATTAATGGTGATGTTGTATTGGTTGTAGTTGTGTTTGTTGTTGTACTTGTTGTTGTAGTTGTAGTAGTAGTAGTAGTAGATGTATTTGCAGATGACATTAGATGTTGTGTTAACTGTGATGGTGAACTACTAAGTGGAAGTGAACTTGAATGTTGTTGTTTTATATTTAAATTTGGTTTAGTCAACAATGATGAAAAACCTGTCATTTTAGGTTGTTGTTGGTGATGTTGGTCATATCCCGATGTAACAGCTGTATTTGAATTTAATTTACCTAAAGGATTCACAAAATTACCAAAACTATTAAAATTATTAGTTTGAAGTAAACCTTCACCTCTAGGTGTTGATGGTTGTTGTTGTTGTTGTTGATGTTGTTGATAAGTATGTTTCTCTTCTATATCCATACGAATTAAACCATCAGCAGCAGATGATACTGGACTATTATTACTATTATTGTTATTATTATTATTATTATTACTACTACCAGGATGTATAAATTCATTTGTACCTCTAGATGACTTTAATTTCTTTTTATCTTCTTCACCTCCTTCATCTTCTTCCTGTATCTTGTCATATGAATTAGTCATGGCTTTAATATCCATTTTATTCATACTGGTTCCAAAAATATTTTTATCTGTTGTTTCTATTGTTTTATTATATAATTAATATTTTCTATTTATATTTGATAGAAATTATAATCATTCCTACTTCTATTTTTAACCCTTTAAAATGTTATATTTCAAAACAAAACAAATTTATAAAAATTACAAAAAAAAAAAAAACAAAAATTTAAATTTTTATAAACAAAATTTCTTATGTTCATCTATATCATCCAAATTATCAAGTATAAAAAATTTGAACTTTTTATTTCACTTTTCTTTTTAAATTATTATTAATACTGGTTATTTATAAAAGATTTGAAGTGAACTCTATGTGAACTTTAAACGTTACAAAGTTCATAAGTTTTTTTTTAAATTTTTTTTACTAAAAAACGAGGTTTTTTCATTTTGTCATATTTTGATCATAGTATAGAGAATGAATCAAATAAGTAAATGTGGTAGACAACTATTAAAAAGTTCAAATCTGAGTAGTGGAAGTAAAAGAACCTTCACACAATGTATAAATAATAACAGTTTTTCAACATCGATACTTTTACAAAATAGTACAAAATCTGCAACCCCAACAACATCCACAAATAATAATAATCATTCAAATATAAGTTTTTTAAATTCAGTAAATTCAAAACAACAGTATGTTATGTTAAAACCACCACACATTCTTTCATAGATTTAGGAATTGTATTAATTTCAATTGAATTATAAATATCTAGATTAATAAATAATAATCATACAATAAATATAGGTTTACTTTCAACAATTTTAGATGGTTTTATAGTTAATATTGATGGTACTTAATATTCAATAAAAATATAGTTATTCATATAAAAAAAGAAATTTGAAATCCTAATCATAATATTATTTTCTTATTATTATTATAATATATATATATATAACACAATAACACAATAACAATACAATACAACAACAAACAAATGCAAATATACAAATATAGATGGTAGCTAATTATTTTTACCTTGAAAATAAATTTCAAATCATAGGTTGAATTAACATGGTAACTTTATTTTTTTAAATATTTATATAAACATCAAAAAAAAAAGGAGTTTAGTAGTATCGTATATAGGTTATAGAGAGAGATCAGAATAGATGGAAAAAATAAAATAATTAATAACAATAATAATGATTATAGATTTTAGAAATCAAAAGTTTTAAATTTTCTCCAAGGATATTGTTGAGGATCATCAAACCACAACATGGTAGCTAATACCAATTCATGTCCAAATGGTAATTTGGTATTTTGATATTCTAGTAGAATATCATCAGGTTTAACAGGTCTGGCATCATATCCAATAATTTGTAGATTAACACCAGAGTTTTTTAATTGTTGAAGTTTTTTAAAGTCATCTTGTTGACTTACTAAACGTTCATAGAAATTACAATAGAATTGTCTACATTGAAGTGCATTGAGATAATGTTGTTTGGATTTAGAATCAATCCAAACAAAGAACAATGGTAGCAGTGGTTTACCTTTACCATCTTTGTATTTGTGTCTGTGAGGTTCAGAATCTTGAAACATTTTATTACGAGATTCCTCATAGGTCTTTCCAACCGTCTTACCATCACTCTCTAAATCCTTTTGAAAGCATTTACTACCCTGATGAAAGTTCTCAATGTTTAATGATACTGGTACTACAGGTTGACCATGTTCAACAGGTCCCAATGACATGGGTGATAGAGAAGGCATACCTAACCCATCTTTTCTAGGACCATGTTTAAAATTTGGAAATACCTTTCTGTAACCAGCTATATCATCAGGTGCATGCATCATTTGTAATCTTGATAATACAACTGTACCTTTTTTCCCATTAGTTTCATTTTCCACTCTAAAACTCTCAATCAATGTATCTTCATCTCTATATTTCTCCAATAATATTCTTTGAGCATCTCCTTTATCCCTCTTTTTTAAATCCTTCACCATTTTTTTATATTTCTTTGAATGAACACCACAAAGTAATTCACCCGTTTCTGAATGTTCAAAATAGGATTTATTCTTACAAGATACCATTACACCATTTTTATTGTTATATATTATTGAGCAATTTTTTTCACCATAATAATTTTTCTCTTTATTACTGCTCATCATTAGTTTAAAATTGATAACATTTTAAAAAAAAAATCTTTGATTTGAAAAGTTATTTTTTTCTGATATTATTTTATCTTGAGAAAAATGATTTTTTTTTTCTTAGAAATTTAAATATATTTACAATTTTTTAATTAATTTAATTTATTTATATAAATTAAAATCAGGAACTTTAATAGTTTCATGTAATGATGAAATGATATCTTGAACATAGGCTTGATGAGAGAGAATTTTTTCAACATTTTGAATCATTTGATTTTTTATGATTTCATGTTGTTTAGAGAGTTGAGATTGAATTTGATCATATTCTTCTTGATAGGAGTCCAATGAACGATGTGAATTCTCTAGATAAGATTTTGTATCTTCTTTTAATTTTCTATTGGTTTTTTGGAGTGTTTCTACTTTTTTCTCCAATTGTTGAAGTTCTTTGGCATGTTTTTCTTTTTCTCTCTGAAGATTTAGTTCCAAGGTATTCAAACGTTGTTCAATGATTTTAGCTTGTTGAGTCTTATCTGTAATCTGTTCGAGTATTTTCTTTAGTTCCACAGCCTGTCTAGTCATCTCCTCTTGTAACTGTTGATTCTTTACAGTGAACCCATCCATAAGAGACTTAAAGTTTTTACTAATGGGTTTACGGTCGCTAAAATGTATTCTTTCAGTGTCCTGTAGACAATGGAAATCAATTTGGTAGTCGGATTTCTTTAGTTTTGCCTCATCGAATACCGGTTGAATTCTACGACACACTTCATTATACTGTTGAATCTGATCTTCTATTGCAGAGATACTAGTCTGAATACCAGTGATTAACGAGGATTTTTGTTTTTCAGTACGAGACTTTTCAGTTTGTACCTTTGAAATATCATCTTTTAACTGAGTTCTATCTCTATCCATTTTCTTTCCATCTACAAGTTTAGATTGTTGATCTAGAATAATACCTTCTAATTGTTTCTTTTTCTCTATCAGATTTTGATGTTCCAATTCTCTGTTTTCCAATTCTTGTTGTCTGGCTGCAATTCTCTTTTCATATTGAAGTTTGTGTAATTCCAGTTCATTGATGAGTTTAGAGAATTTATTGAGATCTTCATTGATCATTTCTTTCTTTTTTTGTAGTTCTTGGAGATCAGGCTCCTGGAGATATCTATTCAATTGATCACTTTCCTCTTTAAGTTGCTTTTGTCTCTGTTCACTGGCATCAATGTAATCTGTTAATCTATTTTCCTTCTCATCAAATCTCATTTCTAACTGACTTTCAACCATTGCCAAATCATCACCACTGAGATAGGTCTCATAGGACTTGATGACATATTGACTGTAAAAACATCTTTCTTCAAGATCTTGATCCAATACATCGCCACTCAACTGTTCCCAGTTAGGGTCCAATTCAGACTCAGCTTCTGACATTTCTAAAATCTCCACCAGCCAAACTAAAGCTGCTAACAACACTGGCCATGTGTGAGGTGAACCCACAGCTGACAATGCACTCTTACTTATATTGAAAGGATAACGAACCTGTTTAAAGAAATTGACTATATCCTCATCAGGTTTTGCTGACATTTTAAAATTGGGGTCATATTGAATAGCAAGGAATTCAACAATACTAAAAAATTCTTTTGCTGATGGTGAAAGTAAAGATTTCTTACTGATTTGACTTGGATAAGGTCTCTTCTCATTGGCGAGGTAATGTGTAAGTTTAAGTATACATTGTTGTTGAAAGTTTTTATCATTAATTGGTCTGGTTTCTGTTTTGGTAGTTGGTGGTTTAATTGATAATGATATTGATCTACCTGTTCCAGGTTTATTATTTCCAACTGCTGTTGATACTCTTGATTGTACTGGATTTATTGTATTTCTAATACTACCATTATTACTGGTACCAATTGAATTACCAAATAAACTGGTACCCATAGATTGTCTATTATTATTTGGTTGTGATATAGATTTTCTACCTGTTATTGATACTCTAGGTGGTAAATTGGGATTAATTTGTGATAATGGTCTATTATTCATTTTAATTCGTTAATAAATAATAAAAAAAATCAAAAATTTCAAAAGTAATATAAAATTTAAAACTGTGAAATCATTTAAATTTTGGCGGTCTTTTAATTTTGATGATTTTTTAGTTTTTTTTTTTAAGTAAATGTGGATGTAGGAAATGAACTTTGTAAATAAACCAATATTAAATACAGAAGATCCAATAGTTTTAAAAAAAAGAAATGAATTAGTAACAGATTTAACACCAGCTATAACAAATTTTATATCGCCAGATGATTTTGCATCAAATAATTTAAATATAAAATTTAAAGATCAATTAAATTGTAGGTTCAAAAGTTCATAATATACATTAAAAGAATAAATATTTAACTTAAATTTTTAATAAAGTTAATAGTAATAATTTAATAAATATAGAAGAGGATTTATTAGTTAAAGATATTATATATGTATTTCAAGGTATAGATGGAACCTACATAAAATTTGATTATAAATTAGATTCCTATGTAATTGATAAAAAGCTATCAATAACTAAACCAAAAAGAGACTTAATTGGTAGACTTGGTGAATTTGGTTGGTTATTTAAAAAGGTTATAAAATTTGTTAATAATAGTGATTTTAAAAATAAAGGTTTAACCAATCAAGTATGTATAAAAACAAAAATAGTATATTATAATATTGGATTATTAACATATATGTATTATAGAGTTTTTGTTCATCAATTAATGATGAATTAGTAGAATTTTATAGATTAATAACAATATTGGAATCACAAATTAATAGAAATTTATTAATGATTCATAATAATAATAATAATATTAATAATAGAATAACAGATAAAGAATATCAAATTGAAAATTTAACATTAAAGAGAATGTTTGTTTGGATACAAGAACCATTAAAAAAACTAAAGGTTATTGTATCATTGATTGATAGTGTTGGTTATCAGATGAAAGGTGGTGAGATTCTATCAGTAATTGAAATGCAATCTAAACATGGTGACCAGGTTATATGTGATTTGGTTAAAACTATTCAGATTAAAACATCACAACCAGTATTTGCAATGATAAAAACTTGGATATTTGAAGGAATTTTACAAGATCCATTCAAGGAGTTTTTTATTCAACAAAACCATTCACTACCTAATGAAAGAATATGGAAGGAGAGATTTGTATTGGCACCCAAACTAATACCTTGTTTCTTGTCGTTGATAATTAGCAAGAGAATATTGGTTATTGGAAAATCTATAAACTACATGAAAGAGTTTTTCAGTGGTAAAGATTATAATATACCTCCGGAATATTATAGATCGAACAGCGGTGTTTCTATAGACTATGAACATTTATCAGAACTAGATCTCATTATTGATCAGGTATCTAAATTAAGTTCAGAAAGGTTACTCAAGATTGTCTTGGAGAAATTCAAATTTATAGATCATTTAAAGGCACTAAAGAGATATTTGTTATTGGGTCAAGGTGACTTTATTCAGTATCTAATGGATTTGGTTGGAGAGGATTTACTTAAACCTGTTAAAGAGGTGATGAGACATAAACTTTTAAATAGTTTAGAAACTGCCATTAGAAATTCAAATGTACAATTTGATGATCCAGATTTAAAGAATCGATTGGATATCTCCTTGTTGGAGGCAAAAGAGAAATCTATTGGTTGGGATATATTCTCTTTGGATTATCATGTAGATGCACCTCTAAATACCATACTGAGATCAACAGATATTGTAAAATATAAAAAGATATTTCATTTCATGTGGGGTATAAAAAGAGTGGAATTCTCACTCAATAGTATTTGGAGAAAGTTTAGAGCCTCTGGAGAATCTCTGCGATCTCTATCATTATATTTGGCTGATTTTCATCAAGATATACATAGATCTCATTTATTAATGAATGAAATGATTCTATTTCTAAGAAATCTTCAATACTATATAATGTTTGAGGTATTAGAATGTTCTTGGAAACAATTGGTAAAAGAAATTCAAGAGGCCCAAGATTTGGACCAACTCATTGACTCTCACATTCAATATCTTCATGATATTTCTTCTAAAACCTTTTTATCCAATTCCGAATCCACCTATGAAGCATTTAAAATACTTCAGAGTAAAATTATTAAATTTACCAATCTACAATATAATCTCTTTAAATTGACCATTGCCATCCAAAACAATCAAAAAAAGGTATCACAAAGTACTCAAATGATTGCTCAAGAATTACAAACCTATAGAAATCATCTAAACAATACTCATCAAGAATATACTAAACAATTAAATATTTTCCAATCTGAAATCTCTCTATTAAAATTTAATCAAGATTTAAATCCAATATCTTTAACCTATATGTTAGATTTTAATGAATTTTATAAAAATAATAAATCATCAAATATTATTTAATATTTTGATTTTTTTTTATTATCTTTTATCTTCTTCTTCTTCACTACTATTATTACTACTATCACTAAAACTACTATCATCACTATTATTTTTCTTTTGTTTCTTTCTCTTTTTATCTTTTTTTCTTTGTTTTTCTTCCAATTTAATTTGTCTAAGTAATATCTTTCTTTGATGTTTAGTTAAAGATGCCAAGAATTTTCTTTCAATTTCATCATCATCATCATCATTATTAATTTCAAAAGTTTGTTTTTCCTCTTCTGGCTCCTCTATAAGTTCATAAACTTGATTACCACCTCCAAATTGTTTTGTTGGACTTGATGCATTTGGATTAACTCTTATTGATTTTTGATTATTATTATTATTATTATTATTTACATTACCACTGTTATTATGATTCTTATTATTATTTGGTTTATATAAAGGATCTTCATGTTGTAATCTTTTTGAATCTAAAGGATTGATTTGATTAAGTGGACATTCTCTTTCACCACTACAATGACCAAAATTACCACATCTTGCACATTTTACATCTCTTAATTGTATACCAAAAGGTTTATGAACTAATTTAACTTGATCTCTATAATCACCAGCAACAGGTGCACCTGCAAGAAATGGAAATTTTTCAACATCTGTTAATTTATCTTTACTTTTGTGATTGTTATTATCGTTATCTATTAAAGATTCTTGAGGTTGAGGTTGATTTTCAGGTATATAACCAGGAGGTGGTGCATATAAAAATCCAACTTTTAATTTATCTGCTTCAGTTTTTGAACCAGTTAATAATTCTTTATTCTTTATAAATTCTAATTCTTCTTGTTGTTCTTTTGCTCTCTCTAATTCACGTTTAATTCTAGCCTTATCATTTTCTTCAGCTATAAATTTCTTTTTTTGATTATGTTTGTTTGTAGGGTGAAATTGTTTTTTATTTAAAAATTTTAATGACATCTCAATTGTTAATGAAAAACAAAAAAAAAAAAAAAAATAATTTATTTATATAATTAACTTTAAAGATAAACAAATAATACTTAAATGACACTGGTATCCAATACCAGTGATTTTATAAAAAATCTAAAATAAGATATTTTTTTTTTTTTTTTTTTTGTTTTTCATCTAATCTTTTAATCAATCATTCAAAATGAAATATATAATTTTATCAATTTTATTATTTATTTCACTAGTTGTTTGTCAACCAGGTGAAGTTATAAGTTCTGGATTATATGTTGGAATCAATTCAAACTTTTTACAAACATTTACATTAGAGGTAATATATTGATTCTTATCATTAAAATATAATCTCAAAGCTCTAATATATTATAATTATTATTATAATAAAGGCAACAACAAATATTCAAAATTATATAAATTCAATGAAATTGGCAGATATATCAGGATCAGATGGTCATATTAAATATCAAATTACAAGTATTCAACAATCAGTAACATTAAAAGATTTCTTTTATAAGCAATATCAATCATCATTTGACTATGCTGTAGGTTTTAATGATGTTAGTTTTACCATTCACACTGACTATCAAGTTTGTTATAAAATTGGTATAAACAAACAATTGGAAATTTGTGAACATGGTAAAGTTACAATTCAATCAACTGCAACCATTTCATTGTATTCCAATATAACTTTAGATTTTTATTCATCACAAACTACTGTTAAATCCACTGGTACTCTAATGAATGTACCATCAAAAGGTATCTCTTATAGTGTTAGTTGTGATAGTAGAGTTTGTGATAAAACTGGTGAAATTCGTGACAAAATTCAAGATGCATTTGTACCTGATGTTCAAACTTCAATTACAGTATGTTAATCAATACTATTTATTTAGACATATTAAATTATTAACAATTTATTTAAATGTATTAGAATGGTATAAATACAAATTCTGAAAAATTTGAATCTTTGTTTCCAAATTTAAGACCATTAAACTATAAGACTACAAGTGGTGATTCATTTTTATTAAATTCTGAAGGAATTTTAGTAGAATCTAATGGAAAATCAAGTAATCCATTAACACCAACAATGATTATGAATTTACAAGGTGGTATTGTTGTTAGTACTTCAAAAGGTGGTTTACATTATCCCAGCCAAACACCAATATTTAAGCCAGAATTTAGTGATTTGGAAGATTTTACAAGTGATATGCAATTTACATTGTGTCCATTTTTATTTGAATCATTTGTAGGTGCAATGTTTTTTAGTGATTTACCAATGGAATTTACACCAAAAGAAGTACCACCAGCATCACCAGTTACATTGAATACCAGTGATCCATTCTTTTTACAATCTGTACCTGGATTGGCAAAATATCCAAATCAACCAATAACTGTTCAATTGAGTGAAACTGATATACTTCCAACTGTTATTATAAACAGTACAGGTTTAACAGTCAATGGTACAATGTTAAGAGGTGATTTTATTTTTCCAATGGATGGTAAACCTCAAACTGCATTCTCTGTACAATTTATAATGGATATTGAGCTGAAACTTGCTGTAACTTTACTACGTACTGGTGAAGTTAATATCAGTTCAACTATTGTAAATATGGTGCCAAATGCCTATGAAATTGGTAGTCAAGTTGGACAAGTTGATGTTACTGGTTTTATTCAACTATTACAACTCTTTGCCTCCGTAGCAAAAGTTCCAACATTTACATTACAAAATCCAACCAAATATCCAATAACTTCTATTGATTTAACTTATTCAAATCAATATATTCAATTAAATACAAATTTTAAATCATCAACTTTGGACTTAAAAAAACAATTTTCAATAAATTAATCGATCCTTGGTATTTAAAAGGAAAAAAAAAATATATAATATTAGGTTTCATCTTTAATTAATGATTTTGTTAAAGGTGCCATTTCTAATGAAGAAGAAGAAGAACCTTGATGAATAAATTTTCTAACTAAACCTAAAAAACCTTTTCTATTGATTGTTTTCATCAATTTACTATCACTATCACAATCATTATCATTATTATTATTATTATTATTATTAGATATACTACTATTATTACTACTACTAAGTATAGAACTATCATCAAAAATATCTAAACTATTATCTATTAATGTAGAATTTGATTTATCAATTATAGATGGATCTATATCTTTTTGTGAAATTGATGCTGATGATTTCAAACTAATGGAATCATCTATTGATATTGAATTATTATTATTTGAATTATTATTATTATTATTATTAATTTTTAAACGATTTAATTTAAAACGATGATAAAAATAACCAATAGGTATTAATAAAATAATAAGAGAAGAACCAACAATTAGGAGGATTTTCCAAGTTGCTAAAGAAGAATGAACATAACCATCGTAGAGATTTAAAATTACCCAAGTTGAATTGACTTGAACTTTTGCTTTTAGAGTGCAATCATCAAGACAATCGATATAAGGGGATTTAAATTCATTATAAATGGAATGGTTAGGATAGATTACATGAATCGTATTATAGATGAAATCCATTTGAGTTGCATTTACTAGTAGTGCATGAAGTGTACCACTTAGATAGACAGAACCATTTACAGCAATTGGTGGATTGGTATTGGGTTTTAGTGCTTCAAATGATAACATTCCTTGTTCACCCATGACCAAATCACCATTTAATTGTAGAGTTGGTTGAGAGGTCATAAAATGAATGGCACCATAATCAACCAAAATATCACCATCAACTTGTAAATTACCATATACTTGTAATTGACCATGATTTTGAATATTTGTACTACCAATAATGTGACATGAATTGGTTTGTGCCTTTAGTAATGAAGTATCACCCAACATTAATAAACCTTGGGATCCAACAGAAAATGTACCATTAAATGATATTTGACCATAGAGATAAACGCTACCATATTGATTTAGTGATACCATTGATCCACCTAATTCTAAACTACTATTTTCTGCAACTTCCAATGCAACATTTTCCAATGTAAAACTTGAATTTATTTGACTATTACCAAAAAATGAAAATTTTGGATAACTATTATTATTATATTTTACTTGTTGTTGACCAGAAAATTTATAAAAATGATAATTATCAATATCTATAAATTTCTTTTCTTTTATAATTGATCTATTATAATTATTACTATTAAATTGAATTCTATTTATATTTATAGAGGTGAGATTAATTTGAGATTGAGAATTATAATTTAAAATTAATAATTTATCAATTTCTAAATTTTGAAGTGAAATGGAATAGGCATTGGAAATATTTAGAGTTGAGCTATCTGTACTAATTAGATTGGTGATATTTACAGAATGACATGCAATATTTGCCGTACTAAAACTCATTGAGATATTGGTCATTGTTAGATTTTGTTTTGCAGTGTATTCTAAATGACTGGCCTTTAATTGTAAACTAACATCAGTTAGTCCAGGATCAACACTTAGACTATGAGTAATATCTAAATTGGCACCATTAATCATTAGATCACCACGTATAACTAAATTTTCAAAAGTACTATCTTCCCAAATCTGACAATTATTTATATAGACTGTAGAGGAATTCCAACTTTCCAAACCAATAAAAAAATTACATTGTACTAGATTCTGACTGTCAAATGTATAACTTCCCTGATAGAATTTTGGTCTACTATCACGAAAATTAATTGCTACTCTAAAAAATGCCTGACCACGTACCACTAAAAATTCAGATTCTACCACTTGTAAAAAACTTGAAACCAACATTATAGATTTATAGGATTTAAAATCACTGTAACCTACATCCATTGTATCGACTGTCAATTGACTTTCATTCAATTTAACAATAGTGTGATTTAACAGTAGCTTATCTGTAATGTGTATATAACTATAGGTGATATTGAATTCAATCTGTGATCCAATCGTCAGTGAACCAATTTGCCATGTACTATTCCTTAGAAAGAGATTAAATCTCTCAAATGGTGAATTGTTTTGAAACTCTATCACTGCTGTATCGTTTGGACCTGGTATTTGGTTACCATTCCAATTATTCTTTTGTGCTATATTACATCCTGGTAATTTAGTTAAACATACTAAATTATTTTTAAAACTTATTATATTTTTATCTTGTAAAATATTATTATTATTATTATTACAGTAAACTATCTGATATAATAATAAAAAGAAAAATATATATAATTGAATATTTTTTACTATCATTATTATATATTTTTATATATATATATATATATGGTTTTTGTATTGTGAAATTTAATAAATATTAATCATATTCTTCTTTTAAAATGAAAATGAAAAAAAAAAAATCTTAATGTAATGTTATAACATGTATAAGTTTAGAAAATAATAAAAAAAAAAAAAATCAAAAAAAAAATTTAGGTTTTTACACACTTAGGTGGTGAATCAATGACATCAATATCAAAATTATTTCTTAAATTTATAAATATAGTTTAATCTTTGATATAAGTCTTAGAGTTAAAAATATTTATTGATTTTATGTATCTTTAAAGTTTAATCGATTTTTTTTTTTAATTTTTTTTCATTTTTTTTTTCATAAACAAACTTATAATGATTACAAGATTATTACATATACCGAAAAAATCAATTTCATTTTATAGTTTTTATAATTTTACAACTAATACTAGTAGTAATAGTATTTTGAATAATAATAATAAAGAAATATTAAAACAACAACCAAAAAAAGAACAAGAAAATTATAAAAAATTATTAGAAGAAATAAAAGATGTTAATAAATTTAAAGAGTTAACAAAACCAAATAAAGATCTTATAGAAAAGGAAAATATAGAGAATCCAAGATTTTTAGCATCATTAATTGAAAATAAAAAATTAAAGAATTATAATCAAAAAAAGATTGATCCAATTTTAGATAAAAATAAGATTAATAATATAATAGACAGTAAAAACTTTGAAAATAATAATAATAATAATAATAATAATAATAATAATAATAATAATAATGAAAATAGTAAAGAAGAAGAAGAATATAAACAAAATGAAATTTCAAAAGGAATATTTATAAATCCAAAATTAACAAAAGTTAATATAGATCAAATTATAGTTACAAGTACCAATGAAACAATTAATGAAGGAAAAGAATTGGCAAGAGAATTGGGATTAAATTATTTAAATTTTTCACAAGTTTTAACATTACCAGTAAATTTATTTCCTTATGAATTGGCAATGTTTATGAATGGTAGTGGTAGTGTTAGTATACATGATTTTGAAGAAAGTGGTAGAAGTGATCATCAGAGAAAACTAACAAATCAGGTGTTATTGGATTATACAAGTGGTGCAATACAATATAAGACTGATCATGGTCAAATGAAAAAATCACCAATGGTCAGATCAGTAAAAGTTAAAAATCAAATGCCAAATCTTATATGGGATATAACAGGTGGTCTAGGAAAAGATGCTTGGATATTTGCATCACAAGGTAGTAAAGTTGTAATTATTGAAAGAAATCCAATTCTAATTTATCTAATGAGAAAAGCATTAGAAAAGGCATTGCTCAATCCAGACACCAAAGAGATTGCGTCTCGTATAGAATTAATTCATTTAGATTCTATTGAATATCTAGTTGAAGCTAATAAAAAACAAAAATGAATTACAAAAACAATCTCTATTACCAGAGGTAATCTTTATGGATCCAATGTATCCCAAAAAGAAAAAAGAAACTGCCATCTCTAAAAAGGATATTAGAGTTTTAAGAAAATTATCTGGCTCCGATAGAGAATCTTCACTGTTATTTGCTCTGTCTAAACGTGTTGCTCTTTCCAAAGTTGTTTGGAAAAGACCAAAAGATGTTGCTCCTCTTCTAGGTTCCAATTCTGATTATTCTTCAAAAGATACTAGATTTGATTGTTATTTATCTGATTACTTTTTGCAATCTTCAAAATAAATTTCAAATAGATTTAATATTAGTTTTAAATGATATTATTACTATTTTCATGTAGAATGCTCATTGAAAATATCTCCAAAACCCAAAACTTTTGAGATATTTATTACATCTTTTTTTATTTTTTTTTTTTATCAAATATTTGAAAACTTAAAATTTTAATGGTAATAGAATTAATTGATCCAAGAAATATAAAATTTTCTCAATCTAGTATTTCGGGAAAATTTAAAAATGGTAATTCACTATATGATACCATTCATATGCTTAAAACTGGAGCTTTAAAGATTGAAGAAATACCAACAATTAATGTTGTAAAGGTAAATGGAGAATATATTACATTAGACAATAGAAGGTTGTATGTTCTTCAAGAATCTTTTAAAGGAAAATATTATTCATTACATAATACCATTAGAGTTAATGTAGTCTCTCTAAACGAATTGGTACGTCCAGGTGTCACTGCCGAACAAGATCTCTATGATAAATCAACCTCTAATGAACCAAATGTAAAGTTTTAACATTAAAAATCTATTACAAAAAAATATATTAATTAATAGATAAAAGGGAATTAAAATTAGAGATGGAAAACCAAAATATTTTCCAAGAGTCGGAAAAAGGGGTGGTTTGTATATTTATAATAAACAAGATGTAAAGATATATCTATCAAGGTTGAGCAAGAAGCAACTAAATAATATATTAAATAATGAGAATATTCCAAATGAATCCAAAAAACTCATTAGTGATATTTTGAATAAACACCATTCTAAAAATGGTGAACAAATGAATGAAGATACACCACCCACTACAATTGATTATTCAATTAAAGCATTTCCAAAAAATACAACTCCTGTCATAAAACAACAATCACAAAATAGTAATAATTATAATCCTGTAAATAATCAACATCAACAAACTAGATATAATAATAATAATAATATAAATAATAATAATAATTATAATAGTGAATTAGATTTAATTGGTTTACTTAATCAATTAACCATTTCAAGTTATATTAGACGTCAAGAGATAAATAATTATTTTTCCACTTCATCTTATTATTCTCCTACACCATCCTATTCTTCAACATATTATTATCCTCCTTCTACATCATATTATTCACCCACACCATCCTATTTTTCTTCAACAACAACTTCATCAAACACCAATGAATTTGATCCAAATATTCATCCAAGAGCACCAAAGGGGGGAGTTGAATATAAAGGTGTCTTCTACAAAGGTGGACAATTTGTTCCTAAGGATAGATAATGTAGTTAAGTTTTGTAATAATAAAATTTAGAATTGTAATTTATCAAACTTTTCTGTCGTCAGTGAATAAAAATAAATGCTCGAGCATTTTTATATCTCACATTTATTTTAAATGTTCTAAATTTAAAATTAAATTTATAGCATCTAAAACATCATTACAAACATGTTTAGCAGGAAATTCGGAATGATTATTTTCACCTTGAAAACATCCAGTTTTTACTAAAATACTTATCCAACCTTCAGATTCCAATTGATTGGCACCACGAATATCTGAATATGGATTATCACCAATGGCATAGATTCTCTTTGGTAGTGAAACGGTTCCAAATAATTTTTCTTGTTGATGTTTTAACATTTCTTTTGCATAGTGATAGGTGATGGCATGAGGTTTACCATAGACTTGATATTTTAATATTTGACCAGTTTGCAATTGATAGAGATTTTTTATACACTCCACCAGAGCACCCATTGTAAATCTTGGCAGTGAAAATTCACCAGCATATGTAAAATCTGGATTGGCAAAATGTAAATCGATACATTGTTTTGTTGTTTTTTTAAATGATGACATGGATATCAAACCATCAGTAGACTGTAGAACATCAATAACAACTTGTATACATTCACCCCAATCTGATGGTTCTTCAAATAATATAATACCAGCATACGGTAGTGGATTTGATTTTTCTTCTTTTAACTTGTAATCACTTTTTATACCAGTAGTCCAAAAGGTTGAATATTTACCTGGATATAAAAATGGACGTGTTGCTATATAATCTTGAAATGTTGTATAATTTTTAAATCCATAACATTCTGCTAATTTTACTGATGTCTCATGTGATTTACTTATTAACAATACATCTGAATCTTTATATTTTTCTGATAATGGTTTTATTGGGGTGTGTGCTACCATTACTCTTTCTTCTTCAACATTAAAATCTAAAACTTTACTAATCTTTTTTGCTTTTTCTTTCTCTGAAAATCCACCATTATTTGTTACAAATACATATGGTACTTTTGCTTTTCCATTTGAATCTATTAATAAATTTAATGCTTTTTTTGCTGTTGATATAATTTGTCCATCTTTCATTAATACTCCATCAATATCAAATACAATCCCAAATTCCATTTTATTTTCGGCAAAAAATACAAATTGATTTAAAAAAAAAAATCAAAATGCTGCAAAGTCGTAGTTACTTTTATATTTATTGAGATGTATTATCTATTAAATTGCTTCATTGTAGCCGAAACGAAGTCCTTATCGTATACTCTCATACATATCAGATCATCTCACATCACATTTTACATCCATTATTTCCCACCTTCATTTACGAAATTAACTCACTATACAATCTTCGTTTATTTCTGTACTTTTAAAATGTGCTTAATTAATTATAATTATCATTTTTTGTTAAATATTTTAAAATTACTGATAAATCAACAATTTGTATATTTTAATTAATATTTGAAATTATATTAAAATATTTACAATTTGTATATTTAAATATTCTAATAATGCTCCTACAAACGTTTGATCGAAATTGTTTGGTTTGAGAGGATAGGAAAAAGTAGATGTTTGTTTGTTTGATGTTTGCTATCAAACGTTTGATGTTTGCTCGAAACACAATCAAACAATATCGAACATTTATCAAACAATATCGAACATCCAAACAGCAATAAACATTAAAAATATTAACTGTATAAAATTCAATTCTAAAAAAATTAATGATTTATTATTAATACACTGTAATTAATTAAAATTTAGAATAATTCATTATTTTCTTCAGTGAATTTATTCCATTTTTTTAATGCTTTTAAATCTTTTTTTTTTTTTTTGTTTGATCGAACTGTTTGATTTTTGAAATTTTTTTAAGAATGAAGTTTGTTTGATCGAAAAATATCAAACTTCGATCAAACAAGCGAACGTTCGAAAATACAAACAAAAGTAGGAGCATTATATTCTAATTAAATGTATAATTTAAGCACATTTTAAAAGTACATCAAGAACAAGCTAGCATCCAAACCAGTACTCCACAACGTCAACTATGACAAAACATTCCATTTGTACACTGACGCTTCTGATGTTGGTTGCGGCGCTACCATAACTCAAATTGGTGATGATGGAAAGGAAGAAGTTATTCTCTATGATTCATCCATGTTTTCCAAAGAGGAAAAGAACTACAATGAGAAAGGTTAGCCATAATCAAAACAATCCAAAAATTCTCATATCTCTTCGATCACAAACCTTTCATTATTCATACAGACCACCAAAATCTTACGTACTTTCCAAACACTAACAACGACCAACAAGCTAAGCGCATTGAAAGATGGATAGAAATTCTGAACAGATATACATTTACTACAGAATATATCAAAGGGAAGGACAACGTTATTGCTGATTATTTATCAAGAAATCCGTTATTTTATCTGGAGTTGAAAACAAAATTATAGAAGGGTACAAAAAGTTTGAAAAAGATGAAAAATTCCAAATTTTTTTTCAAAAATATTGTTATAATAAAGACAATTTAATTTTTTATCACGATAAAAGCGCGGATACACACAGATTAGTAATTTTGGATAATGATATCATAAATGACATCCTTCACGATAATCATACTAGTATTTCAGCAGGTCATATAGGTAGAGACAGGTTAATTCATAAACTATCACAGAGATATTTTTGGTTCAATTTCATCAAGACAATCACCAAATATGTCAACAACTGCTTGAACTGCCAAAAGTCAAAAGCAGACACCATAAAACAAGGTTTATTAATGCCACTACCAATACCATCAAGACCTTTCACTGACATTTCAATGGACTTTTTAAAACTACCTATGACTGTTAGTGGCAAAGACAACCTGTTAGTGATAGTATGCCGTCTATCCAAATACGTCATATTGATACCATGTACTTCTAAAATCACCGCAGAAGAAACTGCTGAATTATTCATCAACCACGTACTTACTGACCATGGTGCACCTAGAACTATCGTATCTGATCGTGATCCCAAATTTACAGCTGATCTATGGTCTCACCTAATGAAAAGATTGAACGTAAAGATCAAAATGACCGTTCCAGGCAGACCTCAAGCCGACGGGCAAACAGAAAGAGCAAACAGAACTATCATTGAAACTCTAATGAAAATAGGAAACAGAAACAACTGGGATTTAGATATTAAATTAACACAACTAGCTCTCAACACTGCTGTTAATACTTCTACCAAGTTATCTCCTGCCAGTATAGTTTTAGGTTACGATCCTAAATTACCATCTACAGCCACTAATACCATCAATGATTACAAGGATTCTAGAGACAACATCAAAACCAATACACTGATTGCACAAAGCAACATGTTGGAAGCACAACTGAATCAAGCTCGTTACTACAATGTGGGTAGAAAACAAATCTACTACTCAACTGGAGATCTCATTCTAGTCAAGAGATCCAAATTAAACACTTCTCTAATAGCAGACTACAGTAACGAAAAGAAATTATTTGGTAGATTTTGTGGACCTTTCAGAGTCATCAAGACTTTCGATAATAACGTCACAATCAGAATATCAAACAAAAACAAAAAGACCCACACACTAAATGTAAACGACATTAAATTATTCAATGATGAAGATAACATCATTGGTAAGTTTGAAACCGATGAATATCAAATAAAAGACGTCCAGATGATAATGTCCAAGAGACAAAGAACTTATGGTAGAGGCTCTAGAACTGAATACCTCGCAAGATTCAATGGACTCAACGAAGACCACGACATTTGGTATGCCGAATCTCACTTGCTACGTACTGATCTTGGATCACAACTAGTCCAAGACTACAACGATTCTCTGGAAATTGATGCTATCGACCTCGTAGATCCAGAAAATCAAGACATTCAATACACTGATAATGAATCTGAGCTCTCTGATGTACAGGATGAATCTTCAGATGAAGATTTTCCTTAGAGAGGGCGCAGTGTAGCAGAAATGGTCCTTACTGCAACTCAGATCTCAATTCATCTACGAATCTCAGATACACTACGATTCGTTTCCCAGCTCCTTTATATTTTCCCACCGTAAACAATACAACATTACATACAAAATAAACACAATCATTATATATTCTTTATTCTTACATTAAACGTATAGTTATAGTATACCTAGGGCCCGAGGCATTACTATTACATTTTCTTATTATAGCTATGTTCATTACAGGTGGTGGTTTATTGGATTTGTCAGTTTCAAAGAGGTTGTAACAGATTATATTCCACATTTGGTTCATTATTATAGCCATCAGGGTTGGGAAGCAAAAAAACCTCCAATTTTTTTTTGGACCTGTGTAACTAGCAATGCGCCAGTACTACGGTGAAGTCTTAATTACGTTTATTTATTGAGAGGTATTATCTGTTAGAATTGTGTTGTGGTTGGTGTTAAATGGTATTTATCTTGGTTTTGATTGTTTTGTTTTTGTGATGTGAGTTTTGATTTCAAAAAAACCTCCAAATTCCCTTCGAAATAAAATTATTTTGCTCCGGAAGATAGTTTTGCATTTTTGAAAAAATTTTTGAAGAAAAAGTAGTAGAAAAAGAAGAAAAAAAAAAAGTAGTAGCAGAATATGAAGAATGTTGTTCAATATGCTTTAAAAAAATGGAAATACCAATGAAATTTGGATATATTGAAAATTCAACATTACCACAAATCTCATTTTTTAAAAATTGCTTGTAAAATGCATAATTTAGAAAATGAGATTTACTAGTTTTATAGGTATAGTTATATTTGTATATTTATAGAGAGAATAATACTCCATTCATCATATGGTGATGACTGGTATAAGATTCCAATAGGATATTGTAATTGGTGGGAGTTGTAAAAAGTGAGGAATCAAGGATTAAGACTTTTCAGAAATTTGAAGAAATTTAAAAAACATCAAGTTCTAATGTTTATTTAAGTTTATACTATATATTTATGCAATATTTAATGATTCAGATTAGGATATAAGTAATAAATGTAGAAGTTGTGTTGAAGTGTAATATTACATATAAGATTGTTGAAATTTTTAATTTTTTTTTTTGATTTTTTTCATTTAATTGTTTGACTGGTTATATCCTTGGTTTTTTTTTGTTCTTCTTTTCTTTTGTTCAAGTTATATTTATTGGTGCAAGAGTCTTTAAGAACACTATTCACTTTATGTTTTCCCTCATTGAAAGTCATTGAGTCAGGGAGCTATAATGTTCAAGATAGAAACCAGTGTGCTTTAAAAAATAATGAACATAGGTAGAGACCTTTTAACCTTTGGGTAAAGTGTCATCATCAATATCATAATTTGGTACTGGAATAGATTTACTAGTAGTAGTGGTAAAATTAGCAGAAGTGTTGTTGTTATTATTCCGATGGTGGGTGATCATGATGATGATACACTTGTCCTATCAACACTATCAGAAATACTATTTCATTACTGTTTCCTGCTGTGGTTGTTGGTGTAGTAGCGCCTCCTGATGAAACTGTGGTTGTTTGTGGTGGAGGTGGACTAGTCCAGGTGTCATAATCTAATATTAGTTATATAATAACCCAAGGATGGTAACAGAGATATACATCATCGTAATGATTACAAAACACCTTCAAGATACCAATAGACTATAATAGAGACAGAGATAGATAGAATGATAATAGAGATAGGATTATAAAAGAATCAATGATAGCTCTCAAAGAGGTGGTTATCATAGTAATAGAACACCTTCAAGAGATTCAAATAGATATTATAATAGAGATGATTATAAGACTCCATCTAGAGACTATAATTGTGAGCAAAGATACACAAGAATTATATGTTAGTCTCTAATATCTGCTATTTGGGAGAGACTATACAAAAGTAACCTAACTTCAATTTCGTCAAACTCATTCGTCTTGTGCTGTGTCACTATCAGTAATCCTATCATTCACTTGCTGTGAATTAGCCAAACTCTCATTATAACTATTCATTAAGAAAATATAATATGATACAAAAAAAATTTATATTAAACATATTAAAAAAAAAATATATAGGTGATATCAAATTAATTATATTTATGTTTGAGAGCTACAGTGGAGCAAAGAAATTTAGTTTCGTGGCTTATGTGAAAAAAAATATAAACACTCCAGTGGGTTACAAAAAGATTTTTTGGATATTTTTGATTTTTACGACAGAATAAACCAAATTTTTGTATTTAGTATTTTTGCCATATAAATACATAACTGGGCATTCCAGGAGCAAAACACCAAAAATTCAGAGGGTCCAAAAAATTTAAAAAAAAAACGACTTTTATCACCTGCTGGTCTCGATCCAGCGACCTTAAGGTTATGGGCCTCACAATCTTCCATACTGATCTAAGGTGATTAGTTGTGTTTTTTTATTTTTTTACTCATCCTTAAATTAAAAATAACGTCAAAAAAATTCCAATGTAAGAATGCTTGTTTCCAAGTTACACAAGAGTACAGTAAAGATTAGTATAAAAGTATACATAAAAGGTAGTCAGGAATGGATGACTATCATCTTAAGACCTTTTAGCGTAACTGTTAATACTGTATCTCTTACACCAATACAGCATGTCAGACTACGAAAAACAACCAACTCAATAAAAACACATTAATTTTGTTACATTTGGGAATTCCCATTTGTAGACCTGTAAAAAAAAAAAAAAATAAAAATAAATTTTTTTTAACATTTGTAGTAGAGCATACAAAATAAAATAATTAATCAAGAATATATCATTTATATCATAAAAAGAATAAAAGTTACCCTTTGTTATTACACATTTGTAAGAGATACAGTATTAACAGATACGCTAAAAGGTCTTAAGATGATAGTCATCCATTCCTGACTAAAGTATACATAAAAGGTAGTCATTCTATCTATTGTTCTTTTCCATATGATTTTTCTGCACATGTTTAGTTGATAAGCAATGGTGATCATATTGAATGGGGAGATCTCTGATTTGAATTTATTTGCGTTTCTTCTGGACCAAATATGGTGCATGAATATTCCAAATAATGAATTGGTCTGAGGGGAGTTCTTTTGTAGATTGAGTAGGTTGATGGACCACTCTACTTGCTCCAAGTGAAACGTGAGTAGACATTTTGAAAAGATTTTTTGTGTAACTTGGTAAGGAGCATTCTTACAATATCTTATAAGTACTTTGGTAAATCAAAGGACTTTACTTGAATTATATTCCAAATATCCAATAATCATAATAATAATATCTAAATCATCATTTATATGTGAGAGATACAACTTTCTTAACTATAATTTAATATATAAAAATCTTACATATTGTAAGAGATACAGTATTAACAGTTACGCTAAAAGGTCTTAAGATGATAGTCATCCATTCCTGACTACCTTTTATGTATACTTTATACTAATCTATACTGTACTCTTGTGTAACTTGGTAAGGAGCATTCTTACAATATATAATAATTTTCCATAAAATTTGGCTAAATAGGTAAACCAAATTGTTGGACTTCATCCCTAGCGTCGATAGTGAAGCGGTCAAACACGTGGCACTCAAGTTGCTATCCTTCGGGTTCGGGGGTTCGAATCCCCCTTGGCGCAGATATTTTTATTTAAAATTTTTTTTTTTTTTTTTTTCCTTCCCAGAACCAATTGTAGCCGTAACGATAGTATCTATCATTACTCTCACACATCTCAGACCATCTCATCTCAGATCACATCATGATCACATCATACATCTATTATTCCGAGCTCAACTCTGTTATTCGTATTCATAAAATAAAGACCATCATAATACATATTCATCTTAGTTATACAAACATCGTTTAGTCTTTATATTTATCCATTACGTTTACACTTTTTTTTTTTCTCAAACATATTTTTTTCTTTTATTTTTTATTATTTATTTCCATATTCGGTTTTATCGTTTATATTTTTAAATATTTAGGGCCGTCCCTTTGGGGACTGGTTCGGTGATACTCATGTATCCTCTTAGGAGGGCGTGAACACCTTCGGTATTTTATCTTACCTCATTAAAATTACAAATTAAATTACATAATCATTCATTTATCAATCACAATTTATTTATATTATTTCTATAATCATAACAATATTTACGTTATAATCACATTAAACACATTTAAACTATCATATGTTTTTCAATAATAAGAAATTGATCAACACCATCATCAATCACAATCTATATTATATCAATCATTATAACAATATTTACGTTATATTCATACCTTCGCGCCGGTATTATGTTTTTCAATAAGAAATTGATCAACAACAGTGATTTTGCACAAATTGCATTCACTTCATTATTTTTAATTTTACAGACAATTGCTATCAAGACAATGAATCTTTAGCATTGCTGAATAGTTCGTAACTTTGTGATTTAGATTCCCTAGCCAGGAGATACACAAACCACGGTGGCCACGTATAGTTTGGTATCGTCAATTGACATTCTTGACACATTTAGAACATAATTTCAAAACACATCTGACTGGAAAAAAGTAATTCCAGATAAATTTCAGAGTGTTACTTCAAAGCTAAACAGAAGGTGATCGCATATGACGATTTCATCCTAAGAATCTGATTTATGCTGTTTGGTAATGTTTCTACAAATCTTTTATGATTTATTGTAGTATAATTCATTCCATTATTTTTTTTCCATAGCACAGCTATTGGATATAAAAAACAAATTAAAATGTCAGTGTATTGTATCTTGATTACATACCCACATTTTCAACAGTTGTACCCAATGACATTAAACTATCACAATCAACCTGATAGATGCTCATTAAATCAACCCCTTTTCAAAATCCTCAATTCTTCATCTACCGTTGCTTAATCAATGATTGATTGTACTAGTATTTGGCACACCCATTACTCTACAATTTCAAATCTTACGATCATGATTGTTGGTCTGGTCACCTCATCATAGATCATTGCACAAAAAAGAGAAGATATAATTGGACTACTTTTCAAATTGTCAATCTGTTCAAGATTCACAGTTTACCTTGTTTCCTTTGGAACATCAATACCCCACGTTCTCAGATTCATTACTTCCTCAATTTGTGAATCTATTTCGTTTAACCTACGACTGCTTGTCTAAGATTTAGCTTGCATATAAACGTGCTCTGGCTCTTACATAATGATAATCCACTGCCTGCAGCTTTTAAAATCTATTCAAGATATTTGCTACTCATTCAACATGATATTTCAAGTACCTTGGAATTCTTTCCTATTCAATTACTCAACCATTCAAGCTCAATCGATGTTCTGATCTATTATTTTCCTATTGATTTTCAAATCAATCTTAGGAGGGCGTAGTGTAGCCGTAACGATAGTATCTATCATTACTCTCACACATCTCAGACCATCTCATCTCAGATCACATCATGATCACATCATACATCTATTATTCCGAGCTCAACTCTGTTATTCGTATTCATAAAATAAAGACCATCATAATACATATTCATCTTAGTTATACAAACATCGTTTAGTCTTTATATTTATCCATTACGTTTACACAATCCTGATTGCCGCCGTATTAGCTTATTTGTAGCAGTAATGGTACTTACTGCCACTCTGTAGCCGTAACGATAGTATCTATCATTACTCTCACACATCTCAGACCATCTCATCTCAGATCACATCATGATCACATCATACATCTATTATTCCGAGCTCAACTCTGTTATTCGTATTCATAAAATAAAGACTATCATATTACATATTCATCTTAGTTATACAAACATCGTTTAGTCTTTATATTTATCCAATACGTTTACACACTCAGATCTCAATCCATCTCGAATCTCATATAGATTACGATCCATTTCCCAGCTCCTTTATATTTCCCACCTTCAATTATAATACAACAATACTTTACGAAATAAACATTCATTATATATATATTCATCTTAACTTAACATACAACCTTTGTAGTAGCACTTCTGTGGGCCCCAGTCGTTCCTATTATACTTTTTTTTTTTCTCTCATACAAATTTTATTTTTTCTTTTTTTTCCAAATTTAGTAATTACAACCTATAAACTTTCTTATTAAATGTCAGACAACAACAATTTTAATAATCACGCTAATAAGCTTTTCAACAACCTTAAGAATATGGAATTCAATGAGGTAGATAGTATAGCATCAATCTACGAATACATGACACGACTTTCAGCTCTCATCAAAGAACAATTACGTGTTGAATTTGAAGAAAAGTTTAAACTACACGTATTAAATTCAGACGCCATCAAAAGTGAACTATCAGCCGTCAACAGGGACTTACAAAACCAACTAATAGACTCCAAAGCTGACAACAAGTACTATCAAGATATGTTAAACCAAAAGGAATACCTGTTCAGTATTTCCAACCATCTTTCTATTCTTCTAACTTACTTTCCTAACACCACTAACGATCAACAAGTTAGAAGAATAGAAAGATGGTTGGAAATACTGAACAGGTATTCCTTTACAACTAAATACATTGTTGGTAGAAACAATGTACTAGCCGACTGCTTATCAAGAAACCCTGACTTTTATCTGGAATGGGATTCCCAAATGATTACCAGGATAAAGGACTCTTACAAAAAATTTGAAAATAATGAACAAAAAAAATTTCAGTCCAAATTTTTTTGAAAAACATTGTTTTAAAAAGAATGATCTGATTTATTACTATGACAAAAACTCCGATTCACCAAGACTATTCATAGTAGATGCGGATATCATTAAGGAGATCTTACATGACTCCCACACAAGTCTATCAGCTGGTCATATCGGAAGAGATAGACTAATCCAAAAATTAACACCACTTTATTACTGGTTTAAATTCATAGCTACTATTGAAAAATATGTAAAGAATTGTCTAGATTGCCAAAAAGCCAAGGCTGATACCATTAAACAAGGCCACCTTGTATCTTTACCAATTCCAGCTCGATCATTCTCAGACATCTCCATGGACTTCATGCAACTACCCAGAACTGTATCTGGAAAGGATAATCTCCTCGTTATAGTTTGCCGTTTATCTAAATACGCTATATTGATTCCATGTACAACCAAGATCACCACTGACGAAGTAGCAGATGCTTTCATTAATGAAGTAGTCTCCATTTTTGGACTACCAAGAACCATCGTTTCAGACCGAGACTCAAAGTTTACATCTGATCTCTGGTCACAATTAATGAACAGACTGAACATCAAAATCAAAATGACTGCTCCTGGAAGACCACAAGCTGATGGACAGACCGAGAGAACCAACAGAACAATCAAAGAAACTCTCATGAAAATCGGCAACAGAACCAACTGGGACAGAGACATCAAAATCACACAAATGGCACTCAATAACTCAACTAACGCCTCAACCAAACTAACCCCAACTGAAACAATACTAGGATTCATCCCTAAACTACCCATCAACACATTAACATCTCAACAAGACTTCAACGATACATTGGATAATATTAAAACTAAGAGAATGATAGCACAAAATAACATGCTCGAAGCACAGTTGAATCAAGCTTCGTACTACGACAAGAAAAGAGTAAACATCAACTATTCTGTAGGAGATCTAGTTTTGATCAAAAGAGAAAAACTCAACATCACACATTCAGCAGATATCAAAGCTGAAAGAAAACTATTAGGTAGATATTGCGGACCTTTCAGAATCACAAAGAAGTTTGAAAACAATGTAGTCATTAGAATGTCCAGCAAGAACAACAAAACCCGTGTTGTCAACGTAGACGATATCATTCTATTCAACGAAGAAGACAACATTATCAACCAACACGAAACAGATGATTATCAAATTAACGATATTCAGAAACTCATCACCAAAAGAGACAGAAAATACGGCAGAGGTTCAAGAATCGAATACCTAGCCAGAATCAACGGACTCACAGAAGATCATGACATTTGGTACGCCGCATCACACTTGTCAAGAACCGAATACGGTTCTCAATTGGTACAGGACTTCGAAGACGCTCAAACTATCGACGACATCGATCCAGTAAACCCTAATCAATTAGAGATTGAAGACAATTTCGATCTATCTGATAACAATGATCTCTCTGATGAAGATCATTCTTAGGAAGGGTAATGGTACTTACTGCCACTCAGATCTCAATCCATCTCGAATCTCATATAGATTACGATCCATTTCCCAGCTCCTTTATATTTCCCACCTTCAATTATAATACAACAATACTTTACGAAATAAACATTCATTATATATATATTCATCTTAACTTAACATACAACCTTTGTAGTAGCACTTCTGTGGGCCCCAGTCGTTCCTATTATATATTGCTAATTACACAGGCCACAAAAAAAAAACTCCCGGAGCCAATCTAGCTGTAATAGTATTGCCCGAGGTTTAGTCTCTATATTTATCCAATACGTTTACATAATGGTCATCACTAGTTAAATACCATTTAACACCAATTTTAACAGTCAATAAACGTAATTAGTATTCAATTTAAATAGGAAGACATGTTAACATTAAACTAAAAACTTTTAAAAACATAAATTCACGTCGAATTTTTAGTCTTCCACAAGTCCTCTGTAGCCGTAACGATAGTATCTATCATTACTCTCACACATCTCAGACCATCTAATATCATGATCACATCATACATCTATTATTCCGAGCTCAACTCTGTTATTCGTATTCATAAAATAAAGACTATCATAATACATATTCATCTTAGTTATACAAACATCGTTTAGTCTTTATATTTATCCAATACGTTTACAAAAAGATTTTTTGGATATTTTTGATTTTTACGACAGAATAAACCAAATTTTTGTATTTCGTATTTTTGCCATATAAATACATAACTGGGCATTCCAGGAGCAAAACACCAAAAATTCAGAGGGTCCAAAAAAATTTAAAAAAAAAAACGACTTTTATCACCTGCTGGTCTCGATCCAGCGACCTTAAGGTTATGGGCCTCACAATCTTCCATACTGATCTAAGGTGATTAGTTGTGTTTTTTTATTTTTTACCCATCCTTAAATTTAAAAAAATACAAAAAATTTTTTTTAAAAAAACAGCACATGTTTGTAGATAAGTACTTTGGTAAATCAAAGGACAATTATATTCAAAATATCCAATAATCATAATAATAAAATCTAAATCATCATTTACAGTTGGAATATTTCTAGCAAACATTCTAATTCTAATATTGTTAATGTTTTAAACATTTTACTATTCATTACTTTACCATCTATGCCACCTTTATAAAACCAACTTGATGGTTCATATGGTGATCCTCATATCTAGCTGTTATTGCATTTAAAATAATTTTTTTTATATTAATACACAAACCTATATATTTATATATTATTGTTCAACTATCCATAGGGTACCAGCTACTAATGGTTGTTAGGGTTTAAATAATTTATAACTCATAAATTGAATATTAAAAATTCATTATTGATTTTAGGTATCAAAAACAAATCATATTTTATAAACTTTATTATACTTTTATTATTATTTAATTAATTTTAATAATTATTTGGGTTTGAAAAATGAGAAACCCAATCACCTTGAATTGGAGTATTTATAAATTGAGAAGGTATATCAAAAGCTTTTACAAGAGGTAAAGCATGATCACGTAAGGAATAGCAAACCTTATTGATAGCATTACGAATGGCTTGAGCTTTAACTGGAGCAAAATATTTATTTGAAAGGAACCAACCCATATCTTCTTCAATTTTTGTAAGTTCATATAAAATACATAGACTAGTTAGAATTGGTTTAGTAGAGGGAGGAGATTGTTGAATTTCTTCAAGGAATTTTTCAATGGTAACTCTTTCAACATAGGCAAGTGATAATTGTTGAATGAGATCAGAACAATGATTCCAAGCCTGTAGAGATGTCATTTTATCAGATTTCATTTTATCTCTTAGTGATTTAATTAGAATACGTAAGAGTTTAAATTCTCTATAGATGAATGCATCCAATAGCATATCGGCATCCATTAAATGAGTTTCTGAACTTAGACGTTTAGTAAAGAAATTCTTATTTCTTAAAAATATACCAATATGACCTTTTGAATAGGTATATGATAACATTCCTGTAATTCTTTTACTACCTGTAAAATAAGAACGAAATTCCACTAGTAATGCTTTGGCCACAGCTTGCATTAGAACAGTATTATCACCTTCATAGGTAAGATCAACATCAGAATCTGCACGTAATAAACCAATTCTATTACTAGCAGCTAAACCCATACCACCACAGGCTTCTCTACAAGTTTGAAGTGTTTTAACACGATTCCAAGTGACAGCAGCTTTAAAACCACAAGCCAACATGAAAACATCTCTAGCATCCTTTTCAGTCTTGTTTTGAAATTTAGATGTAATATAATTTATACTAATTTGATAGGCATATGCTGATGCAATTAATGGTATTAATCTTCTTTGATGACTTGGATATTCCATAAGCAATTGTTCCTTTTGACCAGATGGACCAAATTGTCTACGTGTACAAGCATAATGAACTGCAATAGATAAACCCATTTTACTACAACTATTTGCCATATTACTAACTGAAACTCTACCACCAATTAATGCCTCCAACATGGAATTAAAACGTACATTTGGATTCTTGATTGGTGTTGAATAGGTACCGTCATCAGAAACATCACCAAACTTATTCAAGATATTCTCTTTGGGTATACGGACTTGTTTAAACCATAAACGACCATTATCTACACCATTTAAACCAATTTTTGGTCCATTATCAGCTGCAGTGATACCAGGTAGTAATTGCATAGTTTTTGGATCTCTTAATGGTACCATAAATGGATGTAACCCATAATCTTGACCATTTAAATGTAAATTTGCAAATACAGTTGCATAAGTTGCATAAATGGCAGCATTACCAATCCAAATCTTTTGTGCAGTATCACTGGGAGTATGAATTACAAATTGTCTCTGTTCGGGGTCATATTCAGCAATGGTTTCAACTCCACGAACATTACTACCATGTCCCAATTCAGTCAATGCAAAACAACCTCTAATCTCACAATTATCAATGGCATCATAATATTTTCTATGTTGTTCCGAACCTAAACATACAATACTAGCTCCAAATAATCCCCAATGCACTGCTGATTTTACTGCAAGTGACATATCACTATAAACCAATAATCCATGAAACATTGAGAATCTCTTATAATTACTAATAACCTCGCTCAATTTTAAACATTGTGCTTCAGAAATTTTTAGTAATCTCTTTTGTGCCAATTCTCTTTGTTCTGGTATAGATGCATATAATTGTGGTTGAAATATTGGATCTTTAAGTGCTTCTACAATCTTTTCTCTTTGTGATCTTAATAATTCATCTGGATGTCCAATTAATAAATCTGTCAAATATTCCAAATCCTTATTTGTTAATTTTTTTTGTTCTAAATTATTTAAAATATTTGTTGTTACAATATTATTATTAATTTGATTATTATTATTTTGATTATTATTTTGATTGGTTGCTAATGTTGGATTACTGATTAATTCATTATTAAAATGATTTGATAAAATTTCAATTCTATCCATCAATTTTTTTTTTTTATTATTAGATTGATATTTAATATTATATAATAATAATAATTTTAGAGATAAAAAGTAAAACAATGAAAAAATACAAATTCAAAAAAAAAAAAATAATTTAATTATTAAAACACACCAGTTGTAATAATAAATTAAATGAAAAAAAAAATGAAAAAAACCTAGGTTTTATGATGTTATGAATTGACTTTTTCAAAAGATCGTTTGCACGAAATTTCAAAATTACCACCTTAAATATATATTATAATCTTTCGTATTTTTACATATTTCTACATGTAAATTTTTAAAGAACATTTAATATTAACCTTAAGGTTGGTATTTTTAATCCGAAAATATCTATTTAATTCATTGTATCAATTACACAAAATTTTTCATTATATGTAAGGGTAGTATAAAAAATGATGCTAATCAAATGTCATCAAACTGATTTATGAAAAATTTTATAAAAAAATTTGTTTTTTTTTTTTTTTTTTTATTTATTTTGTGTGGGTGTATTGAAATCGATTTAGTAAACCTAAAACTTAAGATTTATATATATATCTTTTATTTATTCATTTGAATTTAGTTTAGATTAAAAATTTTTTTTTTTTTTTTGTTTTTTATAAATATTTTATATATTCAATTCATTTATCACAATTAAAAAAAAAACTCATTACAATTCATTATTGTATTTTTTTTTTTTAAAAATCATTTCGATTGATTGTCCCCAATACCCTATTTTTTTAAAAAATGATTGAAAATGAAGGATATTTAATAAATCAAGTTAAAAATCATGATAAAGTAGAAGATGCATGGGTTATATTGGATGGAGAAGTTTATGATATAACCAATTTTCTATCAGGACATCCAGGTGGTATGGAAATTCTAATTGAACATTTGGGTACAGATATTCAAGAAGTTTTTATGGAACATTTACATTCAGAGACAGCCTATAATATGTTACAGAGATATCATATAGGATCATTAAAAGGGTATCGTCAAGTTGGACCAACAACCCTAGAACAAATTAGAAAATTAAAATTAAAAAATGGTGCAGATAATAAATCAACTGTATCAGGAAATAGTAGTAATAATAATAATAATAATGACAAATTAGTATTTATAGATGTAAAAAAACCAATGGTACCACAATTAAAATTATTAGAAGGCGAAACTTATTTAAAATGGATACATTCACAAACAGGTCTAGAAGAGATTATAATATTTGATAGAGCATGGATGGAGAAATTCACCCGTTGGCCATGGTGGTACATTTTTATATTATGGGTACCTATTATTGTTAGTGCATTTGGTTATTCTATAACTAGAGAACAATCCAATGTCGTAGTGTCATCTACCACCTTTTTATTTGGTTTATTTTTTTGGAGTTTTATTGAATATATACTACATAGATTTATATTTCATATAAAAACCTGTTCCTATTGGGGTAACTTTTTCCACTTTTTCATTCATGGTATTCATCATTTAACTCCATTTGATAGTACACGTTTAACATTTCCACCAATGTTCTCAGTTCTCTTGGGTTATGGTGCTTGGAAACTCTTTTTACAATTCCCTGATAATCTTCAAATAACTGGTTTACCTTGGGCTCTTTTTGGTGGTATTGCATGTGGTTATATGCTCTATGATACTGTTCACTATTATTTCCATCATGGTGAAATTGATTGGTTACCTGCAATCTTTAAAAAAATGAAATCCAATCATCTAAATCATCATTATAAAGATGACAACAAAAATTATGGTGTAACTTCTCCAGTTTTTGATTATGTATTTGGTACAATTTAAATTTCTCTCATTCTCCTAAAAATCTCTCTATATCTTTACATCTAAAATTTTAATAAAAAAACAATAAAACATATTCTTTTTTAAATTTCTAAAAACATTCTATTTATCTTGATCAAATACTGAATAAGTATTCCTATTTTGTAATTCATCAATACATCTTTGTATAGTTGCTATTGTTGATTCATTTCCACCTTGAAGAAATAAATGTGTTTCATCAATATCAATAAGTTCAAAATGTTCTTGTTTACTAACAAACAATAAAAATTGTTTTGTTGGTGGATCACTAAAAACATTTTATAATTTTATTAATAAATGATGATAGATATTATAAATATACATATAAATTTTACCATTCTAAAAACAATCCTTTAAAAACATGAACCATTCCAAAAATTAAAAAATGATAAAAAAAAAAAAAAATTAAAAAAATAAAGATATGTAGAATAGATATGTAAATATCAAAAAAAGAGTTATTATATTATTTATATTAAAAAAAAAAAAATTAATATTTTAATTTTCAAAGTGATGGGATATTTAGAGAAAAAAACCGAACCGCTCAACAAAACGATGAAATAAAAATCTAAATTTTTTTTTTTTTCATTTTCATATTACCAATCAAAAAGAAAAAAAGAAATGAAATCAATAGCAACATTATTTTGTATTTTATTAACAATTCAATTATCATATTGTAATTTATATGGTTTATGGGCAGTTGGAGATACTGCAGTTTTTGGTGAAATTTCAACAATTGATGGTTCTCAAACTATGCATTTAGAATTCCCAAGTTATACACCAAGCAATATTTTTGGTTCTGCTGAAAATAATATGACTCAAGTTTTTACTTTTATCCTTGAATATCCAGGAAATGTAAGATCCATTATCTTAATTTTTAAAAATATATTAACATTTTTACAAATATATTAACATTTTTTTTTTTTTAAATAGTCATTATATTTAGTAACAGTTAATGTTGCAAAGAATAAAGTTATTTATTTTACACCAATTCCATCTGGACAATATCCATTGGGATTAAAATATGATAGTGATGTAAATTCATTAAAAGCTACCATTTCAGCTGGTAATTCTAGTTGGTTAGTAACTGAATTGGATCCAGCTTCAGCATCTTATGATGTCTATTTACAAGTTGATGGTACTTATTTGAGTGCAGGTATATCAACATTTAACCACACTTATTTTGTTGCTTTCCAAACTACCAATATTTTCCTCTACAGTTTTGATACACGTTCTGGAGATCTAACTCAAACTTTGGCATTAGAATTACCAACTGATACCATTCAAGGTCCATTAGATATGTTATATATCCCAGATTTGGATATTTTAGTTGGTACTTTTATGGTACAAGATCAATCAAATAATGTTGGTCAAGATTTTGGTATTATTGATGTTCAAAGTGGTGTTGTTAAAATGTTGGGTATCTATCAAGCTTCTCAACAAGCCTCCATTGTCAGTCAAGCTGCTCATCAATATTTCATCTATGCTGTTGTTAATATTAATGATTCTCTTGAACTTGTAACTGTTGATTTAAATCAACAATCTCAAAGTTCTCAAGTTTCTGAATCTGTTTTATTCTCTTCAATGGGTTATTTCTCTGGTATCTAAATTTTCAATAAAAAAAAATCATTGTTATAAAAACATAACCACACACACACACATATAACACTTTATAACATAACATAATATAATATTTTTTCAAAGTATAAATATATTTAACACTTTATGTGTTTTTTTAAAACAGTTATTTTATTATAATAATCAATCAAATAACTTAATCAATGAAATTTAATTTATTGTAATTTTAATTATTATTTTTTAAATTTAAAAAACATATACTAATTAAATTAAAGAATTTTAATTTTATTTTTAATTTTAGGATTGATAAATTGTAAAAATAAGATTAGTCAAAATGTTGATTTGGAAAATTTAGAAAAAAGTCAACTATTTTCATTAGAAATTTGTTCTAGTAGTTGTGAAGCTGGTAAAAGTAGTATGGATTACTATTGTAGGTTTTTACCATATAATACAGTAAGAGATGTTTGTTCTACCATTTCAGAAAGACTACAAACTGAAGATGGTCTATCTGCTTGTATTGATTGGTGTCATTTTTTATTTGGTAAAAAATAGTAAAAATAAAACTTTTGATCCATATTTTAATAATATTACCAACCATAAACACAATAATCTTGAAAACATTTATCTAATCTAGTAATTTTTCCTACATTTTTCAATGAAACACAATTATTTACACAGACACTAATACTATTTAAATCTCTACCAAAAATACAAATAAAATTTAAAATTATTAGAATTATTAAACTTTTAAATATAGTTTTCATTTTCTGATCTCTATAAATTCATTAAAATAATGGAAATTAAAATATCTATTTAAAAAAATTGGAACTTAGAACAATTAATTAGTAAAATTTGTAAAAAATAATAATACCAATCATTTTTTATCATTTATTAAAAATTATTGTAAAATTGGACTAAATTGGAGATTCACAAATTGAAATTTATGTAATTAATCTATAAAATCTATTATAGATCCTATTTCCAATCAAAAAAAAAATGATAAAAACAAGGGTGTATTTTGTGGGTTGACAATAATATTTTAATATTCAATAATTTTTTATTTTAATTTTAAAATAAAGAATAAATCATGAATGAACAAATAATGAAAATTATATAATTACTAGAATACATTGAATTTGCAGATGAACTATGAGTAGTTGAAGATTCTTCTCCATCTTCACCTATTTCTTTACCATTTTCATCATGATGTACTGTTTCTTCAGAACCTGGAGGTAAAGTATTTTCATTATTACCAGCACCACCCCAATTTCCACCATTATTACCGCCAGATGATTTACCAGATACTGCACCAGCACCACCACCTTCAAAATCGGTATATTCAATATCTTCACTATTGAAATCATCAATAAATTTACCAGTGGTATTTGGAGACTCTTTACGAACTCTAATGGTTAAAACTTGATCTTCATGATTTAGACATTTAACTTTATATAATCCAGGAACTCTAAATGGATAGGAGAATGAATAGGATGCTGTCAATGGACCACTATTAAATCCTTGTTCACCTTTTGGTACATATACAGATTCAACATTATGTTCTTGACCTTTAACATAGGGAAACATTATAGTATCATCTTGATTTATTGTAATTGTTGATGGTGTAACTTTATCGTCCCATTTCATAACATGTTGTTTACCTTCAACTGAATATAAACCAATTATTAAAACTATTATAATACAGTATATTTTCATTTTTCTCAAAATTAGTAATAATAATATTATTATTATTTAAAAAATTTTTTTTATTAAATATCATTGTCAATCAATTTCTCAAAGATAATTCAATTATTCCTTTGAATTTTATATAATAATTTTAAAATACCCACATTTTTTTTTTTAAAATAACACTAATTGTCCACAAAATTAAATACACAATTGAAATATTTTGAATAATTCCAATTGAGTAAATTATTTTAAAACAATAGAGACTTTTTCAAAGTTGAATAGTAAATATGGAAAATGGATTTTTTAAATCTAATCATCTAGATTATAATATTGATTATATGATATCATAAAGAATTTTATAATAATGATTAGTAAAAGTTAGATAATTTTGATAAAAGTGTTCATTCTAAAAAGAAAATTCTAAAAATGTCTTTTCATTGAAGTAGCAATAATCCAAAATCCATGTTTTTAGAATAGGTTGGGGTTTTGGATTGTGTTATTTTTCCACAAATTATCATAAATTTTTATCCATATATATGTGTGTGTGTGTTTATCACTTTTTTTAAGGTTTAAAAACAAAAAAGAAACAATTAACTATTATTGGAAATTATTGATATTCCAATTTTATTTAATTTCATTCCATTTAATTTAAAATTTTAAACAATCATCATTTTTTATTTAAAAAAAACTAGTGTACAAAAAAAGATATTTATTTATTTAACTTTTAATCAACATATATATTTATTTATAATAATAATGAAAAAATGAAATGTATTTATTCAACAAATAAAGAAATATCATTTATAAATAAAATAAAATCAATATTTAAAAATATTAATAAAAATAATTATAAAAATAATAAATATAATAATAAAAATATAAAAGAAAAATTTACAAAAAATGGAGAATTTATAGTACCACAATATCTATGTGGAGCTAGTAAATGTAAATCCAATCAATTAAAAAATAATAATATAAATATTGTAAAAGAATCACCAAATATAACATCAAGACAAAATAACTTTGAAAATTGGTTTGTTGAAAAACAACCAGAAGATTGGGAAATTAATTTAAAATATCTTTGTAAATGGAAATGGAGATCAAAAATGGATCTTTGCTTTAAAAGATATAAAGTTACAAGAGGTAAAATTCCAAATTTTGAGGAATTATATAAACATTTTGAACAACAAAAATATATTGAAGATTTATTAGATAATGTTAACTCTAATGATTTTAATGAATTTTGTGGTGCTGATTTTGAACAAAAATATCAAGATGAAGAAGAAACAATTAAAGTTAATTTTGAAGATGAAGAAGAAGAAGTACAAAAAATTTCATGTTCAATGTGTTCATCGCAAATTATAATAAATTCAAATAGTATTTTTTAAAAACTTTCCCTGATTCTCTATTTGAGATTGCGTTTTATTTGAAAAACTTATGTTATGATTGTTTTTTTATAATTTTGATTGTTTAACATTTAAAATATTAAATAAGAAAGGTTGTTGTTGTTTATCTTCTTCAACAGTTGGAATGAGTTTTCTTGGATTACAAATATTTTTTGGATCAAAGATTTGTTTAATCTGACGATAGGCACCAACCCAACCATTGGTAGCATAACGTGTCATCCAGGGTACATGTTCATAACCAACACCGTGATGATGTGAGATTGCACCGCCATGTTTCAAGACAATATCAGTCATTAATTTCTTACCTTGAACATAGTTACTCAATTCCTTTTCAGAATTTTGTTTGGATGCAAAGATAAAGTACAAACAAACACCGTTACTGTAGGTATGTGAAATATGTGCACAAATCCAAGCTGGAATACCTTGTTGTTTGTAATGTTCTACAAATGCAGCTTTAGCCTCTTTCCAAAGTGGTAAGAGATTAGTCCAACTTACAGTGGTCTCTGCGACATCGACCCACAAGTTATTACCCAACAAGAAATCTCTGATATATGGTAGATCATATCTCTTTTCTGCCCAAGTCTTACCTGGAGCTTGACCTAGAGAGAATGCAGAATTCTTTGACAAATAATCAAAAACAGAGGCCTTGTGGAAATCTACAACTTTTTTAGTACCTTCAAAACCGATAATACTTAAACAGACGTTATTGAAATCAAAAGATCTAATGTAGTAGAGATACTTTTTAACAGCTGCACTCATGAATTCACTGAATGCACCTCTAGATGGTTTAGATGCAAAACTGAGTTTAGTTTCCTCGGGGTCATAGATACGAGTCATAGTAGGTAAGACATCAGATCTACGAATTTGTTCGAGAGCTGAGGTGGCATGAGTAAAGGATGGGAATAGGAATCCGTAGTATTCGACAACTGGTGGTATGGTGTGGACTTTCATTATAGCCTCTGTAATGATACCTAATGTACCTTCACTTCCGAGGATAATGTGTTTGTAGTTGATACCTGCTCCTGCTCTGGCACCGTTTCTAAGTTCAAAAGTACCTGTTGGTGTGACAGTTTTGAAACTTACACACATGTCTTCAATGTCGCCGTATTTGTCAGATTGATGTCCACTGGAACAGGTAGCTAGCCATCCTCCCAAAGTTGAGAATTCAAATGAGTCTGGGTCATGTCCCATAGATACACCGTGTTTGTGTAATTGTTGTTCGAGATCTGGTCCCATTACACCAACTTGAATGCATGCAGTCATCTCACGTCTGTCAACCCAAAGAACTTTATTCATACGTCTCATATCAACAGAGACAGTGAAACGTTCTTGACAAACTGGTTCACATGCACCAACGATATTAGAACCACCTCCATAAGGTATAACAACTACATTATACTTGTGAGCCAATTGAACTAGCTTTTCAACTTCCTCATGAGAATGTGGGAACACTACCAAATCAGGTGCCTGTTTAATCTGTCCAATACGAAGTCTAACCAAATCTCTCAATGATTTACCATAGGTATGTGTAATTCTTGCAAATTTATCATCCTTTAGTTGATCAGCTGAGAAGAATGACTTTATCTCTCTCATAAACTCTGGATAGGGTTTAATAGCATTCAATTGAATTTTCTCCCATTCAACTGATGGTGTCTCTTCCAAATCAGTACCTGATTGACCACTAATTGTTAACTCTTTCTTGATGAAATTTCTCAATGATGGTAATGGTACTGCTGAGTATTTCTCTGTTGTAATTGCAATATCTCCACTTGGTTTAATTAAATGTAAAAATTTTCTTGTATCTCCCCATCCATTCCATTTAATTTGTTCATAAATATCCTTTTGTTCTTTTGGATAATTATTTAATTCATTATTTGATCCCATTTTTGTTGTTTCTTTGCCAAAGAAATCTCTAAAGTTTAAAAAACAATGATGAAATTTAAAAAAAAAAAAAAAAAAAAGAAAAAGATATTTCAAAAAAAAAAAAAAAATAAAAATTTCATTTTCAAATCGCATATGGTATGACTCGATTCATTCCCTTTTTGTGCAATTAATTAATTTTTTTGTTCCCAAAATTTTCATTTTCATTTTTATTTAGAAATATATATATATCTCTAGATAAGTTTTAAAATGACAGAAGAAGGTAAATTTAAAATTGGTATTATGGGAGCAATGAATGAAGAGGTTAAATCGATTAGAGAGAACTTTACAGATATTACGACAGAAACTTTTGGAAAAAGAGAATATACAACAGGTAAATTACAAGGTATTGATACAGTTCTTGTATTTTCAAGATGGGGAAAAGTTGCAGCAGCATCAACAGTAACAACATTACTTCACCATTACAAGGTTAATTGTCTAATTTTTATTGGTGTTGCAGGAGCACTTTCACAAGATTTAAATGTTGGTGATATTGTAATTAGTGATCAATTATTTCAACATGATATGGATGCTAGACCATTATGTGAAAAACACCAAATACCTCTGACAAATGATCGTTTATTTAAATCAAATGAAACTCTTGTACAAAATGCCACAAAATCAGCAGCACTTTTCATTGCTAGTATAAACCAAACATTAAGTGCTATAACTAGAGAGAAATTTTCAATTATAGCCCCAAAAGTAGTTACTGGTAAAATTGCAACTGGTGATACCTTTATTCATCAATCTTCTCAAAAATTGGCTTTAAAAAATGATATGCCTGATACATTAGCTGTTGAAATGGAAGGTGCTGCTGTTGCACAAATCTGTCACGACTATGATATACCATTCGTTGTTTTAAGAACAATCTCTGATAAAGCTGATCACAGTGCAGCAATTGATTTTCAAGCTTTTATAAGTGAAGTCATCCCAAAATATGCTAGTGGTATAGTAAATGAAATGTATAAACAAATGAAATTAAATTAAAAATTTTTGTCCCTGCAATTGGAACTCCTTTTTTATCTAATACTTTAACACTCAACTTTTTATCAAATTAGTTTGAGAATAAGATATTATTTTTTTTATAATTTAAATAATAAATAAGAATATTAATAAGTAGTTCTATAGTAGTTCTTAGAATACTAAATGGTACATTTAGAAAATTACTTGGGTTACAATAATGAAAGAAACTGTGAAAAGAACTTGTTTGGGAGTAGCTGGTGAGTACCCCTGCTGCAGATTTAGTTTTGTTTTATTTATGAGGTAAAGATTATGAAATAGATGAAAAACAGAAATTTTTCCATTTTACACAGATTTATCTTATCTTAATACTTACCATATTCCAAATAATTAAAATCTTATATAAATAAATTTATATTTATAATTAATTTATATTAAAATTTAAAATTAAAAGGAATGTTAGGAATGATTATCTAAATTGAGAATAAAAGTAAAAATAAGATTTTCAAATAAAAATTTGAATAATAGTATGAATCAGGAGTGAACATTCGATCCACTTAATGAACATTGCAATTGATTGAAAGAAAAAATATGAAATTTCATTGACTGAGTTTTATATTTTTTATTTTATTAACAAAGTCTAAAAAGATCTTCGAATTGAAAAAAAAAATGTTATTTTTTTAGAATAATTGGTTCCGACCAGAATAACAACAACATCTTCTATATTAATTATTAATCCATTTGCTAATAAAAAGAAATCTAAGACTGAAATACACATCTTGCAAGTCATTAATTCACAGAATTAATTAAACTTGGAAACATAAATAGGGGAGGTTAATATATCACCACAACCTCCTTGTGTTTATAAAAAAATTTTTTTTTTTTTTAAAAACTATTTTTTTTTTTTTTTCTTCCCTGATAGAACATTTTTATGTGTGATTTTTTGATACAAATAATAATAATTAGTAATAACAGAAACTCATGACAACCAACGTAAATCTTTTAAACCAAAACAATTTTATTTCAAATAATTCTGTTTCTTCTTTCTATAATTTTCCTCAATCCAATATTAATAATAATCAAATTAATATCAACATTCCAGAGAAATTAGGAAGTGACTATACTACTTTGGAAGAAGGCATGTTTAGTTCCGAAACTAACAACGGAGGTACTTCTAATTGCTTTGATTATTTTGATTGGTAAAGTATTCATATCTCACTTTATTTTATACTTCATCACTTTATGTCTTATCATATTTTTTTTTTTTTTTTTGATAAACAAATCTTTGTGTTAAGATTAAGGGAAAAAATTTTATAGTTTCTAATATATTATTTTATATTTTTTTTCTTCTTATAGGTGTACTGGAATCATTAATAATGGTAATAACCTAAATAATAATAATAACAATATGAACGGAACCAACAATTGGTCATCACCACCTTTAAATTCATCAAATAGTATAAAAAGTAATGATTTATTACAACAACCACAACAAGGTTCTCAACAACAGGTACCACAACAAATCCAAATTCAAATCCCTCAACAACAACTACAACAACATCAATGTACTTCTAACACCTCAACACCAAACATCTCATCACCTTTACCTGTTAATGATAACAATAACAATAGTACCTTACCATACTTTTTCCAATTTGTACCAAATTATGGTATGGTTTTAACACCAAAAGCAAATAATATCCTCCCACCACAAGCATGGCCTCAACAACAACAACAACAACAACAACAACCAATTCAACAAGTACCACAATTACAATCACAACCATCACAACAACAACAACAACAACAACAACAACAACAACAACAACAACAACAACAACCACCATCAATTCAGCAACAAATTCAACAAAACCAACAACAAATTCAACAACAACAACAACAAATTCAGAATATTCCAAATAATCCATCTTCTAATTTAATGTTTCAAAATTTTATGAAGATTAACAATCAATTACAAATACAAGTTCAATATCCACAATCTCCACCATTGACAAGTACTTGTATACAACCATCTCAACAACAACTACTCTCACAGGCACAAATTCAATATCAACAGCAGTTACAACAACAACAACAACAACAACCACAACAACAATATCAAATTTCTAATTTTGATTTAACTGCATTAAAGGGACAACCAAGTGTAGAGATTGGTGATAGTGATAATGATAACTCAGATTTGATGAATCACATTAAAAAATTAAAAAGAACAACCCCAACATCAAATAATGTTTCATCCACTCTTGCAACATTACCAATTCCAACATCTGCTTCATCATTAATCCTATCTGATAATTCATCACCAGAACAATCAAGTGCATACACTTATTCACCTTCTGCATCACTATCACCACCTACTGTTATCTATGATAATAGTGGAAATCATACAACTGTACAACAACAACAACAACAACAACAAAATAATAATTTAATTATTAATAATTTATCAAATCATTGGGAAACTGGAATTGAACCAGATACATTAAAGAAACAAAATGAAATTCTCAAGCTGTTATTTGTAAAATCATCAATGGTATTTTTTGAAAATTACTCTGAAGTTGGCAAACATCAAGCTTGTTGGAATCTTACTGATCCAATGCACAGAAATTATTACCAATCCATTCAATTTAAACTACCAAATGGTACTGGTAATGAACAATTACCAATTACCAAAGTTGATGAAACCAATGGTGTTGTTGACTCTGAGAAATTGAATTACTTTATGAAGTTACCATGTGCCTACGAGAACTATCGTATCTATATTCATCCATCTCTTGGTTACTCTGGAAATGCTAAAAGATTCAAACAATTACCAGATTCCAATGAAAATGCTCTCATTTTTGATGGTAATGTTTATGATGGCTCTTTGAACCCAATCTATTCATGTAAGATTTGTACAGAGTACTATCAAACTAAATCCTATTTCTCCGCAAACCCCAATGCAAAAGGAAAGGTTTTGTTGGTTAAAAATAACATTCTTACCAGAGTCAAAGATGGTAGCTTCTCTCTTTCCTTGAAACCAATGTGTTGTAGTGGACACAATAGTCAACTCCCTCTCTATTTCCACTTTACCCTTACTAATCCTTCTACTGGTAAAGTAGTTTTACAATCTCTCATCAATGTCAACGTTAAACAATGGAAGAAATCTCAACCAAACAAACAAAACAAAAGAAAGAGAGAATCTAATTTTAGTAATACTACTGGCAATAATTCATCTGATGATGAATCTAGAGATTAAATATCAAAACAAAACACCTCTATCCTCTTTCCTCAATTCTCTATCCTCTTATCTATCCTGTTTACATTTTTATCCATTTAAAATATATATTCTTACTTTGAAAAATAATTTTTTGTTCTCAGAGAACAAAAAATTGATTCTTTTTTCACTTGTATTACAAGATCTATTAATTCTAACTATCTATTTATAGTATTGACATTTAAATATTCAATAAACCTTTAATTTTATCAGAAAATTGATTTATAAAACCTGCATCTTTTTTAAGTATTTGCTTTTTGGTATTTTCCCATTCTTCCTTGTTTTCCCATTGTGACTGTTCTGTAAATTGAATTGAAGAATTTTCTGTATTATCATAAACATTAGTTATAGAATTTTTAATATCTTCAGAAACTCTTTTCATATAAGCTTCTGGGTTAGTTTTCATTCTATAAATAATAATTAAAATGGGTATATTAATATTTATATAATTTCATATATATTATAAAATGAGATTCACATACAATGTTGAAGCTTCAAAATTTAAAGGTGGATGATTATATTTATCTGGATTATGGAAAATACTCTTTATATAACATAATATATGAGCAATCATATATTTCTCTGATGCCCAATCTGGGAATTGATGTGATAAATCAATATCACCTTCTGTACTAATTAATGGGTGAAATATATTGGTTGTAAATTTAACTGTTGGTATAGTTTTTGGAAAACTATTTTTAATATATATATAAAAAGATGTATTAATATATTTTAATTCATCTTTCTCTCCTTTTAATAAAGATAAATTACTCATCTGGTATTATAACAATAAATTTAATAATTGCAGATCTATATATTCTATTTCTAATAAATAATACACAATGCCATTCTATTGAAGATAAAGAGTTTGTGAAATTAGAATAAAAATCAGAATTGTATAATTTTTCAAATTTAAAATCATACCAAACATTGAATTAAAAGATGGTATAACATACAATCCTCTAATTAGTAGTTCTGATAGCTTTTTACTATATATATTATAAACGTTAGAATATCTCTCATTCTAAAACAAGAAAAGGATTTTTTGAATTTAAACTTTAGCTTTGCTTTACATTAACATACTATTCATATATTAATCTATAATTTGAATTTGATTCTGCTTTTAAAGTATCATTTGTTTCATTGTTGTTACTCATTTTTACTGATTTTTAAATTAGGATACAAAATGAAAAAAACTTTTAAAAAAAAAACATCTTTTTCTTTTTCTGAGATCATTTCAAATGAATAATAATCTACCTGTAATAATATTAAAATTTATATTAAATAGACAATTAAATTATAGATTTAAAAATGAAATTTCAAACTATTTTAAAAGTTTATGTAAATGGATAAATCTTCACATGTTAATTTGTAAAGAATGGAATGAAAAAGTGATCCCAACTTTGGATTACCCTAGATTATATCTAAGAAACAATAATTCAATATCTCTTATAGTACGTTTTATTATTAGGGGTAAGTTTAAACTATATTTATTCTATTTAAAAATTAAAATTTAATATCAAAAAAAAATAGGTATTAGATTTCCATTTATATCAATATGGTATCCAGAATTATCAGAGGATAAAAATAACTTGATATTTGATAATACGAATTATCCAAATTTAATACCATATATAACACATTTGAATACTAGTCAATTTGAATTAAAAATAAGTGATACACAATACCAATCACTTTCATGGTTATCCATTAATTTAACTATACCATCACAATTAAATAATCTAGATAACCTATTAGAATCTATAAACAGCCCAAAATTAAAAACATTGGAGGTAACTCTACCACATGGTTCCAATTTAGAGAAATTACATTCTCTAAAGCGATTGACTTTGGAACAATTGATTATAAAATCCCCAACCTATAATTCCACTTATCTAGCTAAAAATCTAAGTGTATACATTTTAGATATTAAAAATAGTCTAGATAGACTATCATTAACGAATACTAGAGTTAATGTTACTGAATTAGAAAAGATAATCTCAAGTACCTATTTGAGATCATTTTCTTTTAGTGGTTTAATAACTGGTACACAATCAGAAAATTCAGCATTATCTTTAGATACACTATTTTCAATACTAAAAACCAATCAACAAATTCAACAATTTCACCTGACATCCATGTGTTGTGAAGTTTCAAAACACATCATTTTACAACTATTAAATGAAAATCGATTTATAATCTATCTCAATTTAGATGTTAATGTTAAACTAGATGCAAAGAATCCAATAGCACTTGGATATACATTTATAAATAATACATTAATGTCACTACAGACATCCAATAGAATAATGATTGATATTCTCAATCAACATTGGAAATCATCAAGTCTAAAATCACTAAGATATACTACTATTCTCAGGCATGAATATCATTTTGAATTTTCAAAATATCAAACTATTGATAAACTATATCTTTCATTAGGGGATCACAATCAAATTGAAAAGGTATTCAACGGTATTGTAAAAAATCTTCATAATCTTAAAAAGTTATCATTGATCCTATCATTTAGAGAAACAAATGGTGATCATTTACCTGATTTCTATGATCAAATAATGTCATTAACATCTTCACAAAATCTACATAAACTCAGTCTCCATGGTATAAATATACCAACATTTCAATTGATTTAAATTTTTTTAACATTAAGTCATCATCACTTAAATCATTTAAATTCCAATCCACTAACAAATACTATGGTGATATATCAGAAGAGAATCTTGCTAATAATCTCATTTATTCTCTATCTCATTGTACATTTTTGAAAAAACTCAATTTGAATATACCAAATTTCAGATATCTACCCAAATTGATTTTTAATATTTTGGAGCACAATGAAATTCTACAACAATTTGGTGTCAATGATATAGGTTACATTAGTGACGCTGATAAACTTTCAAATCTAATTAGAACCAACAAAAGTTTAATGTTTTTAAATTTAGATAAATATAATCCTTCACTTTATCTAAATCCAAATATACATTTATATAATCAAAAATTACAGTTAAATAAATAATAATAAATTTTCTATTTTATTTAAAAAAAGAAAATATAGAATTTGATGTATTTGTAGTTTTAAAATTATCAAATAAAGTTTGTTCAATTAGAGGATAGGAATCTATATATTTTCCCATACAATAATATTGTAATTTTAAATTATTTGTAATGGCATTACATAGTTGTAATACTTTAGTGTGAGATAGAGAAACATCAGAGAAACTTTGTCTAAATGATAGATATTCTATATTGTTTTGGGATTGAATGATTGAAATTAAAAGGTCACCTAAAACAACTCCATATTCCATTGATGATTCTTGGAATGAGAGACTAAGGGATTTTAAAGTTCTATTACTTGAAATTATATTACCAAAATGTTTAAATTGTAAAGCTTCAAAACTGGTTAGAGGTTCGGTAATATAAAAATCCAAAGAGACAACCTCAATTGTTGGATGTTGACTATTAAAAAAATCTAAAATTAAATCTGTTGGAAGAAGTTTTTGAAATTTAATCTCTCGTAGTAATTGAACTGATTTTAGATGATTAAAGAATTCTAACCACATTCGAATAGTATTTCTATCTTGTTTAATTTCATTATAATTTTCAAATGCATAACTATTAATTTCTATTGCTATCAATTGTGATAACAGATTATGAGGGATAATTTGATTAGTCATTGGGAAAATGGATAGATATCTAATTTGGTAATGAACAGATACCAATTTATCCACTAACCTTGGTGAGAGACTAATTGGTGAATTTATACCAATCAGTGTGGAATTCCAATCCCAATAACCAAGAATCTCTGTTGAATTATTAGAAGTCAATGAAAGAATATTGGTATTCATAAACCTCATTTCAGAACCAGTAATTCTAGTATCAACCTCTAATTTTAAATCGGTAACAGTTTGATTAACAGATAGAAATTCAATAATACTATCCATTAATACAACTGACATTTTTGAAATTAAAACTAAATTCTGTATACTATTATTGTGTGCTAAACTATTCCGCAGTAGTTCATTAAAACCACTACTATTATAATTAATATATTCAAAATTCTCCAAAGTTTTGGTAGATTTTAAATATTGTGATATCGAATTAAAATCAACATTTGTATTATGAAAAACTAGTGATTTTAAATGAATAAATTGATAATTTAAAATTTCCAAATCTCTATTGTTAACGTTTATAAATACTAATGTTTTCAATTTGATTAGTTGTTGTAATTGGTATTTATCAAAATCATTTAAATATTGATTTAATTGTACATTATCAATAGCATAAAACTGTATTGATTCTAATTTTGGTAAAATGATAACTCTTTTACTTAAAAATCTTAAAATTTCAGAGATATTTGAACTACTGTTCAAATACAATGATGAAACATTTGTAAATTCTATATTACTATTATCCGGTGGTTGATAATTATCTTCTTCTTTTGTTTTTTTCTCTTCTTGTCTTTTAAATGAATAATATTTATATTTATCAATACTATCATCATCACTATTATCACTACTATTAGGATCTTTAAATTTTAAATCACATAATTGTATGATTTGTTGAAATAACTTTTGATTATCAAAGTCAACTTTAAAACCATTACACGCAATTTTAAATCTAAATCTTCTAGATATATGATTACTAGTTGAATAATGTAATCTTCTAATAGTACTTTTTAACTGTTTACTACTACCAAATTGAATAATAGGATGATCCAAAAGTGGTATTATTTTATCTCTCCATTCTTTTGAAACTTGCATATATTTAACAAGTAAATGTATTATTTGCTTTTGATTATCATCCCTAACTACAATTATATACTTTAATATTTTTATAAATATTAAATTACAAAATTGAATCATTATTTAATAAAAAATGAAATAATTTATTAAACATTGGTTTAAAATGATGAGAAGCAAAAAAAAAACAACACAAAAATAGACAAAGAAAAGTAGTAATTTATATCAAAATATGATTAATATGAAATTATTTATTTAAATTATTTTGGAGATTCAGTACTATTACTATTTGGTGGTGTAATAGGTGCAGTAGAATCAGAAGGTTTATGAGTAATAGTATTCATTGTAAAAGATAATTTCAAAGTACTTCCATTTTCCAATATCATATTATTCAAATCCATAAGAGCTTCACAAGCTGATCTTGTATCTGCAAATTCAATGAGACCCATTTGTTTCTTACTTTCCACACCAGGTTTATTTGGAAAGAATTTAACAGCAGTTGGAGTATACTGACATGATTTGGCACACAATTGGATAAGATCATCTTCAGAAAAAGTAATGGGTACATTTAAAAAGTGAAGTGTTGATGATGGCTTATATGGATTCTTTGTAATTGGTGGATAAATATTTTGAAATCTATTAAATTTTGATTGTGTATAATCTAATAAAACCCTTTGTTAGTTTGTAAATTTTAAAAAAAAATATATATAATAATATAATATAATACCTTTAGTTTTATCAGAATCAGCTATATAAAGAAACTTTGTAAATTGAACAGTTATATTTTGACCATAGATTGGAGTTTGATTTAGACATTGTTGTGCAATGGAAGCTTGCATATTAGTTGACAATTGAACCAAAGCTGAACCTTTGGTGGTATGGAGTATTTTAATTTTTAAAATATTTCCATAGAGACAAAATAGATTGAAAAGTTTATCACTGTCCAGATTTTCCTCTGGTAGTTTTTGTACTATTAGTACTGTGAATTGGTCGGCACCACTCATACCAACAGCACCAACTGCCACTGGTATTCCATGTGGTGGAATGTGACTATACATGTAGGCACTGGCAGCTGTTGATGGTATTCCATTTAGAGGTGGTGGGGGAGGTGAGAATCCAACTATAGTACCGGCTCCATAGGGACTCAAGAATCCACTACTACCGGCACTGGTTGGAGGAGGTGGTGGTGGTACAACTACACTACCTACACTGGGTTGTGATGAAGTTGCACTTGAACTTGTTGTGGTTGATGTGGTTGATGTTGGTGGTTGACCTGGTGGTGGTGGAGGTGGAGGTGGTGAAAATCCAGCAGTCACTGCTGATCCGTCTAATATTGGTGGTGGTGGTGGTTGTGGGTAGTAATTCAAAGTATAATCTGCTGTTTTGTCGTCGTTTTGTTTTACATTTAATTTATTTACACGTGCAAACTCTATTTGTAATTTACAACTTCCAGTATAAATATCTTGACCATTTAATGCTTCTTTTGCTGTCCAAGCTGAATATATTGAATCAAATCTAAATTATATTTTATTTTTTTTCATTTGATTTATAAGAAATAAATAAAAAAAAAAAACAGAAAGTTAATCATTAGTCTCGATAGATCCATGTTGATAATGAACTTACTCTACAAAAGCTTGTAAACCATTTTTTTGGAAAATAACAATTCTTAAGACTCTACCATAGTTTGACATTATATATAAAAGGGTATGAGTTGTAACTGGATATATTGGATTTAGTATAGATAATAGTAGTATATTTTGATTGTATTGTTGCTGTTGTTGATGTGAATTCTTTTTAACTAATCCACTACCACTACTACCACCACCACCATATGCTACAGAATTATTTACTACAGTCTTTCCATTGTTTAAATGTTGTGATCTAGAATATGAAAATGTTATTCTTTGACCATGTATCACAAATGCTGATTTGTTATAACCTTTATTAATTATCCTACTAGATGCTTCTAATGATTCCATTTCAATTAATGCTTGTCCATTATTTATTAAACAAACTATTTTTATCTGTATTAATATTAAACTCTTCAGAGGTTTTTTATGTTAAAATGTATCTATACTAACTTGAAACCACTTTACCATAAGGTGCTAATAGATTTAGTAGTTCAGTATCATTTGCTGATATTGGTAAACCTCTACAATGTAAAACTGCAGATGGTTCTAAATAAGTTTCAACCCCACCACCAACACCTCTATCGGATTTAAATCTTTTATAATCGCTATGTACATTGGCATAAGATTCATCATAATATAAATCTCTTTTCTTCATATCTCCCATATTGTCTGTTTGAAATCAATCTCAAATCTCTCTATTTTAATATGATTAAATTTATAAAAGATGTAAAAGATAAAAAAAGAAATACTTTATGAAAAAATATTAAAAAAAAAAAACATAAAAAAATCTTGTTAATTAAATTGGTTTGGGTTGTTTTGACACTTTGGATTTATTTTGAAGATAAACTATTAAAAAACATTGATTTTGATTTTCCTTTACTAGTTGTACCTGTATCTACTTTTTTACTTGAACTAACTGAAACAGATTGTTTTCTTTTATGTTCAGGTACAGTTGTAGTTGTAGTCTCTTTAGTTGATGATGATAATGAAAAAAATGATGATTTACTAGTAATTGTACCACTACCATTACTAATATTATTATTATTATTATTAGATGTTGTATCATTACTATTAATATCAATAGTTTGTAAAAATGAATCATCTCTAAAACGTAAAGTTAAAACTGAAGGTAAATCATTATTTGTTATTATTGTTGAATTATTATTATTATTATACATTTTATGATCTTCTTTTGAACCCCAATCAACTTTTGACATTTGAAATATCTTTATAAACTTTTCTTTATCCATTTGACTTTTCATTATTAGAAAATAAATTGATTTCTCTGTTGTAACCAATAATGAATTTTTAAAAGCTAATATAAAATTAATTAAAATTAATTCAAAGAAAATAAATATATTGATACTTACTAAAAATATCTAAAACATCAATAAGTTTAAGTTTTTCAGTAATTGAAACATTGGAAATGCTCCAAATTCTTTTACTGATACTAAAAGTTGATTTTTGAGGTTTTTGGTATAAAAATACAATAGAGTCATTAAATAGATAATAACTGATAGTTTGTGACTCAACACGATATTGAGGTGGAAATACAAAAGATTCAGAGAATTTCTCACGATCTTGTGGTTTGGAAGCGGCTCTGGCTCTTCTGATCTTTTTGAGAATTTCATCTTCCATTTTACATGGGAAGACACTGTGAAGTGTACATTCACCGTCTATATACAGCTTTCTATGTGGCTCTGCTAATTGAACTTTATCTACAAGAGTATCCTGTAGCAGAAGAACTCTATTGAAATTTTCATCGTCTCTTTTTGCCTCATTTATAAATATAGTGGTGTCTTTGATAACTTGTATACACCTTGATAAAAGTTTACTAATCATGTGATTGTCAGAAGGACACGTTTTCAAAAGTTCATTCAAAAGCAACACATATCTTGGTAGTCTTTGAACTGGCATTATAAGCATACTGGCAAGATCCAGTCCATTACATCTCTGATCAGTCTGTTGTTTCTGAAGAAATTGATTTACAGCTGACTTCTTTTTCAGACGATTAAGAGTCGTAACAGCACTGTCATATCCAATGATATAGGTACTGTACATTTTAAAATTCTCTTGATTATTATTGAAAATCTCTGTAATCTCTCTAGTAGATTCCAAAGATGTTATATCATGTCTCTGTACAGATTGACTTAGCATCGTAGTTGTAGTTACAATAGTTGTTTTTCTATGTGCTTTAGTAGTTCCAACGGTAGTCTTTATAGTAGTTGGTGTAATTGGAGGCACTTCAGTAACCCAATTAAATGAATTATAGGTCAATGCTAATTCTCTAAAAAACTGTTGATGAAACTCTGCCAGTGTTTCAATATTTATAAATAACTGTTTTTGATCAACTTCCTTTATCAATGACTTTGCAATCATAGGTTCCATAAAAACCTCTAAAACTACAGATAAATAATTTACATAGGTTCTCTCTGTCTGTATAATTTCCTCAAGTATTAACTCTCTTTGTTTCTTAAGTTTTGGATCTTCTGCTATACCATTAGATTGTGAATTTCCCATTTTTCTAAACCTTTTAAATACAAATAATTTAAATAAATAAAAGGTTGAGATATAAATGTTTTTTTTTTTGTTTTGATCAGATTTAAAATAAAAAAAAAAACATTTAACTTTAAGATTTCAAAATGGCATTTTTACTGTGGGTTTGTGTGTAATGAAAACTCCCTCGAACAATAATCATAATTTAAAAAAAAACATATCTGACTTATAAGATAATTAATTTTTTTTTTTTTATTTGAATTTTGATTAATGTGTGGTGTGAGTGTGTTTGGGGGTTTTAAATTTATAAGATTGTAAAAGTTACAGATTCGTTTGAGAATTGGTCACCATCATTTGTGACTTTAACTATAAGATTTCTATTTGAAAGTAATTCATGAGATTGAGGTACATGACAAATAATGGTACCTTTTTCATAGAATTGTGCCTGTACGCAATGGCCATTAAAGGAGACTTTCAAGTCATCAGATTTTGAGAAATTGCTACCTAATACCACCACTCTAGTACCCAAAGGTCCAAGAGATGGGATAATCTCAGTAATGCTAGGAGGTAGAGGTACATCTTGTTTATCAGTCAGATAAATGGTATGACTGAAAACCTCAACTGGATCAGAGAGTACGACAGCATTTGGAAAACTCTGAAAATCATTACCAACATATCTCTTTAGTACAAATTTGAGACGAAATAGTGTTCTCTGTTGTTGGGAGGTAGTAAGAATCTTCAATTTCTTAAATGGTGCAAAAGTACCATTGGATATTCTCGATATCTTATTACCATCGAGGAAATTGGCAATCTCTGCATGATTGTCATTACGCAGTAGAGTAGCCTCTACAAAGTAATTTGAAAGATTTTCATTCTCTACATTGGGTCCACACAACATTATAGATGGGAATGGTTTTAAAATTCTCTGATAAACTGTACTTGATGGTGGTTGTCTTGCAATCTTTAAATAGTATGCATCTGGTCCTGTTAATCCACTATTATTATTATTATTATTATTTGAAGGTGTCATTGGTTGATTTAAAATATTACTACTACTTTGTATATGAGAAATTGGTTGTGATGATAATTGGTGTTGTTGTTGTTGTTGTTGTTGAGAATGAGAATGATGTTGAGTATGAGAATGAGAATGAGAATGAATATTATGGTGACTAGTTGGTGTTGATGGTTCATTGTATGGCATTTGTACAGGTGAGGATATTGGAGATGATAATAACTGATCATTTGGTACTAATCCAGATGAGTTTGTAAGATTTGGGAAAAGTGGTTGTATGGAATATCCAGATGAAATTAATGAAGGTGAATTTAAATTTGTATTATTATTTGTATTATTGTTATGAAGTTGATTTTGTTGAAAATTATTATTACTATTTAAAAATGTGGGGGTAATTTGATTTGTATTGGTACTATATTTTAGTGTGGTGTTGGATTGTGAGTTTATGGGATTTGGTAAAATTAGTGGAGGAGTATTGGATATGATACTGGTTGCCAAAATTCTTTTAATATCCAATACAGTGGTAGAATCCAATTGTAAAAGTGCCAATAAAACAGCAAGCATTTTTTTGGACATTTGTGAAAACCATTGATGGAAGAGTAACAGTTCATTCAAAGGTAAACTAACAATACCTGCAATGAAATGTATAATTTCAATGGGAATAGATGAGTCGAGATTGATAATCTTTTGAACATGGTAAAAAGTGTTGTTTAATGAGGAGTCACCATCTAAAGAGGTATTGAAAAACTTTAGTTTCTCAAAAGGTACCAATTGAAAGTATTCGTGTATTTTCAAGAGGATGTTAAACTGATACTGGGGTGTGCCAGGTGGAATGAGATTATTAGTCAAATGCAATAACTGTAAATAGGATATTCTAGCAAGTAGATTAGCCAACTCTTTAAAATCCATAAATAACTTGAATGCATGATTGTTGGCATCTTGATAGTATTGTGTCAGAAAATTCTGAAATGTGATCATCGGTATCATTTGTGGTATATCGCTAAACATTTTACTGAGAAGTGGGAATCTCAGATCCTCTGTGACATGAGGTTGTAATACTCTACAGAGAAAGAATATATGTGTCACTGATTCTTGTGCCAATGTCTCTAATGATGTCAATAGCTCTTTTAATTCCAATTGTATATCACCTGATACTATAAGATTTTCTGTATTATTATTGGTATTAAATGTTATACTTTGTTGTGGTTGAGTTGTGTTTGTTATTGTTGGTGATGTATTGTTATTTAAGGTAGGTGGATGATTAGATGGTTGTGCCAATGTTGAATTGGTTTGATTGAATATATTAGATTGATTTAGAAAATTACTGTTATTGTTATTATTTACATTATTGATCTGGTGTTGTTGCTGGTTTGCTTGTTGTTGCTGTTGAAATGCAAAGTTTAAATCGAGAGTTTGTGAAATTCTTATACTGTCAAATGGGTTAAAGTTATCATCTCCCATTGAGTGATTGTTATTATAAGGGTCAGACATAATTATATCATTAATGTCTGTAACCTATACTATACTAAACTATATATATATAATCTGTAATTAGGGAATGGGTGGTGCTGTTTTTTTTTGTTTTTTCTCTGAATGAAAAAAGTAAAAAACAATGGTGTGCTTGTTGTATAGATGACTTTCTATTATTAAAAATAGAATAGAATGAATTAAAAGGATGTAAACTGATATCAGTAATTAAGAGTTTTTTGTTTTGAATAAAAATCTATAACGGCCTAATAACTTTTGAAAGTATAAAAAAAAAAAAATTGAAAAAAATAAATAAAAAATTTTGAAATTCGAAATGTGATTGTTTTAATAAATATATATATTTAAACAACTATTTGATTGTAGGTGTTGGTATTAAATCACAATTTGCATATGCCGTAATATATATTTGGGAAAAAATAAGAATTAAAAAACTAATTTTTTTTTTAAAACCATTTCATTTCATCATATTTCTTAATAATTTCCATGACCCATTAAACTAATCAAAAAAAATAAGAATAATAATTAAATATACATAGATATTTTTTTTTTTTAAATGAATTAATTATATTTATTTTAGTTTTATTAGAAAGTGAGAGTGAAAAGAAGGGGATGTAGTGAATTTTTAAAAAAAAAGGAGGATCCTCCTTTTATTATTATTATTATATTAATTATTTGATCTGAAATCTCTAATTTCATTAATGATATCATTGGCTTTTCTTAAGACATCCATCATGGCTTTACAAGATTTTCTCTTGGAACTGATTTGAGGTGATTCTTCTAAAAGTTCATCAAAGAGTTCTTCCTTGTAGAGAGAAGAAACCAATTCATTTTGAATTTGATTTTTACTTTGGTTGACTAGGAAATGCATAATTGATTTTGGTACAGTATCTTTTACATTCTTTTTGACAATGTTAAAATAGGAGATTAACAATTCTCTAATCAATTCAGTTTCAAATTTCTCTTTGGAATTCAAGTCATCACTGGTTTTGATTACGGATGGTACTTGTGCTAATCTATCTGATCTACCATAGGCATCATATGGATTGTTATAAAATTGATTATTATTATACTGTTGTTGTTGTTGTTGTTGTAGTTGTTTAGATGACTGTTGTTGTAATTGTTGTTGACTTCCACCACCGGCCGAATATCCTCCAGATTGATTATGATTATTGGCATCTGGTGTAGGATTTCTAAAGAAACTGGTAAAGAATGATTGTGATTGTTGAGATTGTCCATCTATAGCCTGAGGTTGGCCTGGATTTCCAGTTTGTTTAGTATTCTGAACTGACATGGGAGGTTTAGTAGCTGAAGATGGAAGAGGTGGAGGATTTTGATTCTGACCTGGTTTACCATTTGGTTGAATACCTGAACTTGTGTATTTACCTTGTTGATTTGTTTGAATAGGTTGTGGTGTCCATACATTATTCAAAGCATTCTGACCTTGTTGTCCTAACGAATTCTGTTGCTCCATCTGTTGTTGCTTCGTCTGTTGTTCTTGCTGTTGTTTTTTCAGAATCAAAGCATCCAAAATTCCATCACCACCTACAAAATCAGGGTGATTAGTGTTTATAAAGGCAGTTTCAATCTTTATGAGATTTTCAATCATTACTTTGGTTGGGAATTTGTGTCTCTGTAGGAGATTATTGACAACCTCTATAACACGTGTTTTCAAATTCATAAAACGACTGAGTTCTTTGGCTTCCAATTGAGTTACAATTCTCTGAAGTTCATCATAGACGTATTCAACGCATTGAACACTGGGATCCTCTAGACGAGTAACCTGTTTCTTGACCAACAGTTCAAAACTAACCTCAGGGATAAAGAGTGCAGCTCTAGGACCAGTGGCATTTCTCATAGTGGTTCTAATGTCATTCAGAGAGATTCCATCCAGTGGATCGATATTATTTATACATTGAGCAAATATCTCATTGAAAATATAGTTTATACGAGCACCTCCATACAATTCGTTTGTTGAGAGTTCTGTAAGTTTACCGTCTATTGCAGCCTGGAAATTGTTGGAGAATATAGTGATAATCTGCAACAGTAATGCACCTTGGCTATTCTTGGTGTCGTACAGTGGGTCTCCATAGGTTGCCATCTCTTGTTGAACCTCAGATAGCATTTTATTGACTTTAACCTTGAGGTCAGGTAGACAATCTCTAATGTGGAACATTAACAACTTATTTAAAGTCTTACTGAGATAGGCAGTACCCGATCTATTAGCAATCGATTTGTAAATTGGATGGTTTTTAAAATACAACAATTCGGATTTCAGTGATTCTCTAATAGACTTTTTAGAGATGATATCCTCTTGTGAACGGTTTATAACACCAATGAAACCTAAGCTCAAAGGAATAACCTTACCAGTGAGAACCTCCATTGCATCAGTACCTTTATCCATAAGATCCAGTTTAGTAATGACACCAATGGTACGTTTACCCTCTGGATCAACTTCTTTTGCCAACTGAAGTGCATCAGAGTTTGCCAAATCCGTATTGGCAGGTGTTACTGCAAGTATAATGGCATTGGGTTTCTTTATATAGGCCATAACCATTCTTCTAATTTGTTGTTCTATATCTGTAGGTTGATCACCAACTGGTACCTTTGTAATACCAGGTAAATCCACCAATGTCAAATTAACAACATGTGGTGAATAAATCTTTAAATTAATTGGTTGTGCAGAAATACCCTTATTCTTTCCTGTCATTCTATCAGTATCCCTAATAATCTCTTCTCTAATCTCTGCAAAATCATAATACATGTCATTTGGTTTATGTAAAAATTCTCCCCATTCACTTGTTGGACCTATTTTGTTTATATATAAAAAAAATTAGTGTTAATAAACCTTAACTATGAATTTACAATAAAAGTGAACTCTAGTTCAAAAAAAAAGGGGGAAAGGGAATACCACTACCATCATCAGCTAAAGGTAAATGTGTTAATTGTAAAATTAAAGGTCTTCTAGTTACTATACCAGAACCTCTTGGTAGAAAGTCTTTACCGACTATATTTTCTAAAACTGAACTTTTACCAGAGGATTGGGATCCAACTACCACAATTTGTGGTAAATCTAATGGGTCAGATCCCAATGTATTAAATACATCTTGTAATTTATTAATAACTGGGATTAATTGATCCATAATTAATAAATAATTATATAAAATATATAGAAATTTAAAATAAAAATAAAATTAAAAAAAAAAAAAAAAAAAAATCAATTATTTTATATATGTGAGCGTTTTTTCACTTGGATTTTTAGGATTGTTTCTCTCTTTTTATTGAGTTGGCAATTATGTAATAAGTGAAATTTACTCTTTTTTACAATTTATATCTATTAAACGTTTATAATTTAAATTGTTAATATAGTTATAATTTAAAGAATTTTTGAAATTTGCAAACAATGAATCAATATTGGAAATATAAAATTCATTGAATAAAGATAAGATTATTAATAATGTTTAAAATGAAGTAGATTGTTTTTTGATTATTATAATTTGAATTTAAAAATTTTTTTTTTTTTTACATTTATTTTTTTTTCAGATATTATATATATATAAAATTACATGTTTGGTAACAATAAACAAAAAAAAAACTACCAAATCACCACCTAGTCAAGGTCAACATGAAGATGGATTGTTACAAGTTGAAAATGTTCCAGATATTGATTTAAGTGGTATTGATAAACTATTGAATAAAGAGATTAAAGATGATGATATTCAATTGACAGATGCAGATTTAGAGGATCCTGAGCTGTTGGCTGAATTTTCACAATTGGAGAGAGGTGGATCATTACCTAAACCTCCACCAAAAGAACAAGCTAAACTTCAACCTATGGTAACAACTACTACAACTTCAAGTGTACAACAAACTAAAACCACCTCAATAACTACTGTAAATAGTAAAAAACTTAAAATGGAAACATCTGATGACGAAGATGATGAAATTGCCAGTGATGAAGATCTTGATAAACTTTTAGAAAACGATGATGATATTGAAATTGATGATAATGGTAATATAATACCACCAAAGAAACCACAACCTAAACCTCTACCTCAACCTAAACAACCCCTACAACCAAAACAACCAGTACAACAAGTACAAGTACAAACACAACAACAACAAAGTTCACCAGCACTACTACAAGATTTGGAAGAAAGAGCACTTGTATATAAAAAGAATGCATTATATTGTGGTCAAATTCAACATCCAGATGGTACAAAATATCTAAAATCATATAAATTATTAGAAAAAGCTACGGAGGAATTAAAAGCTGGTAATAGTATAGATGTATCTATTCTACCACCTAAAATACCAGTTTTAGTATTTAATCAATCTACTAGTACTCCTGCAAAACCATCTGCCAGTGGTTTGAGCACAAGTGGTAGACCAACTTCAACTCAACCTGTAGCATCTATAAACAAACCTCAACAACAACCAAAATTTGATATTCTTTCAAAAGAATCAATTGAAAATCAAGAAAGAATTCAAATTTGGGAAATTATTGAACATGATTATGAAAAGAAATGTCATACTTTACAAACCGAGGCACTTGTATGTATAGTAATGTTATAGAGGTTCAGTATTTTAAATTTTAACTCCCTTTTTTGTAAAAATGCAGAGATTAAAAGATACTGATAAAATGGGAGCATTGACAATGATGAGAGAATTAAAAGTTACTAGAGGGGTATTAGAACAAATTGTTTTGAATAAGAATGCTAATCCACCAGTTACACCACCATCTTTTCATTTTGAGGAAAAGACAAAGAATACTGAGATAAGATTCAATGATATTAAAGAATTGGAAGTAGAATTCACAATTGGTAAAGTTGAATTAGAGAAGGCATTTGGAAATGTTGAGGTATATATAACTGGTGAATTCCCATATCCCGAACAAGTTCAAAAATTCCAATCACCAGGATTTCAAACCACCAAAGAACAGTGGAATTACAAAACTAAATTTGCAATCGAACGTAAGAAATCCTTTCAAAGAGTTTTGGAAAAGAAGAAATTGACATTGGTATTCTGTAGTAGTCGTATGTTATTTTTGAAATCAGTTATTGGTAAAGCTGAAATTAAACTATTGGATCTATTGACAAAATGTGAAATCTCTGAACGTGTACCAATTCTAAAAGAGAGTTCAAAGAGAGAAACTGGTGGTTTTATTCATGTTTCACTTAGAATGAATAGACCACTATTGACTAATGAAGTTAAAACTACTATTGAAAAGGTTTTAGTTTTGGATTCTCCTATTGCATTGAATCCAAATAATAGTCAAACTCAAATTACTACTACAACTACAACTACTACTGTAGCTTCTTCTTCTATTTCAACATCCAATGTTACACCACAACCACCTACAACAGCTGTACCTAAACCACAACCACCAACTGTAGTTAAACCTCAACCAACACAACCACCACAACCAACTGTTGCCAAACCTCAACCACCACAACCCCAACCAACTCAAACTACAACTCCAACTAAACCCCAGCAACCACCACAACAACCTCAACCAACTCAAACACCACCAAATAACGCAGAAGATGAAGATATTGAAGATTTTGAAAGTATAGATAAAATTGTATCAAATAATGTAATGGAAGGAATGATTGAAAATCTAAAAGCACAAATTGCAGCTCAGGGACCAAAACAAGAATTAATAGATCAAAAACAAGCTCTAGAAATGAAATTACAAATTCTAGAAGTTCAAGTACAAGCTGGTATGCTATCAATAGAAGCCTATACCCAACAAATTAATAATGCCATTGAATCAGATAAGAAATTGGCTGTAAGATTAAAAGCCAAAGGTGAAGTTGAAAAGGCTCTAAAAGTAATGGGTAGAGTTAAAATTATGAAAGCTGAATTGGAAGGTTAATCAATTCACAATTTTATATCATAATATTTAAATAGTTTCTGTTAATAACAAGTTTCTATTTTTGTTTATAAATAAAAAGGAAATTAAAAATTATAATTATAATTATACAATCCAACGTAATCACTAATTCAAAGATTGTTTATTATTGTTATCTTGAATTTTTGGATGAACTATAGATCTTAAGTTTGCATGTTGTGGATTTAATTGACCTAATTGGTCATCGGAAGCCTCTTGATATTCTAAATGTTTTTCCATGGTTATTAAACGTCTACCCCATTTCAAAGATAAACCTTGATAACATTGATGATAGAGAAGTCTTAAACATGGATGAGTTGGTAGCTCACTAATTTTAAAATCAGTAGCAGAACATGGTAACCAATAAACAAGTCTTCCACCAACTTTAAGTGTCTTTGCAGCTAATAATAAAAGATCTTTCATAACCTCTGGTACTGAGTAGTCCACATACTGAGGAATATGGTCACGTTGTAATTCCAATGGAATTACCACATCTTTTCTATTGTCTTTTGGACCTACTCTCTTTGCACCTGCTCTTATACCATAAGGAGGATCAGTAATAATCTGATCAAATGTATTATTCATTCTCCATGTTGGAATGGAATTATCCGATAACACAATACCCAAGAACTGGTCAGTTAGCTTATACTGTTCAAAATTAGTCTCTAAATTCAAATCTTCTTGTTTCTTCATTTGTTTCATATCAATATCACAACCAATAACATAGGCACCGTAATGTGCTGAAACATATAAAAAACTACCAGTACCTACAAATGGATCTAACATCATATCACCTTTGTTAACCAGTGCCATATTAGCACTGATTAGAGATAACTCAGGATCCATTGTAGTAGTACCAAGGTATCCACGATCAGTCAGATTAAATTTAATTATAGTCTCTCTTCCACCATCACAAATTCTCTTTCCAAAGAATCTCTTTCTAATATCTTTGCCTAATCTACCCCAATCCTCAATGGCAAACCATCTAATGTGATTTTCCATTTGTTCAGGTTTAGGTTTCATACAAGCTGTACCATTTACCCATAAAGGTGTATCATTAAACTCTTCCATTATTGATAATTTTTGTTTTTGTGAGTGTTTTCTTCCATAAGCTTCCACTTCGAATTTAAATGTTTTTCCAATAAGATAATCACTTAAATATTCAGTTGTATAATTACTATTCAATCCATTTAAAAGTTCTTTAAATTCTATACCTTCTGAAAATATCTCATAGATGTGTCTAATCAATATTGAACGTTTAGCAATTTTAACTATATCCTCTTCACTATTAACTTCTATATATAAAAATGGTGACTTATTATCATATTTAATGTCAGTTTCAAATTATAACTCTCCTTATATAATAAAATGATAAAATACTTTACATCATTATCAGTATCTACATTATCCCACGCTGATTTATCATATTTTATATCAATATTATAGATTTTGGCAATAGATTCGAGTTCTGGTAATTTAAAATTTGTTAATTCCCCTGAAAAGCATATTAAATATCTTTTTGTCATTTTTTCGTTTATTGGTGTGGTGAGAAATTAATCGAGTATCGAAACTTAAAAAAAATTATAGAAATTAGTGTTTTAATAAATTTTTAATTTAATTTAAATATTGTGAATAAAATGTCGGAGATAACAAGTCTAAGAGACTTATCTTTAAGTTATTGTAAATCATTAGGTGATGGTAGCAATTCATGTAGCGAACCAGATATAAAATATTGTGGTGAAACATTTGTGAGTGCCATTTGTGATGGTACAGTTGGAAAATATAAAATAACCATTCAATTAAAAAATGGTAGAGTGCACACATATTGCAATTGTCCTGTAGGTGGTAGTTGTAAACATATAAGAGCAACTGCAATTAAAATGCACAACCATTTTAAAGTATATAAAAAGAGAATGAATAGTGAAGAACTTTATAGAGAATCACTGCTAAATGATACTCCTGCCCAGTTAATTGAAAAAATGTAGGTAAATCTAACAAGAAAACCATTAAACTAAAGAAACAATATGTATTAACATATATTTTCATAATAGTATGGAATGGAGAAAAAAATATTTTTATGCACTTAAATCTCTTGATGAAGATGAAGAAAATGAAGTTAGTAGTGAAAATGAAGATAAAGAAGATGATGATGATGAAGATGATGATGATGAAGATGAAGAAGATGAAGAAGATGATGATGAAAATGAATATGAAGAGGAAGAAAATGAGTACTACGACTGTCCTAGTGAACTAATGAGAATTAAAGTACAAAAAGAAGATGCTGAAAAATATAGATACTTTAAAAAGAGAAAGCTAGTATATTAACTCATATCTTTAATCACTTTGATATAAGTTATAATTCCATTTAAATCTTTTAAAAGTAGATAAATTAATATTATCATATGGTAAAATGTAAATATTGCTGAAAGGTTTAAATCGATTTTGTATTACTTGTATAATCATCGTTATGTAATCTTCACACTTCAAATAAAATCAAAGAAAAATTTTTCAAAAAGGAGAGGTATTTATTTGTTAGTTAGATTAAATTTAATTTTTAAATCCAAACATAGGATTAAAAGTTAATGATTGTTGTGTCCCAATAACATTTTATGATTCCTAACAATGTCCTGCTCCCAATTTGTATTATCATTTCACAGATATAAAATAATATTAAATTTAAAGTAAAATTAGTTTTATGGTATATTAATTTGATAAATTTATTATAAATTTCTCACTTCTTTTAATTAAATTTAAATTCCCCAAATATCAATTAGATTGTTTCAATGCACATCAAATTTAAATAAAAATTAGATTCCCGAGGATTTTATTTATATATTATGCTATAAAATATTTAATAATATTTATAGCCTATGTCAAAGGGATTGACATTTAAAACACAACCTTTATTTGATTTTTTATTTTCAAAAAGGCAATATACAAAGATAGACGCGATTTTGTTTGTACAACTTTTAAAATTGATAAATTAAATTTTCTTTTATTATATCAGAAATTATGCTATTACTAAATAATTTTAATTTTAGAGAATAAATATATTGATTATTTTCTTTTAGACACTGACTGAATTTTTGAACTATTTGTTGATTTACTTTTTCTTGAACATTTGGTCCAACCATTACAATTTCATTTAGATTGTGATTTCTGGAGAGTAAAATCATGAGTTGTTCAATCATTTCAGTTAGAGATTCTCTGTTTGGATCTAAAATGGTATTAAATCCAATTGAGTATAAGGATGTATTAGAACACAGAACTTGAGTGACTTTTTTAATGTCCCATCCACTGACAATTTGAAATTCAATTTTTTGTATACTTGGTGATATAGTTTCCAAAATAGTCATTGCATTTCCAAAATTGATAGTCATAGTAAAGTGGAGATATTTAAGTTGAAATCCTACATGAATCTCAACAAATGACAGTAGTTGGTTAACGAATTCTTGTGACTTTTTAGAGACTTTACTGTCACTATTCAGTATTAGTTGTTTTAGATTTGGTAGACGAAATGACAAGAGTTCAGCCAGAGACTCTTGAAATTGGAATTCCAAAATCTTACAAGACAAATGATTTCTAATGGATTGACATTGAAGTGTATCTAAACAGTCAATTTTGATGGTTTTTAATTGTGATGAACATTTCCAATAGGGTAGGAGAGATATTGGTTCAGGTTCAAAAGATGTATCAGATTCGAAAACAGGTGGATTGAAATTTAGAAATCTTAAAGAGTTATTGAAAATCTGAATTTGATTGAGTGAGGCTTTACTAGTGAAATTGGATAAAAGTATATCGGTTGTAGAGATATTCAAATGGTGAATAGTCTTACTGTTATTGATACATTGTATCAGTGCATTTAAAGTTACTCTATATCTGTAGGAATTGAATATATTAACAGTTTCCAGAGATTGCGATTTACCAATTCCATCACTAATGAATAGACTGTATTGTTCATCTATTATATTTTGAGAGTATCTAATATCTGCCAAATAGAGTGAAGTTAGGAATTTTGCTGAGGAGATTAATCGTGTAAACTTTTTACATGATAAATGAATTCCATTCATTCTAAGGTTTGTAAGGTGTCCAAAGATAGTGTCATTGGCCAGATATTCAATATCTATAATTTTGGCAGGATTAACACCACCACTTATTGCCAGAGTGGATAAATTGGGAGTAGATAGAAATATACCTTCAAAATCCATCAACTGAACATCTCTTGGATCTGAGTTTTGATTTTGAAAATATAATTCCAACTTATTCACAGGCAACAGAGGTTTATCATCTTTTGGAAAGATGGTATCGAGTTTTGTCAATTGTTGATTGAGGTTTACTAAAGGAACCTCTATAGTAATGCACTTTAATTGTGTTAACTGTTTCAATCTTGGTTGTAAATCAAATGATTTCATTGCTATTAAATCTATATATTCATCAAATTCAAATCTGGTTTGATGTAATTCAATAGTCTCTGAGTTCAAATATAAATCAATAACAGATCTTAACAATAAATTATTATATCCATTATTATTATTATTACTATTAATACTGGTATTCAATAAATTTAAATATTTCTCTTTTCTATTGATAGTCAATCTGATGTGACTGAGTTTGGGTATTATATTTTTATCCCATTCTCTACAAACTCCTGTAATCTTTTTCATACATTCTCTATACATTCCAATATATCTAGAATATCTAATTAAATAATCTAATATCTTTATGTATATAATATTTGGAAAAATGCTTTGTCCACACATCTCTTGATAAATTTAATTAAAAAAAAAAAAATTATCTTCACATTGCAAAGTTTAAAGGGTATTATAAATAAAAGACAATTATTTTTTTTTACTAAAGGATAAAATCAACAGTAGTTTGTTATGTTTTTATTAATGTACAACTTTAATAATTTAGAAACATTTTCTGTGGACAATTGATGGACCTGATTCATCATATTCTTCTTTGGAGATCCACATTTGTTGGAAGGTAGAGAGGGAGGCTAAGATAGATCCACCAATCCAGACGGAGTATTTACGTTCAGGTGGAGCAATGATTTTAATTTTCATGGTTGATGGGGCCAAAGCAGTTAATTCTTTGTTCATACGGTCAGCAATACCTGGGAACATAGTTGTACCACCAGATAAGACGACGTTACCGTATAAGTCTTTTCTGATATCAACATCACATTTCATGATGGAGTTGTAAGTGGTTTCGTGGATACCAGCAGATTCCATACCCAAGAAAGATGGTTGGAAGAGAGCTTCTGGACATCTGAATCTTTCGTTACCGATGGTGATAACTTGACCATCTGGTAATTCGTAGGATTTTTCTAAGGCAGATGAGGAGGCAGCAGTTTGCATTTCAGCTTCGAAGTCTAAGGCAACGTAGGCTAATTTTTCTTTGATATCTCTGACAATTTCTCTTTCGGCAGTGGTGGTGAAGGAGTAACCTCTTTCAGTTAAGATTTTCATCATATAGTCAGTCAAATCACGACCAGCTAAATCCAAACGGAGGATGGCGTGTGGTAAGGCGTAACCTTCGTAGATTGGTACAGTGTGAGAAACACCATCACCAGAATCCATGACAATACCGGTGGTACGACCAGAGGCATATAAGGATAAGACAGCTTGAATGGCAACGTACATAGCTGGGGTGTTGAAGGTTTCAAACATAATTTGAGTCATCTTTTCTCTGTTAGCTTTTGGATTCAATGGAGCTTCAGTCAAGAGAACTGGGTGTTCTTCTGGGGCAACTCTGAGCTCATTGTAGAAAGTGTGATGCCAGATTTTCTCCATATCATCCCAGTTGGTAACAATACCGTGTTCAATTGGGTATTTCAAGGTTAAGATACCTCTCTTGGATTGGGCTTCATCACCGACGTAAGAGTCTTTTTGACCCATACCGACCATAACACCAGTGTGTCTTGGACGACCGACAATTGATGGGAATACAGCTCTTGGGGCATCATCACCAGCAAAACCGGCTTTACACATACCTGAACCGTTATCAATAACTAAAGCTTGAACATCACCTTCCATTTTTTCTATTAAATTAAATTATTAGATTTATGTTTGTCTTGAAAAGGGTTATTTAGTATTTATATTTACATTAAAGTATCTTTGATTTGAAATAATAAAGTGAAAAAAAAAATAATTTTTCATTTTGTTTGAAATAAAATATCTTTGAAGTACCCAATTTTTAAAATTATTTGAATTTTGGGTTCATCAAAAATTTTTTGAATCTTATTGGATTTTTTGAAATTCAAATAAAAAGTTTTTTTTTGATGGGATCCAATTTTAAATAATTAGAATAATAAAACCTAATTTATTTGTTTTAAATCTAAATATAATATTTCTAATTTGAGATCTATATATATATATATAGTCTTGAGATATTTACAAGTTCAATAAATCTAATAAAAAATTTTTTTTTTTTAAATGTTTTTTTTTTTTTCACTCTCTCTGAATAAACAAATTTAATTTAAAAAAAAGATAAATAACTTTGTCTTTTTTAAGTAAACTAAGATGACATCAGATTTAGATAGACAAATTGAACAATTAAAAAGATGTGAAATTATTAAAGAATCAGAAGTTAGAGCTCTATGTTCAAAAGCCAGAGAAATATTATTAGAGGAAGGTAATGTTCAAAGAGTAGATTCCCCTGTGACAGTATGTGTTTATAAATATTTAAGATTTAAATTACTATAGAATAGTAATTGTAGTTCAAATTAGAATTGGATTTTAATATAATAATATCATTACCCCACTATTCTTTTTTTTTTTAAATTGAAATTATAATTACAAAGATATGTGGTGATATACATGGTCAATTTTATGATTTAAAAGAATTGTTTAAAGTTGGTGGTGATTGCCCACAAACCAACTATTTATTTATGGGTGATTTTGTAGATAGAGGATTCTACAGTGTTGAAACATTTCTATTACTTTTGGCACTTAAAGTTAGATATCCAGATAGAATTACATTGATTAGAGGTAATCATGAATCAAGACAAATCACACAAGTCTATGGATTCTACGAAGAATGTGTAAGAAAATATGGTTCAGTAACAGTTTGGAGATATTGTACAGAGATATTCGATTATCTATCACTGTCCGCACTTGTAGACGGTAAAATATTTTGTGTACATGGAGGTTTATCACCAAGTATTAATACACTAGATCAAGTAGGTTTTATATATTACAAAACACTTTTTATATGAATTTTAAAATTCAAATATTTCAAATAATAATGGAACAAATATTAATAATTTATAATGATTTAATAGATTAGAGCTATTGATAGAAAACAAGAGGTACCACATGAAGGACCAATGTGTGATTTAATGTGGTCAGATCCAGAGGATTTACCAGGTTGGAATGCATCACCAAGAGGTGCAGGATTCCTCTTTGGAGAGGATATAGTTCAAAAGTTTAATCATGATAATGGTTTAGAATTTATATGTAGAGCGCATCAATTGGTTATGGAGGGTTATAAATATATGTTCAATGAAACACTGGTAACAGTGTGGTCAGCGCCAAATTATTGTTATAGATGTGGTAATGTTGCTGCCATACTTCAATTGGATGAAGGTTTAAGGAAGAATTTTGCAATATTTGATGCAGCTCCTCAAGAATCTAGAGGTGTACCTGCTAAAAGACCTGCTCCTGAATATTTCCTTTAATCCTTTATCATTTGTTGAATTGTAACTATAATTTAACTTCATAATAACAACAAACTGGTCCAGTTAACAGTCAAATAATAAATAATAATGTAATTTTTTAAAATCTTTTATCTCATTAACCTCAGTACTGAATCAATTTGATGAGTTTTCTGTCTGACAACAGAGCGATATCAGATAACACATAATTAAAATCGTTACCTGATAAGTCATTCACAAAAATAAAATTTATGTTTGATTTATTTAATTATTTGATGATATGTTATTTTAATTCCATTTTAGAAATTAAACAACTATTTATACATACACTTTATTTTCTAAAAAATCTTAAAAATAATAAAGCTGATAGTGAAAGTATAAGAGAAGAGGTAACCAAATATTTTGAGGTCGTTGATAGGGTTAGAATTGGTTGTGATGATAGAAATTCTTTATATTCATTTAGATATATCGTTTTTAGAGGACTATTGGGTTGTGATTCCAATTGCTTTAGAGTTTCTTTAGATTTTGATGATTGGTGATTCAGATAGTAGGCTTTAGTTAAGGTAGCTAGTTGCGGTAGAATTATAAAATTGTGAGCTTGACCAGCTCTTATGGATTGTCGAAGGAAATGTATGGCTTTAGTATAGTCTTTTTGTATAAAATACCAGTTACCAATATAAGAAAGAGTCTCTGTATAGTCAATAGATTTTTCAAAATCTTTAACCAATTCAAATGCGGTATTGTAGGATTTCAATGCCAAATCCATTTCTTTTAGAATTTCATGACATTGACCAATTTGGTTATAAATATAAGCGAGTTGAGGTAATTTCAATTGTTTGGCTAGTGTACATGCTTGAGTGAGATAATCAATAGATTTACGATACTGTTTGTAATAGCTGTGTTTATAGATGACACCTATCAACTGATAGCATTTAAATGTTAGATTCTTATTGTCTTTTGCCAATGATAGTGCTCTTAGTGCTATATTTAGTGATTCTGAAGGTCTGTTTAGTGAATCTAAAATTTCAGAAATTAGAAGCATGCAAGAGGCTCTTTGAACATTGTCACCAAATTCATTGAGATCGTAGTAATAGAATGCGTGTCTGATCAAGAACCAATAATGATCACTTTTAGTAACAGAAGATTTACACATATTCATTAGACAATGAATAAAGTTACTAAAATATTTGGATTTTACACCACCTGTAATCATTTCTCTCATTGGTGCAATCATACTCTTCCATGAAGAATACTCATTACCCAACAACCTATAGAGACCATAATATGACATTGTACTGAGGTATTTAGCAAGATCAGTTGTAGTTATAGATGGTAATGTAGCCTTCATCATTGCTCTATAAGTTTCAATAGGTACTTCATAACTATGAAACCAAACAAATGTAGACAACAACTGATAAGATGCTGGTGTTTTTTGAATTTCTTGAAAAATCAATGTTAACATGTCTTTTCTATGCTCTGTAGAGCTTGAGAATTGTTGTATGAGACTTTTAATTGAATACTTTGGGTTATTGTTTAGATACCTTGCCAATAGGATAATTAGTGATGGATTGCCATCTAGTATTTTGAGTAGTCTCTGAACTTCATCTGTATCCAAATCCTTTAGTTTATCACCACTTTTACACTCTACTAAAGTGTTTTGAAATAGTTGCATAGAGATTTCTTCATTCAGGTTTTGAAGGTGAAATATCAGACCATCTCTCTGATGAAAAATCTCAATTCTGTGATGTCTCTGTAATATTATATGTTGATTAGGTCCAAGTTTAGCAGTTTCAATAGGCAATATATCATAAGTTCTACTGAGGTACTCTTTATCATCCAATTGTGGCATATTACTGACAAATACCAAAAATCTCAATGATGTGGTACTTAATAGTTCTTTTATAGAATCTGCATCTTTTAGCTGTGCATGCATTTTAAAAGTATTCTTAAAATAGAATAGTGAATAGTTGAAATCTGTAATTGCAAATACTAAATCATATTCATCCATGTAGGTCGTATAGTAGTGTTTTAGGAATGTATTCTTTCCTTCACCTACAATCATTGCAACATTATTAACATTGCATAACTGATATCTTAATTCTTTAACTTCTTCATCTTTACCTATTGGTACAGTTTTAATTGCTGAAAAGAAATGTAATGGTTTATCCTTATTCATTTTCTAATAAATTAATAAATGTTAATCTAAAAAAAAAAAAAAAATTACATGAAATTCAATTAAATTGTGATCGAAAATATCCTGATTTATCTATCTATATTCAATATTTATGTTTTTATAATAGGAACAAAATTTGGAAATATCTTTTTGGTGTCTAAATGGTAAAGTTAGATTTTTTAAATTTGGTGGTAATATGGTACCTTCAAGTTGATTGAAACTGAAACCAAATGAGATGGTTTCTAATGAATTGGGTAGTATTTTTGATGGTATTGGTTGGTTGTATGAAGAGCCAAAGGACAGGTGCTTGAGAGTTCTTGGAAGTTTGGGTAGTAATTTATTATAGGGTTTATCTAATATCAGTGTTTCAAGGTTAACAGGAAGAACACCATCCTCAATTGTCTGATCAAATTTATAACCAAATTTTAAGAATTTCAATTGATTGCAACCATCAAATATTGTTAGTGGAAGTGGACTGTTATAGTATTCACAAAACTCTATACTCACCAAACTGTTTGGTAGAGGTGCTAAATCGAGCATTGATCTTCCATATTTTATAAACTTTAGAGTTTTTAGTGATTTTGGTAGTGTTCCGTTAGTGAGGTTATAACTACAACCTAGTGTAAGATCTGTAATGGAATGGGGTAGACAATTAGGTTGTAATGGAATATTTTCATTAATGAGCAAGTAAACTGAAGTTAGATTCACACAGTTATCCAATACATGTGGATAAAGAGTTATTTTTGAATCTGATGAAATTTTTAGATATTCTAATGATTTGGGTAGATATTGTATCTCTTGGCTACAGTAATAGAATATTAAAACCTTTACAAACTGTGGAATCAGACCTTCACGAAGAGGTTTATTGTATCCACCCATGTTTAGGTATGTCAATGATTCTGGTAGAGCACCAACATCAATAGGAGACTCAAAAAAATTTCCCAAATCCAGTCTGGTTAAAGTTGATGGTAGATAACTAGCTTTAATATGCATTGAAAATGTAGTTGGTAGTTGAAGGTGTGTAAGAAAAGGTGGGAATTTAACTCCCTCTAAATCAGTACTATATAAATTATCAATAATCAGTGTTGTCAATGTAGTTGGTAGACTATCGAATTGTATTTTAAATTGTATTCTTAGAAACTCTAGTTTAGGAGGTATAAATTGATTTTCGGTGGTGTGGTGCAATCCGTATATAGAGAGTTTTCGAATGGATTCACTAGTGAATCCTGAGAATCCATCTGAGCAACCATCGATTCCATCTCTTCTCCATGAACACAGCACCTCAAGTACATCTAACCTAGATTCAAAGTATTTCTTATAGATATAATAATCACCAATATCATTTAAAACCAATCTATTAAATCTATTTGGTATATAACTGAATAGTTCATCTACATTTACTGAAGGTTCTAATACCGATGTTACTTTCTTTACAAAGAACTCAAATATACTCTCTGTTATTTCTATTACTTTAGATGGTGGTGGCAGTATACTAGGTTTTAAAGTCTTAGGAGAATCCATTACTTTACTTATAATCTTTGAACAATAATAATTTGGGAAATTATGAAATCTTATGAATTTCTTTTGTTCATAACTGAATTTACAAACTCTAATAAAGTTCAGAATATCAACATTATTATCTAAAAACTTTACTATATTACTTAAAACAAAATAGTTTTTAAATTGTATTTCTTTTTCTTTTTTAAATAGAAACATTATTACTACTCTCTATTACGATGTTAAAATTGAATTCTACTATTAAAATAAAAAAAAACTAGTATGTACATATTCTTATAATTGATTGTAGATTTTTTTTTTAATGTGAAAAATTTTCAATTAAATAAATAACTTATCAAAAAAAATTATTTGTTTGATTTTCTTTGAAGACATGGAATTGGTGAATTTATTTCTTTCTAAAACAATTTTATAAATCTTCCATACAAAAATTTAATCCTTCAAATTAGGATTGATTGGCTAGTTTTAAAAATTCAAAACTGGAATAGAGTCTTTATTTGCACTACCATCTTCATAATTGGAAAATATATGGCCTTTAATATATCAATTAGATTATATAGATTGTCATACTTACTTAATATGAGAATTCAAAAAATTATTGCCCATTAAAAAAGAAGCATCAAGTTTGTCCACAAAACCATTGTTTCAAACAAATTTTAAAAAAAATATGAAACGTCATATACAATCTCATAAAGAATACCTTGGGTTTAAAGTTATCAAATCAATACTATACATAAACTTTTTCAATCTATAACTGTTAATTATACAGATATACCCATAATGTTAGATCAAGTTGAACAGAACCTGATTCACCTTCCCCAAGGTTATTAAAATTATTTTGGGATCAATTATTATTTTTAATTAGACTCATTCAAGGTGATAATGCCACAATTAGATATTTAGATAGGACATTCGGTTGTGCATATATTAATCTATTTGGTTCGAATACTGTCACTATATATTGGTTTATCATGTATCATTCTTTAAAAAAAAAATCAAGAGGAGAAATCGATAGAAATGCTGGTTTTCAATTGAAAATCGTCATCAACCAATGAAGAGGTATGTTAAAGCATCCAGTCACCACTCCTGATTTCTACAAAAACATGATGTTAGTACCTTCAATGTTCATATTCAGAACACTCATCACACTCACCACCAGCATCAGCAGAATACCAATAATCCAAAATCCAGAAATGCCAGAGAATCAAAACTAATCAGGGTATTGTCTGATCTCCATCAATATCTACTACCATTAGCATCTGTACCAGTAATATAATATCTGCTGCCTACAGCTGTACCCCTGGTCGGTCGGTCGGTCCTACAGCTAGTACCCAGCAGTATACCCCCATGTCTCTTTTCTCCGAAAAAAAAAATGGGCTTAACCAAAACTATTTTTTTACCTATTTAGTATTTAGTAAAATAATAATTATATTAAAGAGTAATCCTAAAATATTAAAATTTCAGAATCTAAATGGTGATAGGCTATCTTTAAAGGAACTTAAAAACCCAGAAAGATAGAATTAATTATTATTATGGGTTTTATAAAAGAAAATATTAAATTTATAAATATAATAAATATAATTAATTAATCGTGAATACAATTCATGATTGGTAAAAATTTTTATTTCATTTTTACAAATATAATATAAACGATAGTAATAATAAAAACCATAAAGTTTAGATTTGGACTAACTTTAATATGGGATGAAACACTATCATCCTTTGAATCTTGTGAGTTTGGTTCCACAGTATTTGGTGGGTTTGTTATTGGTAATGGGGTAACACCATATGGAGTAACAATTATATAAGATGACTTAACTGGCAATACAGTCCCACACATCCTAAAAATATTCACAATTAACATTAGCATACAAAGTTAAAATTTTACATAAACAAGTACCTACTCTGTATATTTTTGTTGTGAAACCAATGAAATAAAGTCATTTAAATTATAAGAGAAATCAAAACCAGGGTATAATCTTAGATAAAAGCCACTGGATACCATATTCACGCCTTGACCTGATGGTGGTTCAACTAAATAATCTTTTACATAGAAAAGTTGATTTGGAACAGAATATTGTAAAACTCCATTTGAAATAATATTATTAAATGCTAGATACTCATCCTTACAAAATGAATATGTAACATTTAAATCAATTGGTTTTGAAATTGGTTTCGAGTCTATTGAATTTTTGAATTAGAAAATAAAGTATTTTAGTATAGAGTTATTTTAAAGTACATACCACATTCAATTTTAACATCAAATAATCTATCAGATTCTTGAATGGAATAATATGAACAATTAAAATCATCATTGGTAATTAAATTTAAATAGAACAATGGCCAAGTAAGTGAAACAGAGTTTGGAGAATATTGGTCAGATTGGGGTGAAGCTGTTTCACCAAAATAAATTAAATTTGGAGTATTTCCATTTTCATTTAAAAATTCAACTAGATTTAAATCAGCTGTGAAAAATCCAGCATTTGAGTTGATAATACCTTTTACAATAATTTGTTTACAAAAAATGTAATATTTGTTATCTGTGCTGGGTGTACATTGAAAATGTAAAGATGATGATCTTTCAAATGTTACAGTTGTGTTTTCACCAAATTCCAATACAGTTCCATTTTGTAATTTAATTTCTTGCTCAATAACATAGCTGTCACCATTAAAAATGTATCTTGAGTTTACACATGAATCTGCTTCAATACCACCTATAATACAATTAGGATCTGAGTGAACAAATATAATAAATAAAAACGAAAGAATGATGGATAGAATTAGGGTATTCATTTTCATAATATGAAAAAAATGAAAATATTTTGTGTGATTAGAATTTGGTTTTTTTAGTTTTAGTTTATTTGAAAAGATTTAGTTTACTCGTTCTGTCTTTTTATATTTTTTCTTTTTTTTTAAAATTAAACCTTTTGTCGCTCGTGTTAGTTAAAAAATTAATTTTTCCAAAAATATCTAAATCATTCTTTCGTTTTTATTTATTACATTTGTTCACTCAGATCCTAATTGCCCTCACAATATTCTAAAGTATTGAAATGATTTAAAATATCTAGCTCGTTCACAAAAATCAATTAAGTGCAATCTGTTTTCCAATGAAATATCAATTTGAATAAAGATTGATTAATTTATTAAATTTTAATAATGTTCATTAAAATTTCTGGTTGGATGTTCAAGGTTAGTTTGACATTATTTGGACCGAAATAATAGTGACTGTATTCGGCTTTTTGATTGGTGAGTGAGGATGGTGTGCACCCCGAGGAGTCTTTTCCTCTGGTCATTGATGGACATGATTGTGTGACAAATATACTATTAATTTCAATTGAAAATATGGCTGGGTTATTGTTATTCCACAGTTTCATAGAAACACCACTGATGGTACCAATATAGGTATTGGTATTCAAATCAATTCTTACATTTTGAGAATTGAATATATTTGGTGTCATAGTGGTTTTGAATGATGATTTAGAACCATACAATACAATTTGAATAACTTGATCAGTGTTTGGTAAACTATTAGCCAATTTAATGTGTAATGATACTTGGTTTTCTTGGAATCTTGGAACCAGAATACCATTGGATTTAGTGAATTGGTAGACTCTTGAGAATGAATAATCAATGAGTAACAGTGATGATAATGATGACATAGTAGTGGATTCAACAGATAAAATTTCATTAAATGATGATATTTCGTATTTTGAAATTCCATTTTTAATATTTATGTTTACTACCTCATCAACCAAAGCGCCAGATACAAATTTAGATAGTTTAACTTTAATTTCACCTGAATCATTATCATTGATACTGTTGAGATTGGTTATAATTAAACTGTTACCTCTTGAAATGTTGTATCTATCCTCTGGTTTGGGGTAGATTAATTTTAGTTGTTCAGTTAGAATGAAATCCTCTGCATTTTCCCACAGTTTTTTAATAGTTTCATTTGAGTTTTTAACAGTCCAACTTGCTGGAATAATCTGACTTATTAAACCTAATTGATAGTCAACGGGAACTGGCAAAAGATCAACAGATTGTGCCCAATAAACAAAGTCTCCAGAACCTGTTTTACTTGGATTAAATGAACCTGGTGGACCGCCTTTACTTATAACAGTAGTTCTAGTAGTATTAGCAACATAATCATTTTGTACAGATTCTTGAACATTGGAATCTATGGAATTAGAATATCCAGCACTAACACTAAATACTCTAGCACTTAGAGATGCTTGGAAAGACATTTCAGCATGTTTAGTTACATCAATACTCTCCATATCATTCATCGAACTACTCTTTACAACAGTAAGTTGAGCCACAGTACCACCAAGAGTTGCTGATTTATAATAATAACTTCCATACTTTCTAATGACATCAACCATAGTTGAGACATTTACGGCTTTGGAAACATCTTTCAAAAATCCTTGACTGAATTTGTATTCATTGAAATGTACTTTAGAACTAACACATTTAATTTCAGTCTTTATCAATTTACCAGATTCCATTGATTTTAGTTTTTTAGCTTTTTCAACTGATTCATTTTGAGAATAGGATGCTTCTAAAGATGCTTTTACAAACATTGCACCACCACTGATAGAGGCACTTGCAGCAATACCATGACTTTCAGCCATTTCACTGGACATTTCTCTAGTTTCAGAGTAAACGGATGATCTAGCATCATAAGAGCACTGTGGTAAACTTGTAGCAAAAAGTTCTCTTGGTACAGTGTATACAAGGCCTCTATAGAAATCTTGTACAATGGAGTAAGTGGTATCATCACAATAGGAGAATGTGAATAATGGAGTATTTACTTGTGCACCAGTTGTTAGATTAACACCATGTCTCAGATGATGAATACCTGGTAATGAGAAGAGATATTGGTTATTCAATAGAGTACCAATGGTATCATTAGATGAAAAGTAAGATGGATAAGGTGGGGCTTGTCCAGGACATGAAGGTGTAATCAAACTGTAACAATCTGAAATACATTTCTCTGGAACTTCATTGCAAATACCATCACCACAAGTGTCAACATCAGGTGTAATAACTCTGACAAACTTTGATTTATCAGCTTGACATGGATATTTCTTACCATCGTCTTCTTCAGGGTCAAAGATACCATCACCACAGATATTCAATGAAAAAAATCCATCAACAGGTACCCATTCATTATTTTGTTTCCATTCTAATGAGATGTTTCTAGTATTAGCTGAACTTGAGAAGAAATAAACTTCAGCAAAGTTTGGATGTGCACTTGATACTCTATATGATCTTTCAGAGACAACGGGACCATCTTGTTGGTAGTAAAAGTCAATTACCTTTTGATTGTTGATATTAAACATTGCAGCCATATTTTCAGATTTTACTCTAAATGTGTAGTAACCATCAGTTGGTACTTTAAAGTAACCTGATATTCTACCAGAGACTGGACATGGTTTCTCAGAAGCAAAGTTTTCAATGGTCGGTTTATTAAGAGATTGAACTACACCAACAGTCTTATCATTTTCAGTTACTATATATTCACTGAAGGTCTCTAATTTCCATGATTGGACTTTACAGACATCACAAACACCTGGACAAGACATACAGTTTTCATTGATTGGATCACAATAGGTGTCATTGTTACAGGTGAACTCTTTTGAGAAATTTGGGAACTCTTCAGTGGTTGTGGTAGGTGGTAGACATGAAACACTGTTGTTACATAGAGTTTTATCATTGAAATCGACAATAAAGGTATTGTTATTACCACTACAGAATATATTGGATTGTTCTAATTTAGATTCTGAGTCTGATACATAGTTTGTTGAAACTGCATATACATCCTTTGGAGTACCTGTACTACAAGTTAATATAGTATTATACAATGTTACTTCAGATAGAATAGTTGATAGAGAAACACCATTCTCAAGAGCAATATTATTACTAAATTTAGAATTGGATACAATCAATCTACTATCAAAAGATGAAATGGCACCACCAAAAGAAGCCATGTTACCAATGAAATCACAATTCGATACAGATACAACACTATCGGTTACATTCAACGCAGCACCAAAGTTTCTCTTACATTTTCTTATAGTAACACCATCAATCTCAAAGTTTGAAACTGAATTGATATTAACAAAACCACCAAATCCTTCACAATCAATAACGGTTTTACTTTTACCTTCTAGTGATCTATATATACCAATTTAAATGTTGGAAACTTATTAGGTATACCTATATATCATTATTATAACTTACTTTATAGCTAAAGTCTTTGAAACTATAATCTCTTTATTCGAATCACCATTGTATAAACCAGGTTTCAAAAAAATTGTAGGTATTGGTAGAATTCCACTGTGATCATCAAAATCAAAAAAATTTGGAAAAAGCCAATCCCAATCATCATCTGATGAAAAATAATTTTCATTTTTAATATTATTAACTGCTGTTAAAATATTAGGATACGGTCTAGAATAGGATCCACAATGTGAAGTGCAAGTGGATTGAGGATCCACAAACACACCATTAAAGTTATCTAAAATTTTAAAAAAAAAACAAATAATATTAATATTATTAAATTTTTTAAAATTTAAATAAATTTACTTACTATGGCATTCGATTATCGAAATAAATACAAAAAGTAATAGTATATTACTTAATAATTTTATCATTATGATTTTTTATTTTAATAATAATAAACCTGATTTTTTTTTTTTTTTTGATTGATAAATTCTTTTAACAAACGCAAGTTTTCTTTTTTGGACGAATATTTTTAAAGGCACTTCTAAGTTTTGGTTTAGATATTTTTATTCATATTCAATTCGTTTTGAGCTGATTTGATTATTTGAAAAATATAAAGAAAGTGAGTTTCTTTTAGTTTTTTAAAAATAATAATTTTTCTTTAACTTTTATCATTTGAGTTATTTTCGAAAATAGAATAATAATGCATTGGAAGTATTATATTTTTATATTTTTATTTCTATTTTTTGTGGAAAATGCTTTTTCAAGATGTATGTAATTTTTTTTAAAGTTAAAAAAATATTAAAACTGATTCTGACATTTTTGTTAATAAATATTAGCTACACTAAATCTTGACACAAACACAAATTTAAGAGATGTACTATCAGGTATATCATCGAATAACTATAACCCACTGATTAATGTAAAATCAGGTACCTACAAAGGAAGTAAAAACAAAGGTATTGAAACATCACTGTCATTTGAATTAAAATCTTTAAGTGGTAAACAAAGTACCATCTTTGATTGTGAAGGTAATACATTTGCATTTACATTCAAGTACAATCAAAAAGTGATTATTGATGGTTTTACATTTAAAAACTGTTCCAATGTCTATGGTGGTGCTATTAATATCTATAAGTCCAATGTTATCATTCGTAACTCTGTATTTGTAAATAACTCTGCTGTTTATGGTGGTTCTATTTATGCCAAGTCTTCCAGTTTGACTATAACCTCTACCAACTTCTCATCTAATATTGCTGTAAAGTCAGGCGGTGCTTTATATGTATCTTCAACAAGTACCAAATTCACATCGAATATCTTTGAATGTAATAATGTTGGTAAATCCATTGAAAAGTCAAAGAGAAATGAAATCTATTGTGAACAATCCAAAATTAATTTTGATAACTCTGTTCATGCTCATAATGGTGCTGGTTTCACATGTTCACCTTCATGCTACATCTATGACGAAAAACAAAAGAAAGGTCTTTGTAATTCGCCTGTTACCAATTGTTTGTCCTCTGGTAATAACGGATCTAATGGTACTGTCCCTCCAATTGAAGCTACATGTTTCTATGGTACCGTTACACCAACACCTGATAAATGTGATAACCTGATTGAAAACTGTCTAACCAATGCCAATGATTGTCCATCATGTTATTTCAGTGGTATGGTTCTTGAATCCTTTATTGGAAACAATATAAGTGAATTCAATAACGTAAACAGTCTTGGTAAAAAGAGAGTTACATTTGACCTTAGAAACTTTATACCATCTGATGTGAAGAATGAGAAACTATTTAAAGGTGAAATGATGTCCTATTTCAAAGTAGATAGAACTGGTTACTACTCTTTTAATGTCATTGGTAATAACTTTGGTCTTAATCTATATATTGACAATGCACCAGTTGTATCATCCCTCTATTTACAACCATACATTAATACTACTGATTTGGTATATCTTGAAATTGGAATTGTTCATAAATTAACTGGTACAATCTTCACCTATAACACCATAAGTACAACATTTAAATTGATTATGAAAGACACCCTAACCCAAATGGTAGTTGATCCATTCTATTATTCGCAAAACATTTGTGGTGATTCCATTTTTGATGAATTAGAAGGTTTTGGTAAGAAATTTGAATGTATGGGTGACTCTGAAACTACTAAAGATGTAACTGGTGAAAGTAAACCAACATGTACATCTCTTGATCCTGATATGGACTTTGAAAACTGTTATTCCAAGATCACTAAAGTATGTCCAACTCGTCAAGTTCCTAAAAATCATTTGGCACCAGGTTACTATTACTCATCTGATACTTTGGGTAGTTTAGTTTCCAATCAGTTCATATGGAGATTACCAGGATCAGAACACATGTCATTTGGTGTTGATATTATCTCAGCTGAAGAATCTGCTGCTCCATTATTCTATTTTGGATACTGTGATAGTATAGGTGAACATTTAATTGAAGATGTATTTAGAGGAAGGGTATATGATATTCCACCTGAACTTAATGGAAAAGCTTTACCATCATGTAGTTATGACAGTAAATCTGAATCCTTTGAATCATCTTTTGAAATGGCCAAATCGATGTCAGAAAAATCCCAATCAGCTTACTCTGCATCTCTTGGCGGTGGTCCTCCAGCAGTTCAAATTTCAGCATCAGTAGCATTTGCAGAAGAGAAATCAGTTGAAAAATCTGAGAAAATTATTGAAAAGAAAGATGAATCTCTTGTTCAAACAACTCTAGTTTGTTCAACATCTATCGTTGAACAAAGTGACAAGACTACATTCCATCCATTGTTCTTACAGTCTCTAAGTAAAGCTAAAAATGAAGAAGACATTGTAAGTATCATTCTACAATACGGTACTCATTACTATAAGAAAGCTATTCTCGGTGGTCAATTAAAGCAGGTATCAACAGTTAAACATAGTCTCTCTAGTAAATACTCAAAGACTCAAATTGAAGAATCATCATCAAGATCATTTGCCTTAGGGGTAAGTTCACCAGTGTTTAGTGCCAGAGCTGAATACTCAGATACTTCGGATTCCTCTGTATCTGGTGACCAGTTCCATGAAATTGATCAAGAGTCAAAGAAAACTACCATCATTACCTATGGTGGTCCATTAGGTGCCTATGGTCCTTCTGATATTAACCCAAGTAACTTTAATACATGGAGTCAGAGTGTAGATCTTCTTCCAGTTCCAATAGACTTTGATTTGTTCCCCACTAGAGATCTAATTAAAAAAACTTGGTTTTTGAAATCTCTAAACGTATCTCTCTATGACCTATGGATTAGAGGTGAAAAACTCTACTATGAAAGATACAGTGGTAATAAGAATCAATATGGTAATGATATTGGTGATTTCTCAATTATTATACCATGGAATGTGAATGTACTAGGATCAACTGCATTCTTACCACAACTTAAGGTTGAATGGCAATACTATAATCCAATAAGTAAAGTCACTGAAAATCTTGTCAATGTCATTGATATTCCATTTGTTAACCAGTACCATAAACAACCAGGAACAAGTCCAAGAATGTTTGATAATTATCCAGGTGTATATGCCGGCCCATATGGTCCAAACAAAGTATTTGAAAGTGAAAGCAATTTTTTTGATAGTCAGTTCAAAACAACTTACTCCTTCACTGGCGTTGGTCAACCAAAGTCGCCATACATTTATCACTTTGAAACCTTAAACTTTTTCCAAAGTTTAACTGTACCTAAAATCTCAATCATTAACACACCTGATGGTTTCTTAAATGGAAACCCACAGATTATTTCATGGACTGACAAGAAAGGTGTCGTGTTAAATAATAATGGTGAAGGTCCGGTAACTGATGGTGGATATTATGGACACTTTGCTTATGAAAGATGGAATCTTGATAAATTCAGTTCAAGGGTTTACGGTGCAGATGATGATTTAAGTGCGGTGATGGAAGGCTATAGACATTGTTGGTATATCGATGGAGATTCTGATGATGAGAATAATCAGAATCATTTAGATGAAATGTTTTGTGGTTTAACTCGTTGGTGGGATGGTGGAAAAAAACCAGAGAGTATTAGATATTTCAGCTTTTCAGATGACTATTTGTCATTTAATTATGGAAATTCTAATCCTGGTTTTACCTATACCACAAGAAGACAATATAATGATTTATATCTATGGGGTTCCTTTTACTCTACCACCTATTCTGATGTGATTAAATATCAACATGAAATCAAAATGTATTCCAAAACAAAAATCAATTGGGCATTTATAATCAATACAAATAATGATTGGAGAGGTAATGTTCAAGTGTATGATGCCTCTAAAGATTCTCTTCATTTCTCTGGTTATGATGGTGGTGGTTCTGTTACACTTGGTTCATGGTCAACCACTCATTTTCAAAAAGAATCAATGTATTTCTGGAACTATAATACAAATTTCCTCAACACTGAAATTCCTTTGGCATATTCTTATTAAATCTAATTAATAAATATACTTTTTATCATCACATTACTGTTTTGATATTATCAACAATTATTTTTGTATTTTCCTAGACACCTGTGACCTGATTAAAAACGAAATTTGATAAAAAATATCTTAACTTAACATTTTTTTTTATTATAATAAAGAATACATTTTTAATTTTTATAATTTTTTTTATGATTGAAATGATCACCAAAATTATTTTTTTAATATTATTAATATCTCTTGAATTTTGTAATTGTCAGTTATGGGATAATATTGCAAGAACTAGAGCCACTATGATTCTAAATCCTTTAAATACAAATTGTAGAGTAATAAACAATGCTGGAGATTATACCGGAGGGGTATTATTACCCAATACTGGAGGAGTATATGCATATTTTGATGTTAATGGAATTGCAAGATATATTGGAAAATCAACAAATTTAAGAAGCAGATTTACACAACATAGAAATACTGATAATTATGGAATCGTTCCATCACCTGTAAATGCACCTTATCAAAATTATAAAGCTGGTTTACGGTTTTATTGCCATTCCAATCAAATTGATGATGAAAATATTAGATGGTCATATGAATCACTATTACTAAGTATGTTCCAAACTGAAATCAATGAAATGTATCACTCTATTGGTGGACATGCTGAGGTTCCTACTGGTAACCGTGTATTTTATACTCCATCTGCAACGTTGGCAACAATTGATTGGTTAACTTTTATAAATAATTTGATAGCAAATAATAACATTAACTATCAAAATTTAAAAAACAGATTATTAGCAAACACATGTTAAAAAATAAAAATAAATAAATTAAAATATTTTTATTTTTTAAAAACATTGATTATTTGTCAAGTCTAGATTATTTATAATTGTTTGTAAATTGTCTATAATATAATTGGCATAGACAAGTGCATTTACAGGTGTACCTGCAGGTGTTAAAACACAATGTTGACCACTTACATTATCCAATGGTATCCTTGTATAATCACCACCTCCTTCTATATTTTGACTAGAACATAGAGTGGATAAAAGTAGAGCTTCTATTATTTTACTTCTATAGTTGTGTGTAATACCAACACCTGCTAAACTTCTCCAACAAACTACACATCCAACAGAATTGTTATCATCAGGACAATTAATAATTTGATTAACACTTTCAGGATCAGTATGTACAGGATCATGTTTTCTAAATCTATCTTGGAGATTCACACCAGATTCACCTATATATAATGCATCACCATTTTCATTAAAATACATATATACCCCTGGTTGAGGTGGAAATGGATTCCAATGGGTAAATGTGGCCACATCAAAAGGTGGTGCTACAGCATTAAAATTCATAATATATCTTCTAAACCCAGCAAATGTATTGGTACCAGGTACAGGAGCATTTTGTGTAGGGTATCCAACATTTGCGAAAATCATCTGAGTGTTAGCATTTCTAAGTGGAAGACCATTCGGACGCAGGGTAGCATGTGCTGGAGTTGGTAATCCTCGATTTCTTGCTATATGTTTGATATCATTAAAATCATTATTTACACATATCCAGTTATTTGGAATAGTTTGTAAAGTAGTTGTAAATTTATCACATTTGATAGGTAACACATATAATAAAATTACTATAAATAAATACGTGTGTTTTGGGATCATTTAAGGTGTAAGATTTTTTTTTGTTCAAAAAAAAATAAATATATAAAGTCTAACTTAAAAATCAATTTTTAAAATTATCTATTTTTTAGCAAGTAATTTCTTGAATACGAAAATCCTTTTTTTTTTTTTTTTTTTGAACACAAATAGTGTATTCGGGTTTTGTGTTATGTTGATTTTAGAGAGATCATTGATTGCTTTAATAATCAATTTATGGATTGGTTTTGGAAAGAAATCAAGCACAAATTTTAAATATACTGTAAATATATTAGCAAAGCTCAGATTAGTATCAAAAGAATTTACAGTAAACATAATACCTTTATTAGATTGGGGTGAAATTCGAATTGAATCAAAGAATGATATGAAAATACTAAATAAACTATATAATCCTAAACCGAAATTGGATAGATTGTATATATCTTGCCAAGAAGAAGAGATAATCCGTAAATTTCCATCATGGGTTATTTATTTATCAGAAACACAACCAAAAGTAGGAATTAACTACCCAATAGTTGCACATCAATTGATTAATAAGAATAGATTGAAATCACTTCTTTGGGAGTATAATGCCAACCATAATATTACCAATTTGAATTGTAACAATTTGATAAAGTTAATATATATGGGATCAAAAGATATTTCTGTTGATCTATCAGTTATATCCACGAGTTTTTTAAATTTGGTTGAACTTACAATACGTGGTTTTGGTGTAATTCAGAACATGAATTCATTGGGTCAACTTGAACATTTAAAAATGATTACATTGTCATCTGGAACATGTATCATTGGTAGTTTCATTGAATTGTTAGAGAGAAAGCAGTGCAGCATAGAGACCATTAAATTCTTAAATATAAAGTTTACTCGATCCATAGACCAAGATGCTAATTTAGTTGAACATTTTGATAATATTCTTGATGTATTGTCCAATAATAGTTATCTTAAAGAACTATTAATTAAAAATGATGTATCACCAGTGAGCAAGCAATCTCTAATCAAATTTTTAAATAGTAACAAAACATTGACAAAACTCACCATTGAAAATTGCAAATTAATAGTTGATGCTAACATAATATATCAACCAATTACCAATACAACTCTAAAGTACTTTTATTACAGTCTTCCTAATAATGTGATTGGTTCCATGTTATTAAATGAATGGAATGGAACATCGGCATTAGAGAATCCATGTTATTCACCTACCAACAATATACCTTTAATCTCAAAAGGAAATCATCCAAATATCAATGTCTATTATTACGATTGTTCACAAGACAATCTAAATAATCTGATTGATATCTTAAAGTTGACCTACAAGGGTATTAAAAATGTATGGCTTCATATTGAGGATAATGATATGGTTGCAGAGGTTTTAGAAATACTGAAAGAATATTTACCATCCAACAATGAAATTAATACCATAAATCTTGAAAATGGATTAGAGATTGCTATATACCTAATTCAGTTAAATCATCCATCAATCAAAGAGTTAACAGTAGATTTATTCAACCCCATAAATCAAGATATTGCTATAAATCTTCTAAAATCAATTTGTACTAATCACAATCACATTCAAAACATTTCACCAAGATTTGAACTAAACTCACTAAATTTAGCAGAGTTCATTGATACAATAACTGAGATTATTGAAAATAATCACAATATTTATTGTATTGAACTCTTTTTAAGTGTTCCAATGGATTCAATAATCAACACTGCCAATCTAAATCATAGTTTTGAAAGATTTGAAAAGGCAATTTCAAAATTTTATCACTATTTAGATTTCATAAATATTACAATACTTCAAGGGCCAATGGGAAAAGAACATCTACTAAAACCATTTTATAACATTCTATGTAAATATTCAATACTAAATGATATAAATATGCTTTTATTCTGTAACTACAGCTTCTGATGATAATAATAAAACTACTATTATTAATTTAAAAAGCGAAAAAAATTTTAGTATGTTTGAAAGAAGCAAATAATTTATTGATTTAAGAAAAATAAATAAGATTTTATAAATATATAAAGATTTAACTATTTATCATCTCTTCCCCTTCAAACAATTTCATTTTCATACTCTTCATCAGACTATTCTAGACCCTTCATTACCATATTTTTCTTTTTCATTCATGAATTGAGTTTTTGATCTTTTTTTTTTTTAATATGGACTTACAGTAAACATTAATGAATTTAGCCCAAAATTCTATAATAATCATTAAAATCCTTCAATATCTAATAGACTATATTGAATTATACTACCAAAGATATTTCCACCAAGATATTCGACTTAAATCATTCCAGAATTGTTATAACGTTGCAGAGTTATTTTTACATCAATACTATTTTGTAACTAAGCAATGGGATAATATTATTAAAAACAAGTTATACTACCCAGATGTGTTAATTAGATCAAAAAATAGTCAGCATATGAGAACTTTTTGGTTACAATGTACAAAATTTGGTTTAAAGAACATCAGAGCTAGAATAATGGTTACAAGTAATAAATTGGATAATGATCAGCTTCTAGATTTGACAAAAAATATAAAGTATATAGAATGTGGAGCTGGTGTAAATGTAGATTCTCCGTCAACTAGATATCTAAAGTTAGTTGAGACATTGTGTTTTTATAAAGATAACATTTCACAATTTGTAAACTTTACAGAGAAATTACTAAGTAATACGAGATCTCTAAATGAATATTACCCAAAGTTACAAAAATTGAAAATTAAAAGTGACTCAGAATTATGTCTACCTAAACTAGTACCGAATTCAGTTCATATTAAGTGTGCTACTTTAAAAACTATTGAATCTACAGAAATGGTGCCTATGGACTGGTGGTCAAATGTCAATGACTTCTCACTAAAACTCTCTAGATTGGATTATAAACCATTCATGTCAACTGTTTTAGAAAAGTGTCCTACTCTAACTAAATTAAAATTACAAATTTTTGAACTCAAGGGTTTAACATTGGACAATATTATAGAGACACTTCAACACTCAACTACCCTACAAATCCTAAAAATAGATTGTGAAGAAAACTGTAAATGGTCAACTATAGTAAAGTTTATTCACCATCATCAATCCATTAGAGAGATACAACTTTATATTGGTTTTCTATGGGAAGATGACAATACCGCCACTAGTGGTACAAATAACTCCCTATATTCTCTGACTATAGGCTCTTCACTAGCTCCTCCTGAAGCATACAAAGAAAAATGTCAATCTGATATGAAATCATTTCTTGCTCTAAAATATCTCTATGTTCCACTAGTTGGTACTTTAGAGCTACTAATGGGTTTAAATGAGAGAATTGAAATTAAACTAGATATAAGATATAAATACCATATAAACACAGTATTAAATCAAATAGGTGCACTAAAAAATCTAGTTCAATTAAGATTATTATTTCACACCTCTATTGAGATGTCCCCTTTTCTCAGTGTTTGCAATGAAGTAAAAACACTAAAATCTCTAACAATCAACAAGATATTAGAAAAAACCTTAAGAGAAGATTTGATTGAAGCATTACAATCTAATAGATCACTAGAATATATTGAATTGAGCGGCATTGTTTATAAAACCTACGATGAAAAGCTAACTATTAAATTAGTTAGGGCGATCTTATCTAGACCTGAAACGGTAGTATTTAAAATGTATAATATCCTAACTAATAACTTGGAATATACTCAAGATCTATATCAACAGAATTTTGAAGATATCGGTTTGATAATTCTGAATAATCCAAAACTAAGATTTTTGGTGCTCGCTAAAGACTCTAAAAATATAATTGATAATAGATTTAAACCATCAACATTGTATAATAAAATTAAATCTAAATTGGTTGGTGATCTGTAAAAGATTACTACTTTCTTTCTCTAAACTACTTTTAAAAGTTTTCGTTTTACCTCTTATTTATTAAAAGAGATAGGTAGTATTCAATCTCTTTACCCCTATAATCTGTTTAATTTTACTATTATTTACAAATATATATACTATTTTGATTGCTTTAAAATTGGTTTTGTTGAGTTCAAAACTTCTAAATATATATATATTAAATATATTGATCTGTAATGTTCTTCTTTTTAGAAACCATATTCATAAATTGTAATTCTAATTTTTGAAATTCATCAATTAAACAATGAATAGAACCTTCTAATGCTTTAGTTGGTGTTGAATTTGGATGTGTTTGAATTTTAATGGTAATATTGTGTTCTAAAGGATGTGGCATTCTGTATCCTGCAAATTTTATATCTGGATCGTTTACTAATTGCATTCTAATAAGGTTTCCAAGTGTATGATCCTCTTTTAAAACTGTAAATAGACATGCATTAGGAATCTTTGTATCCTTTGTCATTGTAACCCTAATAGAGTTTTACAAATTAGTTTCAAAGTAGTTCTATCAAAATTTGTATTGTTATTGTTAGAAATTAATTAAAAGTACTTTTTGGCGTCAGGAGGTAATACAAATAACTCAAATCTGTCTGGTGCATTCATTTTTTAGATACTAAAAAAAAATTAAAAAAAAAACAATTTCAAACTTAAAATGATTAAACCAACTTCAAGTTGTAGTTTAAAATTTGATAATGAAATAATTTAATCTAAATTATCAATTCTAACTATTTAATTTACACATGTGGTAAGAGTTAATAAATTAACTAAAATTGATTTTATTAAAAATATAAAATGAATTTTTGTTTAAACAGATATAATTAGAGGAATATTAAATAAAGTTTGATCTACATAATTAGATTAATAGTTTCAAGGGAAATAATACAGATAATAAATTTTCTTTTAAATTTCTTTGATTCAAAAAAGGTATGAATCAAAATTTTAAAAAAAGAAAAATGGAGTTTAAAATTATTATTTTTAGTGTAAATAAAATCTGAGGCAATGGGTAAAGGAGGAAATAAGAATAAAGATAAACAGAACCAATTTAAAGAGAGCAAAAAAAACGATAGAATTGTCAAAGGTGCATTGAGAAAGAGAAAAGAAAGATCAAAACACGGTGATGAGAAATGGAAACAACAAATTAGAGCATTTGATGATCAATTGAAACCTCAAGGTCTATGTATAAGAGATGTAGCAGGTGATGGAAATTGTCTGTTTAGATCAATTTCTGATCAATTTGAAGATTCACCAAATAATCATAAAAAATACAGAAAAGAAATTATGTCATTCGTTGAGATGAACAAGGAGATGTTTGCACCATTCATTGACGATGAAGAATACGAGACTTTTGAAGACTATATACAAGATATGAAACAAGATGGAACATGGGGTGGTAATGTAGAATTACAAGCATGTTCACTAATCTATGGTGTTAATATAGTTATACATCAACTTAATCAACCTCGATGGGAGGTTACCAATCATTTCAGTGCAGATAAAAAAAAGTCACCTAGATTTATTCAATTGTCATATCATAATGAAGAACATTATGCTTCTGTAAGACCACTGAACCAAACATTTTATCCATCTGATAAAGATAAAGCACAAGCACCAGAAGCTAATCTGCAGATATTTGAATTTGCAGATAGTAGTAAAAATAGTTCAAATGTAGTACCTGTAAATAATAGTAGTAAAAATAATAGTAGTAGTCTGAATAATGGTGTAGATGATGAAATATTCTCAATTATGCAGGCAACTGGTGTTAAAAGTGTAAAATTAATTAAAGAAGCTTTGGAAGATTGTGACTATAACCAAGAGGCAGCTATAGATTATCTAATCTCACTATCATCTCAAATTGATCTATCAAATGATGATAATGAAGATTTTGATTATTCTAGTACAACTACTACTACTACAACAACAACTACCACAACATCATCTAGTGCCAGTAATAAAAATAAAGAAAAAGTTTCACAAAATCCTTACAAGGGAGTTAAAAAGAGTGAAAATAATAACAGTAACAATAATAATAATTCACATCTCAGTAATAAACAGAGAAAACAACTATCACAAAAAGAAAAAGAAGATTCAGAAAATGGTAAAAAGAAACAAACCAATTTTAATATTAACAGAAATGAAATTGTAGATGACTCTTTTGTAGATGTGGGATCTTTGAATATATAAATTCAATAGATTATCAGATTGTCCACGAAATAGATTAAAAATAAATGGGCAAGCTTTAAAGACAATTAGGATAGATATATGGTTATTAAAATTTATTGGATACTAAATTTACCCACTTTAGTTTAGTTACTGAAAGATAAAATGTTCGTTGTGTGACATTTATACTATTTTAGAAAAATAATATTTGACATTTGTGCGGACATCCAATTCACTTTTAAAATCTTCCTTTACTTACCCCCCAAAACACAAAATCCACAAACTAGATTTTTAAATCAGTGGTTCCAATAATTAATAAAAAAACAAAAATTACTACAAATAGACGTGTCAAAAACAATATTTAAATAGAATCAATCAATTGATTTAAACAAATAGTAAATCTCTACATTCTCTAAACAAAATGATTTTTGGTATGGTTTTATAATTTATTAAAAAACTTTCAAAACTATAAGTACTAATATAAAATGATTTAAAGAATCTTTATCATCAATTTCAATATCTTTAAAACCAAGTCAAAAATTAAATATAAATTCGATAATTGGAAATGGTAGTTCACAAACTAATAATCAAATAACTGTTTTCCAGGGAATGGAAAAATATAATTATCCATTAAATAATCCTCAAACTTCAAATAGTTCAAGTTACTTTTCACATAATCATGATTCACCAGCCTCTTGGGGATATTAATAAATATCATATACAAATGTATTTAGATATGATCAGAAAGTGAAAGAATAATACGAGATAGGTAGGGATAGAAAAAAAAATATTTAAATATATATTTAGTTTTTTTTATCTCTTTTGGTTATTATTATTATTATAATTATTAGTTGATAAATATTTTCTATTTTTTTCAATTATATCTTTTGTTTTCTTTGGAGGGTTTTGACCAGCACACATGTCGTTAAAATAGGCACCAGCAGTTTCCATTAACCATTCAAATTTGACTTCAGTTACAGTACGAATATATTGTTGAGAGGTCAATACAAATTCATTGTAAATGACCCATTCTGGTTTTTTAGTGAGTCCAGATGATGGATGGAAAATGACAGATTGTTCGTCTCCAAGTGTCAGATATTGATTCTTTTTCTCTAGTTTTGCAACTTGCATGAAGAAACCAGTTGCCAGACATCTACGTATATTTTGATAGTAGTAACGAGATGATGCGTCACCAGACTCCAGTGATAGTTTATATTTACTCATGATTCTAGCCAATTGAGATCTAACATTATCAGCCTGTTTGAGAGCACGGAAATTCAAAAAATTGTCATAACACCAATTGGTATTCTCTTGGTTTTTCTTGTATGCATGATAGACATTCAAAAGTGACAAATGGTCACCTTCATAGTGATCAAAGTTCTTCTTTGCTGCGTCAGCATCATTTCTGTTATCTTTTGGTCTTTGGAAGACATTGGGAACTGATAACATTGCTGCAATAGTCAATGCCTCATTTGAGCACTTAAAAGTTGGAGATGTAATGAGAATCTTTGCTAACTGTGGATCTAATGGAAACTCTGAAATGATTTCGCCAGTTTTTGTAATGTTACCCTCACCATCCAATGCACCGAGATAATGTAGAGTCTCTAAAGCTCTCATCATAGTCTCAGGTACTGGTGCATCCATCCAATCAAAATGCACCAAATCAGTGACACCTAATCTCAAAATTTGTAAAATGACAGAAGAGAGATTGGATCTGAGAATTTCAGGGTGAGTTTGAACCTCCAATTCCTCTCTAAATGATTTTTCAGTGTATAATCTATAGCATTTTCCAGGTTTGGTACGACCAGCTCTACCAGCTCTCTGTTTAGCAGAGGCCTTGGAAATTGGTGAAACCAAAAGACTTTCTACTCTTGATCTTGGATTATAGGTCTTCTGCTTTGAAAATCCAGGATCAATAACATAAACAATACCGTCAATTGTAAGTGAAGTCTCTGCAATATTTGTAGAGATGATACATTTTCTGTGTTCGGATGGTTCAAAAATACGACTTTGTTGGTAGATTGGTAATGTTGAATACAATGGCAGAGTTGTCAATGGATCTAAACGAAGGTTTTTAACTTCTCTTTGAATCTTTAGACATGTGTCCTCAATCTCTTCCTCACCAGTTAGGAAAACCAAAATGTCACCTTCACCCTCTGATTTGTGAATTGAAATTACAGTACGAATGGCAGCTTCCAAATAGTCTCTTTCAGGTTCTGGTGTGTGGAAAATCTCAACTGGATGCAATCTACCAGGTACCTGCATAAGAGGTGCATTATCAAAATATTTTTGAAATTTACCAGCTTCCAAGGTGGCAGACATAACCACCAATTTGAGATCTGGTCTTTTTTTTAAAACTGTTTTTATGAGTCCAAATAGAATATCGGTACTTAGTGTTCTTTCATGTGCCTCATCTAAAATGATAACTGAGTATCTCTCTAATAGTGGATCATGCATTGATTCTCTCAAAAGCATACCATCAGTCAAATATTTCATAAATGTCTTACTACTAGTTTTCTCTTCAAATCTAATAGAATAACCAACTTCCTCTCCAATTTTAAAATCCATTTCATCTGCAACTCTCTGTGCAACTGAAATTGCTGCTACTCTTCTTGGTTGTGTAACTCCAACCATTGTATTAGGTTTAACCAGTCCTGCATCAACTACAAATTGTGGTATCTAAATAATTATCAATTCTAGAATTAGTACACTTCATTTCGTGTTCTACAATTCATGTTTTAGTGGAACTACTTACTTGAGTTGTTTTACCAGAACCAGTTTCACCAACTAATATTATAGTTTGATGTTTCTTAATCTTTTCTATAAACTCTGCTTTTTGTTTCCATACTGGTAAATCTTTTCTTTTTTCTAAAATATCATAATACTTTTGTGAATATGACTCTTTCTTTGGAATCCAATTGTTATTTTCCTCTACTGTATATGTTTCCTCTGGTTCTACCGATTTATTATTATTATTGTTTTTTTGGTTTGAATTTAGTTGCTTTGATGGTCTATCACCGTCATCACTTTCTTCTAATTTTCTTTTATTCATTTTAGTCGCTATTTTAAAAAGAGTATGACACTCGAGTAATGTAATAAAATAAAAAAAAGACGAAAAAGTCGAAAGTTAGTCGCTCTTTAGGTAAATTTAAAAAAAAAAAAAAAAAATCAATTTTTTTAAAATTTTATTGAGTAAATTTTGATAACAAATTACAATTTTGAATTGAAACAACAACAAATGATTAAATTTTTTATTTTAGCTAATATTCAAGGAAAAACCAGATTATCGCAATATTATGAACATATACCTTTTCAAGATAGACCTACAATGGAAAGTGATATCATTAGAAAATGTTTATCTAGGACATCACTTCAATGCTCATTTTTAGAATATAAAGAGGATATGAAATTTGTATACAGAAGATATGCTTCACTGTTTTTTATTGTTGGTGTAGACTCAACTGAAAATGAATTAGCAATCTATGAACTGATAAATAATTATGTAGAAATTTTAGATGCAACATTTGAAGATGTTTGTGAATTAGATGTATCTATCATTCATTTTTTAACCCTTTTTTCAATTTTGAATTTCTTTGTATATATAAGAATATGAAAAGTACTGATTATTATTATGAACTATTTTAAAATAGATAATGTTTAATATAGATAAAGCACATTTTATTTTAGATGAAATGATATCTAATGGAAATATTGTAGAGATATCAAAACAACAAATTCTAGAGGTTATTAATTCTATATGTAAATCTGCCGATGGTACCACCGCTTCAAATCAACCTATTAAATTAAGATGATATTATTAAAATTCTAAAATCATATCCAACTGTAATAAAATTTTCCTTAGGAAACAAGCTCAGAGCCCAGAAATAAAATTTCACCTGGTTCACTTAAACCCCTTTAATAAAAACAATCAGATCAATTGTTAAAAATCTTCTTGAAAAACAAGGAAGTATTTTTTATAAAATAATGATCTCGTTTCCATTTTAAAAACATTTTTTATTCTCTTTTACTAAATTAAAACAAATAATATAATATATATATATAAATATAAAAATGCAAGCATATTTTAAATTAAATAAGGTTTATGACCGTGGATATGTGAGTGGTTATACACTTGATAAAGTGACTCTAATGCACCCACTTACTTCTGAACAAGTTGCAATAGTACAAGATGGAGTTAACCGTTACAATCAAGTATTAATCGATTATAAATTTAAAATATGGAGTCTACTTGTGTATCTATTGGGTATAGCAGTAGGAATAGTGATGATTATGTGTGGTGCTATATTTATTAAAAAACTTTCAAGTGCAGCATTATTGTGGGTAGGATATAGTATATTTGCTGCAACTGCACTGATATTTATGTCTTATAGTTTATCACTTGTATATTTAAGATCTAAAAAAATGAAAGAATGCACAGATCATTTAAATTTCCAATATCAAATTAATGGATTCACATTTACATCAACAAAGAAAATGAAAGGTCGTCATGCTGAGTATTGTATACAAATTGGTTATCCAATTCCAACTGATGATGGTTCTTCAAATCCTGTTCAACCAGTTCAATATATTCTACCACAACAACCATTATACTATCAACCTAATTATAACCCAACCTCTACCCCTCAAACCCCACTCCTTTATAATAATCAATATACTGTATAAATTATACAACATATTGTTATAAAAATAAAAATTCTACCATCTGGAATCTCTTGAATTTCCTGATGAATGCATAGTCTATTCAATTTGCACAATGAATAAGATTAGGTTGGTTCAAACATGGTAATTTTGTATTAGCCATGACTTTGTTGGACTGTGGAAACCATAGTCTGGTAGCCTTGGCTACCGATGCTCTATGAAATGTCTTTAATAAATAATGAATTATTGCTTTTTTCTGTGATAAACAATTTTAAGTTTCATACTTTTTATTTTATAAAGTTAATTCAACAAACAAAAAGGGTGGAGTTTGCAAATTTTGGTATCATTTGATTTAAGTAATTCACATCTTTCATTACTTCTACATTTTAGATCAACACAAGCCATACAATCTCTTGGGAATACACATTTATTAACGGTAGCATCACATTCTAGTCCAAAGGAACAAGGGTACTTTGCACACCCTGTATTGGTATCAGTTGTACCAGGTGGAACACAGAGGGAATCAATACAGACATTGTTTTCTGTACATATACAAGGTATTATGTTGGTTTGTGGATTTTTGGTTTTAACTGATATTGTTTCATCAATGAATCCACGGTATTTAAAATTGATATTAGTAATATCATTATTACTTTGAGTTGAATATTGAATTTTTGAAATTTTTTGAAGGAATTTAGAATCATTATTCTTGTTGTAAATTATAATTTTACTTGGAGATAGCTTTTTGACTGTAAAGTCATTGGATGGAGCAATGTCTAATGAATCACTAGGCTGTGCATTTAAAACTTGTACTTTGATATTGGTGGGTGGACACTTTCCAGAGACTGGATTATAATTACCTTCCAAGAGATCATAAGTACCATTAGCTTGATATTTTAATAGTGTATCTTTTAAACCTAAAGATGCACTCATTGGAAGTTTCTCACCATATATACCATAAAGTACCTTACTTTTAATAACCATTAAATCCAAAACTTTATCATTATTAAAATCAGAGTTGGCAAGTACTCTTCCATCAACTTCTTCTAAAATAAAACCTCTACATTCGTCAAACAAAGGTGAGTTAGTAGCTGATAAGTCCACTACCGAATCAAATGGAAATTCACTACCATAGACAACCCAAACAAACTCTGGTGAGTAACACTGAAGATCATCTAAACCATCACCATTGATATCTCCCAAAATCAATGAATCACAATTATAAGTTCTCATACCACTACCTTTTGTAAAAGCAATTACATTTGAGGAATTTCTACTTTTGATATCAAATGTTGAAGGCCAAGTTTCATTTCGTTTTCCTAAAATAATGTAGACTTCATATGAAGAATAGTCACCATTGGTGACTGCCATATCTGTCAAACCATCTCCATTGAAATCTCCAAAGCTTGAAATACCAAACCGATTATCAGGATTTTTTGAATCCCATGTAATTCCAGGTAGATAAAGACCTTCTATACCATCAAATTTTGGTATATAGTTAAGAGGAAAAGTTGCTTTACCAAACACAATTTTACTATTTTTTTGGAGTACATATAAATCATCATAACCATCATTATTAATGTCACCACATGTCAGGGTTTCTGCGAGACCATCCATTATAACACCCTTTCCCTCTACAAGTTGATCTAATAGATATTGTCCATTTTCAGCTATAAATCTAAAGCCGTTTTTAATACCAAATATTACAATGATTTTATTCTCAGGTATTTCCAAACCACCAAATACTCCCGCAAATGATGAAAATACTAAATCTTTTACTCCATCACCATTTATATCACAAATTGTCTTACCTACACCTAAACCTTGAAATTGATCACTATAAACTACAAAACCATTACTCCCATCAGAACTATTAATTGTAGCATTATATGGATATTTACTACCATAAACTACAATTACATCTCCAAAAGAATTCGCAGAATTGGAAACCATTATATCATCAATTCCATCTCCATTTACATCACCACAAACTGGGAATCTTTCAGGTTGACTAAGATCAATTATAAATCCATTATTACCATCAGCAAATGAATCATTTATTGGTCTAGCATTACCATATCTAGAATCATCACCATATAATATAACATAACCAAGACCATTATTATAAATTATATCCTAGGTACCAAAGATTTAAAATTAGTCCAAAATATTCTATTATTATCTTTTAAATATTTCATAAAATACCTTTTTACCATCACCATTGAAATCACAAGTTCCAATTGAATAAATTAATTCTGTAACTACACCAAAAAATGTACCAACTTGATAATTAATAGAATAACTATTTGTAGAATCTAACATTGCTGTTGAAGCTGGAAATGCATGATTCCAACCAACAAATATTATTAAAATTAATAATATATATATTTTCATAGTTGTAGATAGGTTAAACAACTTTCTAAAATTAGTTAACAAATATATAAAAAATATATATTGAATATTTAGAATTAAAAAAAAACATGTAATAGAATATTTTAACTATTAGTTCATCCTAGGCATTAATAAAGATATATTTTCGATTTACATTCTAAATTTATTAATAAAAAATACTTTTACCACAACTGTTATTTTGAAGTGTAATTAAAATTAATTTTTTCGCACACATAGTGTGTATCTAGTACTATGGTAAAATCTTAATTTCATTTATTTATTGAGGGGTATTGTTATTACAATTGTATTGTGATTGATGTTTCATGGTATTCATTGTCATTTTCCCGCACACCATTTCAGGTAGTTTATTTAAATTTCTTATATTACAAAAGTTCAAATTGATATTAATTAAGTCGTAATTAAATTGAAAAGCGGAACTAGTATATATTCCGTTTTGATGTGCTAGGTATAGGTACAATGATAAATTTTGATATTTATTGGTAGTAATGTATTAAATTTGATATTTGTTTTTGCATTGGTACGTAACATAATAAACTCTTGATTTTTCATTGCCCAATTATTAATCAATATCTGCCTCACTGTAGATAAATGCTGCCAAATCCAAATCCCTTTCTTTTAATGTTTTAAATTTATCCCTTTTGGATAAATCTTCTATATTTGATATTTCATCTACTTTTGGCCCATTGTTGCTATTAAAATTCTTTTTGCCATTATTATTGTTAAGGTTTATACTAGATACCGCCATTTGACACGCATTGCCTATATTTTCATTGATTGATATAAATGAGACTAATACTTGTAATAAAAAAACCAAAAAAAGCTAGATGGAGAATAATTCATTTTTTCGAATTATTTCTTTTTTCTGTGATAAAATTTATATATATAATTTCACAAACAAAATGGGTGGAGTTTGCAAATTTTGGCATTACGTGATTTATGTAATTCACATTTTTCATTACTACCACATTTAAGATCAACACATGACATACAATCTCTTGGGAATTCACATTTATTAACGGTAGCATTACATTCTAGTCCATAGGAACAAGGGTACTTTGCACACCCTTCATTGGTATCAGTTGTACCAGGTGGAACACAGAGGAAATCACTACAGGTATTGTTAGTCGGACATATACAAGGTATTACATTAGTTTGTGGAATAATAGGAGCTATGGTATTAACTGATATGGTTTCATTAAGGTACCCAGGGTATTTAAAATTGATAGTGGCAATACTATCATTTCTTTGAGTTGAATATTGAATTTTTGCAATTTTTTTAAGGAATTTAGGATCACGATTCTTGTTGTAAATGATAATGTTACTTGGGGATAACTTTTTGACTGTAATGTCATTGGATGGAGCAATGTCTAATGAATCACTAGGCTGTGCATTTAAAACTTGTACTGTGATATTGGTGGGTGGACACTTTCCAGAGACTGGATTATAATTACCTTCCAAGAGAACATATGTACCATTAGCTTGATATTCCAATGGAATATCTATATATATTAAACCTAAAGATGCATTCATTGGAAGTTTCTCACCATATACACCATAAAGTACCTTACTTTTAATAACCATTAAATCCATAATTTTATCATTATTAAAATCAGAATTGGCAAGTACTCTACCGTTGACTTGTTCTAATATAAAACCTCTACATTCGTCAAACAAAGGTGAGGTATAAGCTGACAAATCCACTACTGATGGAAATGGTAATTCACTACCATAGACAACCCAAACAAACTCTGGTGAATAACACTGAAGATCATCAAAACCATCACCATTGATATCTCCCATAATCAATGAATCACAATTATAAGCTTTCGAACCACTTCCTTTTGTAAAAGCAATTACATTTGAAGAATTTCTACTTTTGACATCAAATTTTGAAGGCCAAGTTTCATTTCGTTTTCCAAAAATAATGTAGACTTCATATGAAGAATAATTACCATTGGTGACTGCCATATCTGTCAAACCATCTCCATTGAAATCTCCAAAGCTTGAAGTACCAAACCGATTATCTGTATTTTTTGAATCCCATATAATTCCAGTTAGATTAAGAGCCTCTTTACCATCAAATTTTGGTATATAGTTAAGAGGAAAAATTGCTTTACCAAACACAATTTGACTTTTGGGGTTGAGTAAATATAAATCATCATAACCATCATTATTAATGTCACCGCAAGTCAGGGTAGCTGCAAAAAGATCTTTAATTGTAAAACCCTTTCCCTCTACAAATTCAGATTTGCTATATTCTCCATTTTCAATTTTGAACTTTGTTCCGTTTTTAAGACCAAATATTACATAGATTGTATTCGAATTAAATACAGAACCACCAAAGAATCCATAGTATGTTGAAAATACTATATCTTTTACTCCATCACCATTTACATCACAAATTGACTTACCAACACCTGCACCTTGATCCTCAGTACCATAAATTAAAAAACCATTTGTCCCATTAAAAGTATCAATTAAAGCTTTAAATGGACTTTTACTACCATAAATTACATATATATTTGAGTAGTATAGCTCAGAATTAGAAACCATTATATCATCAATTCCATCACCATTCACATCACCACAAACTGGGAATCTCTCAGGTTGAACAATCTTTATTTTAAATCCATTAATACCATCAGCAAATGAATCATTTATTGGTCTAGCATTACCAAATCTAGAAACATCACCAAATAGTACAACATAACCATCACCATTAATATAAATTATATCCTAAGGTACCAAAGATTTAAAATTAGTCCAAATGTTCAATTAAAATCTTTTAAATAATTATACCTTTTTACCATCACCATTTATATCACAAGTTCCAATCGAATAAGTTAATTCAGAAACTACATTAAAAATTGTAGCACCTTTATAACCAATAGAATAACTATTGGTATTATTTAACATTGCTATTGAAGCTGGAAATGCTTGATTCCAACCAACCCATATTATTAAAATTAATAAAAAATATATTTTCATAGTGTTCATAGGTTGGAACAACTTTCTAAAAATAGCTAGATTACAAATATACATAAAAACATAAAAAAAAAAAATAATATATCTAATAAAAAAAAAACTTTAACCACAATCCTTATTAATTTCACTCACTTTCATGTAATGTTTTTCTCACACACCTTTTTTTTTTATTTGTTTCACAACACCAATACACTATTACTGTAAAGTCTTACATTCATTTATTTATTGTATATTACAATTGTTTTGTTTTATTTCATGGTAACCATCCTATTTTAAATTACAACATTAGAAGAATTGATAAGAAAAATACAAAAATTATATTCATATTGTTTTTTTATTACATTTATGATTAAAATAGTTAATTTGTGTAAATTCAAAAAAAACAAAATTTTTTTTAATCACTTGGATCTCATACAATGCAAATGAAAAAAATTGATTAAAATATTTATTTTTTTTTGACTTTAGAAAAAAAGGATAAAATTTGATGATTTTCTCAAATTAAAAAAAATTTATCAATTTTTTGTTTTTTTGAAACTTCAGCCAAAATGAACAATGATTAAGCAATCTTCATTAAAGGCTTAAATGTACTCAGTGATCCCAAAGTGTTATCTTTTAAAGAATATATTCTCCAAGTTGTCTATTCTCACAAGAAATAGAAGCTCCAACAACACTAGATATGTCAACAATAATTAAAAAGAACCCAATTTATTTAACATCTTCAGATGATTATCTTAAATTACTAAATGTTACAAATTAATCTTTTTTCATACTTTTTTTCCATCTTTTATCTTTGTTTGATTACTTATCACACTTTGAGTAATTTTAAATTGAATTTTAAAAAAGAAGAATAAATGTGATAAAAAAAATATTTGAGTTTAAACATCTATTGATACAATATTATGAAATTAAATATTTTAGTTTTAATAGTTTTAGTTTTAGTATTTTCCATAGTTTATACACAAACTACTACACCAAAGTGTGAAGGTAAAGAATATAATTGGGATGGAACTGAGATAATAAAAGGTATATTTTAATAAAAATATTATTTAAAAGATATATATATTAAGATATTTATAATAATTTGTATAGAGTGTAAATTTAATTCTGTTGAAGAAAACCCTCTTTTTGTACCAGGTGATCCAAATCTTCCATTTCCATATTGTTGCCCAAAATATAAAGGAAATGTTGATAGTGATTGAAATTTATATTTTTTTTTAAAAAATAAATTAAATGTACCTTGATATTAAAGAGTCAATTCATTGTTAAAATTCAGAAATAGTTATTGAAAATTATTCATTTTATATTTATATTTAAATAACCTAAATTCCTTTTACAATCACCAATTCAAATCAATTTTTAAATTTTTTTTTTTCACTATTAATACATTTTATCAATTTTCAGAATGAAAAGAATATTAGGAATATCAATGTATTGGACAAAGTGTAGAATTACCAAGTAGCTATAATGTTCTAGGACATTTGCAATTGGTCAAAGAGAATGGATTAGATACATTGGAGGCCTGTGGTGGAATATTTAAGATTGGTGATAACTGAATATCTAATTATTAAATAATGTTATTGTGGTTCCTGGTTTGAAGACAAATGTTTATTTACAAATATGGTTGTTATTTTATTTTAATGTTATCCAGAAGTTGAAGGATTGATACCTATAGATTTAAACTTTATATAGAGGTAAAATAGTAGATTTGGGAATTTCTGTTCAAAGTAATTGTAAATGGACTCTTCAGATGTTAGAATTTGATTGAGTGCAGAGGTAGAAGGTACTTTAAACTTTAGCTCCTGGTAATGTTGTGTGATATTTCGGAAAGCTCTAATAAGATCTCTAACATGATCGAAATTGTAGGTTGCTGAAGAGCTCTCAATCAACTCTGAACTTATAATTTTGTTCCATGCTTTTGGGAGATAGGGTTTACCTCCACTATCAATATCCAAAAACTTATCAGTTAACTGATTCTTGAATTTTGGATTCTTAATTGCCATATTACAGTCATTGAGGAATTTGATTTTAAGGTCACTACCCCAGAAATATGGATGTTTGAGTGCCATGTCAATGGATATACGTTCATTTGAATCTTTTTTAATCATATTGGAGACCAAGTCACAGAGGTATAAATCAGATTTAATCAATTCGAGATTATGTATACCTTTAGTGATATGATATACTCTTTCAAATTTATCACCGAATGGATGGTCACCGTTAGTTGCAAGGTAGTAGATGATACAACCAATGGCGAATATATCCACTGATTTTGTCTTTCGTTGTTCTGTGATAACCTCTGCTGGATGGTACCCGTCTTGACCTGTTGGAACATGCATGGTAAATGAGTAGCTAGTCTCAACTTCCATCTTACTGAGACCCAAATCAGAGATTAGGAATTTACCATCTTTAATAAGAATATTTCTAGGATTTAGATCATTGTGAACTATATCATGATCATGTAGGAATTTAATACCATTCAGTAGATCCTCTACCAATGCTTTCAATTTACTGTTATCAAGACCAAGGAATTGATTAAGTTCTTTCTTTTCAACCAAATCAAATAGAGATCGTTCACATAGTGTCAATCCAAGATACACAAAATCACCATCATCTTCTTGATCTACATAACGAACTATATTCTGACAATTTTCATCGGTCAATTTCATCAAAACATCAATTTCCTTATGAATAAATGGATTAAAGGATTTCATCATTCTCTTAATTGCCACTGGTATTCTATCACTCCAAATACCTTTAAACACTGTTGTACCATTACTACCACGTCCCAATATATACTGATCACTCTTATTAAATTTAAATTTACCAACTTGTGTATTATATTCTTCTTTACTAATATTATTATTATTATTATTATTATTATTTGTTGTAGTATTACTCTTTGGTGATAAAGGAGGTTTATCATCATCTTGTCGAATTTGAAGTTTTGGTTGTACTTCAACCTTTGATGGTTGTGGAGTTGGTTGAGGTTTTGGTTGAGATTTTTGTTTAGGTTGTTGAGGTTGTTGAGGTGATTTAGTTGAAGGTGAAGTTGTAGTTGTAGTTGTAGTTGTTGTTTTAGTAGGAGTTGTGGAATTCTTTCCAGGTGAAGATTTAACTACTGGTTTTGATTTTTCTTTTGGTTTTTTCTTTGTATTTTTTGATTTTTGTTTGTTGGATTTCTCTAGAGATAATAAGAGATCTTGTGCTGCCTTATTGGATTGTTCAATTTTTAATTTTAATTCATCAGATTCCTCTTTAAAATAATGAATCTTAAAATTAAAAATACTAGTTCTAATGTCATTGGAAGTATTCTTTTTCTGAGCTGGAAGATAACAGCCGATAATAAACTTTACAATATCAGTATTCTGTAGTTTATAGTGACACTCTAGAATGGTGGTTTTGTTGAGTTCTTTTGTCTGGTGGAATTGTTCCTCAGTACGAAAAGCATCTAGACGATCATCATAATTTGCACCATATTTCGATTCATTGAGATCATCGTTAATCATTTTCATATTGACCATTGTAGACAGTACACCTTCAGTAAGGTAATATTCAAATAGCATAGGACCTTTGACAAAGAATGCATAGTTAATCTGTGACTTGTGTTCTTTGGGTAGGTTCATACGTTTACCTAGTTTTTTAAGACAACTTGTGATGATTAGGTCCTCTTCCTTGTTTGCAGGTTCTATTAGTTGTTGCAGGAATTCACTTACATGGGTACGATAGAGTCTGAATGAGTCGCTGAGATGGAGATTGTTCATTGTCGATTCCATGTGAATTAGGAGATAGAGGAGCTGCTTTTTATTGGATCTCCAGAGACACTCTATAAGGGTTTCCAAGTATGACGATCCATTGAGATTTAAAGTGATATCAACCAATGGTATATCATATTTATTCAGAAAACCAAAGAATCTGTTAACATCTTCAGCAGAGGTATTTAGAAAGAGTTTTGGACTGATTTCTCCGAATCCTTTTGATTTGTTTTCCTCAGGCCATACCCTAGTAAGAATGCATGCAATCTTCATTGGAAATGCCTGATCGTAGGTATAGGAACTTGAATATTCAGTAACTTCACTAATCATCTTTTGGTTGTGTTGGAGAGTGTACATTAACAACTGTTCATTATCACAATTGAACATTCTGTCTATTTCATCAAAGTTATTCAAAACATCTCCAGGTTCCAATTGAGAGATATCAGGATAGAAGTTGTTCTTGTTGAGGTTGATAATGATACTGGGATGAGATTTCAGAACTTCTCTAGTCTCTTGTGGTACAGCTTTCAGAATATTAGCAAGGAAGTTTACTCTATATTTCTCAGAAAGATGTAACTCTTTAATGTGCTTGTAGAATTGACTTACGAACTTTCCAACTAACATCTTGTGCATGGATTGACTGTGGTAGGCAAAGAGTCTAAACAGAGTGGTTTCATCCTCGTGTAGATAGGGTCTGAGAATAGCTATCAAACCTCCTCGACTATTGAATAAATCTGGATTATAAGTAAGATTGAATTGTAACATTTCAGGAAGAGTTGTAGTCACCAGACTACCTTGATAGTGTTTAACAACTTCTATTAACTGCTGTCTACTAGTTTCAAAATCAGGTTCTTTAGCGGTTCTATAGTCACACAACAGCTCTTGAAATTGTTTCATGTCACTTTTCAGGATGATATTACTAGGATTCTTTAGATACTTTTCATTCATATACTCGTAAACCTTTTTCTGATCCTTTACATCAAAGTCATAGTGTAAAGGTAACTGTTTGCTATCCAACCATTCGATATTCTCTTGACTCATCAGTAACATTTGTATCTCACTCATTGTAATAGTCGATGAAAGTCCACCTTCACGTATAATACTCTGCAATCTATTCGCCAGTTTATAAATCTCTGGATAGTTTTCATAATACTTTTTCAGAAAACCTGAAAATGTCATTTTAAAAGTTTCAATAACATCTAAAACCTTCATACATTGTATAGACTCCATAGAACTCTTGTCACTCTCCAACATGTAGAACAGTTCCAGTGACTGAGGTAGTCTTGCAAAGTAGGCAAAAGGCACATTATGTACACGAGATGGGATCTGACAGAACTTTAACAGTAGCAGAATTGAGGTATCTTCCAGATTGTCAAAAATGTATTTTAATAAAAGTTCAGGTTTCAGTTGAATACATAGTGTACCATAAGAACTAGGTAGATATTCGTGAAGATTCAGTAGAATCTCTTTCATTATCGATGGACATTTGATTTCAATGCACTCGGTTATAATCTCAGTTATAAACTGTTCAAAATCACCAATATCTTCCGGGTTGAATATCAGTATCGACTGGTCATTGAATTTCTTAAACATTGAGTAGTTATCAGAGAAACTGTGCTTAGTAAACACTGTATAGCTTTCCACATAGTCACCATAATGTAACTTTTCACTGTGCTTAATAATCTCATTAAACACACGAGTATTCGACATTGCCTCATAAAGAGAGATATCATAACTATATGTGAGGTTTGAGATAAATTCTGGAGTGATTCTTTCAACAAATTCAAAGGCTTCATCAGACTTTTCACCAAATTTCAAAATGGTTTGAAATACTTCATATTCATCAAGGATTCTTATAAAATCTTGATATATCAGTTCAAAGAGATCCAAATTATCGTATATATTCGACCAAAATAGTATAGTTGATCCATCAGGGTCTCTGGTAACCTTAAAGTCCTCAGACCTCACAATCTTGATTTCAAACATGGTTGATAGTGCATATGAAGGAGCAAGGTCAAAGATCTGTTCAAGTAATGACAACATTTTGTCATCGTTATCTGATGTGGCTCCGAAAAGGTCAGCTAGCATGAAGACTATATAATCCAGTAACAGTTGTTCTTTCATCAGAGGTACAAATATCTTGGTAAAAGTTCGATAGGGAATCGGTTTGATTTCACTCTGATAATTGAGAATCTTGGAGAATGTCTGTGTACACCACAGAAAATCATGACGTAGACACTGTTCAACGTAATTTTGACTGAACTTTCCCTGTGTAATTCGCTTAAAGGTTTCAAAGGAAACCTCAGTGAGATCAGATGGAATCTCACGACAGGTTTCTATCGCTAAATTTATAAATTCATAAGTACTGTCTTCATAGAACCTACAAGGTGGCAACTTGTTTTCGAGTATTACCGAATTAAAATAGATTGGTATCTCTTCAGTTAGATTAGTAATCTCTGAATCCAGTACATAGGTATCACCCAATATCAAACTGAACAAGTTGAACGTTTCTGGATCTAGATCCACATCAATAAACGATGTGTGAATATAAAAGCACATTCCATCGGCAATCTGGGTATCATTCCACGGAGTTATTTGCCTCAGATGACTGTATTCATCGTCAAAATCCAAACCAGCAATATATCCCAGATATTTTGGAAGATACGATACGTAAAATGGCTTGCCACACTTTATCAGATATTCACAAGTCTTTTCATAGATTGATGATATTTTACCACGTTCTTGGATGATTTTAGGTATATATTGGTGTACATCACAAAGTGTCATATAGCATTCATCAAAACCATCAGGATACACTGGGAAATAGGTTCTGCTAATTTGTGTTTGAAAGGTCTTATGTGTACCAGTGAGGGTGAGTAGTATAGGTGATGTTTTGTCAATAGAATCAGGATCGGAATTTGCATATTTAAATTGATCAACATTGTGATAATCGTATGCTGAGTGAATCTGTAGTGGTGATTGTGTAAATGCTGGTTTTAAACCAGCTCTTACTGCCTCTATAAGCTGTGTAACTGTTTCTTTTAAAGTGGAAACTGCATCTATTGATGCGATCTTTAGCAATACTAATTCCATATCAATGGAATAGAGTAACCATTTCGATACTACTAGACTTAAATCACACCACTGATAACTCTGATCTCTAAAGTATTTCATCCAACTATTTGCAAAATCTCCTACCATTTCATCGTTTAAACATGTAGCTACTCTCTTTATATTCATTGGTTTCTCTTCTGTACCTTTTAGATGTTTTGTAAACTCTTTTTGATTTTCTTCCATTGTACTATTGTGTATTACTTTTATTTTTATTTTACTCAATCTATGTTGATTCAATAGCTCAAAAAAGTTTACTATTAATGGTATAGATAGTAGATATTAGTATTAATCCTATGAGTGTGTGTATCTCTGAATTTAAAAACAAGTACCTTTAAACTCTTCATTTGTGCATACGTATATATGAGATTTGGTCATTACAAACACCAAATTGAGTAGATAGGTTTGAAATAACCAATTTTGAATTGACATTGTTTTACATTCTGAATAATCTCCCAAAATGAAAATCAATGCATCAACATCTCCAATTTCATTATCCCAATCACTTAATATAGTTTCGAGCTTTTCATGAAACAAATCAAATTGTACGGAATCAAATGGTGATGGTATGTCCAATGAAGTATAATTTTCATTTTCTTCAAATACTAATTTCATTTGCTCAAATCATGAATATAAAAAAAAAAAAAAAAAAAAAGAGATTAGTTTGGATTTATCTAAAATGAATGATCTATTTTTCACTGATATAACAATCATATTTATAATTCATTATTAACTTCAGTCATCATGAATCAAAAAGAATTCTCATTCCAATTCTCAGTTTTTGATCATGATTCAAATCCAATTGAACCCCATTACCTAAGATATCCAAGATGTCTTGATTTGAATGTTGATTACATTGCTGTTATGAACAACAATTTCAAGTAAAGGATGCCATTCATTGAGACATTTAACCGAGGTTTTAGCTCACAAAATCTAAAAGAAATTCATTTTTTTGATAGCGGGATGGGTTACAGGATTGATACATTTAAAAGATACTGTAAAATTTAAAAAGGTCAGATAAAGTGACATCATTTAGTATGTCACAATTCACCAAACTTGAAGAATTTAAAATGGAACCAAGATGTTTTTTTTTGGCTTTTTAAATTTTATACTTATTTAATAGTTATTAAAAAACTTATGTTTTTTGAGTTTTGAAATTCTACATCTTTTGATAAATTTTTAAAATTATTAGAATGTATTTGGGGGGATCAGGCAGAAAAAGAATTGTACCTCAAGATAGATCAGTTGCCTCCATTGAAAAATATAATGTTCAATCAGAAATTCAGAGTAATAATCTGAATAGCCAGTTCAATTATAGTAGGATTACAGGTAATAGAATATCACAACAAGAGAGCAATGATGACATTTCATTTGACTCTGATGACAAAGATGATGTAACTACAAACTCTGCATTACCAAGAACACAACCAAGAACACAACCAACAACCACAACTGTCAACAGACCGACTCTCAGACCTTCACAACATCAAACAAACCAACCTACTCAAAATAGATACCAACAACAACAACAACAACAACAGCAGTCAGTTTTAAGTAAAATTAATCCATTTAAATGGATATCCTATTTATTTATGTCTATTGACTTATCTGCATTAAGTTCAGCTCGTAATTCATTTTTCAATCCAAATGATAAAACATCAAAATGTAGGACTTTGGCAATTGTTTTAATTACTAGTATTTTATTTATATTGGCAGTATGTGGTTTATTGGCATTATCAGGATCAGGAATTCTCAGGAGACTATCAAATGAAACTCATTCCTATAATAACACACCAGGTAAAACAGAAACTATATACATTGAAAAGGAATTAAAAAAAGAGAATCTATTCCCACTTATAGCTGAATATATTAATACTTTAGGTAAGGTTAACATCATTATCGGTATGATAAAAAGTAATACTAATATTATATAATCTCAGATTTAAAAGGTATTAATAATAGAATAGATGCAATTCAAAAGAAAATTGATGAATTGAGTCAGAATAAATTGAATTATAATGAATTTCATCACTCTATTCATCAATTGAAAGATCAGTTTGATCAAGTTAAAAAAGAGATTGTTGGTGTTGAGGAGATTAATGAAATTGTTCAACAATCTGCAATTAAATCTAGTGATAAAGAACAGTTACTTCAACAGGTTTCGAATGATATCAAGAGAGTAGCATCAGAGAAACTCGAACTATTTGATAGAGAATACAATAGTAAAGTAGGTGATCTACATAAACAGTCAAATGAAATTATGGAAGATCAGAGAAAGAAGATTAATGATATCAATATGGAATACAATGAGAAGGTGAAAGGACTCACTCAGATCTCTGAGAGATTCCTCAAGGAACAGCAAGAAAAAACACAGAGACTTAAAGACGAATTGAATCAGCAGTCTAGTGATAACAAGAAACTACTCGTTCAAGAGTATTCAGTACTCACCGATAAACTAACTCAACTGACTAAAGAAATGACAAAATCAATTGAAAAGGATACCCAAGAGTGGGTAGACTCCACCAAGAGAGACATTAGTAAAGATCTTACAACATCTCTTCAAAAAGACACTGATAATCTCTATAAAATCCACCAACAGCTCTCAATTAAATACGAACAAATGTTGGTATTCATCAAAGAGAACCCAGATATAAAGAGCCTACAAACTTCTATGTCCAGTCTAGAATCTCTCAGATCACTTATTGATGATGCTTTGGAGATCTACAGTGCAGATAAACTTGCAAAACCAGATTATGCCCTCTATGAAGCTGGTGCATGTATAGAATACAAGTGTCTTCATTACCCAGTCTCCAAGACCTATCCACCAGACCCTGTTGACCAAAGTCTCCTGGCATCAGCCATTAGTTGGTTCGTTCCAAGAGATCGTCCAAATCCACCAGAAACCATACTGGAGCCATCTGTACTCACTGGTACTTGTTGGGGATTCAATGGCTCTGAAGGACAGGTTGCAGTTCGTCTCTCTGAGCCTATTGTAGTTACAGAGGTATCAATAGACCACATCAACTCAAAGATTGCACATCACATTACATCTTCATTAAAAGAGTTTCGTGTGTGGGGTTTAAAGAACATAACTGAGGTTGGAGTTGATCTTGGTACATTTACATATCAAACCGATATCAATAGACATGTTCAGACATTCCAAATTAACAATCCAACAAATCAAGTATTTTCACATGTGGTCTTACAAGCACTCTCAAATTATGGCTACCCATACACTTGTATTTATAGATTTAGAGTACATGGTGATAGAGTTACACCTGAAAATACCTTATCAATCTCCAATAATATTCCTATAATTTCTGAGAAACAATTACAAGAAGAAACTTTATAAAGTATCTTTCTAGTTTTTCTCTCCAATTCAAAATAAAATTTAAATGAAAAACAAACAGTTTGATTTAGTTTTCCTCCGCCTTATTAAGAGATGGAAGATTAAAATTCTTTACAATATTTTATTTTTACATTCAATGAAATCATAATCATATATTCCTGATTTGAATATTAATTGATTCTAGAATAACCCTTTGTTTTTGATTCATTGAAATTAAATTCTAAATACTTTATAGTATTTCCTACAATATCCATTTGTTATCAGTACTGATTGATAAACAAAGAAATATCAATATTATCGTGTTCAATAAAACATTAATGTATGTAGAAATTGTCTATTGGTTTTTTTGTTAAATTGCTCTAATATCTTATCAATATCAGATTCCCAATCATCACTATCGTGAATGAGTTTCATTAGTTGAAGAGCATGTTGAGCTCCACCTGTTGCCTCCTCATGTGTATCTTTAACCTGTAAATTGATAATGTGTACTGGTGAGATGATTGTTGTAATATCTCTCTGTGCAATATCGTCAATAACCATATCATAAACCCTTTGGTCAAAGGTGAATATGATTTCAAATCTAGCAGTTAGTTCTTCTTGCCATTTTTCAGGAGCAAGTTTAACCTTACAGTTTCTCTCTAACATATTCAATATTCCATTTTGAATGTACAATTCCTGATTTTGTTGCTTTAAATTCTCGTGAATGCTCTGATAGGGTGTACCAAATGAAAATATATTGGGTTTATCTATAGAAGGACCTGGTAATTTGCAATGAGTAGAGGTACCAAATGATCTTATATTCTTGAATCCTTCTGTCATAAATAGATAATGTGCTTCTACACTTCTATTTTGGTTACTTGCACATACCATTGCTAATTTATGATTATAGATTGCATTGTTAGATTTGGTAGTGCTCATTCCCTTTAAGCTCTAAATGCAATATAAAAAAATGCATCAGAAAAATAAAAAAAAAATTGAAAATTGTAGATAAAGTGTATAATAAAAAATCAACCATTATCTTTCCATTAATGTTAGTGCAATCATTGTATCTATTTATTTAAAGCTATAAGAGATTGTCAATTTTAATAATAATTTTATACAATAATAATTAAAATTTATTATATTAAAATTTTTTAATATTGGAAGTAAAAATAAATTTACACAAACTTGTTATTTAATTTTTATTCACTATATATTCAAATAATTTTAAGATTCTTCAAATGCCTTCTCACTCCCCCTAATTAAATTACAAGTATGATTTTATAAATTTTCATATTTTTTAAAATAAACACTTTGTGGGGGAATGTGTTTTCGACAGATATTTTAAATTCTAATTTTATAAATAGTAAAATAGTGGTTATAAATACACTCTTAATACTTGAACCCAAGGTATTGGTTTCAAATAAATTACGATTTACGAAAAATTCTTTCATTATATTTTGATAAATTTTCCAATTTAGTAAATTGGTAAAATCAAAACTAACTATAAATAGATTGAAATTAGTCTTTATTTCAATATCAATTCAAATATCAAATACATTAACAAAAACAACAATTAATATAAAATGGTCTTTTGTATGTATAAAATATAATCAGTTTTTATAAATTATTAATATTAGTTTTAAAATAATTTAGACGTTCTAGTCAATTCACAAAACATGGGTAAATTAAATGCCAACACTTACACTTGTCCATCTGTAGGTGCAAATGCCAACACTAATATCAATACCAATGTTTACACCAATCCATATGGTATTAATTTGAATGCCCATCAAATTGCAATCAATCCAAATGCTCAATTATATGCTGGAATTCAAGATATCAACAATAGATACCAATACTACAACTAAATATAACAATTTATCCTTAAAATCAGTACCATTACTTTAAAAAAAAACAATTCAAATAAATGTTTTAGAATCCAATAGTTAACTATTGGAGTTCTTTTTTAGTTTATTTTACTTACCATAACATCATCCAGTTAATAATATATTCTTACTATATCAATATTGTTTGTATTATTAATTAGTTTTTTATTTTTTTTTCACATTTTCATTGAAAATGAGTTCACCTAATACACAAACAAAGAGTGGTGTGAGTAAAAGAGTAAAACATAATAACACTACCAATAAAATTGAACTTGATAGTACATTGGATAGTGATCAAAATAATGATGATAATGGTAAACTAAAATCAATTCTAGAGAATCGTTATGTTGTATATATACTAAAGAAATTAGAATGGTTGTTTTGGGTTGGATTAGGTACCTATATAGCCTATAGGACTGATCTTGTAAATGAAATATTCTATGGTAATTCTATTGATAGGTATTTATATATTCATACACAGATACCTCGTACAATTCAATGGTATTAACACCTAAATCACTTAGATTGTACTTTAATATTGGTGTAATAGCTCTATTTGGATTTTTAGGAATCTATATATACTGTGCCTATTTTTCAGGTGCAAAAGAGTCAAATGATTGGGAAAAAATACATCCTAAAGCCATACCGATTGCCACTATACTACTTGTGATATTTACATTTGGATTCATTATTGGGTGTTGGAGTTTATGGTCTTTTCTAACACCAGTTTTCCTGTTCATCTATTTTATTTCCGTCTCCTACCTGGTATAAAAAATCTAAAACCCCAACTCAGGAATTGTATAAATAAATTTCACAATTGAATCAATTGTTAATTGTGTTCCCAAAATGTTGAGATTCTTATCAAACCACAGAGTTTGAAATTTTTTCAATTTTTAAAAACAAGACTAACTTTTGATTTTTTTTTTTTTTTTTGATTTTTAGTTTTAGTTTTTTTTTTAATTATTTTATATATATTTATTTTACACATTATACAAAATGGCAATTTTATATGCCTCAGTTAGCTATAGGGGTTCTGTATTGGTAGAACACAATGAGGCTAATGGAAATTTTGTTGAATTTGCAAGAAAGTAAATTTTTAGAAGGAAACAGACAAATTTGATGAGAAAGTAAACAGAGAGTGATAACTAACTTTTGCTAAATAACACAGACTTTTAGCTAAAATTCCACCAAATTCTAGAAAAGTATATTCAGTAGAAAATCACAACTTTCATTATATATCAGAGAATGATTTAGCATTTCTCTGTCTATGTCACGAGAATTTTGGTACTCAGTTGCCTTTTGAATTCTTGATGGATATTCAAGGACGTTTTTCACGTGCCTATGGAAATAATATCCCATATAATGCCCCACAGGCAACTTTTGACCCATTTGGTAGGGTACTTGAAGACAGAATGAAATATTACTCAAATCCACAGGCAAATAAATTAAACCTTGTAAAAGATCAAGTAGCAGAAGTCAGAAATGAATTAACAAATGCCATTGGTAGGTTTCATTTAAAATATATATCTCATATATAAACGGTATATGAGGAACTATTTTATACCCCATAACAGGGAAATACTGTTTCTCTTTTGCCAAAAAAAAAAAAAAAATCATCTAAAAACAGATGGATATAATAGGATTGATGAATATTATACTAACATTGTTTAATCATTTCAAATTCTAAATTATAGAAAAAACAATTCACAGAGGAGAAGTCATCGAAGTTATTGTAGATAAAACTGAAAAATTACAATCGGAATCATTCCAATTTAAAGCCAATTCCACTAAATTGAAAAGAAAACTGTGGTGGGAGAATAAGAAATTGGCAATTGGTATCGGTATAGTTGTATTTGTTCTCCTTGGTGTTATTGTAATTGGTGTTTTAAAGTATTTTGGTATCATTGGATAAGTTCAAATAAATTCTATTTCTTCTTCAAAAAAACATAATATCAAACCAAAAAAAAAAGAAAAGACCTTCTAATAATTGATTTGTACTATTAAAGTGATAATACTATCAATTACATCTTTATTTTCTTTTATATTGGAACTTTTTAAATAATAATTTTCATTCAAAATATCTAATCGTTTAAAATAAATTTGAAATGACAGCAAACTCTTCACCTTATCCCAGGAATTTAGTATTTGCCTATAACTGTAGACGGACTATTTGAATTTCTCAAATTTGCAAGATATCCAAATAATTTAATTGAAAAATTTTTTTTTTTTTTTTTTCAATTTCATCAACACTAAATAAAAACAAAAATTTCTGTATAATAGATATGGATAGTAACTCTGAATTTTATAATCAGTTATTAAAACAATTACAAGCTGAAACACAACAACAACAACAACAGCAACAACAACATCAACAGCAACAACAACAGGAATTAATAAATTCTCTTAGCAATATGAAAGTTGAATCATCTTCTTATCCTTCCTTTTCAGAGGATACAAGTAAGAGTGTTGAACACTCTACAAGCAGTTCATCTAATAACTCTTTAGATGTTATTGCAAGTTCACCGGTTTCCTCTGTATCAGTCAATAGTAACCCATATAGTTCAACTAGTAATAATCATAATAACACCAACAACAATGCTACAAATTTAAGTTCAGATATCAACAAATCACCAGTTTTAACATCACCAAAATCTTATCTTTCCAATATACAACCACCATCTTATAACATACCTAACAATAATAACTTATCTGTATCTTTATTCAATCAGGCAATGTCTGCAATGGTATGATCTATTTAAACATTATTTTAATTTACAAATACAATAAGAAACTAACTATATATAAATTAGGATGCCAAAATTACACAATTGATAGATATAGTTACAGAATCACAAATCACAATTAAAAATTTGGAAAAAGAAGTAAAGGAACTAAAAGCACAACAAACTCAATTCCAACAAGCTCAAGCTCAAGTCCAAGTTCAAGCTCAGCAATCACCACAACCACAACAATTACAACAGGTTCAACCAATTCCTATTCAATCTCCGGTCCCACAACAACAGCAACAACAAGTTCAACCAATTCCTATAATTCCAGGACATCCACAACAAGTACAAATGATTCAACCAGGTCAACCACTTCCATTCCAATTCTTCCAAGCAAATGGTGGACAAGTTCAAACACTTCCATTCCCACCAAATGGTCAACCAGGTAAACCAATGTTGGTACCAATCTATCCTGGACAACAACAATTCCAACCACAACAACCACAACAACAAGCACAAGCATCAAATCAACCATTTAATAGAGATGCACCACCAAGTTTCCAACAACCACATTTGATTCAACAACCAATGCAACAATCTCAAGTTCAACCACAAGGTAAATTTGGACCTCAACCAGGTACATTCTTATACCAACAACAACAACAACCACATGCAATCCCACAACAACAACCACATGCAATCCCACAACAACAATCTCCACAAGTACAACAAGTACATCAACCACCAAGACCAACATCTCAACCACCAACAGGAATGGCAAGATGTCCAGTTTGTTCAAAGGATTTCCCAGAAAAAGAAATCAACGATCACTGTAATTCACATTTTTAATCAAATGTTGATAATGACTTAGTTTTTACCCGTCTTTTTCATTTCAAATATATTTTTTTATGTTTAACTCTAAATAAATAACAATCACCAACATTGTACATATAATAGTTTATATACACAGAATACTAGTTATATATTCTTATTCTTTTATTGTAACTACCATTACTACTGTTATTTAGGCAGAGATATCAGATCGTTTATACTCTGTAATATTAAATCAATTTTAGTCTGTATCATGTAGATTATTGTCGTCAATTGTTCAGCTTGTTTACTGAGATATATCTCTCTGGTTTCTATAAATTTTAAAGCATCATCTAATGAATATTGAACATAAATATCCAAACCTACATTTACATTAATCATAGTGGTATCAGGTACCTTTGCCTTAACATAACATTCACATCCCAAATTTATCATAGTTTTCATTTCCTTTAATTGATTCTCTTGAATTAATTCTATATTACTTTTTAAATCTAAACTATAATATTTATCACAATTAATAACTCTATTGTCAGTGACTAATTGAACAAAAATTAAACCTACTAAGATTCTAAATCCTCTAATATCTTTGCTTTATTTTGTATTGATCTATCAAGGTCAACCTGTAACTTTTCTTTTATAAAATTTTGGTAATAACTGACTGAATCCATCCTAGATTTTAACATTTCTTCAGGTGTTTGTGATTTTGTATCTGATTTTCCATTCTTTTGTGTTGGTGCGTAATTGGAACGATTCATGTCTTTTTGATATTTTGAGCTATAAAAAATGAAATTAACAAAAAAAATTTACAGAAATCTATTCATATTCATCCCATCTATCTATTAATCAATTTACCCCTTTTTTATAGTACCATTAGCTATGAATCGTTTAAAAAATATAATAAACCCATTGAAAACATTTAATCTTCATTTCAATAGAAATAATATCAAAAAACCAATTCTAGACTTTATATTGACACCAAATAGCAAGTGTACATCAACTTTAGCTAGAACCAAATCATTCAATCATAGAAACTCTAATAATCAAAATAGAAGCAGTGGTAGTGGTCATAAAGAATATACTAAAGATCATCAATTCTTTAAAAGTGCTAAACAATCGTTTATGAACCCAGTCTATGCAATAACTGGTGCTAATATACTAGTTTATATATACATGCATTATGATAACTCTTATAAACATCAAAAAAAGGTTTTTAATGACTTTGCACTTTCTGATCTTGAAAAACATCCTTTAACTCTCATTACACATATGTTTGCACACAGTAATCTTGGTCATTTAGTTGTAATGTATTAACCTCCATCACCTCTTTACTCTCCACCAATCTATATATATTAAAGTACTAATGTATATATGAATCTATAGTTTAATACTATATCATTATTAGCAGTTGGACCACAGTTATTATTACATATTGGAGTTAGAGAGTTTTGTTTATTGTATTTTGCTGCTGGTATTGGTGGAGGATTAGGATTTTTGATATCAAGAGACTTTTATAGGGGTAATAAAAATTCACTTATGAGAAGATCAGTTGATGTAGCTGTAGGTGCATCAGGTGCAATTACAGGTGTATTAGTAAGTTATGCAATGATGTTTCCATATTCACAATTCTATCTCTATGGTTTATTACCAGTACCTGCTGCATTGTTAGTTGGTGGTTATATGGCTTGGGATGCTTATAATGAATATAATCAATCAAGAAGTGGTGTTGCTTACGCTGGTCATCTTGCTGGTGGTCTAGTAGGTGCTTTATTCTATCTATTTAGATTCAGAGGTAGATATTAAATCAACACAAACAAATAAATATAAATCTAGATGATTCCTTTAGAGGGGTTAGGATAGAGGATGATATTTGATTTATTGATCAGAACCTGAATCCTCATAATCTTCATCATCATTATCATCATCATTTTCAATTTCTTCTTCATCAGTGATATATTTTAGATAACTCTGAATTGGATCACTCCAAATCTCTTGAACTATAGTTGTGCAAATGTCATTAACTGGTGTTTTAAATAAGTTCAAAATGGTATCTTCTTCAATTTCTTTATCTGTCTTTTTTGTATCAATTCCACTGGTATTGACTGTTGATTCAGCTTGTAATTCTTCAACTGTTTTTGGTGATATTACTGTTAAAACTACCTCTTTATTTTTTAAAATATCATTTTCTGCTAATGTCTGTAGATATATAATTATTAGTAAGGAGGAGATCTAAAACATAGTCATTTTTAATGTACTTACAAAGGTTAATTTACAATTATCTTCAGTATCTTCTACAAAGAAATCAGTTATATATTTTGCAGTTTCACTAGTTCCTTGAACAAAAAATCCAAACTATTGTCATGATTAATCATATAGTTTACTATATTACCTATATATAAGCATGATACATACCAAATTAGACCAAAAGTTGGGAATAGTTTTTAATAGTTCACCTCTTTTTTTAAAAATTGGGTACAGATGAGATTTATATAATAATTTATCGGCTTTTAGAATTTCAAGTGTTTGCTCTGAGTGAATCTTTTCAATATCCTCTAAAACTTTTGTAATTTCAGGATTTAGTTCATTTGTATCATCTTTAACATCCTTTTTATTTTCTGTTTTTGCTTGTTTGTTGGACATGGTTCGTAATTGCAATTCATCGATTTTTTTTTTTTTTTATTTAGAACAGTTTAATTTATCTGATTTTGGTTTTCACAATGAGCTCACAAATACCAATGAATAAACCATTAATTAGAAATGATAGAAACCAATATTTAATGAATGAAATCAACAACAAGTTTATTGACAAATCAAAATTTGAATTGGTGGAAATTGAAAATAAAGGATTAGGATATATAAGTAAAAAGGAATATAAATTTGGTGAATTGATTGGAACATTTCATCCATATTCTCAATCTATAACTAAAAATGATGAGAATGTTTGTGATGAATGTTATAAATCTAGTATAATGAATAGATTACCATCTTTTAAAACCTGTGGTAAATGTCATTATACCTTCTATTGTTCTACTGAATGTCAGAGAAAATCTTGGAATAAATGGCATAAGGTAGAGTGTCCACTGATACAAAGAGTTAAAAAAGTGAATGGTCAATTAGATTCTCATTCATTGAGAACTATATTATTGGTTTCTAGAATGATAATAAGAGCACGTATAGAGGGTGATGCTATACTGAATATTATTGATCAACTGTATAGTCACTCTAATGACCTGTCATCATACCAAGATTTAAATTATACAAAAATAGCCAATGGTGTTGTACTGTTTCTACAAGACCTACCGAATAAATTGGATATTTATAAAGAATATGTAATGAAAGCACCTGTTAATAGTTTGGGGATTATGGATGATGGTATAGGTCTTTACCCTGAATTTTCATTTTTCAACCATTCATGCGTCCCCAATGCTTCAACTTTATTCATTGGCAACGTATTACAATTAAGAGCAGTAAAGCATATACACATTGGTGATGAAATTACCTTTTCCTATGTGATTAATGAATTATCTCATTCTGAAAAAAGATCAGACTTACAAGAATCCTTTAAATTCAATTGTACATGTACAAAATGTCAGGAATTCTTGAAATCAAAGAGTCTAGAGAAATATTATCTCTGTAGACACTGTAAAATAGGTAGAGTAGATGCAACTGAACACATGGGTGAGATTTCATGTTCACCATGTACACATTGTAAGAGTTCTAATCAAGATTTCAAATACTATGAAGACTTGAGTGAAAAGTTTATGTTAAAGTACGAGAGAACTTTGGAAACCCACAACCATCTCACAGTCAATTTACTACAACAATATACATCCATATTTCATCCTTCAGACCCAATGATTAATCAGGTGATATTGAATATAGATCCTACATCTGATAAAATAATATCAGATTGTATTAGTAATAGAATATTACCACAGTCTATTGGGAGATATGATCAGAAGTTCGGCATTTTGGCAATTGAAATCTCAAGATACTGCCAGTATGTAATAATATTATCTATAAAATATACTGATTCTAACATTTTCAATACACTAAATAGGGTTATGGGTTTAAATAAATTAGCGATAGAATTTCTAGACATTGCAAAGAAATCATTAATTTCTAATCACCCATATTATGTTGAAATTATAAGTGATTTATCACATGTGCTCTTTTAAATGAAATTTCATTTTTCTTGAGATGTTGACGAAAATAAAAAAAAAAAAATTGATCATTTGTAATATATGATCATGGAGACAAATCAAATCACTTTTTCAAATTTATTATTAATTGAAATACTAAGACCAATATTAAATCATAAATATATACCATTTAAATATAAGTTATCATTAGGGTTAATCAATAGAGGTATTTTTAATCACATTAGTCAGAATTATTGTAATAGTTTATCAATTCAAGAGAATGAAAAAATGTCTGATAGTTATTTTAAAAAGTTGAATAAACATATGGAGAATCCTAATTGCATGTTAAAAAAGATTAAGAAATTTGGTTGTATATCTAGAGAATATAGATCTGATCTTTTGATACCAGGTCTTGCGAATATTGAGGAATTGTACCTCAGTTACATGTATACTATAAATATACTACCAAAGATCTCAGAACTATTTCCTATTTTAAGGGTACTAGTTTGTGATCTTGCAATGGCTTCTGAAAGAGATTTTTCAAGAATTACAGGGCTTCAAAAGATGCCTCCTTTGAATAAATTATTTATAAGGTTGTTTAGTTGGCGCGATGAAATCAAACGGATATTTACACTAATTGAAAGGACAATTAGAGATTTATCTATAAATATTAGGTTTTCGAATACGGAACACCAAGATAGTTTCGATCAATTTTTGAAATCATATGCAACAAATAATCTATTACATTTATCAGTAACTTCATCACAAATGAAGATAGATGGTTCAATTTTAAAAAACCAAGTCAGTTCATTGACATTTTTAGAGATTATTGGTGACTGTGTAAAATATAAGGAATTGATAGAATTTCTTAATTTAAGTAATTTCATAAGGAGCTTATATCTCTTTATAGATGATATAGATATTCTCAATCAGTTTCTACCATTACTCAACCAGAAACCAAATATTAAAAATGTTGATCTCTGTATAATATTTCCTCTAAATTCATTGGATGATGATATTCAAGAAACCCCAATAACAACAACAACAGCTACCACAACAGAAATTGAAAAATGGGTACAATTAGACCATGTCTATTCATTCACTCTAAGATCAACTAATACTACATTAAATAACTTTTTAAGAGCCAATTGTAATGCACCTTCACTGAGAAGATTGTCTTTAAGTCATGTTCTCTATGACAATATGATATACTGTCCAAATGCATCCGAAGAATTAATATCATTCCTCCAAGGATCACATCAAGTTAGTTATTTGGAATTGGAGATTAATACAGGTGAGATTTCACCTAAATCTAGTGAACAATTATCAACATTTCTCAGTCAATGTAAATCTCTAAAAGACTTGGTATTGAATATTGTCAATTGTAAAAATATTGAACAAAAGAAATACAATCCATTTGAAACACTACTCTGTTCCAAACTACATGAATCAGATTTAGAATATATTACCATTGTAGATTATAATTTATTATTAAATTCATTTACATTTAACTCCACTAAATTCCACCCAAAATTACCTTTTAAAATCATGAACAAAGATGACACTATATCCTATCACTATGATAGAAATGGTATACATTATTCAAAAAAGCCAAAATCTAAATTATTATCAAAATTATTTAAATAAATGATAAATTTAATACTATTTTAAATTCCAATAACTCTTTACACACCATTAAAAAAAATAAATATAATCATATTTTACAATTTTAAATATTTGTATTGTTTTATAAAACAATAAGAAATTTGATGTTTTATTTAATTATATTTTAAATTTAAAGTATAATTAATATAAAAAATATTTATTTTTAATAGACCAAAAATCTAGATTTCAGAAATATCCTAGGAATATAGATTCTAAGAAAAGATGATCACTAATTTGAATATGTTTAAATTTAATCTAAAAGTGAATAAGAATTATTATTATCTTTGATTGTTAAAATATGTTTAATAATTAATACCTTTGATAATTTTGTTGGTATTATTTAATATTTTTTTAATCATCCAATTGATCGTTATCATTTGAGTCAAATGGAGATACACAATGGTTAAAGACCACTCCAATTTTAATATCGTTGTCACTATAACCATCTTGGTAAAGAACAACTATTGACTCTGTATTGAAATCAATAAGTTTATAAACCTCGTCATTTTCAAATACACTTAAATGACAATTTGAGAATTCTTGAGAAGGAGTTGATCTTCTAATGACTTTGTACTTATCATTTAATAGACCTCCATTAAAATATTTGGTAAGATCATTCATCATATCATCGGGAATTGTGAAGTTGATTCTATAATCATCATCTGCTTCCTGTTCATCAATTTTTAAATTTGATAGCAATGTATTTTTGTGATGTGTTAATTTATCTAATAAAAATGCAACCTGGGATTTTGTATCTAACTGTTGTGAGATATGATTTGTATTTGTAGAGGAAGTTGTATTAGGTGTTGTTGGTGGTGTTTGTTGTTGTTGTTGATGTTGATATAATAAACTATTTGAAAGTTCTCTTTGAACCTGTAAAGAATTTCTTCTCATTGCTTTTTGGTTTTCTAAATTAGCTTTTAATCTAGATTGAAATAATTCTATATGATTTACACCTCTAGTTGAATTTAAAATATTTTTGTATTTGTTGTTAAATAATTTTGATTTTGTGATTGATGATGAATTGTTTGTTGATTGTATAGTAGAAATTGTATTTATATTTATATTATTTATATTGTTATTGATATCAATTTGATCCATTAGAATATCATCTTCCTTCAAACCTCTGATACATGTAGAAACTGTTACAATGGAGGAAGCTGTTACACTAGAAACTTCATCAGTAGTCTGTTTAGTTGTATTTACATTGGTAGTAGCAACAGTATTAATCATCACTGATTCTGGAGAGGTGATTGAAGGAGGATTGGTTGATGATGTTGTTGTAGTTGTGGTACAAGTTGTTGTATTTTCTTTAGAATCTCTAGAGACACCAGAAATGATTGGAATAGGAAGATATTCCTCTAGAATTTTTAATTGATTTTTAATAACTACATTTTTATATTTGTTATTAAATTTAATTTTAGAATTATTATTAGTATTGTAATTATTATTATTATTTATATTATTATCTGGGTTTTGGCTATGAATTTTTTTGATATCCTCACGCCACTTTAATAGTATTTCGTCTGGTTTAGGTTGAGGAGTTTGTTTTTTTGGTTTTTGTGGAACTGGTTTTTTAACTGAAACTGGAGGAAGAGGAGGTGGAATTGGAATTGATTGATTGTTTTGAAATGTTGAGATTGTAAGAGAGGAATCTATAACTAGATGATTTGAAGAGATTCTCTTTTGTGGTTTGATTCTTCCTCTGATTACTGGTCTACCTAGAGTTAAATGAACCAATTTACCACTTGATTCTTCTTGCAATCTTTTGACTTCCATTTCTTTATTTTGCTTAATTTTTTCAGACATTTCTTTGGCTATTCTATCGTATTCCAACTTTTCCAATCTCTCTTTTTCTTCTTTTTTTCTAGCCAATCTTTCAGCTTTCTTTTTGGCAGCTTTTTCTTTAGCAACCCTTGCATTCTCCATCTTTAATAATTTCTCTTTCTCTAATTTATCCTTTATGATTCTACTTAATTCAGCCTTCTCTATTCTATCTGAATCTTCTTTATCTGCTTTTACCTTTGCAACTCTATCTAACTCTTCTCTATAAGCCATCTCCTTGGAAATTCTATCAGACTCGATTCTAACCAAGTTTTCATCTTGCTTTAGTTCATCTTTGGCATTTTCATTGGCTTCAATAATTATATTACCAATATAATCAGAACTAATAGCAGTAGTAGATTGAGATGAGATCAAATTGTTGTTTTGTTCTTGGATAGATAGAGGTTTAGTTAATCTTTTTTCATTTTCCTCTAGGACTTTGAAAACCAAACCATTGAGTATAAACATTTCTTTTCTAAGGTCTTCAATAGATTCGGCAATTTTGTCTAATTTAGCATCTGTTTCATATCCAACCAAAGCACAGAATAGAGCAAATAATTTACTGATTATAAATGCACCAGAGTAACTAAAACACATGGCAATGAAAGAAAGGACTATGAATAAATCTTTAATGATTGAGTACATTTTTAAATGAAGATATTTAAGTTGATATATAAGATGATAAGATAATTGATTATATGAATAAAGCAGTGTAATTAATTGATTAGGTGAATAAATGATTGTTTATATCAATAAAACAATAGAATTGATTGTTTTCAAAAAAGTGAACACATAGAGTAAAAAAAAAACAATTTTTTTATAATTTGAATTTAATAGATCAAAAACATTATTTACTTTTTTGGGCAAAAAAAAAAATTTTTTATTACAATAAAGGATGATCTGATTTGATGTATGAAAAAGATAGATAGATAAGATACTTATTTTATTTTTTTGCAAAAATTATAATAGTTATATTCTTGTTAATATTTCAATTATAAGAGTCTAGAAAGAAACCTAGACCAACACCTATAAAAAGAGTATTGATATTGAAAATAGAGTCTAATGATTAAAATGATTATAACCATCTATTAAGGAATGAAATATTTTAATAGGGGGATTTATGATAGACTTCAATGAGGGTTTAAAAGATCATCTCAAAATTGTTACCAAAAAATAGTTCTATTCACTTGATGTAATCTTGTTAATCTTAGAGAAAAGCTGGAAATTGTTTACCTTTAAATAAAGAGACTTAACGCCTAAGGAATTGGTTAAAACTTTATATATAAACTATATAATAAATGATATAAACTCAACTTTATATTAACTGAAACTATATTAACTGAAAAATACTGATAATTATCATTTATCTTTATTTATATATACATGTTTATTTATTATGACTATTTACAAAATAAGTTTTTTATAAAGAAACCTTATTTAAAATTTGAATTATTTTTCTAATGGTATTAAATTCATTGGAGATAGAAGGTAGATTTTCACAGTCCAATGAATAGGTTACACGTGATGGGAATACCCAAGGTTTGATAACTGATAAAAAACTTTCAGGTGTTTGTCTGAGAATACCTTCCCAATCAGGTTGAATATCTTTTGGTATTGGAGATGAGATACGTATATCAACAGATAAGAATAGAGCCAGCATGGTAGTAAGACCAATAGCTGCAGATCCTCTTGACAATGGCATAAAATTATACCAATAGTAGGTAAGTGATAAAATGAGTTCACTTATACGGTCTAAGGATTTATCATCTAGTTTCTTATTATTATTGGTACTGTTGAAATGGTCACTTTGTTGTATGACTTGAGTTAGCTGATTGAATATCAATGTCATTTCTTCACTATACTCTTCCCATCTCTGTGGTGTACCAGGAGTACGAATTGCAAATTCATAACCTTCAGGTTGTACATACTGTAGTGTTAATCTAGTACCTTCCATAACTTTACTGGAATTGAACATACTATAACATGGAATGACAACAAAGAAATCTTTCATTATAGAATGCATTTCACGACAATTTCTAGCTTTTTGAACATCTTGATATGAAGGATGGGTATTTGGAATGAGTTTTTTCATTAATTCAAATGAACGTTCAAACATTGGATAGTAACGAACAACTTGACATTGACCTGTTATCATTGGTGTATGACTTCCGAATCCTTCTTGAAATTGTTTTGGACTCAATAAATCTATCCACCAAACTGGATCATTTGGTTCCGATAGCTGTCTCCATTTTACACCTATATCATATAGATCTCTCCATTGGAATTGATGTGGAGTAGTTTGACCTGAACTTGATCTGCCATCTACCTCCATAACTCCACCACTTTTCCAAAATTCTCTTAGAGTTTGTGCCATTTCAATTATAGCCAAACCACATTGCAGTTTCTGTCTATAGTTTGGTAGGAATCCAGAACACTGATACTGCAACATGGAACCAAACTCCACAGCAACTTTCAATATATCCGATTCCCTATTGAATACAACATCATTTTCAATATCTTCAATCTTTTGATCCATCAACTCATCCTTGTATACCCTATATCCACTTTCCTCCATCAATGAACTTGGAGGGAATCTCTGACACTGGTAAGTCTTTAGATAACAATCAACAGATTGGTCAATATTAAACTCTTTAATTGACCTATCCAGATGATATCTTGTAAACATTGCCAATTCTCTTTGATAGAAACTGTAATGGTCTGAATTCCATTCTAAAATCTCTTGATAGTCTTTCAAAGACTTTGAAAACTTCCCACAAGTATACAAAGCAATAGCACGCAGTTGTTTAACTTCAGGCTTCATCTGACCTTCTTTTTGGTCCTGTTCTATACACTTTGACCAATCTTGAATTGCCAATTCCAATTTCCCACTATTGAAAAACAATAAACCCCTAAGATGCAAGGCATTTGCATAACCAGGTGCAATTTCAATTGCCTTGCTAAATGACTTTAAAGACTCTTGATAATTTCCAATATCCTTCCAACATTGACCTACATTGGTGTAAGAAGCCTCAAATAGTGGGTCTATATCAATGGATCTCTGGAATGCTACCAAAGCATCTATAGGACGTCCTTTAGCATTCAAACACAATCCTATTCTATTCCAAGCTAGTTTATGTAAAGGTTGCATTTCAACTACTCTTTTAAAATCTCTTTCAGCACGCTCATAATTGTGCATTTGAAAATGTAATAGTCCTCTCTGATAGAGGATATCATAGTCTTTGTTTGGTGATTTATCAAAAACCACAGCTTGATTGAAATCCTCTAAAGCCTCTTTTTCAAGTTGTTTTGCAACTTTAGATTGACCACGTCTTTTATAGGCATCTGCACATGTGTTGTCAAGTTCAATCGATCTATTGAAATCTTGTATGGCGTCATCTAAGTTACCCAAAAATGCATTACAAGTACCTCTACCTAAATAAGCTGATGGTATCAGAGGATGACTTTCAATCAAGTCAGAGAATATACCAAATGCCTCTACTATATTACCACTGTTTACCAACATGTTTCCTTTGTTGATTTCAATTGCCAAACTATCAGTAGACAATTGTTCTAATAACTGGTTTAATTCATCAAATGAACTGGATTTCTTTAGAGACATTATAGATTCATTCTCACTAGTTTGGTGTACCTGTGACTGTTGTCCTAGTGATTGTTGAAGTGGTATAGGTACAGATGAACTAGAATTTGATAGTGATATAGATACCTTCTTATCAGATTTACTATACTGTGATTTTATAGAATCCTCTTCTTCATCATCACTGTCACTTGACATGTCCATTATAGTATTATCATATAATTTTACATTAAAGTAACCCCAAAGATCTGAAACTGACTTTTTCAACTCAAGGTAATCTTGATGATAGTCTTTCAGATGTTTAATAGATTTTAGTTTCCTCATGATTGCTATACTATTAAATGGTTCCAATTCCAAAACTCTATCACAATCACTAATGCTTTGCCTGTAGAGTCCAAGTTTAAAATTACATGTTGCTCTATTACTATTTGTTATTTATATATCATTAGTTTAAGGTGACCAGAGGGTAATTGTATAATTTTAGTATAAGCACTCACCATAGAGCAATCACATCATTTTCATTAAATGTAATCAATTGATCAAGGTATTTTAAAGATTCTTCATATTTTTGATTTTTAAATGCCAAAACACAGTTGTATTGAAGTATAATATGATTCATATCTAACATCAAAAAAAAAAATTAATTTTGGTGTGTATAATGTACTTGTAAAAAAAACACAATCACTCCCAAATATGTATAATTCCACACTTGAAGAGGGTTATAAAAATAAAAAAAAAAAATTGTGACATTTATTTAAATTTCTTGATAATTGATGCTTTTAATTTTGAGAATATAGATGGATTTCTATTATTTTCTATAAAATTATTAATTTGATCTCTTCCATACATATAATGTCGGTGAAGCAAACTATTGTTCACATTAACTATGCTGAAATTGGGAATTTTTGTAAATACTTTATATGTTGTATCAGATTGTTTAATAGAAATGATTTCAATTGACTTGGATAAAGCCAACTGTTTGTATGCACCGATATTCATTAAATGGTCACTAAAATCTCTAATTTTTAGAAATCTAAGTGTAGATTGTTTTGAGAGTGCAATGAAAAGTTCATCGATATGAATTGGTGATTTATCAGTATCTAAAAGTATGGATAGTTTTTCAATAGTTTGGTTTTGGTGAAGGAATTCATTGAATTCTTTAATAGGATTTGGATGAAATAGATTAAAGTCATGTGGATCAGTGGTATTGGTAGTTAATGATAGATATCTAATGGATTTACAATGGTAGTTTGCTTCTAACATTCCTCTGATTGATTCTATATCACTCTTTAAATTTAGAGTTTGAACATAGATAAATGTTGACCATTTGATATCAACTTTAGTTGTGGTAGATGGTGGGTGTGGTCTCTTGGTTAATTTAATTTTTTTTAAATTTGGTTTGTGATTGGGAATGAGGAGAAATTGATTTAGAATCTCATTGGAAGGTTCATAGTGAATATCTACAACTGACAATACATTGCAAAAGTCAATGATATCTACATCAATTTTAGTGATTTGATAGAACACTCTACTACGATAAATCTTTAGTGATTCAAGTTGGTTATAGTATGCCTCTTTAGAAACTATAGATAAACGAGGTATAGAATTTCGTATAATATTCAAATACTCAAATCTATTCTTTTGAATGTCTTCTTCAAAATATCTAACTAAATCTATACAACTATCTTCAAGTGTATCTTGAAAGTAACCTAGTTTTGAAAGTGTCAAATCCAGATATTTTAATGTCTTTCTAACATATTTCAAAGCCACCAATATCAAAGGTACATTTTCAATATCTATAAATAACGTCAACTTCATTAGAGGTGGTGCTACACCATGTGCATCTAAATCCAATAAACTATTATAGTCTCTAGATTTATGGTAAATACCATTACCACACACCAACCTCAGATCTCTAAGACATGGAAACAAATGCAAATGTAACAGTAGTATAGAATCACATTTTTGATCCAGTTCTATAGAATGAACATTTTTAAAGTGTTGAGATGTTACCAACAAATTCTCATTACTTACTTCTTTCATTCTAATTTTTTGTATAGATTTTAATAGATGATATTCACTATTTGGTATCTTCATATCTGATAGCATATGTTGATGTATAACCCCAAAACTCCGTGTTACACTATTAGTAAATAAGTATTTAACCAATTCAAATGCACTCTTGTTAATAGAAGCTAAAGATGCTCTATATCTAAATGATAGATATTTAGAAGATACTAAATAACTTAATATTTTCTCTATAATTATATTGGGCAGCACAATCATATCAATGGTACAAAAAATCAATAAAAAAAAATCATAAAGTTTCAAGTAATTGAAATTAGTGTATTTATAAATGGGCTTTTTGATTTTTTTATTGTTTAAAAGTGAAGTTGTGTATATAATATATATAATAAATTAAAGTTAATTATTATCACCACCCCAACTATTACCACCTCCATTTCTATTGAAATTACCTCTGCCACCACCACCTCTACCACCTTTAAAACCAGATTTATAATCACCACCAAAAGATTTAGCTACATATCCACTATTACCTTCACCATTTGAGTTTTTGTCACCCCAACTATTACCACCACCATTTCTACCACCATAACCTCCTCTTCCACCTCTACCTCCACCTCCTCTTCCACCTCTACTATTACCATAACGTGAACGACCACCACCACCATAGGCAGAATACTGACCTGGATTATTAGGTCTTCTCTGGAAAGGTGCAAGGAAATCTGGTATATTCTGTTTGGAACGAATGAGGATGTCGCACATGTCACGAAGATTGGTGTCTTCGTTAGTTGCAATTAGGGTAAAGGATTCACCAGTGGCACCAGCACGACCTGTACGACCAATTCTGTGTACGTAATCTTCAATGTTCTTTGGACAACTTGCATTGATAACAGCACGTACAGATGGGATATCTAGACCTCTAGCTGCAACATCAGTAGCAAAGAGTATTGGAATCTTATGAGCACGGAACAAACGTAACCCATGTTCACGTTGAGACTGTTCTTTACCACTGTGTAAAACTATACTATTGATACCATGTTGAACTTTAAGATCATGTTGTAAATCATCACAACGGTACTTTTCATTACAAAATACAATAACAAGTGCAGTTTTATCTTGATTTTGAATGTCTTTGATTTTCTCAAAGATGATGCTATCACGTTCACTACGTGGTTTATCATCAATTTGAATGAAATTCTGAGTAACATTAATATTACCAGTCAATTCGGTGTTACCTACGGTAACTTTAATGGGGTTCTTGAGGAATTCAGTAGCCAATTGCTTGACTTCTCTAGGCCATGTTGCTGAAAACATGAGAGTTTGACGTTCAGCTGGAATGTATTTAACGATATTTTGAATTTGTGGAAGGAAACCCATATCTAACATACGATCGGCTTCATCTAATACAAGATATTGAACGGTTTTCAAGTGTCTATCAGTGAGGAGATCAGAGATACGACCTGGAGTACCAACGACAATATCAACACCATTTCTCAGAGTACGAGTTTGTTCATATTTACCCAAACCACCATAACAACAGAGAGCTCTGATGGATGATTGTCTGATACTTTGTTTACAAACCTCTTCAATTTGTTGAGCCAATTCTCTAGTTGGTGCAATAACCAATGCCAAAGGAGTGGCACTATATGATGGTCTTTTAGGTGTCTGTAAAATCTTAATTAAAGCTGGTAAAAGGAATGCCAATGTTTTACCGGAACCTGTAGCTGCCAAACCAACTAAATCTCTACCAGTGGCAGCAATGGGCCAACATTGTCCTTGAATAACTGTTGGTTGTGTAAATTGTTGAAAAACGTGGTTGAAAATTTTTGGTATTTGAAAATCTGTAAATAATTGATAAGGATCAACTTGAACATCACCTTCAACTGTTACATTATGTTTCTTTCTCCATTCAAGTGTTGATAAAATTTCAACACCTTCTGGAACATCTGTTGGTTTCTCTGTTATATTTTGAATTGGTTGTTTTGGTTGTTGTTGTTGTTTTGGCTCTTCTTTTTTATTATTATTATTGTTATTGTTATTATTATTATTATCTTTTTTAGTAGATTTGGTTTCTTTTTCTGATTCGGATTCGGAGTTGTCTGATTCTGATTCTGATGAAGAGGACTCTGATTCAGAAGAGGACTCTGCTTGCTTCTTTTTCTTTTTTTCCTCTTTTAGTGGTTTAGATGGAATCACTTTATCTTCTTTATCAATTTTAGTCTTTGGAACTTTTTTCTCGTCTTTTACTTTAGATATAGTTGATGGCATTTTTATATATATTTATGTCTTTTAAATAGTTAAATTCTTTTTTTAAAATTTATTTGTTGAGTGTATAAAAATAAATAAATAAAGGAAACGATTGATTTTAATAAAGAGGGGATAAAAAGACTAAAGAAGAGGTTTTTTTTTTTTACGATAAATAAATTGTTTTCGTTTTTGCGAAAATAAAAATAAAAATCAAAATAATTGAAAATTTAAAAAACGAAAAATTGTATTTTTAGGTGAATAAATGGTATTTTACATTTAACTTCTCAAATCATTGATTATACTAAATTGAGAATTATGATTACATCAATTTTATCAACCACTCATATTCAACATCAATAATTATATATAAACTATTGTAGTCCTTTATAAATAAAAAACTCCAACACTTATATAATGAATAAATTGGGAATAATCTATCACCATACAATGCCTCTATTTAAACATATAAATTTAATTTTTATTTTTATTTCACTTCTCATTTTTTCAAGAAATTCATTATTATCTTTAAAACAGTTAATTACATCTAAAACACAGTTAAATACAGCTTTTACTTCTATCATCAATTTAAAATAAATTTTTAAATCATGTTCACATTCATATTCAACACTATTGGTCAAAGATTCTTTGCTACTCAATACGGAGAGTTTCTTGACCATATTGATAAATTTAAATCAAATAATAATAATAATAATAATAATAATAATAATAATAATAATAATAATAAGAATAATAATAATAATTTTAATTTTATTAAAGAAAATAATATAAATTTAAATTTGGTTATTGATTTAATTCAACAGCCACAACAAAACCAGCTACAATTGCAACCACAACAACTAGAACAACCACAACAACTAGAAAAACCACAACAACTAGATCAACCACAACAAGTACCAGAACATCAACCAGAACAAACACAACAACCATATCAAAAAAGTGAGGCTAAAAAGCTCACAAGAAGACAGGAGAAGAACAAAAGGTTCTTTGAAAAACAAAAGTTGGACAAAGCTAAGAGGTTGGAAAAGAAACAATCTAAAGCCCAACAGCAACTCTAGGTTACTTTAATTTTTATAATTAATTGGTCAACTATTAGTCTGCTACTTTAGATTCTTTCTCATAGGCTGGTCTGGTTAAATCTAGATTTCTCAATACATGTAGTTTAGAAATTTATTTAGATATTAAAGATTAAAAATTTAACAAGAATAGATAATTGATAAAAATATAGGGTATCAGTATAGTCTAGCATCATTGGTTAATAATAATAAAACCACATAACTGTCTACTGTGATGGTGTGGACCAAATGATAGACATGGTATTCAATTTTAAAAATCAATGTATCTGAAGCTCACATTCAACTAAACTCCTTCAATACACATCATTTGGTTAATAATATTAAAACCACTTAACTGTCTACTGTGATGGTGTGGTCCAATTGTGTATTTGATCTTGTCAAATCTCAATTCTGTTTGCTTCCAAGTTATGGAATTCCAACCTCAAATACTTTTTAGGTTTTTCTGGTTGAATACTCCCTTTTTAGTCATTTTCATTAAATTCATCAGAACTGGAACTTCCTTTATCATCATTAATCTTTTTATTAGCTATTTTAAATAAATATTAAATTATATTTACTAGAAACATCTTTTTAATTCTCATTTATGTGTTTTTTTTTATTTTAATTTAAAAATTTAGATGTATCTTTACTTGTAGAGGAGAATAAAATCAATTTTATTGAAAAGAGAGAGATTAGACGAGACAGGGTATATTTTGTAATTTTAATATAGTTGACCAATCATACCAATCATATTATTACCACCTTGTGATTGAAGATGTGGTAAATCAGTACGAATGATTTTTTGAACACATTGTTCAAGTTGTTGAATTTGTTGTGCAGTGTAGAGGTTATAGTATTTCTCAGTGATGATTAATATGGATTTATCTTGTGTTCTAGCATTGATTTCAATAACCTCTGCAATGAATTGGTTCATTTGGTGAATGTTGATTAGAATTATACTTCTCTGTGATGCTTTTAAATGTTCAAGAACTACATCAGCATCAGCTTTAGTATCTAAAGCCTCTGGACAAAAGATGGCAAAGTCTTTACCAAGATTTAAAAACTTGTCAGCTCTGTGTTGTGATTTCATTGTGATTAGGTTGTAACCTAATGTCTTTGCCCATAGTTGAGCTACATTGAGACAACATATCTTCTCGTCGATTGAGATATAGGCAAGTTTGCTCTTTCTGTCTAGAACAATACCAGAGTGATCCAAATAAGATCCCTCAGCATTTTGGTTGCTAGTTGATGTTATAAATGTTCCTGAACATGTTAATGTATTTGACTGGTTATGAAGATACTTTTGAATGGTTGTTTCAATGACCTGAATTTGACCAGATTCACATGGGGTGAAATCCAAAACTCTTGTGTATCTTGGAAGGAATGCATATTTGAGGATATCAGCACGACGTTCTCTACGTTTAATAACGTCTTTCAGAGGGTATAGAACTAGAGTGTCTTCCTGAACACCCAATTCCTCTTTAGAGTGTGTTGAAAACCATTCACTTACATAAACAGCATGGTCAGTACCGTGATAGGGTTCATGTGCAAACAAGTGAATGTCAACACCCAACTCAACCATTGTTCTATGCAACTTGGCATAGTCTTGTAATACCAATTGTCTGGTTTTTCTAATGACAGAGGCATTGATGAGTTCACTTCCAACTCTAGGTTTAACAAAATAAGTTGGAGCTACCATCAGAACTATATCCTTTCCTTGGTAGTTTGCAACTGGATTTGGGATGACAGCAGTATTTAGATTCACACTGTTTCTCTTGATGGTTGGTGGAGGTGATATGTTATTCATATGTTGAATGAAAGATTCGTTACTCTCACTATGAACCATTCCCAAGAGAGTCTCTGGGCTGCTTCTAGAAACAACTTGAGAACAACAATGAACAGATCCATACATTTTAGTAACAGTTCTAAAATCAACAAAAATAAGTTGGGTCTTGGATTTGGATGATCTAGCAACGGTTTTGGCAGTAGCTTTGTCGACTACAATGAATTTACCATTACCGATATTCAAACCGTTACAACCGTAATCAGCTTGGTTTTGGTTGGAGACTTTGACTAACTGGAACCCTTGGTCTTCTAGATAACGACTGTACTCAATGTCATGGCGAGAAAGTTCGTATCTTCCAGTATCGGGATTCCTAGTGTACTCATCAACTAGACGCCTGATACTAGACTGCTCTCCACAGATATCCTCAAGAATCAACATTACTTTATGATCAATGATATTACAAACGGTATCCAAATGCATTCTCTGTTGATTCATGTCAAAGTAGTCCTTTACGACAGCAACCCTACTAGTACCCAACAGATTATTGTCCATCAGATACTGAACAGCATAGAAATTCGAACGCAAACCAACACCTATGAAACAAAGGTCTTGTCCACATGGATAGAAATCACCACCTTCTAGTCTTCCTGGATTTGGAATTTCACCAATAACCGGTAGTTCTAGTAACTTGAAACAAAGCTTCATAACCTCTACTTCAGGAGCTCTTATTGGTGAACTGAGATTAGCCATAACAATACCATTAGCAGTGGTAATCTGTTGATCTCTTTGAAATACCAAATTTACCAATGGTTTAAAACTGTAATTGGTTGCCAATAATTCTGTATCTCTTTCTGATTTTCTTAATTTAATAGTAGGTCTAGTCAAAATTACATCAACCAACTGTTCATTACTCATTGAATCTAAACATTGTCTCTTATATTCATCACTTAATAACATCTTATCAGTTTGACCTAATTCATCTTCACTCTGATTCTCATCCAAAACATAAGAAACTGAATTGAATGCAAAATCCTCTATATGTACTCTATGTGTAATATCATTCATCTTATTGATTTTCTAATAGATATTAAACATTATTAGTATGAATAATAACTCTTTGTCTCTTTATCTCTCAAAATTAAAGTATACTTACGGTACCAGTAAGAATTTCTCTGACAGTGTACACAATACATCCTTCACTTTCTAAAAGGTGTCTAAATTTAGCATGTTCTTTTTGTGCTTTTGAGATATCCAAAGGTTCCTCATAGAGTGATCCATTTGGATGAATACTACCCATCCATTGACATAATGATGGTTCGTTTAACTTTAGTATTTTTAAAAAGTTTTGTTAGATAATGTCAAATTTTGTTAGAGTATAGTATAGGATGATACCCACAATAACTATATTTGCTTTATCATTTTCATGCACTTGTTTATAGGATACATGATTGGAATTCATATGTCCATTGGTAAACATATTACTTTTGAACTCATCTTTTGGTGATGTTGGCATACTGAAATTAATTTTAGAGGTAGCTTGTGTTAGGTAGTTCATCTCTTTCTCTCAATATCTTTTTCTCTTTGTTCTTTGTAATAATACTAAAGTTAAGATTAATTAAAAAAGGATTCCTGGTTTTGATTTTTAAAAAATGACGAATAAAATTTTAAGATTTCAAAAAAGTTAAATTTCCAAAGAAATCTCAAATATCAACATATTCAGTTGTATGGTTTAAAATTTAAACAAATTCATCATACTGGTAGACCAAATACAGCATTCTCTCACTAGTTCTCAGCTTCAACCAGATTTTCTAATTACTTTTTAGATTCTTTTACAATAGAATTTATTAGAACTTACCCTTCAAATTTAGCTGGTATTTGATGAAAGCTTTTTTTTTAATATTGGGATTATTTTTCAATGTTTTACTTTCTAGAAATTTTGTTTTTCAAAACTCTATAATTAACATATTTTTCAGATTAAAAGTGTAAATTGCAAGATGATCATCTCAATCAATTAAATCAAAAAAAAATAATTCTTGAAATTGTGAAACCACTCCTTTTATTTTGTCTTTATTTTTTGTACAAAATATTATCAAAATGATAAAATTAATTATTTTTGTATATGTTTTAGTACTGGTATCAAATTCAAGTTTAAATGGTGAAATAGTACAAGATTTGGCAACTTTTGATGTAAATGTTTCAAGTGTGACAACATCAAAAATTAATTTGATATTTAATTATATTGGTGGGGTTTATAATGCTACAGTATACACGGTTAATATTAATAACAATGATTATGCTTTATGTACTTCAATTACAGCAAGTTCATGTTTGGTAACTGGTTTGAATGCTGACACTGGATACCAATTTAAAGTAACTGCAATTAACAACGGTACTACATTATATTCAAGTTTTAATGTTAAAACTTATACCATCATATCTGTACCTACCATAAAGGTAATTCAATGGCAAAGTTCAAAAATTATGCGTGTTGATTATGATGCTATTGGAGGTGTACCAAATGACTCTGTATACAGTATATCTATAAATAATTCCAACAGCTGTTATAGTTATTATATGTATTCTTGTTCGATGATGGATGTGACTGTTGGTGAAACCTATAATATCCATGTTCAAGTTGTAAATGATGGTCATACTGCCTATGCTGATCTTTCGTATGTTCTACTACCATTTCAAAGTGATTTCACAGTTAATGTTAGTCAAATTACTTCTGATGGATTTACAGTAGAATGGACTGAGTGTACTGGAGGTAAAGAGGGTGCTACAACTTATAACGTTTACACTTCATTGACGAATAGGGATTCCCTTGGGGACCTTGCATGCTCAGAAATAGTTTCACCCAGAACTTGTAAAGTCAATAACTTACTAAATGACACCATCTATTATGTAAGAGTAATTGCTCTAAACCCAGCTATTGGAAATTCTCAACCTTCAGAAACAATAACTCAAACCTCTCCTCTCATCTCTGCATCAACATTGGAATTACCTTTATTCATAATTTTACTCTATTCAATAACAATATCATTAATATTAATTTAAAAAAATATAAGATAAATTTATCTACAAATCTATAGAATAAATGGGTATTTAAACTAATAAAAAAAAAATGATGGGTAAATGTAAGAAAAAACCCTGTTTAAACCATGGTTAGAAAATGTTTCTGCTGGTAGATTAAATGTAAATTAATTTGTTTTAAAATATTTAATTAAATGAGTGATGTGGGAGGGTTTATGTAATGTGAAACCAGTAGGAAAATTCCATTCTTCTTTTGTACCTTTTTGTTGGTAACCTAATGTATAATACCATTGTAATAATGAATCTCTATTTGATACCACTCTTAAAACTACATTCTCAAAATTCCATAACATTGCTTGTTCTTCTGCAATTTGCATAACTATATTTCCTAATCCCTGTCCTTGATAATCTACATTAACACAAACAAGTCCAATGACACCAGTCCTATGATTTACACTCTCTCTATCAATTTTAACAACAGCTGCAATCACTTTTTGTGGTTGAACATTACTTTGATTCTCATCTACTTTTACACCACCATCACATTCCAAAACATGTTCTAAAATAAAAAACTTTTTATTTTCACCTTGAGAATCTTTGTAATCTTTTTCCATCATCTCGCGTGTGAATACAATGCTAACATTACCCTTCAGAGTAGCCCATTGCTCTTTATCCGAACTCTCTCTACCAGAGTAACTTTCATTTACCATCTCAACTAAACTATCAATATCATCAAGCTCTAATAATCTACATTTTAATACTATTCCCTTTTTTGTTTACAATCTTATCAGACATTAATAATGATTTATCCATTTTTTTTAAGTAATCGCAAATTGTGCAATTCGTTTTACAAAAACTATTATGTTTTTAATAATCATCAAAGTGACGCACCTTATGAAATTTCATAAAATTATCAATTTTTTTTCATTTTATTGCACGAAATGAAACTTGGCCTTCAACATTTACAACAAGAATCGTGATTCTAAATTCCTTCAAAAAATTGCAAAATTCAATATTCAACTCAAAGAAATGATAGTATTGCTTATATCAATTTTAAATACCCGGGTACCTTAATGAAACTATATCAGTTAATAGCATAGCTCCTATTCCACAAACCAATGTATTACCTTTGTATATGTCCAGCAAACAATACTTGTATTGATTTTCTATGTGTTCCACCTGGTACAACTGATATCAATGCAGGGTGCAAAGTACTATTGTTCCTATGGACTAGATTGTAACGCTACTGTTAATAAATGTGTATTCCCAAGTGCTTGTATGTCATGTGCTGATCTTAAATGTGGTAGTAAATCACGTAAGCCAAAATTTGCAAACTCTACCCATTTTGTTTGTCAAATTAACAAATTTTTATTTAATTTCACAAACAATAATCGAAAAAATCTGGTTTTTCTTTATTTATTTAAACACAAAATATTGAATTCAAAATTTAAACTAGTTAGTATTTAATATCGATTTTTGAATTTTATACAATTCTTCAAAATTTTGTAATTTAATTTATTAAACCTCATAAAATAGCTTTTTTGCTGATTTTTTCATATGTTGTAAACTAAGAAATGTAAATAAACTTCCTGAAATATTGTGCGAAAATACGATGAACACCATCCACAACACAATTCTAATACAATACCCCTCAATAAATAAATGAAATTAAGATTTCACAAGTAGTAAAGTAGTACTAGCGTATTGCTATTTACATAGGTCAAAAAAAAAATGATGTGTGAAAAAATTTCATACAAGTGACACTTCAAATAAGGGTTGTGGTAAAAGAATTTTATATGATATTTATTTTTGAAAATTTATCCGACAAAATATAAGAAAACATATCTATATTTAATTCTTATGATTTTTTATTTTTTTTTTAATTCTTCCATATTTAAACCTATTAATTTTAGAAAGTGGTTTATAACCTATGTACAACTATGAAAATATATATATTATTAATTTTAATACTATGTTTTGGTTGGAATCATGCATTTCCAGCTTCAACAGCAATGTTAGATTATACCAATAGTTATTCTATTGGTTATAAAGGTGCTAAAATTTTTAATGTAGTTTCTACTTTAACTTATTCAATTGGAACTTGTGATATAAATGGTGATGGTAAAAAGGTATTCTATGAATTATTTAAAAGATTATAATTTAACATTTTGGACTAATTTTAAATCTTTGGTATCTAGGATATAATTTATATTGATGGTGATGGTTATGTTGTACTATTTGGTGATGTTTCTAGATTTGGTAATGCTAGACCAATAAATGATTCATTTGCTGATGGTATTAATGGATTTAAAATTAAGATTGTTCAACCTGAGAGATTCCCAGTTTGTGGTGATGTGAATGGAGATGGAATTGATGATATAATGGTTTCAACTTCTTATTTATTTTACACAGATGTATATGTAATTTATGGTAGTAAAAGTCCATTTAAAGCTTTAATTGATCCTATTGATGGGACTAATGGTTTTAGAATTCCTGGTGATATGGATCAAGGTTTAGGTGTAGGTAAGGCAATTTGTGATTTAAATGGAGATGGAGTAAAAGATATAGTATTTTCAACATACTATGGATTCTTTGGTGGTACGGTATTGAATTCGAATAGAATCTATGTAATATTTGGTCTTAAAAATGGAACTTTGTTCAAAACTAATAAAGATGTATTTTCAAGATCTGATATAGTAGAAGGAACGGGTTTTATAATGAATGATCTCTATGCAGCTACCCTGACTTGTGGTGATATTAATAATGATGGTTATGATGATTTATATTTACTCAAACCCAAAAGTCAAATTGTGTTTGGTAAAGCAATTTTTCCTCTTAACTATGTACCACAATTTGATGGTAAAGAGGCACTTAATCTACCTGGAATTATATGGGATACACCAAATAAAGATAATCGTTTTGGTACTTCAAGCTTTGGAGATTTCAATGGAGATGGTTTGACAGATATGGCAGTCACCAATGGTAACTATTCTTCATATGAAGTCTATATTATTTTAGGAAATCGAAATGAAAATTGGCCTTCAACATTTGATGTTAAAAGTAGAAATTCTTCAAATGTAATTGCTTTTACAAAAGGAAGTGGTTCGAAAGCTTATAATTGTGATTCATTGATTATGGGAGATATCAATGGTGATGGTTTAGATGATCTTCAGTGTTACTCACCAGAGTTTGTTTGGGTTGTCTATGGTAGTGATTTTCCATTTGAATCAGTAGTGGACCTATCAAGTAATACCTCCCCTTTAGTTGATGATTGTAGAGGTTTTATATTAGAACAAGTTGATGGTAGAGTACTTGCCAATTCTGATTTTAATAATGATAAAATTTTGGATTTAATGGTTATTAAAAGTAAGGTACTTTATGGTATATTTGGTGAGAAACTTCCAATGAGTGCATCTTTAGGTTTAAAAGATACTCTAATAAAATATCAAGCTAATGGTACTTATGATCTCTTGGAAAATAATTATAATCCAGTCTCTGAAAAGTGTCCACCCACCAATATCAAAGTACAAGTTTTAAATGCACAACCTAGTGATTCATTAGACATTGCTCCATCCAATGACATTACAGTCAAAAAGCTATCTCCAAGTAACATTATAATTTACAACAAGAATAATGATTCTAAATTCCTTCAAAAAATTGCAAAAATTCAATATTCAACTCAAAGAAATGATAGTATTGCCACTATCAATTTTAAATACCGTGGATACATTAATGAAACTATATCAGTTAAAACCATAGTTTCACAAATCAATGTATTACCTTGTATATGTACAGAAAACAATGTCTGTATTGATTCCCTCTGTGTTCCACCTGGTACAACTGATACCAACGCAGGATGTGCAAAGTACCCTTGTACCTATGGACTAGAATGTGACGCTACTGTTAATAAATGTGTATTGCCAAGAGCTTGTATGGCTTGTACTGATCTCAAATGTAGAAGTAATGAAATATGTGAAATGCGAAAATCAAGTGAATCCGAAACTTGCAAAATCTTCCCATTTTGTGTGTTGAATTAAAAATTTATAATCTTTTTACAATTTTTAATATCCGATTTGGTCAAATAATAAGAAAAGTCAATATTAAAAAAAAAGTTTAAAAAACTTAATAATTTTAAATATCTTTTATGACAATAAATCATTTGAATGAAGATCTTACGACTTTAGTTGATGTTTTAATATACCAACTAAATAAGGAAGACTATAATGTATTTCATCAAAAAAAGATTAGTTTTTATAAATGGTGTTGTCTAGATGATGATGAAATTGAAGTAAAGCAATCTGAAGAATATCATTCAAATTATCTAATTGTAGCGTATGCATACCAATCATTGTTATTTAAAGAACCATATTACTATAATAGTATGTAATGATCAGACATTTTAGAACAATTGATGGTACTAATAATACAGTGATGTAATTTAGAATTTACAGAATGGATAGATTCAAATAGTGAAAGAAAGAGACTTATAAGCTTTATTTTTATTATATTGTCAAATCGGAGAAAACCTATTATGAAGTTATTTGAAAGAATATTTGATTATACAGTAGAGTTAGAGATAATGTTGAACAATAGAACATTAGGTAAACTTGACACTATATTTGAATCAACTATTTGTAGAAAAGTTATAGAATCATTATGTTCAACTAATAAGAGACCAAAGGTTAATATAATAGAGTTTTTGTTTTTAAATTTCAGATCAACACCAGATTTAAAACTTTCATTAAATGAATTAGTCTATCTATCCAATATTGGTTTATCAGATGTCATTAAAATGTATATATTCCAAATTCAAGAATCTGAAATTGATTCTCAAAAATATTCAATTGAATATTACAGTTCAATTATTTTATATTGTTTAGTATGTAATCTAATTAGATAATAATATACTTACAATTATTAACATAGTTTATTGATACAACATAGAAAACTCAATTTGATCTCATTATTCAAAAGTTTTACAATGTCTACTCTCAATCATTTACTGAATTTACAAATAACTATTTAGTAAATCATCTGAATGTCACTGATAAAGATACAACTTCAATATGTGCTCAATTGATTATATATAAAGATCATTTTAAAATTCAACCAAATCCACTTATTGATCAGTAAGTATATGTATATGTACTAAAAACAATGAGTTGGCTTATTAATAGTAATTTATATTATAATTAGATATATATTTGATTTGGTAAAAGGAAATAGATCTAATAGAAATGTGATGTTACTTATAAAGACAATTGATAAAATGGGTTTGTACTTTGATGAATTGTATAAACATTTAATGGATAATCAGCAGATTAAATATGTGAATGTGTTATATTATAAATTATCATTGAAAGATATGAACAAAGAGAGAAAGAAATTTCTAATTGATAGTATCAACAGTCACACTAAAATCAATAGTTTAATGATACTTGACAAGTATAAATACACTGATGACCTGATTAATTATTTGAAAAATGTAATAGTGTCAACTGTGGATTTTGATAGTTTTGAAATTTTAGAATTTCCAGAGAATATTAAAATGGTATTGGAATTTCATAAGTTGACTATGAAATTAGGGATTAGGAGCAAAGCAGTTAAAGAGATTGTTATGCAGTCTATATCGTATTGTTTTAAATCTATAGAAAATGTGATTGAGCTACCTATACACATTCTACAATCTATCAGAGATTATGGTTATGATATAATATTGGCACTATATGATCATTCGACTATTGAATGGATATGTGGTTTAATATTCAAATCCAATACAATTGCACAAGAATTTATAGAAAACAGAATGGTTAGATATTTTCTGATTAACCAGGGAAATTTAATAACACTTTTAGATGATGGATTGGTGTTTAATTATGATGCAATGATGAATCTGTTACTTTTGTTACATCCTTATGTCAACATGGAGAAATATGCTCTAACAAAGATAACTATTGGCTATGAACTTCTTACTAAAGTAATCACCAATTTCTCAAAGTATCCTGATAATATAACCAAGGCAACTAAAACAACAAATTTGGTGAAAAGACTTCTAAATGATTACTATGGTAATTCAGTTGAAGAATGTCAACCTCCTTTTGTACCATACCACATTTATGCATTTGTGGAGTTTTCAGTGTTTTTTCATTTAGCTATACCACATAGTATAGATACCAAAAATACAATATCAAGTTATTACAATAATTTAGATAAATTATATGATTTGGCATCTATCAAAACATCAAATGATATAGATAAGATTTTACTTAGTTATCTAATAGTTGGTCAAGAAATAATGAAATCTAATTTATACCGAAAATTTATAAATTCAATCCCATGGAGTTTGATAAATTCATTGCCTTATATCAAGCATTTGGCAGTGGAGAAGAAAATGGATGATACTTGGATACAACATCGGACTATACAGTTACCTATGGTTGTTTTACAAGTTATATTTAGATTCTATTTTCAAGACATACAGGTTCCTGATAAAGATAAACTAAAATTGTCAACAGTCTCTAAAGGTGTATTTAAATTCTGTCAGAGTTTAGCTACCGATTATAAAAGTTATAGTTTAGTGACTGATTTAAATATTAGGTATGCTAATGTGAATTGGGATAGTGAATATTCATTATTTAGAACTGTAAAGGTTCTGCATTGGGGTATTCAAGTAATACCATCGAAATTGTTGGATGTGGTTTTGTATCAACATTTAGAGGTACTGATCATATCGGAGGCACCTGATCTTATTCATTTAGAGAATATAACTAATATTAGAATACTTTCGTTATCTATGGACCCTAAAACTCAATTTATGCCACCTTATATCAACCTGGTTAAAAATTGTCCTAATCTTCAAAAACTCATTTTAGTTTCATCATCTAAAAATCTGAATGTAAATAACAATATCCAAGAACTTCTATCAAATTGTAACCATAATGAACTCAAAGATGTAAATATTCATCTTTCAGGTAACTGGTCCTTTTTATTCAACATCACTGTTAAAGCACCAAGTGATCAATACAAATCTACTAAATTCTCTCTGACCACCTCGAAAATGTACCTTTATAAAGTTGAAGGATTCCAAAGTATATCCATTCCATTGAATTCCTTTAATGACACAGTTGATGATATAATTCAGTTCTATGAAATACCATTTTCATTAGCCAGTGATAAAATTGAAATTCAAATTGACCAATACAACGTCATTATCGACCTAATCGATAAGATTATCGAAAAGAAGTATAATACAAAATGTTTTTCATTAATCATTACCAGATTAATCAATTTTGATTCAAATCAAGTAGAAGACATTTTTAATAGTATCTCTAAATCTATTAACATTGATTCATTTGCCATTGGTTTCCAAATGAATGAGAGAGTATCACCAATATCAATTTTGAATGATTGGTCATCTATTAATCTTAACAAGTTCAAAACCCCCAATTCATCCTATACTCAATTTTTCAAATAAATCAATTTTATTAGAAGTAACAACACTTGATAAGGTAATTAATTAATAAAAATATCTTAAAATTTTCTTTTTTTGTTTTCATTTTGCAATGATAAAATATCTATACACAAACAAAAATCTATTAAAGTTTCATTATACAGATGGAATTTGCGTGTATTGTGGAAAGGAATGTGAGAACATTTGTCATTCTTGTTTAGATGAACTTTCTCTATGGAGAAATGAGTTTAACAAAAGCAATTTCTCAACATTCAAAGAAGTAGTTCAAGAATTTTTCGATTGGTGTAATTTATCTGATGATGAATTGAATCAAAAACTAGAATGTCAACAGCTACTAAATGATAAATCAGAGTCCAAGACCAATAAAATATTAATGGGAAATTTTATATTACCATTAATATGTGCTATAGATTCTATAAAATATGATCATCAATATAATTGTAAGTTAAATAGTGTAAATGATTAAGTTATTTAAATATTGACTTTTAAATGAAAGGTTTTACACAGTGGATAGATTCAAAGAGTGTAAGACAGAGAATGGTTAGTTATTTGTTTGTTTATAGATCTGGATCTCGTGTCTTATTTGATACTGTATTTGAGAGGATATTACATGATATAGAAGTTTACAAAATAGTTGGTAAACTAAGAATATCTCTAAACCAATACTATACAAAAGAGTATTTGACTAGAGATAAAACTGATTGTATATCTAGTGCAACTATGGATAGAGTAATACATTCATTACATCAAATGGATGCACAATACATTCAAAATCATATTGCATGTGAAATGATTTTTGATATCTCAAAGTTCAATAAGATATCATTGGATGATATAGTAACACTATTTCCAAAAGTTACTAAAAAAAACTGTTCATCCGATTACAGGAGCCTTGATTTTCAAATACAAGATATTGAAGCTGATGAAATCAACCCTTCTAAACCATTTTCCTATTATCTCGAATTGATTGAATATTGTCTATATAGGAACTTTAATAAAGTAACTGAACACTTTATCAATCATTATAGTGTAGAGGTATTAGATTACTGTAACCAGTACCTAAAACTACATTTGAATAGCAAAATGGAAAGTGAAAAAGACACAATCTTTGGTATTTTGGTATTAAAAAATTTAGATATTAAACCTAGCCAAGAAATTAACCAGTAAGTAGACTCAATAGATGTACATATTGGTATTCTCGTAACTTGGTATGTTAACTAATTGATTCCTCTTTAGGTTTATTCAAAAATATCTTTTAGAAACCAAAAAAGATTTTAAGGAGAGAAATCAACTGTTTTATAAGGTTCATGATATTAATAATGATCAATTTGATGCATTCCTTCAATATCCTCAACGAAAATATTTTAATCAATCGTACATACTCTATCACATTCTACCTAAAGAGAAACTGACTGGAGAGATATTAAAGACTTATAATATGTATTTAAATGATATGACCAAATTTGATATGTATATACTTGCATTCAAGTTCTTTACGGACACTGATGAACTCACTGCCATATTCCAAAAGATAACTGACAAAAGCTACAGTAGGTTTAATGTGTACAATGACTATAATGCTTTAATAGGACTCATTAGGAATCTAGATAAAATTAAGTACCAGAGTAGTTCAGTTGACAAGGTTATAATTAAGCTATTATTAAATATACCAATATTCGATAAAAAGTTTATGTCAAATAAGTTAGATACTCTAAAAGAAACTTGTATCTATCTAATGAGGACATTTAAACTGTTTAGTAAACTGGATATTGGTCCAGTGATGGGTAATCTAATGGAGAAGTTAAACTATAGTACCTCCATTTTCAATGGTAGTGAATACCCTCAAGAAGCCAAAGAATTTTTAATTGGTTGTTACCAATTTGTACTTGACCATAAAGGTAATTGTTCCAAAGGTTCTAATTTCCTAATGACCATTCATCACCTCGGTTATGACATTTCAGAATTTACAGGAAAAATTGATGTTAGTTATACCTATGATATACTTGCTAATATACCACTGATGAATATACCTAGTTCATCTCTACTCAATTTAGATGTTACAATGGTAGAGAAACTATTTAAAGATTTTTATATTAAAGATAAGCCAATTCCTCCTCACATTTACCAAATTTGTGAATTGAAATTGGCAATATCAACTTCATGTTCACCTATATCCCTTGTTGAAACGGTTGAACGATATAGACACGATTTAGAAAACCTCTACACCGATTTCTCCATAAATGCTCGTGATGATTGTTTATATTTCTTCAATAGAACGCTAGATCAATTTAAAATTGGGTGTATAAGATCTAAACTATTTCAACAATTCTATTTCAGACAGATACCTATAGTAAAAGAACAAGTAACTAGTGATAAGGTAGTCTACAATTTGCAAATTTTGGAAAACCAGTCTCGAAATGTTGATGTATCTCCAACTAAACAATGTCCAACTCTACCTCTTCTATTAATCACAAAGATCATTCACTATATCTATTATGATCCCAATATAGTCTCAATTGAAAAAATTGAATTGTCCACAGTCTGTCAAACTTGGTTCAATATGTGTTCAGATATATTGACCAACAACTATTTTGATGATTATATATCTACCTATGTTCTTATCAATAATTTCCAAAAGATCAATATCGAATCTAAATTCTGTCTTTTTAAATTCTATCCAAAGCTTATGGAGTACCGCGATTTTGTTCATGTACCATTTAAGTATCTTGATAAACTAATGTATGAACACATTGAAGCTATGGATCTCAATCTAGATTCCAAACATACATCATGTTGGTTTACAAGAGATACCAACTTGAAACACTTGGAAATTGTATTTGATCACAATTGTAATACTGAACAATTTATAGATATTATTAAACACTCTCCCAATCTCACCAGAATTGAAATTACAGTTTGTTGTTCATGGAATCACATGACCAATACTATTGAAAGTATTATAAAACTGAATTTAAAGCATCTGAAATACTTGAATGTCTATATTGAAAGTAATATGTTTAATAAGGTTCCAGGGCTCTCTCTTTCCCATCTCAAAGATCTCTATGAACCAAAACAAATACCAGAACTCAATTTGATATCAATTCCTGTATTTATGGATTTTAGAGGATTCAAGAGCGCCAATATCAAATTTGATTCAGTTCTCAATGATTTAAATAATATGGTAGAATTCTATAAGATTCCTTTATCAACTTGTACCAACAAGATACAATTCACACTTCCTGCCATTGATGATGTTCTAAACCTCATTGATTTTGTTGACAAAAATCATCAAACCAAGAATTTAACAATTCGATTCTACCAAATCATTACCTTTTCAACTGAATTTGTTCAATCTATATTCGATAGACTGAATCAAACTCAAAATATTCAATCATTCACTTTATTTTTGAATATATACATTATATCACCAAGCTATTCAACTTTAACACCTGATCAATGGAAAAACATTAATCTTCACAAGTTTAAATATCCCAACAGTAATTTTATTACATTCTATCAATCTGCAAGTTAATTCCTCCCCTCGATAATAAAATTTGTATAAAGGAAATCAACTTAATTTTTATTTATTTTTAGGATATTTTGTTGCCACAAATTTAATATCAACACATTGTTACATATAATGTCTATCACAATACCAAATATAATATTAAAAAAAATCATTGGATATATCATAAACTTTGATTATATACCTCTTAAATATAAGATATCACTATCAGTTATAAACAGGTGTATATTTGATTTTATTAGTAATTATTTTAGTGGGATTTCTACTTTCGAGATATCTTATGATAAGAGCAGCGATAATGAAAAGAAGATAAATGGCTATATAAATGATATTACAAAACACCTAAACCTTAGTTATTGTATATTAAAGAAATGTACCTATTTAAAAAGTAATCATATTGTTAGAAGAAATGAAACCTCTTTATGGTTAAATTCACCAGTCTTTCAAAATTTGGAAAAACTGTCTATTAGAAATACTATAAGCACTTATGTCATTACCAATCTAAATATGTTACCTAATCTAAAGAAGTTTCATTATATTAATACAGCAGTAGAACAAGATATTAGTAATGTTAACATCTCTCATTTAAAATTTCCAGCATTAGTTAAATTCAAAACTGAATGTAATAGAAAGAATATACCTGTAATATTAGCATTATTAAAAGGGTGTAAAGACACTCTAAAGTACATTGACATTACAATTAGAAGATTTCAATTCAAGGTAAATGTTATAAGTCCTGACCTGTTAATTCAATATCTAGAAGACACCAATTACTCTAATCAATATGAATTCATTTCAGTTATGGATGCCAGTAAAAACTTGTTAACTGAAAAGGTTCTTGAAAACCATAAAGACTCTCTAAAATACTACAGACTCAGTAGACACGCAATAGATTCTCATCCACTGTTTAATAACTTTGTCCAACATTTAAATGCATTGACATCTATTGATATCTACTATTTTGATGAAAAATTTCTTAATAGAATACTAGAGATACCCCTCTTCAAACCAACACTCAAAAAAATCAAATTGTCAACTAGAAATGGTAGTTTTGTTGATCCATATACTAACAATAACGAAAATGATAAACTAATATGGCCCCAATTTGATTTTGTTGAAACTCTGGTATTGAGAGGTACCATCAAGGTAATTAAAGAAATGTTGATATCCAATTACCACTGTACATCTCTAAAATATCTAAATCTACACTATATTGATTTTATATACCAAAGTTTACTCGTAGTAAAAGAGTTAGATCAATTTCTACTGCGCAACAAATCTTTGGAAAAACTTAAAATCCAAATAGATAATCTCAGTGAAATTGAAAAATCACCATTGTATAAATCATTGTTATCTCACTCTAATCTCAGACATCTTAAAATTAAGTGCATTGGAAATGTCTATGCTAAAAGTTCATTTTGTGAACTATTTAAAGAATCAAAATCCATCAATATCATTAGTTTTTCTCAAATTCATAATTATAATCAAGAACATCTAGAAGACCCAATTAAAACCTCTAACAATACCTTTAACATTTCACTAAATTTACCAGGTCAAAACCAACATTCAAAAGTTTACTATTGCCGTGGTAATCCAATTCAATACAGTGTACCTACTCCTCAATCACCAATTTCTAATATATTTAATACTGTAAAAAGTATATTTTTCAAATAAAGGTTCCTTAGGAACACTATGATTGTAAAACAAAAAGAATGTTAATTTATTTTATTCTTTTTTCAAATTTTATATTAAATGGATTACAGTGGAAGGTTAGACCTAATAACTCAGTTTCATCAATTTTTGTATTTTCAAATGGAGGTGAGATTTTGAAGTTTAGTAACATATTTGCAATTGCTAGATATAATTCATCTTGTGCCAAGTTTACACCAACACAGTTTCTGGTACCAAGTGAAAATGGTTTAAATGTATCAGAATGATTGTTATTGATGAATCTTTCTGGAAGAAATTCATTTGGTGATAACCAATATTCTTCAGATTGACACATTCCATAATGAAAATGTAAAATTTGTGTACCTTTTGGAATAAATACATCATGAAGAGTTATGTCTTGACTGGCAATTCTTGGTAGATTAAATGGTCCTGTAGGTTTATATCTCATCGATTCTTTAATACATGCATTTACATAGGGGGTTGATTGTCTATTCGATAGAGTTATCATACCATTAGTCAATGTGATTTCTTTAACCTCTGCATAAAGTTTCTCTTGAATATTTGGATAATTTGCCATTAGGATTATAAACCATTCTATTGTTGAACTTGAAGTCTCACTACCCGCAGCCATTAACTCCATACCAATTCTACAGAGATTATCGACCTCATCTTTACTATTGGTATCAGTTACAGAGATTAAATGGTCCATTAGATCTCTTGGATTCTCTTTATCAAAAGTTGATAAATGGTCGTTATAAATGTCTCTGATGTAGGCCTTTGCAATTTGCTGTTCTGGTCTAAACCATGTCAAGTATAGTCTTCTAAAAGGAGCGATAATCTCAAACATATCCAATGGAGAGAATTCACCAGTTATTTTAAATGATTTATCCATACATTTTAATAGGTGTGATACTCTTTCTGATTCTTTAGTCTTGGTGTCATTGTATGGAACCTCTAGAGAATAAATTGATTTTGTCAAAACATTCATTGTATATTTTTGGCAATATGATCTAGGGTTAAAAAGTTCAGATGTGGTACAATGACTCTCAAGTGCTTTTATAAACTTTTGACATTGGTCTTCTAGAACATGCATGGATTTCTTTATATTGGTATTACTGAATGCTGAAATGACTTTTGATTTATTTTGTTTCCATTCTTCACCGGAACTACCTGATATTCCTCTATATCCATCAGATGCCCACTCTAGCACTGGACTATGAAATCTAGAAGAAAATATATCAAAATTGTTTATATAAATCTCTCTAAGTAAAACAGGATCCATTACAATCAGAGTATGATTATCACCAAACCATACTTTTAAATTCTTAATTTTCATTCTATTCATTAGATTCATTAGTGCTCTATGAATTGGTTCAGTACCAAACAAATGAACATGACCTAAAACAGGTAAGGCAAATGGTAATTGATCATTATGACTCTTTTGATTTTTTTTTATAAATGAATAAATCAAATATATAATAAACAATACTAATATAATTTGAATCATTGTAATTTAATGAGGATCAAAACACAAGCTATTTTTAATTTTGTAAAATTCATAATTTTTTTATTTCACTGAATTGGGAAGTTTACAAGGATCCAAATAAAATATCTAGAGATATAATAAAATGAATTTTCATATTTCAAATGGAATAAAATACTAATAATATTTATAGATTTATTAATAAAGGTATATAATATTGAAATAAATAGAAATTTTTTTTTAATCTCATTTTTTGATTTAAAAACTATTCAATAATGATTCTATCTATTATATTAATAGAAAAAATCATAGGATATCTGTTAAATTACAAATATCTACCTAGTAAATATAAGTTATCATTGAGTTTAGTTAATAAGGCAGTATTTAAATATATTAGTAAAAACTATTGTAATAAGTTATACCTTGGTCGTAATATTGGAAATGGTTCTTTAGATTTAAAACAGACAGAGATTCATTTAAAAAATCAATATTGTTTATTGAAACATATTAGTCATTTAACATGTCATACAATAACAATGGATAATCACAATTTACCTCTGACTGATCTCTACTCACTGTCATGCGTAACTATTAAAACATTTTTTAGTTACATTCAACAATTCAGCTATCTTAGAGAATTGAATTTAGCTCTAACCCATGAAACCATTATTAAAAGTGATTATTCATCCATTACAGTGTTCCCTCGATTAGAGAAATTCACAATAACTTGTTATTATAGTATAAATTCGCATCAAGCTATACCTAGTATACTTGAGTTATTACAGTATATAAGAACTGTAAAGCATTTAGAGATTAAATCTGCAGGTTCTAATACCATCACTAAGAATATAATAATAGATGAAATGGAACGTTTCACACCAAATCAATTAGAATTCCTATTATTAATATACGGATCTAGTCAAATAACATCACATGGTTGTTTTTTAAGACAAGTGAATTCTTTAAAAAAATATATTAATCTAAATTGTACTTTATCAGATTTGGATTTAGTGTATCAGTTTAATGCACTTACCTGGTTAAAGTTACATTTTAAACTATACACTATAGGTATAGATCAATTTCTTTCATCTATAAACCAAAAGCCAACATTAACTAAACTAAAGTTAATACTAAGTGATGATATTACAGATACAAATTGGCCACAATTTCAGTTTATTCAATCGCTTGAATTAACTGGTTCTATAAATGTAATTGCATCCGCACTTGCATCAAATTATCAGTGTACATCTTTAAAATCACTGAAATTAGCTTCAAACTCTCCTAATAACACATCAATATTCAGTCCACCCATTAATGAATTTAGAGAGTTCTTTCACTACAATAAATCCATTAGAAAGATACAAATACAAATCAAATTCTCTCTAGTATCACAAGATCACATTGGTGATGTATATTTAATGCTTGCATCTAATCCACATTTAAAGCATATCGTATTGGGAATAACAGATAACCAAATAGATGTTAACCCATCTTGTGAGGAATTAACAAATTCGAAATCAGTAGATAGAATAACAATTGTTATTCTAGGAGTGAAAAACATGAATGTTTCCCATATTAAATTACCTAATTTTAATTTAGTTAACCTAATCACACACAACGGATTCAAAAAATATCAATATCGTCGTGATTTCAAAATTAACTATGAATTGCCAACAACTTCAATTATATCTAAAATATTAAATTTTTTTAAATAGGAATAATATTTTATTACTGAATGTAATTGTAATGAATAATAATAAAATAATTATTATATTTTCACAATCTAATCTAAATCTAATCAAATTAATCTAAAATAACCCATATTTTTTTATGTGGGTTAATTTTTTTTACAAATTTTGGCAATTCCGCTTGGTTTCAGTGAAAATTAGAGATATTCAATAAAAAATGGGTTGTGAAAATGAAAAATAATAATTTGAAATCCAATAAAATCAAAAAAAAAAAATTTACTAATCATTATTATATATTCAATTAATCTCAAATACAAATAAAATGGAAGGTGATGTTCAAGCTTTAGTTATTGATAACGGTTCTGGTATGTGTAAAGCCGGTTTTGCTGGTGATGATGCCCCAAGAGCTGTCTTCCCATCAATTGTTGGTCGTCCAAGACACACTGGTGTTATGGTCGGTATGGGTCAAAAAGACTCTTACGTTGGTGATGAAGCCCAATCCAAGAGAGGTATCTTAACCTTGAAATACCCAATTGAACACGGTATTGTTACCAACTGGGATGATATGGAGAAAATCTGGCATCACACTTTCTACAATGAGCTCAGAGTTGCCCCAGAAGAACACCCAGTTCTTTTGACTGAAGCTCCATTGAATCCAAAAGCTAACAGAGAAAAAATGACCCAAATTATGTTTGAAACCTTCAACACCCCAGCTATGTACGTTGCCATTCAAGCTGTCTTATCCTTATATGCCTCTGGTCGTACCACCGGTATTGTCATGGATTCTGGTGATGGTGTTTCTCACACTGTACCAATCTACGAAGGTTACGCCTTACCACACGCCATCCTCCGTTTGGATTTAGCTGGTCGTGATTTGACTGACTATATGATGAAAATCTTAACTGAAAGAGGTTACTCCTTCACCACCACCGCTGAAAGAGAAATTGTCAGAGATATCAAAGAAAAATTAGCCTACGTTGCCTTAGACTTCGAAGCTGAAATGCAAACTGCTGCCTCCTCATCTGCCTTAGAAAAATCCTACGAATTACCAGATGGTCAAGTCATTACCATCGGTAACGAAAGATTCAGATGTCCAGAAGCTCTCTTCCAACCATCTTTCTTGGGTATGGAATCTGCTGGTATCCACGAAACCACTTACAACTCCATCATGAAATGTGATGTTGATATCAGAAAAGACTTATACGGTAACGTCGTCTTATCTGGTGGTACAACTATGTTCCCAGGTATTGCTGACCGTATGAACAAAGAATTAACTGCTTTGGCCCCATCAACCATGAAAATTAAAATCATTGCTCCACCTGAACGTAAATACTCCGTCTGGATTGGTGGATCTATCTTAGCCTCCCTCTCTACCTTCCAACAAATGTGGATCTCCAAAGAAGAATATGATGAATCAGGTCCATCAATTGTCCACAGAAAATGTTTCTAAACTATTAAGAGATTTGTGTATAATAAAATTTAAAAAACTTTAAACTGTCAATGTTGATTTTATCCATTGGCTGATTTCTGTACAAAACTATTACTCGCGTAACATTTTATTTAAATTTAATTTTTAATAAAACAATAACAATATTAATTTAAATTTGAAATTAACCCTTAATCATGCAAAAATGTTCAGTTTTGAAAAAGAAAATGAAGAGGAGGAGGACGATGTGGTAGATAGCGAGGAGCAGGGAGGATGTTGAAGAGCAAAATATTGAAGAGGAAACTGATAGATACTAGTTGAGAAAATGAGCCAAATGTACATGTGCTCAAAATCAATCATCTGTACTCTCTGTTTCTGTTTCGGATTCCTCTTCTGAGTCCATTGATTCATCAGAGTCATCAGAGTCTACAGGATCAGTATGATATAATTTTCCGTTTTCCATTTTAACATTACACGATTTTTCTACATCTTTTACAAAATCTTCGTCATGGCATGCTATTTCACCTTTTTCAAAATCCAGACAATAATATAAATAGTCAAGGAAACTACTTTTCTTCCCTGGCTTGGCATCTTTAAAATAATTCATGCAGTATTTTGAATATTGTTTCATTGTTATATCTACAATTTTTGCCATTTTTTTTTGACAGTGTTTAGTGCATTTTCTAACTATATCAAGATCATAACCATCTGATATTGATACTATTGATTGGAAATAAAGAATATTAAAAGTTTGGCATTCATTTATATGATATTTATCGTGAATACACATAGTGTGAAATAAAAAAATTTTTATTACATGTATAAAATTCAATAAAAAATTTTATTGTTAAATATATACTAAATTTATTATTCCCCCAAAAATACTTTATTGAAAATTCGGTAATTATAAATAAATCGATTCATTATTTTATTTTATTCAGACAAAATGTTAAAAATAATATTCTCATATATATTTGGTAAATTTATTAATTCTCACTATAAATGGTCTACAAATTAAAAAACCTGCTGCTTTCTACCCCCCTCGAACTACCCATCCCCAAACTGGAAATCCATGGATTTGCAGAGAGTTTTTACAGGGTGTAGATCTTAAATTACCAGAATGTACAGAAAACAAGGTACCTGGGATATATATTTTTCAAATGGAATGACATCCCTCTATAATCCAACAAAAATTTTCCCATATATGGTTTATTATATTGGTAAATCTTACAACAACCTCTATTCGGCTTTCCAAAGACACAAGGATGAAGGATTTGACATGAGATTTAGAGAAAACCAAGGGGTCGTAATTATCAAACTTCTGTAGAGAGTTCTCTGCTCTCTAATTTTGCATCACCTCTCAATAGCCCTAAAGAAATGGGATTTTATTGATAGCCATGGTGCACCTATGATATTATGGAAACTCTATATTATATGGACTTAGTAAATTATCCAGGAAACCCACTAAGTAGATTTGTAGAGGGTGATGTTGAATGGATAAATTATAATCATGATTATGTTCATATAGAAACCAACCCTCCAAAAAAATTAATAACTTCTATCAGATCTGAACAAGGAAAAATAGAACAAGGTGCATGCATTTTTGTACGTTTCGAAACTTAACCTCCCGACACTTTAAGGGTTAATATATATTTATAACAAAATGAAAATACTGGCAAAAAAGCACCCTAGATGTGGTTAGTGGTGTAAACAATTGTACCACAAACTTCAATCGCAACTTGGAAAAATGAAATTGTGTTTGCCAATCATAATTATAACTTGCTTTATTTATTTTGATACAAACCAATACGTGATTTGTTTTTTTTTCTTCTTTAATTGATTTTCCTTCTTTGAGTATTATCTATTTGCAACATCACTAAATTCATCTTCATTTTCGTCATATTCTTCTTCATTGTCATCTTCTTCTTCATCTTCATAATCATCATCTTCTTCATCCTCTTCATCTTCATCCTCATATACAAAAGTTTTACCAAATGATCCCAAAAATTTCATTTCTATAACTTTAGTTATTGGATCTGGAAGAGTACCAACAATATTAACAAATTGAATAGTATTATTATTTTCTAAAATTTTAGCAATCTCCACACCATCAGCAAAAATTTCATTTTCTTCAAATTCAGGTGTAGTAAAAGTCAATGCACGGGTTTGTGATCTCTTCAAAAGAGACAACAATAGCTGATTGATTGACAATGGACCATCTTTACAATTTTTTGTTGATCTACAAGTAATGTCAATTACTTCCAAAATTGTATTCAATCTAAAAGCAATTATCAATTCTTGAGAATATATCTTCTTTAAATTACCATTACATTTCAACTTGATTGTCTTTAGACTTGGGATATTGGCTCTAATTAACTGTGCAATTTTAGTCTCAACAGCACTATCTCTGGCATCATACATAATTTCAAAACTAACTATATTCAAACGTCTCATATTTTCTAAATTGTCTAGGAATAATACGTATGGTGATGTATTGAAATCCCAAACTACTGAAACTTCCAGTTTTTCATTATTTATAAATTGCAGAGGATCATGAACATCCTCAACAACTTCAATAAATGTAGAAACTACCAATTCTTTGAGATTTAAACAACGTTTAAATATATCCAATCGTGCAATCTCTGACATACTACCATATCCATTGTCAATAGTGAGTTTTTTAAGTGAGGTATTTTGTAAAAATGGTGTCAGTTTAAATGGCACAAGTCTGGAGTTATCTTTTGGTTCCACTGAAAATGTGCCTTCAATAGATAACTCTTCGATGGACTGTGTACTGTAAATTAACTTTGCCAGTGAATTATACTGTGTGAAGATATTAAATTCCATTGTTGAAATTGTGAATTTCTTTAGAGCTTTCATTTTAGACAATGCCTCATACATTTGTGATACATAATTAGGATCTTCAGATAGCAAACAAATACAAAAGATAACCAATGATTCCAATGAATGACATTTTACCAATTGTTTAGCCAATTCACTGAGATCACATCTTAAAAAGTTAATTTCAAGATAGGTTAAATTGGAAGCCCAGTGATCACCAATAACTTGATATGAGGTTAACTTAGATTTTGACATTAAATTAACTTTATCAGAAACATATTTAAAAGCACTGATATCTATGAACTCTGGGTATACTTCAATATCATCAGTTTGGTAATCCAATGTCATTGTTTTTAATTTTGGAAGATGTACTTTAATTGGGTTACCTTGATTATTATTATCATTGGTGTTGTTCATAGTATACAATGCAAGTAACATCTGATGGTGACCTTTGTTCTCAATAAATGAAATCTCTTCGGCATTCTCATACAATGGAATTATATGACCAGTAGTAGGATCAGTTAATGATATAGTTTGTGATTCCAATGCCTGTACATTTTCATGAAGTTTAACTTTAAGTGCAATTTCCATTTCCTCTGGTGATAATGGTTCAAACTTTGTAACTTCTGCTCTTAAAGAAGTAAACCCAATTTCATAGAATTTCTGATATCTAATATAATCAATAGTCTGTTCTAATAATATTTTTGGGAAATCTAATGTGAGGGTTACTTTTCTCCATTTCTTACAAACTACACCATACTTTTTTAAAAACACATAAATGTCATAAAGCGGATCTGAGTCTGTTGCACTGCCATCTTTATAAAATGACATACCATCTAGAATTTTTTGTAAAACTATTTTTACTATAAAAATAGATTCAAGTGGGTTCTATATTTAAATTAGTATTGAGTCTACATTGATTTAAAAATTAAATATTTACAGTTTCCATTGTTTGATGAGTTTGCAGAAAATAAGAAAAAATCTTAAAAAAAAACTCTTGAGTGAAAATTCCAATAAATAAATAAAGTTTAGATTTCTGAGAGGTTTTTATTCGATTAAAATGTTTTTGTAAGATAATTTGTGATATCTTCAAAAGATGGTCTTTTGTTTGGGTCTTCAGCCCAACACATTGAAACTAGTTTTTTCCAATTTGGATCACAATTCTCTGGTAATTCAGGACGGAGTTCCTTACTAGCAACCAGTATACCAGCATTCATTGCAGGCATACCAGCATATGGTTCCTCACCAGTAAGTAGTTCCCAAATAACAATTGCATAACTGTAGACATCAGCTTTCTGATTATAGGACTCATGTCTGAGAATTTCAGGGGCTGTCCAAGCAACAGTACCAATTGTAGTCATGGTCTGTGTAAATGAAGTCTCTCTTGCAATACCAAGATCTGCAATCTTTACATTGAAATGTTTATCCAATAGTAAATTACTGGATTTCAAATCACGGTGAATAATCGATCTACTGTGTAAATGTTGCATTCCTCTGGCTATATCAAATGCAAATTGAAGAATTAAAGTAGAATCTAATTTGTGTTCCCTTGCATGAATAAGTTCAAATAGATTACCAGTTGGAAGAAACTCCATAACTATACACATTGGATTAAGTGAATATCCATAACAGGTAACCAAATTTGGGTGTTGTAAAGTACCTAAAAGCTCTACCTCACTCTTGAATTCATTCATTATCTCTTCTTTACCTTTTTCCTTGATGATATTGATCTTTTTAACTGCAACATCCTTTCCTTTCCATGTACCTCTCCAAACCTTTGAAAAGTGACCTTTTCCAATCTCCTTTTCAATCTTTATATCTGGATAGGCAACCATCTGTACACTGGATGTAATAGGTAATGTTACAGTATTTACAAACCAAATATCATCCAAAATTGGTGCTCCAGCATTCCCACTTCCTTTTCCACCTAGAATAAACAATTTACTACCATTCTTTATCAATGCATGGTGAGAATGTGGAGGAATTGGAGTGGCACCTGTTACTTTACTCCATTGCATCTTATATGAAAGAATCCAAATATCTCTCAATGTTACACCTTCTCTCTTTCCCCCAACTATAATTAGATTTCTACCAACTCTTGTAGCAGAATGATGTGATCTTTCTGGTGGAATTTCTAAATTCTGATGAACAATTGGTTGAATCCATGAAAAAGTATCCAATTGAAGTATATGTACATCATTAAATTCCTTATTTGTCAATGAACTCTTTCCACCAAATATTATTAATTTCTCACCTAAAATTGTAGTTGTATGACCATATCTTTCACTTGGTGGTAATCCTGTAGTTTCTAAACTTGACCATGTCATTGTTTCTAAATTTTAAATCATATTAGTAAATCATTTTAAAGATTATATATATAAAATAATGAATAATTACCTGGATCTAATAGATTTAAATCATTAAAAGAAGTTTGATCATCATAACCACCAAATAGAATAAATCTATTACCAAAACGTGTTAGAGTATGACCATATCGTGGTTTAGGTGAAGATCCATTAACTCTAGGTTGTGACCAATGAACGGTTGAATCATCAATAATGGTGAGTACAAATAATTTGTTTGAAGGTTTACCTGCAACTAAGCCACCATAGAGATATAGTTTGTTACCAATACGACAATAGTCATGAGAGTGAATAGATTCAGGTGCAGATTTTGAACCTGTGATCTTTGGTGTAATGGTAATGTTTCTTTCAGGATCAATAAATTGAATAAAGTTACTATTCTGATCCGTAAGACCTTCACCACCAATCAATACCAACGATTGACCATATACAGTAACAGTATGAGATGCTCTGGGTGGAGAAAGACTACATGTAGCCAATGTCCAATCTAGTTTTTCCTCTACACCTGTTGAGAGTTTTGTAAAGTGATTTATAGTGGATTTAACTTTTTTACTGTTTTCCAATTGAGAGAGTTCCTCTTTAGTTTCTTTTATATTATTGTTGTGGTTATTTGGATCTTCAATAGACAATTGTGGTTGAGTAGGTGACTGATATTGACTACTGGTATTAGAGGAATTGCTATAGGTACTGCTAATATCAGAATCCTGTTCATTTAGTGTCTCTTCATTTTCATTATCTGAACTGCCTAATCCATGAACAGGTAGAGGTGTTGCTAAATGTGATGAACTTGTTGGTGGAGGTTGTGGATTATTTTCATGAATGAGATAGTTTAGATATTGATTATAGTAATCGGGTGGTAGGGTTTTTCTATTTACAGTATTTCTAAATCTATTTCTATAGGTTGTAGATGGATCCAAATCAAATGTATGTGTTGGGAATGTTGTATAGCTTTGGTGAATGGTATGAGTTGTAGAATTGAATCCACCGTTATGTTCAGGTGACGATGGTGGAACTAATGATGAACTTTGTGATTGTTGTGATTGTGATTGTTGTGGTTGTGATTGTTGACTATTTAGTGACATGGATCTTAGATGTGTTTTAAGAGCTCTATTTTTAGTCTCATAGAAATTAATCATGGACTTTACATCGCGGTTGTATTTGTTTCTAAAAGATGGTGATTGAAGGGTTGGATTATCACTACTGAGTAGAATGATATCCTCATCTTCACCTTCTTCCTCACCATTAGCCAATTGAATTACACCAAGACTCTTTTTTAATCCAAAACTCTGACGGAGTAGATGATGGTGATTACTAGTACCACCAGTTACTCTCTCTCTGATACGTAGTCTTTCAGTTAGATAAAGTACCAAATATACAGAAACTACAGCAACCAAGTACAATGGTATACCTTGAATTGATAGAGATTGGCCAATAAAATAAATCATGGACCCAATCAATACAGTTTGAACAAAAACCAATGGAATAAAGGTCAACCCAAATCCCAATGATCTAGTTTGAAATATACTCTTTAAGAGATCATTAGATTTACGAGCCAATGTTGAAGTGGACCCAGCTATCTTATTACTCTTTTTCAAATCACCATTCTGAGAAGAATTTGGTGAGTTACTAAGATCATCCAATAATGTCTTTGATGATTTTAATTCTTCAATTAATGTATTATTATTTTGAATTTCAGTTTCAATTAATTTAGTTGTTGTATTATCTATAATTACATTATTATTTGTATTACTATTATTGTTATTGTTATTATTATTACTATGGTTCACAGGAGTATCTTTAGTAGGTATATCTACTTTATCTTTATTATTTTGGTTGTTTATCATTGTTATGTATTGTTCTAGAAAACTAGGTGAAGATTGATAAATATTATTTGTTTTATCTGGTAATTTAAGAGGTTGTTGATGTTGTTGAGGGGATATATGAGAAAATCTTTTCTTTGCTATAGAACTTTCATAAATATTATCACTAGTTATATTACTATCCAAGTGTATACTCTTTATCCCCTTTACATTTGTATTCAAATTTTCAACTGTAGTTGCCGTTTTATAAATTTTACTATGAAATATACAATGAATCTATTGTATATTCCTATTATTATTATTGTTGTTGTGTTGGTCTTCTTTAATTATTATTAATTTACAAAGGTTACTTTTTTTATTACTATTTACAAATTATCTATAGAATCTAAAGGTACATTAAAACCTAATAGAAAGTGTTGTATTTATAATAAAAGATATTCTTTTAAACACTTTGTTATAATAATATGTTAATTATTTTAAAAATCAAATTTAAAAAAAAAATATAAATAAAATTTCTCTTTCACTCTTGATGTGAAAACTATCTTCGATATGTCAACTTGAAAAAATGGGGGTAGTGTGGGGGTGCAAAAACAGTAATAATAATGTAGTGTTTGCTTTGTTTTTTTTTTGTTTTTATAAATTTATCTGTTTTGGAGTGGTAAAATTTCTAAACAAACCTTTTATTTCAAATACTATTACACATTCAGCAACATAAAAAAAAAATGTGAAATGCTTGTAAAATTCGAAGATTTGAATTGGGATATAAAAACTCAAACCCAAAAATCTAAATTTGGGTTTTTGATTGATGAATGCAGAAAATGTAAAATGACAACATGAGGATATACAGATATTATTATATGAATGAAAGTATTTTAATTAATTATAATAGGGTGTGTTATTGGTTATTGTAAAATTGTATTTTTTTTTTCTAGTAAAGTCTTTTAAACATATATTTGAGTGCTATAGAGACTTCCATTACAGCTTCATTGGATTCATCTAAACCTATTGCAAAGAAACCGTGTGGGGAGTTGGTATAACGAGTGTGATAGGTTTTGACACCAGATGAACGAAGTTTCTTTACATAGAGTTCACCTTCATCACAAAATGGGTCCCAACCAGCAGTCAGGACTAAAGTCACTGGAAGTCCTGTAAGTGATTTAGTAGTTGTTGCAGCACGCAATGGTGATGCATATGGGTTTTCAATATCTCCATCTTTACAGTACTTTGAAGAGAACCATTTAAAGTAACTCATAGGCATGAGATAACCTTCATTGTGTACTACACGAGTGTAGTACTTCTCTTCGTTTCTTTTGAGATCTAAAATGGGGTAGATTAGTACCTGTCCAATGATTCTTGGTGAGCCTTTGTCTCTTGCCATTAGACATACAGCAGCAGCTAGATTTCCACCGACAGAATCACCAGCGACTACAACTCTAGTGGGATCACCATCAAAAGAAGCGGCTCTTTTGATTGCCCAACAAGTTGCTGCAAAGCAGTCTAAAGCTGCAGCTGGGAATGGATGTTCAGGTGCCAGTCTATAATCGACAGAAACCACAACACAACGAGCTTGGTTACTCAACAATCTGCAAAGACCATCCACAGAAGGAGTCTCAGCAGATTTACATACAAAACCACCAGTATGGAACCACATTAGAATAGGATAGATACCTCCTTTTTCACCGGGTTCCAATGCTGGATTATAGACACGAACTTTAAATCCTGTACATCCTTGTACATCGAGGTCTGATTGATCGAGTACTATATCCTGTACTCTACTAACTGGTATAGAGGCATTAGGTTGTGATTCTAAAGAATCAGCAACAGTTCTATCAAAATCACCATCTTCGTGAGCACCCATTTTCCATAACAATACTTTATTCATTTGGTTCACTACTTTAGTCTCTTTTGAAACACCTCCAATATTAATTGTAACTGAAGATTCTTCTTTAGCTCTATCTTGTAATGTCACTGTAAAACATTTTGAACAAACCTTAACACGTTCTGTATATCCAAATTCCTGTGGTAGTGATACATTCAATCCACAACAATCTGAACAAAACAAGTGGCCACAACGTCTACAATGGTGTCTTCTATTAAAAAATGTGAATTCTGATTGACACATTTCACATTTATTCGATGAGTTATCTGGTACCCATTGTGGTCTCTTTATCGATGATGTCTCTATACTAGTATTTTCTTGTGTTTGTTGTTGTTGTTGTTGTTGTGTTTGTTCTGGTCTTTGTTGTTCATATTGTTGTTGTGGTTGTTGTGGTTTTGGTTTTCTTTGTTGTTGTGGTTGTGGTTGTTGTGGTTGTTGTGGTTCGTCATTTATATTAACATTTTTAAAAGTGTCTTCTATATTTGTGTTAAATGATGTATCTGTAGGGTATGATAAGGAAGAAGATGTATTTGATGATTTATTGCTACTGTTTGTAGTTATAGATGTATCTGTAGGATAGGATAAACCTGATTGGGTATTGCTAGTTTTAGGTTTTTGAGGTAAATTCTCTGATCTAGCAAATGGTGAAACATCATATTCATCATCCTCATATTCACTGTAAGATTTATCAAGAGGATTTGTAACTGACATATTTTAATATATATACACAGGTATGAAATAATTAAAAAAAAAAAAGTCACCTGATACTTAGAGATATTATAAAAAAAAAAAAATAAATATTTCTTTTCAAAATTCAATTTAAATCTGGTAAAAGTTTTTTCATTTTTTGAATGTATAGTTATGAAAATGACCAATGATGTAAAATACAAATGTTTCTTTTCCAATGAAATAGCGAAAGATCCTTCTGGAAAACTACAGTAAATTTCTAAAGTTAATCTAATTTTATTTCACTCTTTGTGCAAGATTTTATTTAAAATTTTTTTTTATTTTATAATTTATTCTTTTTTGAAATTGAATTTAGTGATATTGCTGAAAAATAGAAAAATCATGTCAAAATATGAATATTTAAGTGGATTTGGAAATAGCTTTGAGAGTGAAGCAATAAAGGGTGCTTTACCAATTGGACAAAACACACCACAAAAGTGTCCAATGAACTTATTTGCTGAACAGCTATCGGGAAATGCATTTACAGTACCAAGACATACTCAACAAAGATCATGGTTGTACAGAACCAGACCATCCGTATGTCACAGTCCTTTGGTACCTTATAACAATGCAACTCTGTTGGTAGATGTCAATCGTTTGAATCCCGATCCTAACCAACTTCGTTGGAAACCATTCCCTATACCCGATCAACAACACGACTTTGTAGAAGGTTTGATAACAATCGCTGGTGCAGGTCATCCATCCGTTAGACACGGTATTGCAATTCACATTTACACCGCCAACAAGGACATGTCTAGCAAATGTCTCTATAACAGCGATGGCGACTTCCTAATCGTTCCTCAACAAGGTACATTAAATATACAAACTGAATTTGGATACCTAGAAGTCAAATCCGGTGAGATTTGTGTCATACAAAGAGGCATGTGTTTCAGTGTTGGTGTACCTGATGGACCTTCACGTGGATACATTTTAGAGATATTCGGCTCCCATTTCCGTCTTCCAGACCTTGGACCTATCGGTGCAAACGGTTTGGCAAATCCCAGAGACTTTCTAACCCCAGTAGCAGCATTTGACCAAGACTCACTTCCAGAAGGTCAAAAATACACCAAAATCAACAAATTTTTGGGAAAACTTTTTACAGCACAACAAGATTTTACACCCTACAATGTAGTTGCATGGCATGGAAACTACGCTCCTTATAAATATGATTTAGCACTATTCTGTGCAGTTAACTCTGTAACTTATGATCACTTGGACCCAAGTATATTTACAGTACTTACAGCACCTACTAATGAGCCTGGTGTAGCTGCTGCTGATTTTGTTATATTCCCACCACGTTGGTTGGTACAAGAGAAGACATTCCGTCCACCTTACTATCACAGAAATTGCATGTCAGAGTTTATGGGTTTGATTAGAGGTGTCTATGAAGCTAAAAAAGAAGGGTTCTTACCAGGTGGTGGTTCATTACACTCTTGTATGACTCCACATGGTCCTGATGCTGAAACCTTCAATGCTGCAACTAATGCCGAGCTTAAACCAGTTAAAATTCCAGATGTTGCATTGGCCTTTATGTTTGAATCCTCTTTAATCTTGGGTATCTCTGATTATGCAAAAGCAAACTTTATTGACGATGACTATTGGAAATGTTGGCAAGATCTCAAAGATGCTTTTACATCCAAACAACCATAAATTTTATATTAATACTCAATACTTTACACCAATAATAATAATATATAAATAAATTAAATATATTGTTTTTTTTTTCAAAGAATTATCTGTTCCATTCTCATTTTTCTTTTTTAACGAGATTCAGCACTACATTTCTTTATTTTAAAATCCTTTTTAGGAAAAAAAGTACTAAATTCAGAATTCAAATAAAAGAGGTCTAAGAGCTTAAAGAGTAAATTGACATATGTGAAGAAAACTAATAAATACTTTATTTTTTGGTGGTTTCTAAATTGGAAATGAGAGAAAGTTCTCTTTTGGCATCGGCATTGGTTGGATCTAGTGAGAGAACTTTTTGAAAATCAATTTTTGCTCTAGAGTATTCTTTGATTTCTCTATGTGCTTTACCACGACAATTTAGAGATTTTAAATGCTTGTATTCAGTCATTGAAAGTACTTTTGTTGACAATTGAATGACTTGTTTCCACTGTTGTAATGATAGGTAACAAACAGTCTGATTAGATAAACATGTTACAATTAGTTCTTTAGCTTGAGATTGCTCTTTAGGATCAGTTGTTAACTCCATAGCAAAAGTAAAGAAATCTACAGCCTTTTCGTATTTTCTAATTGCTAATGCATAATCTTTGTTCTTAAAGAACTCAGAACCGCTATTCTTTCTCTCTAAACCTTGACCAACCATCTCATTTGGTCTGTATTGATGAATTTCTTTGACATTCTCTAACTGATGTAACTCAATCTGATAGGTACACCCCAACTGTTCACTCTCCAATTTACTATTGTATTGTGGCAGATTTTCCTTATTAAATCTAACTGAAATATTACATTTCTCACCTACTTTTACATTCATCAAAATATATTCCAATAGTTTATAAATGGATTTAGATTCACCTAAACACACATTAATTTTTTCAAATTTTTCTAAAACCTCTCCTGTCTTATCAATCTTTAACAGATAACTTACTACATGAATTTAATATATAAATTAGTAACTTATAATTGTAAATGTGAATGAATTGATTTAACTGCGTGGTCACCTTACAATTTAATTTTGATTCATATTTTGGAGATAAACTATCAAGTTTAACGTTATTTGATAATTGTTTAGAATGTGTGATAATAGATTTGATTAATGATAGATCTTTCTTTTCTGAGATATCACTATTTGAGGTAAATGATAGTAGTTCAATCTCAAAGATACAAGATTGATTTGGAGCAATAGTTAGATCACTACTACCTAGTTTACCATAAGCATGTTTGGATTTTAATTGAAAGAGTGCAACTTCACTCTTTAACATTGATTTCAAACATGTTGACCATCCAGGTACTTTTTGACCTTGACCGCCTAATATAAAACTATAGTAACCACCACTCTTTTTACCTCTAGTATTTTCAATGATACTGTCGTCCAAGAGTCTAGTTATATAGTGCATATGAATTTCATCACCATCTTTAGGATAGGTTGTTCCAACTCCACCTCTCAACAGTGTCTTTTTTATAGTTGAATCTTCATTTAAAAATTTAGTTTCTCCTTCAATCAACTTTTTGTCCATTCGAGATGGTGGTGTTTGAGACAAAAAATTTAAAAAAAAATTAATTAATTCGTGGTTCTTGTTTTTAATTATATGATAGTGTATCAAATTTATTAAGTGTTATGTTTTTATTTTGTATTAGTTTGATGATGTGAAAATGTAATTTTTTGATTTGTGGGTTTTTTATGTAACAATTGTGGGATGAGTGTGGTGAGTGTGAGGTGTGGTGAGGTGAGAATGTGAGTGTGGTGGTAGTGGGTGAGGATTGTAGTTAACGTCGCTTCAGAATACTATTATTATTTAAAATTATATTTAAATCTTCATTTACCTCACTTTCTTTTAGATGGAATACTACAGGAGCTGGAGTTTGTTTTTTCTTTTGATTACTAGATATCAGAGACTGAGTCTGTAGACTATTTGGACCAGACAACTGAGTTCTTCTTCTAGTACGAGTTGTAATTCTAGATTCACTATCACTTCTCATTGAATCTCTTTCCTCAGTTATTCTCTTTTGTTTGTCATGTATGCTATTTACCATTCGTTCCTTCAGATGATGAGCCTCCTCCTGATGTTCATCCTCCAACTGCTGTTTCTCCGAGTCAAACATATTCATAATAGACTGAAGTTGATAATTCTTCCAAGTCTCTGCAATGTAGAGTTTTCTCTCTTTTTTCGACTCTAGATCCTTCATTCTATCCTGTAGTGTCTGATGTTCACCAATCTTAATATCCTCCACTTCCTTCTTCAACTGTGCCAGTTTATCCTGAAAGAATTTCTCTTTAAGTTCTGTAAATTCCTTTTCTATTCTCTCAATGTTACCTAGACATTCCAGTCTTTTTCTATGTTCAATATCCTCTTCCTTATTCGAATTATAACTACTCTTGTTAACAACTACACCTCCTTCTGGCACAGGTACTGACGATTTCTTTTCCTTTAAACCTCCACTTTCATCTTCAATATCTTCCATCTCTTCATCTTCATCTTCATTACCATTAGCACTCTTTCCACTACTACCTGTTGTAGTAGTTGCAGTAGTTGCAGTAGTTGTTGTAGCAGTAGTATTTGTTGAATTAGGTGAATTACCATTACTACTTGCATTTTCCTTTTCCTTCTCTTTTTTACTTTTTTCCAATTCTTCTTCAATTTCTTTATTATCAATTTGAACAAATTCAACTTTTTTCTCTTCATTTACTTGTGTATCTCCAGTAGTAGTTGTAGCTGTAGTAGGTGATTCAACTTTATCTATATTAATACTATTTTCATTTGTTGAATCCTTTGGTTTTTCTTTATCTTTTTCAATTTCATCAATTTTCGGCCTACTGTCTTCAGTAGTATTACTCTCTGTATGATTATTATTATTATTATTATTACTATTATTATTATTATTTTTAGTATTATCAGAATCAACATCCATTGCATCATCTTTTTTATCACCATTATTATTTGTTGTTGTTGAATTTGTTGTGGTTGTTGGGGATACTTCAGTAGGTATATCATTCTTTGTCTTTTCATCTAGTCCATTGGTACCACTATGGTTATTTTCATTTTTCGAGTCTGTTGTTATTGTAGTTGTATTTTCAATTGGTTTTTCTGTACTATTACTATCTGTAGTGGTGTTGGTACTTGTGGTGTTGTTGTCCTCTTTATTTTCTTTATTTTCTATGTTATCTAAATTTGATGTTTTTATAGTATCTCCCATTTTATCTTTACTGTTCTCAGTAGCTGTGGAATTTGGTGTCTCTGTACTAGATACAGTTGTACTTGCTGATTCCTCATCAGATTTCATTTCTATATATATGATATGTGAAGGACTAAATTATGGTCACATTAAATAAATTAATAAATAGAAAAATTTAGAGATATAAATAGAATTACAAATTAATTAAACACACACATATGAAAAAAAAATCATAAAATAAATATAATTTTTTAACCAAAACAGTTATGTTTTAGATAAAACATGAGTGAGAAGTTCAAAGTAAAAAAAAAAAAATTTAGGTAAAAAAAAAATTTAGAATTAAGGTGTCCACTTTACTAACGGTTGGCTTTGGTGAGGAGAATGGGAGATTTTGAGTGACAATATGACTTACTCTTTGGTATTGGTTATGTGTATCTAGATGTTATTAACAACTGAAATTTGAAGCGGTATTCAAATGGTTGGTGAAGTTGGGGGAATATAGTGTTGGTTGAATGGTATAGGTAATGTATGTGTGTTTTAGATAGTATCTCTACTATATTGACTATTTACAATGAATATATTTATATTATCTATGATGTAGATCTAAATATTTTTAGGCCAAAAGTATCTGCTGTTTAGTTGGTTTCCAAAAATTCTACCTTTCTTTTGCCTTCTTTTGTAATTTCTCTGTATGTGCTATCAAGCTGAAAAGTTTAGTTGCTGAGATGATGGTAGGTTGATTTCTTTTGACTGCGATTCAATCTTAGTGAAGCGTGAAATTTTGTTTTCATCTAACAAACCAAAAAAAAAATAAAATCAATTTAAATGATGAAAAAACAAATTTTTTTTTTGAATTTATTTTTGTTTTTTTAAAATTTAAATTTTTTTTATTTACAAGTTTGGTTGATTATTCATTTTTAGAATTCATCGTCTATGTTATTGTTACTGTTGTTACCATTGTTGGATTGTGTTGCAGAGGATACTTGTTTAGGTACAACATAGAACCCAGATTGAGTATATTTTGGATGTTTTAAAATAGTTTCATGATCAGTATTTACAGAGGTTGATTCTTGGTGAACGTGTAATGGATACTGTTCGAGTATTGTCAATAGAGGTTTTACATTATCTGTATTCACCTTTTGCATTGTTTCCATTGCCACTAGAATGTTACCTAAATCTCTACAATACTCATCTTTTTTCTCTTCAGGCACTGATATCATTGATAATTGAGCAAGATGCTCTAATTTCTCTCTAGATATCGATGAATTTCCTCCACCACTATTTAAAATCTCTTTTACTGACCATCCCTGGTTCCAATTCAATGTAGAATAATATCTTTTATTAATTAAATATCTACCAACATTCATAATGATCTCCAAATTCAAAACGAAAATCAAAAAAAAAAAAAATAGTACAACATTTAAATTATTAATTAATACAACATATTATCAATAATATAAGTAATATATTAGATATTTTATAAATAATCAAAATGTTGTTGCAACGTATAGATCCTACATTTATTTAATTTATCAACTATTCGAATTTAAAAAAGTTGGGTTGTGGGATGAGCAATTAATTCCTATCTCAGAATGCACTAAAAACTTCAAAAGCCATTTCTCAGTTGGATGGCTCTCTTTATTTAAATTTTTCTATGGCAACATCCGAATTTCAAACTGATATGATTCTCAACACTATTTATTAATTTAGGCCAACAATTTAAAAAAAAAAAAATACAATTTAAAAAATCTTTTTTAACAATTAAAAACGGCTTGAAAATTTCGAAAAAAGGTACCTGAAAGCCTCTTTAACCTATCTTTAAAAAAAAAATAAAAATACTGTTATGTTTGCCAAAAAATCTAGTTACTTACGAGCATTTTTTTTTAATCATTCAATATTTTTAATATCTTAATTTTCGTTTTTAATTTAAAATTCTTTAATATTGCTTTCAAAAAAGAATTATAATTAATACGAATATTCTATTTGATAATAGCAAAACTAGACACATTAATATTATATATAATTTATTTATTCTATATAAATCACACAACCATCATAATTCATTATACCAAGTTGTGATATTTTTAAATTATAATTAAAATATTAATTATATTATATCCTCCTCCCCCAGAGACCCCCACTTTGAAATAATAATAATAATAGAAATAATTATAATATCTCAATTTCAACCTAAAATAAAAATAGGCAAAATCCATATCTATTAATATCCACCACCACACAACAAATTCAAGGCTTAAAAATATAATAATATTTATAATATTAATAACACACCAGTAATTCAACAAATTAATAATAATAATATTTTCAATTAATTTACATATTTTATAAAATTATGGCAACGATTGATACAATGGAAATTGTTAATGATAAACCATTATCAATTGAAAATGATAATATAATATCTGATAGTAATGATAATAATAGTAGTTCAAGTGAAGATGAAGGTGAATTAAAAATTGATACACCATCTTCTCCATCTCAATCTAATAATATAACTACTACTACAACTACAACAACTACAACTACAACTACAACTACCAATAATAATATACAAGAACCATCATCTCCAATTCAGAGTACAGGAAGCAGTAGTAGTGCATTGGCTGCTAATGAGACTTTAAATTCAAATCAAAATTCACCTCAAGCTAAAGAACCACAACAAATTCAAGAAGACGATAGGTATGTTTAATATATTTCCTTTAATTTTCTAATTTGAATTTATTTTTGGATTTTTTTTTGATTAAATTTTAATTAAAAAACGTCAATTTGCATTAAAATTAAAAAAAAAAAAAAAATATCAACGAGGGAGATTTAAGTCTCCTGAATTAATCCAATCCAAATGAGATTCACAACACGTTAAAAACAATGGTATTAATATTAAATATGATCTTTTTATTTTTTTTTGTAATATGATAGCGAAATACCTGCATTCGCAAAGATTTTATTAAATATATCATCCAATGGAATAGTTATTGTACCTAATTTATCAGAGAGTTCACCTGCTATTATGGTCGGAAAATTAAAAGATAGTAGTAATGGTCTAGTTCCATTTGATTTAATGTCTTCTGATTCTGGAATTCCAGTTGGATCAGCAGCTGCCAGTCAAGGTGATGATTCTACTGACAATTATAAAAAGAAACGCCAAAGAACCAGTCCTGAGCAATTGGCAATTCTCGAACAGATTTTTGAAACTGATAAAATGCCATCACAACAAATTAGAGTACGTTTAGCCAATCAATTGGGAATGTCCAGTAGACGTGTACAAATTTGGTTCCAAAATAAGAGAGCTAAAGTCAAGAGAGGTGGTCCATTTGGTTGCGGAAAAGATGGAGAAGATTTTATAGATGAAGAAGACGAGGACCTCGATGACAGTAATCTACAAATTGATGATTCAAATAGTAATATATCACCATTGAATACATCAACTGATAATATAGTGCCTTCCATAAGTCCAGTTTTGTCAGCAGTTCACTTACAAAATAGTAATACCACTTCATCCTCACCAAATCTTCCATCATTCAATATATCACTAAGTCAAAGTACATCTGGTATAAACAAACAACAAAATAGTTTACAATCACCTCTAAAGAAAATCAAAAGACCACCTTCACCAACATCAACATTAAATTTTTCAACCATTAATTTGGCATCCAGTAATAATAGTATACCATCTCTTAGTAGTTCTTCTTCAAACTTGCCATCACTTTTACAAATTAAATTAAATTCAAGTTCAAATCAAATACCATCTCTAAGTGAAACAACAACAAATAATAATAATAATAATAATAGTAATAGTAATAGTAATAATAGCAATAATAATAATAACAATAATAATGATAGTAATAGTTTTTCAAAATATAATAATAATAGTTTTTCAGAATTTAATTCTTCTTTGAAATTTCATAATGTTATAAAAAATTAAACGATTTTATAATATTATATACATATTTATAATATATATATATATATATACACAAACACCAAACTATTTTTCACATAAACCACCACATAATAATATAATATATTACACCACTTGTGACAATAATAGAATCAACTTCCCGATTTGTTCAATAAGATAAACTAAACGATGATGAATGACATCAAAATTAAAGGAATTATATAATATCACTTTTCACACCAACTCTCTCAACCAATTTCAAGATTATTTTTTTCTATATTATATCCCAAACCAAACATTAATCTTTTTATTAATTTCCAATACGGAATCCACCTTCATTATTTTCTATTTCATCATTTTTTTCAAATACTTCTCTCCCATTATCCTAAATAGAATTAGAATTTACCTTTTTAATTTTTTAAATAAAACAACCTTTATTATTTAAAATATCAATCTTTATAATACTTTTTAAATTTTTAAAGTTTATTCCATTGATTTTTCTTTTTTAATTTTGTAAAATTTGGGTAGTAGGAATATGAATTTAAATCTAAGTGAAGATATTATTAAAGGTTTAGAAACACTTGCAGATGAGAAATTGATAAATGATCAAGTGTTTAATCATATATTAGATAGCTCATTTAAAGTAGCTGTTAAAAACAATTTAGATAGTTCAGTAATATTAGAAAGTGCAGTAACTAAAGATGTAGATGCTATTGCACTTAAACAGACATTTTCATCATTACTATCATTTATATTAGAAACAATGAAGATTAATTCAGATTTAAATTCCATATCGTAAGTGTTTTTATACAATGTATTGAGATATCTCTCTCTATACATAAGATTAATAGTTAGTTGATATTGAATTGGTATTGACTTACAGATGATACGAATACAACAGAGGTATATTAGATGATCATAAATTCTCAGAATCTAGAATAGAGAACATTTTAAATTATTTTAAAGAACACAGGGTTGCAATCAGAAAAGTATTGTCAATAACCAATTTTCATTTTCCACACATTATCGATGTCAATTGGAGACTAGATTATTTTATGAAATCAAATTCTGTCGAAAAATTAAATACCCCAGTATACCTAATTAATCTTACCACTGAACAAGAGGAAGGTGTTCAACCAGGAAAAGTAGAATTTGCATGTACTCTAGATCAATTACAAGATCTAGTCTATAAATTAAGAGATGCCCAAAAACAAATTGAAAGATCTGCAATAAAGTCCTAATTTTCAAATAACATTGTACAAAATTTAAAATTTAAATGTGCCATCAGTCCATATATTGCATGTTTATAAAAGTGATAGTTATGGTGAGACACCTCTCTAATTGAAATCAGATGTTTTATTCAAAAGTGTATATTTATTAAAGGTAAATTGAGTAATGATATTAATTTATTTTCTTTTGTTAAATTACTGATATTCAGTAACTAGTCGAAGATCTTTTTCTCAATAATGATCAGAGGTAAGTGAAAAAAAATTTTTTTATTTTTTTTTTATCTATTGGTGTTACAGTGAAATCAAAAAAATGATAAAGAATATTTTAAAAATCACTCAAAAGAATCAACCTTTTGTTAGATATTATTGTAACTACTATGGTCAAAAAAACAATAATACACCATATAGCACCGATCCAGTTGAGAATCAATTTGAAATTAAAAATAGAGTAACTAAATATAATGAACAATGTAAATACTCAGCACTATACACATGATGTTTTGGATAAGTGGATTGGAATCATTAGTACTATCTTAGTGATACTAGGTTCCAAGGGATAGATTAAAAGTGAACATTTTGAAAACTTACATTTGTAATTTTATATTACATATAGATAATAAACATAAAACTATAGTACCATTTTATAATAAGAATTCAATAACTACACCAACTGAAACTGGTCTCTATCCAAGAGATAGTAGTGTATTTATTGCACCAAGTGCCAGTATTATTGGTAATGTAAATTTAGGTGCAGGATCATCAGTTTGGTACAACTGTGTAATTAAAGCAGATAAAAACTATATTCATATTGGATCTTACACTAACATTCAAGATGGTACCATAATTAACGAAGCACCAAGACCATTGTCACTCAATCACAATGGTTCTACTATTATTGGTGACTTTACCACTGTTGGTCACTCTTGTATTTTAGAGGCATGTACTGTCGAAGAAAATTGTTTAATTGGTATGGGTTCAACTTTGGAAACTGGTTCATATGTTGAAGCAAATTCAATTTTAGGTTCACATTCCATTTTACCAAAAGACGCCAGAGTTAAATCTGGAGAGGTATGTATATTTATTTCCATTGATTATCTTTTTCTAAGAAATTTAAACTCCCCCTAACCATTAATAAAGTTATGGGCAGGTAGACCAGCAAAATTCATTCGTAAATTAACCGAAGTAGAAATATTAGATATCCACAATCAAGCATTCCAATACACATTAAATGGAAATGATCACTCCGAAAGTTTAAGATTAAAAGACGATTCCTATATTTATGCAGATGCTGAAAAACAAGGTATTGAAGTAGGTTTCAAAGGTGAATATTATTCAAATTAAATTACATCTATAGAATCTTAGAAACACACTTATAGTAAACCATATTTTAAAATAACAATGATAATCACCACACACAAATAAAATCTAAACAATGATGATTATTCATAAAAAAACACAAATATATCATAAGCTAGTTCTTTATGTAACAAAGTGATTTATAAATATTTATTGTGTAAGTGTGAGATATATATATAAATATGAGGTACTAATGATTTTTAAATTAAATTAAAAAAATTTGAATCATCTGTTGTTTAATGAGTTTTGTGTTTACATAGATTATATATTATATATATATTGTTATTGCCTTGTTTGTTTGTTTCTCTCTGGTTTTTTTATAATCAGATTAAATCTGTTGGTAGCTAGCACCGTGATATGGAGTTCCTGAAATCTTTCCTCTAATAAAATATACACCATCTTTTACCAATGATACACCATTTGCCCAACCATGGTAATTTGGGAATATTTCTTTTCCGTGTAAATGTCTAACTTTCCAATTTACAACTGATCCAACAGCTGCATATAATGAAAATCCACAAATTAAACTATATATGGAATCAAGAATATTGATGTTAGATATATTCCTAAAATAAAATGTTTTAAAAAGATATTTGGATTAAAGTAATTACATTATAATGAAAACCCAACCACCACCAATTGATTTCTTTGGTTCAGGTTCATCTGAAGATGGGATGGTTACATCTGGACATGGGATATTAATTGTAAAAGTAACTAAACACATTTTTCCATTGGCAGTTATTTCATTGACACCTACAATAGTTGGTGTGTCACCTGAACATTGAAAATTCAATACAGATGATCTGTAAGTGTTAGTAGTAGGATTGCATTTTGATGCAGACTGATAATTTAATGTAGCTCCATATTTATCATTTGGATTCGATGTAATGTTATAAGTAGCTGGTTGACCAAAATTTAAATAAGCACCTGCTGAATTCAATTGACAAACTGCTGCTGGTTTAACTACAGTTTTATCACAAATTGGTGCTTTACCACAAATTGCAACATAATATGTATTTCCTGATTTTGCTTTAATTGTTAATTGAGAATTTCTATTATTTTACCAATCAAAAAAACCAAATCAATTAATATTTATATTTATATTTTCAAAAATAAATAATAGAATGATTCAATGTTGATCCTGTTTACACTACAGTGTTTGAGTTGATGGGTGTGCGGGCTAATTTTAAAATTTGATACCTACGGTGACCACAATTCAGCTAAATTTATAGATACATTAGTTGCTGTATTTTTGTAACTACAAACTTGAGCATCAACATTGTTAGTACTAATAAATAGAGTGAGACTTAGAGCAATTAAAAATAAAATTTTCATTTGTTTCTCTTTCTCAAGATGTGTGTATAGGTTCTTGAGACTTTAAAGTGTAAAAAAAAATCTAATTTGATAAAAAGAGTACTCTTTCATTTTTTTTTCGATAAAAACAACGTTTTTTAATTGATTGTGATATTTTAATTCCCATGAAAAAGAATAGTAATTTTCTTTATTTTCTAATGATAGATTAGTTTTTTTCCTACAATCTTGAATGCATAGGAAATAAAATTTGATATTTTTCATCCTTTCAACCAGATTATAAAATGATACCATTTTAACAGTATATAATATTACTAAACATAATTTTATACTTAAATACCACTTTGTAAGATGGTTTGAAAATATCTTTTTTGCAATCCCAAAATTTTTTTATTTTCCCTGGTAAATTGTAAGAGGATTGAGAATAATTAAATACTTTGGAATTAGAATTCTGATAAGTGATAGAGATTTGGTGATACAAATTTCTTTCTAATGATTTTCATAATGAGTGGTTTGAGAACTGATTCTAAACCAATACCAACTGCTTTCATTTGAAAGTTAATTTCAGGGTCTTGGTCAAAAGACATCCAATGAAGTCTTGAAGTACCTATAACAAAACCCACTGTAATATGTCCTTTAATGGAGATATCAGATATATGAACTTGACCTTTAACACCCAATACTACTTCTAAAACCAAAGATAAATCTTTAGGTGCCAATTCAAAGTAGATTTTCATTACAAAATCATTCTTTGGAAAACTAATGAGTAACTTGATGATAGAATCAGCAACAATTTTTGAAATGTCCAGACCATTAGGCACATTAATCTCTTTAACTGATATTTTTGCACCTTTTAGACTCTTGCTTTTCAGGGTCTTTAACAGACTGTTCATTGAGAATATAATAGAACTAATTAAGGAAGTTGAGTGATGTGCCATTATAGAATCTCTTTGTTGAGATTCTTTATGAGTTGTGGCATCAGCCATCAAAGATTTCTTTAAATTTGGTGAAATATAGTGACTTATCAACAAACTATCATCAACTCTATCAATATTAGGTACCTGTTTACCAATTTGATCTTTAAATTCTGGTTTCTTTCTACAGAATTCCTGGAGCATTGAAAATGTTTCTTGAGCCAACAAACCATCCCCCTTTACCAACTCAAACAATACCTGTAATTGTTTAGTTGATTTCTTGAATACCTTAGCCAACTGATCCTGATCCATTTTTTTAAAAAGATTAATTACAGAAAAGTGTATACTAGAATCCAAATTCAAATTGGATAACAATGAAAAATACATTTTACTCTTGAAATCACTTGTAAAATTCTGATTGTTCTTACAAATTGTTGGGTCCAGTTCAATCATTTGATTTACAATCAACAATGTTAGATTTATCATAGATATCTGATTTCTGCTGTATACCATTGCAGTTTGACTTGGTTGATCATTGTCATTCAATATCTTCAATATATTGTCAATTTTTATATATTTACAAAATTTATCTTTTTTATAAATAAAAATGAGGGGGTTAGATTAGTATACAGTCAAATTGAAATGATTTGTATATTGATACATACTAAAATTACATAGATAGTTTAGAGTTTTTAAAGTTTCATAACAGAGAATTTGATCGGATTTATCTTGAAGATACTTTTGAAGGAGATTTGAAATTCTGTTAATTCTTTCTTCTTGTTTGAAAATAATTTTCTGATTGATGTAGTCTAGTCTATTTCTACCAAAGTAAGAGAAGAGTTTGGCAATTTTGATTTTATAGAAATTTAGAGAGGTGTCTTGAAGAGTGAGTTCACCAATTTTTAGAACTACGTCATAGAGTTCAGTGTTATGTTCAAATTCCAGACGTGATTTGATCTTTCCTAAGAGGTATTTAAGATTCTCAATGGAGAGGTCTGGATGTGGTGACCTGTCTTCATGGGACATGTTATGGTCTACCCATTGATCTGTAATTAGAAATCTAGTGAAAGAACTACCACCAATCCAACAATATCCATGACTAAACAGTGCACAGTAGTTCATGTCGGATTGTAGATCTAGATACTCATAGAGAATCTGGCCAGTACTTGGGTCATAGATACTAACAGATTCTCTGGAAATTGCCCAAACATATCCATTTACCAATTGGAATTGAGATATTACTTCTTCAGATTCAAATGATCTTGTCAATTTGGTAGTTTCCAAACTATAGAGTTTAACGATACATGGGAGATCTAATGAAAATATTCCAGTGGATTCTTGTAGTGAGCAAACCCATATAACACCACTTATGACTGTTAAAGCTGTGATTTTAGAGTGACCTACATTTATAACTTTACAGGCTTCCTTCTCCCAAGGGTTCCATATTATGATTTCACTCTGGTCTGTTGCAGCTAGGATCTTACCATCCATTTTAAAGAGTTTAATGAACTTTCTGTAGACACTGGAAGTTGCATTCAAAAGTGGTGGAAGAAAACTTTGAAATGGTATTTCATTTTCTTGTTTTGTTGAAGGGTCAAAGAGATAGAGACTAGATGTCTTACCATCACTTCCACAGTAGAGTAACATTTCATTTCTAAGTTCAACCATATCGTCGATTAGGACCTTGGTTGGAAATGAGAATATCTTGTGATGGTCGTGTGTATCCCAACATGAAATTCCAGAACCATCTTTACAGGCACTGTAGAGTATCTTCTTCTCAGGTACATAAACCAAACCGGTAACAGCTTCTTTTTCTTTAATCTGATATGATAAAACCATTTTATCTGAATCACCACTTCTAGATATTGTCCAAACATTTATATTACCTTTACTGTCACCACTCCACAGTTTATTCCGAGTCAAAGTAGTCATACAAGTTACAAAACCATTCGAATCAGTGTTAACTTTATCTAACATTTTTGCACCACAAATTCTAAATTTACTCTCAGAATTCTTATTCTTTTGAATTAGTGTTTTCTTTTTGGAATTTGTGGTGTTATTGTTATTGTTACTTGTATAATTGGATACAACTGCATTTGCAGTTGTGGGAGGTGAAGATATATGCTGTCTATTGGTATTAGGTGTAACAGGTGATGATACTTGAGGTGTTGGTAAAGACTGATGCATATGTTGAAACTGTTTATTAGGTTGTGATGGCTGTACAGAACCAGATACAGTAACAGCAGTAGGATCATTTGAGTTCAATACCACCGATGGCAATGTGTTAGATCTAGCTCTTTCTGTTGGTTTTTTAAAATTAACTAAACACTGATTAAGATTATCTAACCATAACACTCTGTCTTGTTCAGTCTCTGCATAGAGATAGTACACTCTTTTCTTTGTGGTCAATTGAAATCTATATTGTTGTGCTTGTGCTTGAACTACACCACTACTATCAATCTGAATAGATTCTACAATCTCTAAATAAATTGTACCTTTTGGTTTCTTTTCTAGTTTATCATCAACATAGTAATTTAAAATCACTCCATTACTCAATATAAACCATCTTTTTTTCCAATTATTTGATGTGAGACCTGTACCTTTTTTATATAAATACCCCTTTAGCTTTAATATTCAAATAATTCAATTAATACTCAACTATTCAATTAAAATTGCTGATTTATATTAAATTACATTTATCAGTTCTTTCATTCAGGTAATGTTGATATTAAAAACAATTCACTGGAAATGATATTTTTAAAATAATTTTGTAAAAAAATCAGTTACAAAATGTTTGATAGGAGATCTAAAGATGCTAATTAAAAGACGACTATATGGGGAAGGTCTACTCACACATTCCAATAAAGAATAATCACAGAGGCATTCTCAGATTCATGCTCAAAAAGATCTAGGAGACTTTTGGTAACTTTAATATAAGTCTGCATAATATATTAAATTTATGATTTAAAAAATCGATTTTCTGTAAAGTATGTATACATCACATCACATATATTGTTTTTTTTTTATGTTATTTTAATTTATTTATTGTCGTTGTATTGTGTTGAAATTGAATATAAAATATGGAGGGAATGCATGGAGGGTACACCCGAAAGGTAGCCAGCAAAGGCCACATAATTAATCCCTCGATAGCAGAGTAATTTTCTGCTACTATTAGGATGGAGATGAGGCATGATAGTACGATCTAGATCTCCTTACGCCTCCCTTGGGATGGTATTCCACTTTTATAGCGTCCCAAGTGACCCCTCTATTAAATCGATATCATATTAATCTTTGGAAAATCACAACTCAGTTTGCAAACATCTAGTGGAATTTTATCAAATATATCTATTTTAGTTCCACAAAAACAATCAAATTAATTGTGCAATTTTGGAACTAAAATAGGTATATTTGATAAACGAATAAAACACTTTCGTTAATCAAAAAATTTTCAAATAAAAAACAAAAAAAAAAGATATTTTTGCAAATAGAGATAGTTTAAAAATATATTATATATTTGAAGTCATATATTAAAAAAATTAAAATTATATGATTTATTAAATAAATCTATAGATAAATTCAAATTAATAATAAACATAATGGATTGGAAAACATTAATGTCAATGATAGACAAATCTTTTCAGATGTATAGCTAAAAAAAAGTAGTTATAAAATACATCCAGTACCCCTTTTGTTTTTTTTTTTTTTATTAAAAATTTTTTTTTTCCTCTTATCAACCATTTTTATTTTAAAACACTGATTCACTTTTCACAACAACAAAATAGATTTGATATTGAATCAACCTTTTTAAAAGAAAAAAAACAATTGTTATTATCACTTTTCGATAAAGTATTTTTTAGAACAAAGAACCCAAAAAAAAAAACAAAGTAATACAAAAAAGGACAACTTGGATTGGATATTTTTGTGTATATAAAATTATTATTTTTTTTAGTAAAAAACTCAATAGTTGGTGAACAAAGTTTAGTAGTAGTTAGTTTAGTCAGTTAGTTAGTTAGTTAGTAGCAGTGCGTAATAAGGATGGATAATGGTTATCAACAGCATAGCCATGATGGTCTAAACAATAGTAATAATGTACATATATCATCATCTACTCAACAGCTATTGAATTTAGGAATGGATGGTGGGGATGTAAGTGGATTCCCAAATGTAAACAGTAGTGGTGTCAGTCAAGCTATTAATATATCTCAAGGACAGGCATTGAATACTTCATTTGGTTTTAGTAGTATGGTTGACGATGCTAATAAAAAGAGAAAGATTAAGATTGAAGAAGGTTTCTCAAATGACAATAATAACCAACAACAACAACAACAGCAACAACAACAGCAACAGCAACAACCTATGTCTTATAGTCACTCTTCAAATGTAAATAGTAATGTACCTACCATGACACAGTCTGGTAGTACTTTTTTGAATCTTTCTGATACCTTTCAACAATTACAACAACATCAACAACAGTTAACTTCACTTAACAGCCAATACACTTCATTGAATTCACAACCGCAACAAATACCACAACAACAGCCATTCCAACAACAACAACAACAACAGCAACAACAACCACAACAACAAGGCAATTCAACATTGTCATCTGCATCATTGTACCCTATACCAAGTATATCAATAACTCAAACACATGACCATTCACAACATTTACCAATACCAAATCGTGTTGGATTGACATCATCTGGCACCTATTCACCAAGACATTCACCAAATGGGTCACCACATCACACTCCCATTGGATCACCTCATCACTCCCCAATGTTGCCCTCTGAAAACTTTTTATCATTAGAAAATGAAAATTCAGACCCACTTTCTTCCAATGGTTACAATGAACCACCTCCATTCACTTGGTCAAATTATAAATCTGAAACTTGGTACCCAACTCTAAATGCCAATGGTGAGGATATGTAAGTTTCATATTCTTTCATTATACAGATACATAAATCAAAAATACTAATAATTTACATATTTTTTTAAACAAACAAATTAGGCCAACACCATTATTGAATATTATTGCATCTAAAGGATTTTCATTTATAAATAATTCATGGGTTTATTGTAGAAGAAATCATTTCCAATTGGATATAACAGCAGTGTATCCAAAGATTCAGAATGATTACATGTCTAATTTGTCTAGTAGTAGTTCAAATATTGATCCATCACAGACACCTAGTTATCTATTGATTGAGGGTAGCAAGATGCCAATAAATGGTTTGACATTGACAATTAAGGGTATAAAGAACCGAACTGATATGACACAACCTGAAAATGAAGTAGAGTTGTTTCAGACAAATTCTAAGCGTGAGAAACAAGGTGAACACGCACCCAAACCTGTTGCCATTCAATTTGGAACTTTAGTATCTGTACAGAGACTACATTTCAGAAAGGCAACATTAAACAATGCACGTCGTAATGGTCAACCTAATCCACATCAAGAGTATAACCAATTGGTTGTTTCATTGTATGGTCGTTGTATGGCACAGGAGTATTGTATTGTAAGTTATGTTTCTCCACCTTTGATTGTTAGAACTGCTATTAGTTCACCATCAGTCTCTCCAGCAGCCACTGATTTATCACCTGTACACACACCAGACACTCATACTCATTTACCAAATAATAACAATAATAATACGTCAACTACAACAACTACAACATCAAGTCAACACCAACCTTTAAATACACCAACATCACCATTCAACACTTTTGGAAGTAATTTAAATACTTTTCCAGATTTTTCATCAATGCGTTTACAATCACCTGGACATAGTCCAATTTCTCCGAGAATTGTAAATAATAATCAACAACAACAACAACAACAGCAACAACAACAAACTCAATCACAACATATACAACCAATATCAAATACATTGACATCTTTGGGAATTCCATCGAGTCTGAATACCAATAAAATGGGACACGGATGTGAATGGCAAAGAGGTGACCAAGAAAAGACTATAACTTATAACGGTAAAGTTGGTATCAATGTTGAAGCACCTGCTTTTGCATTATCAGTTCAAGGTACCATCTATGCAAGTGAGGGTGTATACCATCCATCTGATATGAGACTTAAACATGACCTCAGATCAGTAGACACTAAAGTAAATCTAAGAAATGTACAAAAACTAAAGATATATGACTACAAATTGAATCCACAGTGGGCTTACCTGAATGGTCGTGACCCATACCAAGATATCACCGATAGAGGTGTAATGGCACAAGAGTTACAAGCTATTCTACCAAATTCTGTAAAGACTATTGGTAACAGAGTACTAGGTGATAGAGAAATTGAAAATCTCTTGGTAATCAATAGTGAATCTCTGATATTTGAGAACATTGGTGCCACACAACAACTTTCAAAACAACTTGATGATCTACAAAAAACTGTAATTGATCAACAAAATCAAATCAAAAAACTCCAGACCAGATCACAATTTTCAATCATTTTAACCTCTGTATTATTTTTATTATTTATCATTTTCATATACTTCCTCACTAATGTTCACCATTCACACCGTCATCACTAAGATAAAACATAATCTCACAACATATCTTCATCTCACCCCCTCCTCCCAACAACTTTAAATCACATCATCCCCCTTACACTCTTGTGACCTACTTCTCACATTGAGTGACTCACTTCCTAAATTATCTTTCAACTCTTGCAACAACCACAATTTAATCAATTTAATAAATTAAAAACAACAAAAAATATTATATAAAATGTAAATTAATTTCTTTTCAATTTCATAGAATATATTAGTTTTACAATTTTTAATGTTTTACATGAAATCCCAATTTTATTTAGTTAACTACAGGATCTCAGGATCTTTATAGTTTTTATTCGAATTTACTTGTGATTTACTCACTATTTTTAGTGTTGATATGGATTTTAGGCATAACGAATACTTTTAATTACAAGTGGTGGTTTTTCAGTTCTAGATAAAATGAAACCAAATTGATAAATTGCACCTGGTGCAATACCATCTTGGTAATCTGGAATATAAATTTCATTTTGTTCATAATCTCTTCTGGCATTCCAAATTGAAGATTGTTTTAATAGTTCAAAATGATCTGCATGGAAGACAACTTTTCTAAATTTTTGATTGGTAAGGTTTTTAATTGAACCTTGAAATTGTGCTGAATCTGCCCATGTACCTTGTGCAGTAATATTAAATTCAATTATATTCTTTACCTGGGCTATATAATAGAAAAATATTAATATATTAATATTAATATTTTATAAATTTAAAATATATTGAAAATGAAAACATACCAACAGGAACACATCTGGCTGCTGTATAATCTGAAATACAAACAAATCCATTTCTACAACTTCTTGGTCCACAAATTTCCATTGAATAACAACATGAAATCAAACATATAAATGACAATATTAAAATTATTGATCTCATTATTTTAATATATATAACTAACAACAATATTAAGTATTGTTAATTTCTAATGATTATTATAATATTATAATCAAATAAAAAAAAAAGCATGAATTTATATAATCAATTGAATGTATCAATCTAACCTCTTCAAAAAAAAAGAAGGATAGATGATATTAATTATTAATTTCACTAATGGTGTACATTAGTAGTAAATTAATAATAAAATATTCTCAAATAATAATCTTTGAATTTATAAACTTTTTGATAATATAGTGTATTAATATGTCCCGATATTTAGTTTTTAAATGAATGTGGGGTGGTGTTAGTAGATTCTATATTTTGCTTTTTTGATTTAATTTTAAACTTTAATAATAAACACACCCACAATTAATTAGTTATACTTGTTTGATATTTTTTTTTTTTTTAATTACTATTCATCATCTTTACAACCTGTAATGGATTTAAATTTATAATATCCGGAGATTTAGTAGTATTGAATCAATCATTCTACAAATTATAAATATCTACACTTTGAATTGGAAATTTTGTACATTGGTTTTAAGATTGGTAAATCATCTCTGATGTGTTTACAAATTTACACATGTGACACTATTTGGTATTTGAATTCTCTTGGTTGGTGATATCCTCAAATAAGTAGCATTTGTTATGGTAGTGGTGGTTGTTGTTGCATTATTTTAGTTTATTTAGTAACCAAAATAGGTGAATAGCAAAGTACAAGTTAAAAATACAGTAATGTTATCCCAATCATGCATAGGTAGAGATTCAATAGCAGTACATATAGCTGCTGCTGTCACCAGATAGGGTATATATAACATTACTGAAAATTGTAAAAACAAACCTACCTTTTGCATCAGATTAAACATTATAATCGTACCTATGACTGATGATAAAAGAAAGCTAATCGATCCAACAATAGTTTTGTTTTTGTTCCAAGGCAGTGGTTTTCTGCCAAATTCATATCCAATCTAATTAAATACATTCAATTCTAATTAGAATACATTTATAGTACATACAATGGATATCATCATCTCTACATACCAAACCAGCAAAACCATCACCTATACATAGAAATGATATTGCAGTAACACCAATTGGTGAATATACCCAATAATATGTTGTTAAAAATACAATAATGAACCCATAACTAGCAGGTCCATATAATAATTCAGTTGGGTTACCTGATCTTGACATTGAATTTACAGTTTTTTGGTCTTTAACTAAACCTAATCCTATTAGTGTATACAGTACTGTTACTAAACCTGGTATAATCGATGCAACATATTTTGATAGATGGTTGTTTTGTGGGAACAATGACCATGTCAAGCAAAATATTAAACCAGTTCCAATGTGAATCTTTTTATTTCAAATTAATCATCAAATTTACTAACTTGTTTTCATTTGAGATTACTTACAACTTTTCTACTCTGAGCATTGGTTGTAATCTTTTTATATGATAAAAACTCTGCTGCTTTTAGCCATGATACACAGACAAATGCACATTTTCCAAATGCCACAACTAAATCCATTATGTTCCTTTAAAATTAGTAAATTAAAAAAATTTTTTTAAAATTTACTAGACATGTCAAGTAAATTTCTTCAGATGTAATAACAGATATTAAAGAGCTTTATTTTACCTCTAATATCACCAGGTTCTAAAAAAATAAAGATGAGGAACATATCAAAACTATAAAAAACCCATTCTTATAAGGCTTAGTATAATTTTGAGAATTTATTATAATTTTTAAGAGTAATAATTGAATTGAAATTATTTATAGTGAAATGATTATTTACATTGGAACAGTAGAAAGATTAAGTTTCGACCCATTTTTTTCACCAATACAATTAAGTTTGGACCATGGTTCTGAGGAGCCTGATTTGAGAGATGGATAGTTCTAATGGATATTCCAGGGTACCCAGGAATCTTGTTCTGGAAGTAAACTTGAGGCCATTGGAGAGGAACTAGTGCTGTTGGTCTTTAATCAATACAGTATTTAATCCTTGAATGTTATCTTGAAATAGACCTAAGAGATTATGCAGTTTTTTTTGTTTGTTTAGAATTTTTTTTTGTAGATAAATTTTATTAATGTGGATTGTTAGAACGGACTTCAATAACGTACTGAGGAGGATGGACACTGATATGGTTATCTTGGGTTAATGGTGGATCCAAATAAACATATCAGTGTCCGACCTCCACAGTTCGTTATTGAAGTCCGATCATACAATCCACATTCACAAAACAACCAATTGGATGTCCAACAACAGCATGTCTCTAACCCAGAGGTGTATGGACCTTTATATTCAATTAGATGAGTCTTTCTATTAAGTTTCTCAATTTGGTGGATCGAAATGAATATTAATGGTAAAAAATTTTGTATATTTTTTGTAAAAAGAAGTGAAAAGTGTGAGTTGCGATAGGTATTAATATTAACTTCTTTTGGTAGTTGTCTGCTGGTAGTTGATTTAAATCAACAAATTTTTATACTGATCAGAAGTAATGTCCCAGGGTAATACTATAGTTACTAATTGAATATCTAAATGATTATTATTAATATTATTTTAATTTAAATTTCCAAAGATTGTTAAAATAAAATCTTTTGAACAAACATACATATAAATAAAAAGATTTATTAAAATACTCTTTTTTTACCAAGTTTTTTGTAAAATTGAAGTATCTTACAAATGATACAAATTTCCTTTGTTTTCAAATCTTTAAGTTTTGTAAACTTGACATATGATTGGTGTTTTTGAAAATTATTTTAATAAACATCAATTAACTTAAATATTTAAATAATTCTAAATTTTCTAGTTCCAAAAACTGCATGCTTTTCTTCCATTCTTGGTGAATAGAAATAATTGAAAATAAAAAAATTATTTATTAATATCTAATAGAGATAAAAGATAACGAATATTATTGGTTAAAGTGTCCTGAGAAATAGGTTCACACTCTTTTCTATTGATTTTTTCTAGATAATTTTTTGTTATTTTAGATGAAAATTGATGTTTATAGAATCCTGGGAAAGAAGATTTGTATTCAGCACCATCCACCGCCATATAATCTAGAGATTTATAAAACATTTGTTTCATTGGATATATTGGTGAGGTTGGTGATGTAAATTGTTGATGTTTCCATTGATCCAATGTAACAGGTGTCAAAGGGTACACACTGTCAATGTACTGGCACAACTCATTCAAATGTATTGAATAATTATTTGACATGTTAAATATCTTTGATTCTATTTTACCTATAGTTTGGTCAAGTTGCCAATACTCATGATGAGATACTAACGATACAATGGAATTAGCGACCCAATCTACTGGTGATAAATTAAAATAGTTTGTTGAATTGTCATTTATAGTATCATCACTTAACTGTGGATAGGATTTTGAGTTTAATATTGATTTTATATTTAACCCTACAAAATCATTTTGATTATCAAAACCACTTTCAGATTGTGCAAATATAGTTCCTGGTCTGAATATCATTGTTGGAATACCCAGTTCTTTGGACACTGATCTTACTAAACTGTCTGATATGAATTTTGTTGAAGAATATCCAGAGTTTACATTAAGAATATCAGTAGTTGGTACAGTACCTTCTGAGATTTCATGGTGTCGAAATTCACCATTTTCCATAAAAATACCCAAAGTGGAAACATAGGCTAGTTTTTTTAATTTACTTCCAGAAAGTGCCATTCTTATTATTTCTTTGGTAGATTCGACATTTACATCTTTAAGGTTATGGTAAGGTAGAACCATGTTAACTATGGCACCATTGTGTAAGATTATATCTACATCAGAATTTAGAATTACTTGGTCAACATGAGATAACCCAAGATTAGGTGACCCAAGATTACCATGAACAGGTACAATTCTATTGGTATCCATTCCACCAAGATTCATTTTGTTCTTTTTTAGAACATTGATAATATATTCTCTTGACTGCTGTTTAGATTGTGTATTTTGTCTGGTTAGACAATAAATCTTTCCAAATTGTCTATTGTTTTTTAATAGTTCATATAATAAAAATGAACCTAAAAATCCAGTGCAACCAGTAAGAAATACATTGTTTTGTAATTTATCTTCACAATGTACCAATTTAAAACCTAGTGATTGTACACCTGAAATTATGTCTTGAGGAATCTTCATTTCTGATCTCCAATCTACTTTTAATAGACTTTCAACATTACTAGACATTCCATTTTGTTCAATTAATTTAATGATAGAAGATATCATTACATGTTTGTTAAGTAACAGTGTTGGTGAAATTTCAATATCATGATTATCTTTTAATAGTGAACAAAGTCTTACAGCACTAAATGAGTCACCTCCTATCTGAGAAAATGAAACTTTATCAAAATCAATAGAATCATTCTCAGATATATTCAATAGTTTTCTAATAAATTGGTCAAGTGATAATGGATCACGTAAGGATTGTTCAAGTTTTTCAAGTCTTTCATAAATTTGTTGAATTCTAGTTTTGTAGAATTGGTATATATTGGCTCTACTAACTTTACCACTTGACAATACCAAACCATTAGAAGGTGACCAAATAGTATCATCCAATTCAATTTCATTTGGAATCTCATAGTTTGCCAAAACCCTCTTTTTGGCAATTTCTTTAAAATCCGACATAATAGATTTCTTCAAAACTTGACATGATTTTATATCACTATGAGATTCTTTGTATTTCTTTATGGTAGCTTGATTTGGAATGACAATAGCCACCAAGAACTCTTTTAGACTGTCACCATAGATAAATATCTGGTCAATCAATTTACTAGTGACAAATGCATTCTCTAGTAGATGAGGACTTACAAATTTACCATTTGACAATTTAAATGCCATTTTTCGTCTACCAATTATATTAATAGTATTCTCAGCTATAACTTCAACTATATCACCAGTTTTCAACCACCCATTTTCAAATGATATATCTGTTGTGTTTTTGTTGTATCCTTGTGACATCCATGGCGATTGTATATGCAACTCACCTCTAGGATAAGGTTTATCACTAGGGAAATAGTCTAGTTCAGGTACTGGATCTAAACGATACTTTATACCATCCAATAGACGTCCATTAAAACTGACAAAGAAAGCCTCTGTTTGACCATAGGCATAAAGGAAATGAACATCACTTCCAAAACACTTTTTAATGAATGCTAATACATCTTGACTTATGGGTGCTGATGCAGTACCTACAATCTTTACTCTTTCTCCATAGATTTTCTTGAATTTTGGTATAATCATATTGTCAGCTTCTTCTAAAGAAAATAATGGATTATTTCTTCTAATTGCCTCCAACCCATCTTTATACTGAGAAAATAGGAGATTAAAGAGTCTAGGTACATTATAGAATATGTGTGGTTGAATGAGCGCTGCATCTTCAAAAATAGTTTCATTCACACCTGAAAATATACCAACTCTTGAACCTACACTTAAAAATGACCATGTTATAATTCTATCAGCATGTGAGAGTGGAACTAGATTGTGTAATGCAAAGGGATAGTGATGGGAACAAAATGGAGTTATTTGTTTAAGAAATATATCATCGTTGAATAGTACACCTTTTGGAACACCAGTGCTTCCAGAGGTATAGTTAATCTGTGCTATATCATTAGGCTGTCTAGGACCTTGAGGAAAAGTAGCTGGGTTATTCATACCAAATTGCATTAGTTGACTATAAGTTAAGAATTTTGTAGATTTAGGTAATTGTCTTACTAGTTGATCATCAACATCATCTTCTCTCTGAATGATCAATCTGAGTGGTTCCAAATGAGGGTTATCAATATATAATTGAACTATATTTCCAAGATTTTTAGATTGACATAGTATAGCCTTGGATTCTGAGTTTTGGAATATCTCTAGCAGAGACATGGAATTGGAGGAGCTGTGAATAGGTACCATTACATATCTATTCCAAAGTGATGCAAAATCCACAATATACCACTCTAAACAGTTATTAGAATATATAGATATTGACTCTTGTGGAGATACAAAATAACTCAATGCATTGGAAATGTAATTTGACATTACATGTATCTCTTTAAATGTATACCAACGATATTTTGAGAATCCAGATGGTGTGAATTCACTCACTTTAACTGGAGATCTAACACCTAAACATAATCTATCTTCAAAATATTTAAATGCATTTTTCATAGTTCTGAATGAAGATGATCCTCTTAGATATCCTAAATCTTTTTGAAGTGCTACATTTTATAATGACATTAGATATTTCAAAAAAAATCTAATTTTAAAATTTACTAAAACATACCTTTTTCTCTGGTATAATAGTGAGGTAATGCAATTGCAGTACATGTATGTTGAATTGGTTTATAATCTATAGGCAAATTTATAATTTTGTAAGGTCTTTCGGGAGTTTGTGGAATATGATAAAACATGCATTCCATTTCATAACATTGTCTACAAAGATTAAACCTATCACATTCACAACACTGGTATCTATAAACACCAGAATCTTGATAATTTATAATCTCCTGACATTGAAGACACTTAATTTTTTTTATTGAATTCATAATATTTTTATAGTAAATTATAAATATAATATTATATATTAATGAAAATTATATGTAATAGCCGTTGAATAACAACAATTGTGAAATGAGTTAATTAATTAAGAAAAATGATGAGTTAACATTTTTATTTTAACTTTCAGAATACAGGTTCATCTTACAAGTAAAAAAAAAAATAGATTTTGTATTTTTTTTAATTAAAAAATAATTAACTATAAACAGATCATTTAGTGAACCACCACCCATTTTTAAATTTAACATTCTGTTACCACATATAATTTTGCCAAAAAAATCCCATCATCTAATTTATAATCTACATATTTATAAAAAATATTGATTATAAAAAAATATCAATAGTTTATAGACTATATTTATAAAGTGAAATTTCCCCAGTATTTTATATTGATTTTTGATAATATTCTAAAGATATATTACAATAAGCTTATTTAATTTTAGAACAATAAAAATAAAATTAAGGGGGTTTTATTAAGTAAAGATGATTAAAAATATCAAAAAAATAACAACTTGAGTGTGTATATGTAATTAACAGTATTGCATTCTTACTATTTTCATATATCCACAGTGAGAAGGGGTTTAAAAATACATTTGAAATGTTCAATGAAATATTTCATATTGAGTGAAAAAACTGTTATTATAACTAATAATATTTTGTAGATTTAATTAATATATTAAAATTAATTTACATAGCATTAGTTTTGTAGTTTCAATTTGGGTTAGATATGAAGATTAATATATTTTTAATTTTAATAGTAATTACATATTATTGTTTATACTTTAATTTTGTTGTTGGAAAAGAATCGGTAATAGGTGAGAGTACAAATGATGATTCATATCAACCTAATAGTAATACTATAGGAACTGGAGGTACTATGAATGGTAATGAAATAAATACCAAGACTGACAGTGAAGCTAGTGAAGAATATCCATCCACAATACCCCAAGATTCCAGAAATGGAGTATATCACTTTTTATCAGGACCTTTAACTCCTCATCTAGAAAATGTTGAGAATAAAAGAAAATATGAACAACAAGAACTAGAGAGATTAAAAGTAAATCAAAGAGAATATTTACAGAAAAAGTCTAAATTAAATAGAAAAAAGAAAATTGAAAATATTGATGGATTCAAAGATCAACAATTATCAAGTAACAGAGGAATAAAGAGAACTAAATAAATAAATTCTTTGAATGGATTATTTCATTGTTATTTTTACCTCCTCAAATTGGATTTGTTTATTAATAAATTTAATTTTATTTGAAATGGAGAGGAAGGGAGGGGGTATTATCAGAGTTTTTAACTTTTCTTACAGGTTTATAATATATATATATTAACGAATATATTGTTAGAAGAATTTAAATTTACCTTTTTTAGATTTTGAATCTTTGGAATCTTTAGAGGATTCTTTGCTTTCTAAATCAATTTGATCGAGTAAATCAGTAAGCATTGCTTTCTTTTGTTTGGATGGAGAATCTATAGACATTGAAGATGAAGTATGAGTAAGAGATGGTGAAAAGGAACCACTAGATGAAATTGGATTGGTACCACTGAGTGATGAATTTGAAGGTGTTGTAGGAAGTGATGTTGTACTATCACCACTACCTCCTCCTCCTCCAAGAGTGCTTGTAAATTCAAAATCATCTTTCAAAAACTCAGCCAACATATCATTGAGTTGTAACTCGGTTTGCAATTTGGTATCCCAATCGGATGCAATTGCACTTGCTGATGTTCCTCCACCTGCCAATGACGAACTGGATATAGATGATCCTACACTTGAACTGGAATCACCCAGTTTAGTCTCTGTTGTAGTTGTAGAATACGATGTTATATTATGATCGGTAACATTACTTAAAGTGTTATTGGTTGAAGTTGCTTCAGTTGTGGCAACCATCGAAGGTGTAGCCTGTGGAGTGCTAGCCAGTGATAATGAACTACCACCACTGCTAGCAGCCTGTTGAGATTTCTCAAATTGTTGAATTTTTAATTTTAGTGATTCGATTTCATCTTTATATTTTTGAATTTGTAATTCATGTTCTGCATTAGTTTGTGATGCTGGTTGTTGTTGTGGTGGAGGTGTTTGTACTTTACTATTACTATTACTATTTAATTTTACATTTTGAGTGAGTTCTTTAAGATCATGCGATATCTCATCTGATCTTTTAATAACATTTCTAACTATTTGAACTGTAAATAAACCGTGATTACTTGGATCCAATTGTGAGTAATCTATAGGTTTTGTTTCATTCTTGCTAAGTGTAATTCCAAATCTCTTTTCAATCTCATTAATGGATTGTCTATTAGCTTCTAATGATGATTCGATTTGTGTGGAATAGGCTATTAAAACTTTTAATAATTTAGCTTCCACTGTATTGGCTGGTGGTTGTTGTACTGTTGTCATTTTGTCTAGAAATTTCTATTTTACTGTTACAATATACTACTATTACTGATTATGATGTGTAGGTTTGTTGTTGAGATATAATACAATATATATTTATATAAATTTAAAAAAAATAAATTTAGAAAAATACAATTTCTATATATATATTATCAAGAATTTCAATCAATTCACTAATAAATATATTAAAAAGGTGGTATTATAAATTCTAAATTTTGAGTGATTTGAATTAATCGGGGTTTCTATATTATATTTTCTATCTATATCATGGAATTAATAAATAATTGAATGAGTATATTTTATTATGTTATATATATTATTATGTTAATTGATATTATTATAAATATTGATTTTTGGGGAATAGGTGAAAAACAATAGAGAAATAACAACAATATTAATTAAAAAAATCAAAAAAAAAAAGTGTACAATTACAATATATAACTCTATCTATTTGACAAAGTGAAATTTAAAAGTCTCTATTTTTTTTTTTAACACTGCTTTAATATCTGAGTTATAAAATAGCGTGTTGTGTAGTGAGTGATACCAGACATTATAAATATGGTTTTTGGTTGTGTTGGTGTTGGTAGTGGTGGATTGTGGGTGTGTTGTTATAAAGAAAAAAAAAATGTGGGGGTGTGAATTGGGGTATTAAAAATAAATATAGGAAAATGTAGTAATGTTGTCTTGATATGTGTCTATGTGGTAATGTGAATATAGATAAATTATTCTATTTCATCAACTATTTAGATGTGATGAAGAAATGTGTAAAACTAGTTTATATGTATGTCTCACACAGTTATTGATAGTTGGTTGCAATATATATTTGAGGAAGATGGTGTAAGGGTTTAGATAATTTACAATATTGAATTTACTATAATTTTGGGAATACCCGTATAGAAATGTTAATGTTCGTATCTAAAACCAAAATCTTAAACTTGATCAGTAAAGTGAAAAAATAAAAAAAAAAAAATTAAAAATATCTTTAGTTTTTTTTAACGTTCTTTTTAGATTACACATTAGTAGTCATAAAAGTTATTGTTGTTGCTACAGGGAATGAAGTGCTAGCTAAATTAGCATTTCTTGTGAAATTTGATTTATTATTATAAAATCATATGGTATATACTATGAATCATTTACTATAGAGTAATAATCGGTTTGTGACTACAATCAAATTAACACATGTTTAGGGGTGAAAATGTGTGTGGGGGTTGTGGATATAGTGTGTGATAAAATAGATGTGAAAATATTGTTAATATTATTTGAAATCAATTAATTAATTAAAAGAATAAAATCAAATTATTCAATATCCCTAATACATACATATTGGTATTCAAATTCAGCAGATTGTTTTACTGATTTTTTGTGTAGGTTACTACTTCCAGCTCTGGAGATTGTAAATGAATTTCCAGAATTTGGTTTCAAAAATGTTGTAGTTGGACGTTGTATCTCATCTCTTAGAAAATGATCAAGATTACTAACGGTCTCATTGATATTTATGTGTGTATTGCTGTCCTGTGAGAAACTTTGTGGTATTTCAAATGTACATTCTTTAAGTTTTTCAGGTGAAAAATCTACCCTCTTAAAATGACTAGGTGGTGCCATTGCATTCTTTCCTAAAACTCTTGTTTTTTCTTGTTTTTGTAGTTGCTCACTACTACCTCCTCTTTTCATTAAAAGATTATATGAAATTTTAATATTTTCCTCTGGTGTTTTTGGTTCTTCATCTTCTTGTTCTATATCAGTACTATCTTCATCTATATTCATATATTCTTCATTATTACTGCTGTTATTATGTTCTTTATGTGTTTTTTTTGTTTTTAAGCGTTTGGAAGGGGAGGGTAGAGGTGGAGTAATCTCATCAGTATCTTTTATAGGTTCGATTATAATGGCTACTGGAGGTATATAAATTCCATTGATATAACATTCATTTAGATAACTTTGAGATCCTAGTCTCTTTAATGTACTTTGTCTCTTTTTATCTCTAAATGGGTTGTCATCTTTAAAAAACTTGTGTAAATTATCTCTGTCATCGTCTTCTAGAGGTTGTGTGCTGAATGACATTTCCTCATCTTGATTTTCCGAATCCATATTTTCCTTTCAAAATTATAGTACTTCAAAATATGCAACAACTCAAAATTATAAAAAATATTTTCTTATTTTTACAATCTCTCCCCCTTCCCACACAAAAACTTATTACTTGGAATTTCTAAAAATATCTAGAGTCTAAAAAAACCAATGAAATGATGAAATCAATTCAAACTAATAGTATTACACTACTATTACTATTCCTATACATTCTTCAATGTATTCCTAGTACTTTGGGATTAGGACATAGATTTCAGTCCTATAATTTTTCACAAGAGGTTCTTGCTCAATATATAATGCTTCCAGGTGCAACCTTATCACTTTATATAGAATCATTTGTATATATATATACACCCTAGAGATATTATCTATATGTACAAATATCAATATTAACATGTTCTCTATCAAAATAGCCACAAACAGCAAATTTAGTATTTACATTTTGTGAATTTGAACAATGGAGAAAAGTAATTAGATTTTATTTGATATATACAGATACAGAGTGATAGAGACTAATGATAGATACTATTTTATTAAAGATGTTTAATTATGAGACATTTGATACCTATTTTTGTAAATATTTATTAGAGACATCAGGGGATTCTAAAGATAGAGAAAGACAATGTCTATATCAGTTTTCATTTAATGATACATTATCATTCTATACCAATGTAACTGATTATGGGAAATATATGATTAATCTATCAAATTGCGATCAAAAATCAGATGGGATGGTTAATGTAACCTATGAAACAATACTAAAGAATCCATTGTGGAATGGACGATATACAGGATTGAGTGGTGAATTCATTCCATTGACATTTGTATTTGCAATTGCAACTGTTGTGTGGTCATTTATAGCACTGTATTGGATGAGAATATTATGTTGTTCAACTAGTACTGGTAAATCTTTAAAAACTATTCATTTACTACTAATTGGGTATACAGCTATCAAATTATTCTCATCAGCTTACAGTTATAGAATATTCACTTATTCACTCTACGAAAAAATGAAACCTATTGAATCGTTTTTCTATAGTTTCTTACAGATACTCTATAGAACTTATCTAGCCTATCTACTACTAATGTTCAGTCATGGTTGGAAACTCCTAACTACCAGTCTATCACATGAAATCTACAATATCTTTGCCATTGTATTTGGTTATTCGTGTATACTAGTTTTCAAATACTACTATGTCAGTTTAAATTCCCTTACCTATTATGTAAGTTTTCTAAAACAAAAACCTTAAAACACACCCACCCACCAAATTGATATTAATGTCTAAATTGATTTTAGTTATTTATTGAAATATTGTATCAGAGTGCCAAAGCATTTGTGTATTTTTATATGTGGATTAATATAAATTCACTGGTTGAGACTTTGGGGTATAGGATTAGGAATCCAGATGGAGAGGATTCTCAAATGACACCAGCTCAAAAGATTCAAATGATTAGAAAGTATAAGTTATTTGTAGATTTTAGGGGACTGGTTATGGCATGGGTGATACTGTGTATTTATGAATTTTTGATATCGTTCCTATACTATGGTGGTCTATTAGAAAATTGGATTGTATTTGCTGATTATGAACTACTAGATGTAATTCTATTAGTTGGTATTTCATATATATTCAGACCTAGACCTTTATCATCGAATATACTCATTCCTGTAGACTATAGATTAGATCTCAACGAACATGATAATCCAATTAGAAATATACACAACAACGAAAATACAAATACCGATGAAAATGAAGATGGTGAAGATGATGATAATGATGAAGAATCTAGAGATCACAATGCAATTGAAATGAGAAATCTCTAATAAAAAAACCACAGTTTTTGGTGTGTATAGTATTTATAATTCTGTAGATTTATATCTGTATATCTTTATATATCTAATAAGTGAATTTATTTACATCCAATATAATCATTGGTTTATCTTCTTCATCGTCATCATCATTGTAGTCGTCTTGGTAATTACCAACTTCATTGAATAGATTTAAATTTAATTTAAATTTAGATTCAAAGAGGTTTTTTAATTGAATTACAGATTTAAAGAGTTTTTCATGGTTTTCATCTTGTTTAGGTTCTGAGGTTTGCGAATAGTTGGATTCTATAAATGATTTTAAAAGTGGTTTTAAAAAGATATTGGATGTTAGGTCAGACTGAAACATGTCTTCAGGTGACTCTGAGATTTGATTATAAAGCATCTGAAAGAATTCAGTAAACAGTGTAGGTTTGAGTTGTACCAAATCATCACATTGTAGGAATAAACTTACTAGTGCCTTCCATTGTTGAAATCCACTCCATGTCAGACCATAGACAAATAGTACATAGGAGAACTCCATCTCACCTATAATATCTTCATCTGTACTATAATGCTTTTTCAAAAGATACTCTAAACACTGACTCTTATCCATATTCCATTTTGTCATATTCTTTATATTTAAACTTTTTGGTGGGGTAATTGGAATTTTTGTGAAATTTGGTACACCCCAATTAGAAGATTCAGGTTTACCATTGGAAGTAGAGGAATTATTGTTGTTATTGCTATTGGTAGGGTTTTTAGAGATTCTTTCAGGTATGGATTTAGAAGGTATATTTTTTCTAGAGTCGTTGAATTGTTTAAGTTTTAGGTCGAGTTCAGAAAGTAACTTTTTTTCTTGTCTGTCTATGGATGTGGATTCATTGGTAAAAGAACAAGCTTCACCATTGATTACGCCGGAAAGTGGTAATATTCTTTTGAGTAAAGATGGTGACACATGTTTTGTTAGTTTTTTCCATAGAAGAGTACTAGGATCATCATATGGATAAGGTGCGAGATTTTTATCAAAATCAAATCTATGTACACCTTCAGTGTATGCTGATAGCTCCTCTGAAGAGATATCATCGTCTCTGTGAAATTCTTCTAATTCTCTATTCCATTTCTTGAGTATAACCTGACCATATTCCAGTTTAGGTTCATCTTCATTTTCAGGATTTGGAGTATTTTTTGGATTTGGTTCAACAAATCTAAGAAAATAACTGTTGACTGGAGATGATTCGTCAAAGGCGTTTGAAGTCATTGTGTAGAACATGTGTATTCCAGGTGGAATCATTTTAATGCCTTTGAAAAGTGGTCCACTAGTCCAAAGTTTATTGTCAAATCCTATTTGTGTTCCTTCAGGTACATCGAGACATAGTAATGTTCCACCGTGTAATGTCAATTCTCTAGCTCTATCATTATCCATTGGTGTAATTCATTCGACCTTTTTGAAATTCAAACTATAAATCTATAAAAAAATTTTTAGCAGTTTTTTTTAAATTTGAAAAAATCGCATTTTCTTTTTTCATCTTTTCATCAACTAATATATTGGGTATTGATCAGAATCCTCCTCAACACAGATCACAGATAGAAGATAGAATGAGTGACAGTTTATATGATGAATTTGGAAATTATATAGGGTCAGATATAGAGGATGAAGAAGTTGTTGAGGAAGTTGTAGAGGAAGAAAATCGTCAAAATGGATATACAAATGGAGTTCATATAAATGGTGATCAACCAACTATTGAAGAAACACAAGAAGATGAAGAAATGACAGATATAAATAGTAATGCAATTGTTTTGCATGAGGATAAGAATTATTATCCAGATGCCGAACAGGTATATAAGGGTGCTGAGGTTATGGTACAGGATGAAGACACCCAACCATTAACCCAACCTATTATCAATCCACATAGAGTTAAAAAATTCACCATTGTTGAGGATGACTACCCAAACACAACATTTACCAAACAGTTCCTTATGGATCTTATGAATCATCCACAATTGGTTAGAAATGTTTGTTTGTTAGGAAGTATACATCATGGTAAAACTACTTTTATGGATATGCTCTACCTTCAAACTCATGAGAAGAAATGGATAACTTCTAAACCTGTATGTATTAAATATATCTATTTTTTAGAATTTATTTATATACTAATTTTAAATTCAATTTACTATTCATTGAATTTTTAATAAATTCATTGAATTGATATTTATTATAAATATTCTAATATAGATTAAATATACAGATACAAGAAAAGATGAACAGGAAAGAGGAATTTCTATAAAAGCATCTCCAATGTCATTGGTATTACCAAATGCAAATGATAAAAGTTATTTAATTAATATATTAGATACACCAGGGCACCCAAATTTCAGTGATGAGGTATCAGCTTCAATGAGACTTTGCGATGGTGCTGTTATTGTCATTGATGCTTTGGAAGGTGTTATGGTACATACAGAGAAACTTATAAAGACAGCTGTACAAGAGGGTTTAGCCATCTGTGTAGTTTTAAATAAGATTGATAGACTGATACTTGAACTTAAACTACCACCAAACGATGCCTATCTAAAGATTAAACATACACTAGACGATGTAAATGCAGTTTTAGATAAGATTGTTACTGTAAGACCAAATTCCACAAACACACCACTTAGAATCTCACCTGAACTTGGAAACGTACTGTTTTCATGCTCTGAAATGGGATGGTGTTTCAGTTTAGATTCCTTCTCAAAAATTTATTCACAGTCTTTTGGTGGGGGTTTCAATTTCAAAGAATTTGCAAAAAGATTGTGGGGTAATTTATATTTTCACAGCGATCTAAGAGCATTTAGAAAGATACCTCCACCACCTTCACCTGATGGCGAACCACCTGCACGTTCATTTGTTCATTTTATTCTCAACCCATTGTACAAGATTATCAGTACCATTATTGGAGAGGACAAGAAAAAAGTGGAAGGTATGCTAGTGGATTTAGGTGTACAGGTACCTAAACAGGTACTGGATATGGATGTCAAACCACTATTACGTTGTGTAATGTCAGCATTTTTTGGAAAAGCCAGTAGTTTTGTAGATTTACTAGTAGATAATATTCCCTCTCCAAGGGATGCTCAAAAAGAGAGAATAGAAAGACTTTATACAGGTCCTATGATAGGACCCTATGCAGAAGCTCTTAGAAAATGTGATCCTAATGGACCGTTATTAGTCAGTGTAACTAAATTACTATCTAAACAGGATGGGTCTGGATTTGATTGTTTGGCTAGGGTTATGAGTGGAACTATTCAAACCAAATCAGATGTTAGAGTTCTAGGTGAAAAGTATTCACCATTAAATGATGAAGATATGTCTGTAGAACAAATCAATGGGCTTTATATAAGTGAGGCTCGTTATAAGATTGAAGTTGAAAGTGTTCCTGCAGGTTCCTGGGTACTGATAGATGGTATTGATAACCCAATTATAAAAACTGCTACTATAACTACTGAAAGAGATTTGAAGTCTCAAGACAGTAGTGACGATGATGACGATCAATGGAAAGCTCACATATTCCGTCCACTTCAATTTATCAATAGATCAGTATGTAAAGTTGCAATTGAACCTATTAATCCAACTGAACTTCCAAAAATGCTTGAAGCTCTAAGAAAAGTTAATAAATCCTATCCATTAGCTCAAACTAAGGCTGAGGAATCTGGTGAACATATTCTACTGGGTACTGGTGAACTGTATCTAGATTGTATGCTGCATGATCTGCGAACAATGTACAGTGACATTGAAATCAAAGTAGACGATCCTGTTATAAGTCTTATGGAAACTGTTGTGGAAACATCATCACTAAAATGCTACGCAGATACTCAGAATAAGAAGAACAGACTTTCTATGATTGCAGAACCTCTCGACAACCATTTGGCTGCAGATATCGAATCTGGGGCCATCTCAATGGAATGGACAAAGAAAAAGAGATCAGAATTCTTTAGACAAAAGTATGATTGGGATAGTTTATCAGCTGATAATGTATGGGCTTTTGGACCTGAATTTAACGGTCCAAATGTTCTGATTAATGATATCCTACCTCAAGAGGTAAACAGAACTCTCTTAATGGGTATATCCGATTCAGTAGTACGTGGTTTCCAATGGGCAACTAAAGAAGGTCCATTGGTCGACGAACCAATTAGAAATGTAAAATTCAAGTTGCTAGGAGCAGAGATAACTTCTGAACCTATACAAAGATCATCAGGACACATTGTTCCAGCTAGTAGAGCTGTAACTCACAGTAGTTTCTTAACTGCTACACCAAGATTAATGGAACCAATTTATTTGGTTGAGATTATTGCTCCTGGTGATTGTGGTCCTGCTATTGATGCAGTATTGGAACGTCGTAGAGGTACTCGTATCAGTCAACCTCTACCAAAACCAGGTACTCCATTATATGTTACCAAAGCACTATTACCTGTTTTGGATAGTTATGGATTTGAGACAGACTTGAGATCTCATACTCAAGGTCAAGCATTTTGTACAGCAACATTTGATCAATGGAGAATTGTTCCAGGTGACCCCTTGGATAGAAATATTAAATTAAAACCACTGGAACCTTCACCATCTCAGCATTTGGCTCGTGAGCTGTTAATCAAAACTCGTAGAAGAAAAGGTCTTTCTGAAGATGTTAATTTTAATAAGCATTTTGATGATGAATTATTACTCAATTTAATATCTAATAATAAATAATACAAAATCATTCTTTTATTATTATATATAAATTTATAAACAATCAATAGAAATAATAATAATAGGAAATAAACCAAAATGTACAAAACGTTCTATTTATTTTTTTTTGTAATAAGAAAAGTATTCTACAATCCACTACAATAGTTGTGCCTTTGAAATCGTGACACATACTTATTACCTCCCATATTACCATTAAAAGGAAATATTTATAATGATTCTCCTTATCTATGATATTAAAGAGGTCAACAACATTCTCCAAACTACAACAAATATTGGGAGATTTTATGAAATTACAAAAAGCAGTATTATTAATATTATATTATTTAACCACAGTTTGTAAGACTTTATTAATTTTACATAACTTTATATTTTATATTATATAGTATTGAATATTTTGATAAGATGTTTACAAATGGATTTAATAGATCCATATCTTTTTGATGACATCCAATTGGTCCTCTATCTATTAAAATGTTTATTAAATCTAAATAGTGATAAAATTTTGAAACAGTTTTTTCAAATCTTTCATAACTTTGATTTAGATTGGTAGTGTCGATTATTGAATCCTTTGGAACTCTTAAAAAGAGATCTATACTATAAATATTGTGATTCTTTTCAATAATCTCAGTTATTGTATCAATGAGCTCTGGTAAATTTAGTGAGTTTAGTTCAAATCTTGGTGAAATGTTTTGAATGTGATTGCTATTGGTACAAAATGATTTTAGAAGATTTATAGCAATATCTTGATCTATAGGGTTGAAACCTAATGATAAATCTTTGATTGATGGATGATTTAACTGAATAAGGTATTTAGAAATCTCTAATATATTTCCAATAAGTTCAAAGGCACTAATTTCATTATTAGATGGTAAATATTCTTTCAGTATTTCTAAAACCTCTGCAACCATATCATTATCCTCAATATAAAGAATTACATTGTCTATACCCTTGTAGATAGGTTTTAATATATCAATTAGATTATTTAGATAGTCTTTTGAACCATCGAAATAAAAGGAATTGATATTTGGATGATTTCCTTTTGAGATTAAAGGTAAATTGTTGGTAAGTGAATAACTTGGATTCATTATTGCTGATGGTCCAATCCATTCATTAAGTAAAATTTGACCAAGAATATCATTGTGCCACATGTGATTAAAATACTTTAGAGTTGTATTGGTAATTGGTTTATATATTATGCTATCATCAACAATGATTTGACAAGGGGCCAATTTGAGATTTGTCAATGTATTATTACCATTTAAAAACTGAATCAGATTTTGTTTGCTGAAAGGAACAGGTAAAATAAAATTGTATATTGAAAATGTTTTAAGATAGCTATTACGTGACAATGCATCTAAAATATTATCATAATGTTCTCTTTGATTCTCTACAACATTAAAATCAGGCAGCTCGCTAGCTTGATTAAACCTTGAATTTTCCAATTTAATAGTCTTTATAGTGCACTCTTTTCTTTCTAATAGTTCAATGAAACTACCAATGTTGCATGTTACAGAATTTAATGATACCTTTTTTAAATGTTCAAGTTGACCCAATGAATTAAAGTTCTTAATTACATTACGATAGCCGCTACTTATTTCTAATTTAACCAATTTTTTAAAATTCATTGTAATATCAGATAGATCAGTAATAATTCCATAATCTTCGACTATATATTTTAACTTTTTCAAAGTGTTACTAGAATAATTATCAATATAATTATTAATAGCATACTCCCAACGAAGTGATTTCAATCTATCCATATTAATCAATTGGTTTGCAGTTATAGGGTAACGGAACTCTTGATTTCGTTCTGTTTCTGATAGATAAATAATCCAAGATGGGTATTTGGTAACAATCTCTTCAAGACATGATAAATAGATATTATCCAATTTAGGTTTTGGGTTGAATAGCTTATTCAATATTTCCATATCTTTCTCTGTTTTAATTTCAATTTTATCCCAATCTATTAAAGGTATTATGGTTGCTGTAAATTCTTTTGAAATTAATCTGAGTTTTGAAATTACATCGGTTGTATGTTTAAACCTATAATGTAAATCATAGGATTTATTTCTATAACTAACCCATAAATTGATTATATAAACTATTAATGTTCTGTTCAACATGATTTATCTCTTTGATCAAATATAAATTAAAAGGATAATGTAAAAAAAAATAATTTTTGTTATTATGACGAGATAAAAATAGTTTCTAAAAATTGTAATAAAAAATAATACAAAATCATCCTTTATTATTATTCTTAAATATATATAAATTTATAGGTTTGTTATACCATTCGACTGGATGATTCAGTTAACTTTCTAGCTTCGAGCTGTCTTTGAAGATACTGTTCTTGTAGAATTTCAGATTCTATTGGGAACAATTGTCTTCTTAGGAATTTCAATGAATAATGTGGTACAAGTACCATAACAATCATCAATACCACCATTAAATAGAATTGAAAGGTTTGGAGATTAGATTGATATACATAGTAATTTGGTAGAGTTGGGAAGGAGCATTCAACTAGAGCCACTAACACATAAACAACCATACTGGCCCAATAGAATATATGTGTAATAATATTCCAAGTTTTAGTTTCAATTGCTGCAAAAAATTGAATTGCCAAAATACCATAGGCACCTGCTATCGATCCCATTATTAATTTACCACCTACTATACCATCGCTACCCAATAGGTCAATTTCTCTAAATAGTAGATACAATCCAAAATACATTAAAATGGATTGGAATAGTGATCCCATTAACGATTTACATATTGTCCAATAAGTGAAGTATCCTTCTTGGACTTCTTTATACAAATGAGGATTCTTTTCAATAACTGATTCATGTACATCTTTTTCAAATAGAGCCATTAAATATGGTTGAGTGGCTGTTACTACGGTATTAAATACAGTAATTAACCATTGACTATAAAGTGTCTGAGCACTAAATCCATTATGGAAACTATATAGAAATTCTACAAAAAAGAATGTCATGTTCTTGTAGAAACTGTATTGGATACATTGAGTGTTTCTTAATATTGAATAACGACCATGAACTGCCAAGAGTCTAGATAAATGTCTAAATCTAAGAATAGCGTAATCAGATGCTCTAGATGCTTGTGTTCCCTCATTACCATAAACACCAACGCCTATTTGTGCCTCTTGAATCATACTGACATCATTTGCCCCATCTCCTATAGCCAAACAAGTTTTACCAGTACTCTTTTTTACTAAATTTACAACCAATGCCTTTTGTAGTGGAGTAGCTTTACAGCAAATTACTGAATGACATTTTGTTGCCAATTCAAGGAATTCATTTTGTAAACCCATAAATATATAGGTTAGAGTAACACCATCAACAACCATTGATACTTGATCTGCTTCAATCTGCTTGTACATTTGTTTCAGTTGTTCTAAAGATTCCCTACATCCTACCATATCATGTGCATTCAATATCATTAATGGAGCACCCTGGGATAATAATCTACAAGAATGTCCAATATTAATTGCAGTTTCTTGTTTATCACCAGTAATAATCCAAACTTTGATATTTGAATTTATCAGATACTCAATAGTCTCTGGAACTCCATCTTGAAGTTTATCCTCAATTGCAGTACACCCAACCAAATGAAGATCCCTTTCCATTATATCGTGAACTCTTTCTAATTCTTGGTGACGATCATTTATTTGTACTTGAGCAACTCTCAATTCCTCATACCAATGTTGAAATTCTTCTTCATCAACTTCCTTCATTCCCAAAATGAGAATTCTTAAACCTTCCGTAGCAAATTCCATAATATCTTGTTTAGTTTTCTCTAAAATATCACTAACACGATCTTTATCACATAATCTATCAATCATTACTGAATCTGCACCTTTTGAAAATAAAAAGATTTTAAGAGTTTCCAAATCTCTCACCAATACTGACATACGTCTTCTCTCACTGTTGAAATCCATAGTTGATAGCAATTGATATCTCCTCAATTCTCCATTTACACGCAATTCCATATGACCACTGGTAGTTCTATTTAGGAAAGTATATTGATTCTCTCTTGCACAATCACACAATGATATCTCATCAGGTGACTGTGACTGGTATTTAATTACATTAGTCTCTTGATTAGTCTCTGATATTACCATATGGCAAAGACCCATAACCATCAAAAAATCCTTAACATGTTGAGAATCCTCCACTTTTTGGATAAACTCATTTAATTCACCTTCCATTGCCCTATTGAAAACCTGACCTTTAATTGAACATTTTGAAAATACCATTCTATTCTCTGTCAAAGTACCAGTTTTATCACTAAAGACATAGTTTACTTGTGCCAATTCATCGTTTAAATTACTATTATTTACAGACATATATTTAGGTCCCTTATACTTCTTTGGTTGTTCTTCTTCTTTCACTGGATTCTTTGAACTTGACCCCTCGCCACTATTTGGTGTAATGGATTGTTTTAAATCCACCATTTCTACTTCTTTATCTTTTGGAGATTGTGTTTCATAATCTATAGGAACATTAAATTTTTCTTTATAACTCATATTCAAATCCCACTGCATAAATTTACTTTGACTGACTTTAACAACTTCCAGAGTGACCATCAAAGACATGGGTACTAGAAACGACAATAATGCAAAATAAGTAAAGAATGTCTTTACTATTGATATTGCAAGAGAATCTATATCAGGATCAATAGGATTCCATAAATACCATGAATTTGATGCAGTATTTTTCTGAAACAGTGCTCCTAAAATGGTGGAAACAACAACCAAACACATCTTAAATGCAAATATTCCAATTACAGATTTTGATATTTTCTTTTCTACACTAGAGAATTTAGATGGTGGGTTCTTTTGATTAAGACTCAATTTAGTGTCTTTACCACAATATATAACCACACCTAGAATATATCCTGTATTTCTGAGAGCTGCTCCACGAAGTAATAAATTCTTTTCATCTAATGGTGATAGATCTTCTCCTTCAACCTGAATGCTTCCATGAAACCTATATAGATTATGATTTGGTATCTCACATTGAATACCTGCATTCAAATTTATGATTTCCTCGTCAGTCATACCATAAGTTTTACTAGATGCTCTGTATATTTTTAAATTGGATTCGCCATCCAATTGACTAGTTTCTACATAACACAATCCATCTTCCAAAGAAGATTTTAGAAAAACTAAATCTGATGGAAATGGCTGATTGTTTTCTACTTTTATCAAATCACCAACTTTAATGTGTTTACTTTGTTTCTTTTCAAATTCTTTTTTCTCAGCTGAATAAATTAGGAATTCTCTTTTGTTTGATTTATTATCTGCTTTATATCTCTGATAATCTTCATAACCTTCTTTTATTGCTGTAATTGTCAATACAAATACTAATGGAATGATGGTTGTAGTCTGATCGAATGGTGATACTTCTGGAATAAATGTTATAATACATATTACTAAAAAATAAATCTATTTTAATTTATATTAATAAAACAATTGTTCAATTTCCTAGAATTTCAAATAATAAAATATACATTTGTGAGTCTTTTAAATTGTTCAAATAAATTCTTAAATATAAAATTATATCGGGTATATTTGGTTGTTGTAATTTCATTTTTACAAAATGATTTGTGAAATAGGTGTTGATGGTTTGGATTCTCTATTGAAGATGGATTTACATGAATTAGTGGGTAACTATCATGAAATCTCTTTTTTCTCTTTTTTACTAAATTGGTTATTCTCATTGCAATTGCTTTGTTTTTTTTTTGTAAAATGGAATTGTGGTATTCAAACTATGTTATTCTGGTGCATATAATTGTAGTACTAATGCTAGTATTACTACAACTTTGGAATAATATAGAGTATTTTAAAATTACAAATTAAATTTTAATAGTAGCTTTTTGTGTTTGAGTTATTTCTAAATCTGAAAATATTAATAATTTTGCACCCACACCACACCCTATATTAAAATTAGTTGTTTAAAATAAAGAGTTGAGGGTTAACTTAGAAGTAAAAGAAAAATTTTTTTTAATTTATAGTAAAATTCGTTATTGCAGTTGTCATCATGATATAATTTGTCATCTAATTTCTCTGAAATTTGCAAAAATCATAATTTTGCTATTCTAACGCAATTTCCCAAAAATAATGAATTGTGAAATAAATAAGGATAAATTAGTATATACTTATGATATTGAAGTTTAAACTTTGGGTTATAGCAATTCCTCTTAGCACTAATTCAATAATTAAGATTTAAAGAATTACAAGTAGCTTAAAATATTGAGCATTAGAAGGATTTAATATTACAATAAATTCTTAAATAAAACGGAAGCAAACAAATTATCTGAACCTATCGGAAATATGACTCTCCACTCTAACTTCAAAGTGAAATGATTTGAAAAAAAAAATCAAAATTTTATTTGGTGAGCCCATTTTGAAACAATAAAATGAAATATTTAGTAATATCTCTTTTTTTATTGGTATCTATAATGATTAGATATCTAGTAGGGCTACATTCGTACTCAGGACAATCAAAACCTCCAATGTACGGAGACTACGAAGCACAGAGACATTGGATGGAGATAACAACTAAACTACCAGTTCATCAGTGGTATTTTAATGGTACTGACAATGATTTAATGTATTGGGGACTAGATTACCCGCCATTGACTGCATATATCAGTTGGGTATTTGGAAAAGTTGGTGAATACATTGAACCACAGTCAATGGAATTATACAGTTCAAGAGGATATCAATCAGAAAGTAGTAAACTATTCATGAGATTGACTGTCATTCTATCTGATATCGTTATTTGGATACCATCTGTTGTATTCTTTGTTCAGACATTTTATCAACATCAACCACTTCGAAAAAAGATTCAAGCTCTTTTATTTATATCATTACAACCAGGACTATTACTTATTGATCATGGTCATTTTCAATACAATGGTATCAGTTTAGGACTTGCATTATTTGGTATTACTTTTCTACTAAAAAAACAGGATCTACTTGGAAGTCTATTCTTTGTACTATCACTCAACTACAAACAAATGTCATTATACTATGCACCTGCATTCTTTTTCTTTTTATTATTTTCAAATTTCAAAGTTAACCAAATGTAGGTTTTTTCATTGTAAAACTCCCCCCCCATCTCTACTTTTATCAAACACATTCTAATTCACATAATTTACATTTATACACACATACAGAGGTACATCAATTATTAGAATATTAAAAATTGGACTTACAGTGGTGGTTTGTTTTATCATTTGTTGGTTACCATTTTTAAGTATTGAACAAAGTTCACAGGTATTATTTAGACTATTTCCATTTGCAAGAGGACTCTATGAAGATAAAGTTGCAAATTTTTGGTGTTTTATTTCAATATTAGTCAATCTAAAGAATATATTAACTGTTGATAAAATTATTAAACTATGGTAAGTTTATCATCAATCTAATATCTCATGTAGTTTTTATAATGTTATTAATTTATTTATAGTACTATATGTACATTAACAGGATTGGTACCAATGATATACAGTCTATTGCGATCTAACAGTATATTTCAAAAGAATGTTGATAAAGTCAGTGAAAATCAAAGAACTGTATTTATCTATTCACTGATAAACAGTTCATTTTCATTCTTTTTATTTTCATTCCAGGTTCATGAGAAATCTATATTGTTAGTGACATTGCCTGTGTCATTGTTGATACTAAAACACCCATTCATGTCATGGAGTTTTGGATTGGTATCTACATTTAGTATGTTTCCATTACTTTTTAAAGATGGATTGGTGATTCCATATCTTGCAATAATGATTGTGTATACAGTTATTGGATACCAACAAGTTCAAGAAGAACAATCTACAAAAGAGAATCAAAGTACATTAAAGAAAGTGTACCTTTATCTAGGCTTAATTATACCAATGGTTGGTATTCATATAATCTATCAATTTATCAAACCACCTACAACATTACCTTACCTGTGGTTACTGTTGGTTTGTAACTTTTCATTCTCACATTTTATAACCAATCTCTTTTATTTTGTTTATAAAATGTTTACTATTAAGTCATCTGAAAACTCACGACCCAATTCGAAACAAACTAAAATAAAATAGAGTAATAAGTGTGTGTGGTTGATATTATTTGAAATTTCTTTTTATTTCTTTGGATGTTTTATAACACCAACTTGAGCAGGTCTGATTAATCTTTGATTTAGTTTATAACCTTGTTTAACTACATTTCCAACAGTTCCAGCTTCTTTAGTTGTATCATGAATCTCATAGATTGCATGATGTTGATTGTAATCAAATTTCTCCCCTATTGGATTGAAACGAGTCAAACCCTGGTTACCCATAATTTTAAGAAACAAACCTTCAGTCATTTTCACACCTTCATGTAGTGTCTTTAATTCGTTGTTAATCTCCAACTGTTCATTTTTACATGACTGCAATGCCATCTCTAATTGATCGACAACCTCCAATAGATCTTTGGTGAATGATTGAATACCAAACTTTTTAGCATTCTCAACATCCTGTTTAGCAAAGTTACGCACATTTTCTCTGTCAGCAGCTATATATTGTAATTGTTTTTTAGTTTCATCCAATTCCTTTTTCAAAGTTTCAATTTCTGAAAGTGGATCTTCTTTAATAGTTTCTTCTGTTTTTTTCTCTTCTACTTTAGTTTCATTTGTATTTGTATTATTTGATGTATTATTATTGTTGTTATTGTTTGTTTCTGTACTATAAAATCTGAAATTTCTTAAAGTTCCAGATTGAGCTAATGAAATTGAACTATTACTTTTCTACAAATATTCATACACATATACCAATGTCAATAACCATTTTAATTAAGAAATACATCTAATCTCTTTTATTAAAAAAAAACACTTACATATTGGTTAAAAACTGAGAATGAACGTCTAATTAATTTATTCATTTTGAGAGTTTTGTGATGTTATATAAAATAAAAAAAAAAAAAAAAATTAACAATTTCGGTTCTCTAGACGACCGAATGCATAATTGTGATTCAATAAGTTTTTTTTTTCCAACCAGAGATAACCAGTTGATGTAATTTCCTATTTTTTATTCACATAGATATTATTTTTTATATGTTGAATTGAATCTGCAATAGTATTCAAATCAGCAGTTGTACACATTAATGCAAAGAATGCTCTAACTTTCCATTTTGGATGAACTGTTACTTGACAACATCCGACATCAACAATATTAATATTCAATAATGAACATGATTCTGATGGTATAAAAATAGCATTAGCATTATCTCTTTTTAAATACTATAATATAAATATCCAATAACAAATTAGTAGACTTATTAGTGCAATGAAATTGATTCAACATTGAGATAATTACAGGTATACCTGAAAGTGGGTCAATGAAATCTGCCCATAGTTTATCATCCTTCTTGTGAATATATTTACAAAATTGTGATGCATAATCTATAAACTAAATTTAATTATATATATATTAATAAATGTAATTTCATATTTAATATTTTGTAAATAATTGGAAATTACAAACAGTATTAGAATGAGATTCTCTTTCATCTTCAGTTGCTGATGAAAATCCCGACATTGGCAAAACTGTTGGTATCCAAGTTATTACAAATTTTAATTTATCACTGTCTTTAATGTCATTTGGAAACAATGTTTTAAAATTAGTTAAAAGTGATGCAGATGTGCATTCTTGAATTGTAAATTCACAATTTAAATCCTCTCTAAGTAGTGGTTCATTAAAATTCATTTGAAGGGGTTTATGACATGTCAAGATATCGGATAATGCAAAAAAAAAATTAAAAAAAGAGACTCCAAACCATTGATTAATTATCAAATTATATTTTCCTTTTTTTTTTATTACTATTGTTATAATATATAAAGTGTTTTTTTTTATGTGATGGTGGGTGGAGTGTGTGAGTGTGTGTCATTACCAATCTTTGCTTTTATTTTAATCTATAAAAAAAAATAAGTAAAAGATTCTAACACGAGTTGGAAAGGGTGGGTTTTTAGTTGAAAGTTGGAGGTTGTGAGAATCAATTAAAGGGGGAAGAGGTATACAAAAAAAATGTGTAGTGGTTTTTCATATTGGAAGAGTATTTCTATTTAACAACAGCCGGTTTTGGCTTGAATTGGAGTTGAAGAACCTGGGACTACTTTATTGGCAGTAGTGCCAGCACTGCTGTTTGGAGCAGAAGCTGTCAAACGAGATTTGATCTCACCTGCCATTGTCATAAAGGCTTGTTCAACATTGGTTGATTGTTTAGCAGAGGTTTCTAAGAATGGAATTTGAAGAGAATCGGCAAATGCTTTGGCAGTGGCGAAGTCTACAACCTTCTTTGAGGTAAGATCGCTCTTATTTCCTACTAGAAGTTTGTTAACATTTTCACATGCAAATCTATCAATTTCCTGTAACCATTGTCTAACATTTTCAAATGTTAATTTATCTGTAACATCATAAACAACAATAATACCATGTGCTCCTCTATAGTATGAACTAGTAATGGTTCTAAATCTTTCTTGACCTGCAGTATCCCAAATTTGTAATTTAATAGTTTTACCATTTAATTCAATTGTTCTAATTTTCTATATATAAACAAATATATTTTGTATTTGTGTGGTTGATAAGTTAACACGTATGCAAAATTGATATATATTAATACATAAGGTTCTAAATATCTAAAAAAATATAAAATAAGAGGATCCTTACAAAATCAACACCAATGGTTGAAATAAAGCTTTCTGCGTATGTATCATCTGCAAATCTTAATAATAAACAACTTTTACCAACACCAGAGTCGCCAATTAATAATAATTTAAATAAATAATGACTATAATGCACTGCATGTTAGTTTAATGTTCTATTTTATCGTGTACCTGCTTGTAGTCTCTCTGTTTTTTCAAAACTTACTAATCTGGATTCATTCTTTAGTACTGTTTATATATATCTGTGTTTAATTCTGTTTTTTATAATTTTAAAAAAAAGTTAGAATATTTTTGAACTTTGAAGAAAAAGAAAAAGTCAAAGTTTGAGTTTCTTGGGATTGTAGTAGGTTGAGTAAATGACACTAAGTTATCAAATAACAATGTTTAAAAATAACAACAACAACAATAATAATATTATTAAAAAAAAAAAATTTTTAAGAGTGTTGGTGTGTAATGTATATATTTTAAAAAGCAATAAATAAATATCAAAGGGGAAAATAAAATTATAAATCCTTCTTTCCCTAACTTGCTGAATATTATTGATTTTTATAAAATGTCTATAGATATTTGATTGGTAATGTCAAATAATATTTCTTTAACCATCCACTCTGTGTTTTTTTTTAAAATTAACATTTTATCTACTAATATTTGTTTTGGTGGGTAAATTGTAAATTGTATTGAATAAGGTTGTGGCTACTACATTTATCCAATAAACTATATAACTATACCAGGTAATAAAATAATATTTGAAAAGATACCTTTTTTGTTGAATCAAAAAAAAAGAGGATTGAAGTGAAGGGGAGAAAATTCAAACTCTAAAAAATAAATAAAAAAAAAAAAAAAAAATTAAAATTTGAGTTATTATTCAAGAGAGAAATTGTTCTTTGAAAATTTTTAATTGATATATTAGTTTTTAATTTAAATTTTGTCAATGAAATATATCGTTAATTGTATTAAACGAATAATATTTCTAAAATATTCTCAAGTTATTCCTATACTTGAGTTTTTTTTCTATGTACACAAATAATTATAATTGCCGAGAGTATTCTTTATTTTTAGGTTTTTAGACCTCTCTTTTTAGAGCAATCTGGACAATACCATTTACCTTTAGGTGTAGAGGTTAGACCCACACATGCAAAGTGAAACCATTCAATTTTACAATCGGCATTCTCACAACCCACCATCTCACCATAGGAGACACTATTACATATACAATAAGTAGGCTCATTTGGATCAATGGCCATATCAAGGTCAGCTTGTTCAGGTGGTTTATCGTCACCACCTGTACTGGATGATATCTTATTCTTTCTATGTGATGTAGATGTAATTGGACGATGATGATGGTGATGTGTACCCTCTGAATTAAGTGATCCTGAAGATTCACTACGAGAGGCACCTTTTTTAGATTCTAATGTTGTCTTTGATTTCTTTTTCTTCTTTTCGTCTTCCATAGTCTCAAGTTCACTCTCAAATTTCTTGAGATCTATATCCAATCGTCTAATATGTCTGTCAATTAATTCATAAGTTTGGTTCGCCAATTCTACTTTCTCATCTGCATATTCCAATACATTCTTTATATCATTTTGTATCTTTTTTATATTTCTCTCATCTATATATTCCATAGCAGTTCTCTTTGTCTGATTAGTTGTCATTACCAAATTGGTTTTTGCCTTTTCCAATTTTTCCACAAGTTCTGTTTGAACAGTTTTTCAATTTTTAAAAATTCAAATTTCTAACGGTTAGACTCTATCTTTTATTTTCACTTTATAATACACAATATTCATATCAAAACTTACCATTGGTTCTTAAATCTAATTCTTTAATTAATGCAAAACTTCTATTTACTTCAATTGGAAGTGTTGATATACCTATAATTTATTTATAAATAAGCATTTTATTAATATTAATATTCTAAAAATATGTTATAAAACATGTTGAATTTGATCATACTTTCTAAATAATTCTCTAAATATGTTCCTTTACCTTGATATGCCATATTTTAAAGTTATATATAAATAAATTAAAAAGAAAAACTAAAAAAATGGAAAAAAAATTAAAAAAATTTTTTGTAGTTTTGATTTTGAGAGTGAAGAGACCCTATGGACTTTGTTGTCATTAGACTTCTGAGTTCTTTTAAAATTTACTGAATATGGTAAAACTTCCACATACAATATTAAAATCAATTTTTAAAGTTCTTTTTTTCGAAATTTTAAAAGCAAGTAAAAGAGATAGCGTAGGTCACAGAGAAATTTCTTTGCCATACATTCAGAGTTATTTGAGATTAGGTTTGGTTAGTCATGAATGGAGATCACTAGTATCACAATATGTTACATTTGATAACTTAACATTCACAGTATACAATCAAAGTTACATTGACAAAGTATTAAATTATCATAAGAATGATATTAAATTGGGTATTCGTTTTACTGCTAATATCTCACAGTATCAGACACTGAATAAATATCCACATTTGAAACCATATGTAATAGAAGCAAATCTAGATGAACATTTACCACATCTCACCAATTTATCAGCGCTCACTATAGATAACGAAATGTTTGATGAAACATTCAATATCCCAAATCTAAAGAAAATTACATTTTTTAGACACATGGATTCTATATCATTTTCTATACTAAGTCTTGTAAATACTATAGTTAAAGATAATAGTCTTACACTCACAATTTCCAGAGTTTCGAATATAACTGAAATTCCAGCAGTTCCGCTTCAGTCTCTAAAAAAACTAATTATTTTTAGATGTGGTTTTAAGTTAGAACAACAAAATACTCCAACGATATTACAGACTATTAATAGTCACTATCTGACACTAAAGACTTTGAAAATTGTTGACTGTGACATTAATTGTTCTCTTCAACATATATTTGTAACACTAGCACCCAACCAAACACTAGAGAGTTTAGAGGTTTCAATGCTTAGATCTCTACTACCACTCTCAGTCATTACAAACTTTTTAAACCAAAATAACAAGTTAAGGAAACTTAAGCTCCAAATGACATTAATAGACCACTCTGAATTTATAATCACTAATAACACATTAGAGAATATACAATGTCCAATTCAATTGTTTTCTCATTGGAGGTCTAAATCATCTATAAAAGTCAATACAAGTCCTGTAGATAATCCATCCATGTTTAATGGTATTACATTATACCATTTCTCAACTATTCAATATCTAAATGTAAATTCATTAGATTCTAATATTTTCAAATTGATTGGTCTAAACCCACCATCACTTGAACATATTACATTTCAATTCTTGTTTACATCTTTAGAGATTTACGATAACTCTACCAGTACTGAAATGGAATTGAAAAACTTCACTAATGCACTCACAAATAATTGTAATTTAACATCACTTCGATTCAGTTCCACACTAGTACCATTGTCATTGGTAACTAGTTTACTGCAACTAAACCATAAATATATAAAATTACTGTCATTTAATAATATTACAGAATGGAATAGTGAAGAGCTTCCAAAATATTTTGGAATGAACAGATATCTCCATTCACTTTCCATCAACAGTATTATACCAAACTCAAGCATCTCCATAAACCCATTCGTCATTTGTATCTCAAAGATACTAGATACCAATGATTCCTTAAACTTTATAAACATTTCAAATTCTCGTGTATCTCCAAATAACGTTACAGAACTAGTTCAAAATCAATTTGAAAACTCACTAAAAAGAAATACCTCAATAAAATCATTGACATTAGGCATAACATCAGGAGGAATCTCAGAAATCATTCAAAGAAATTCAATATCTACGTATAGTCCACACTATATGGTTTGAATGTGCGATAAGATTAATAAATAAAGAAACAACATCCTCAACACTAAAATGTAATTTTGTACAAAAAAGATTATATAAAAAAAAAAGTTTATTTACATATAATACGATGGTATATTTGACTTTCTAGAACCATTAGAAGATTCACCATACATTTCATCCCATTTTCTTAATTCAGCTACAGATGAAGAATCTTCACTTACTGATGATGATATATCTTTAAGTGATTTTTGGAAATCTTGGTTATTGATGGGTCTGAGAGTTAGCCCCTCATTTGAGATACCTTTCACCTGATTTTCCTTCTCCAATTTCAACAAATCTCTAATAGGTTGATAAGCAGCTGAAATGGATAGATTCTTTAGATCCGATCCAGAGTATCCAGGCGTGGCTTTAGCAATAGCTCGAATATCAAAATCCTCGCTTAAACATTCATTCTGTAAGATGATTGAAAGTATCTTTACACGATTTTCTTCATCTGGCAAATCAATTAAAAGTTTTCTAGAGAGTCTTCTGAGAACTGCATCATCAATATCAAAAGGTCTGTTGGTGGCTGCTAAAATGAGTACCCTCTCATTTTCTTTGGTTTTCAAACCATCCCACATCTGCATAAATTCATTTTTGATTTTTCTCATGGCTTCATGTTCATTCTTGTCACGTTTACCTAAGATACTATCCACTTCATCAATGAATATAACACAAGGTGAGATCTTACTTGCCAACGTGAATACAGCTCTTGCGAATTTCTCACCTTCTCCAAACCATTTACTACCAAGACTTGACATGGATATATTGATAAAATTAGCACCAGATTCGTTGGCTACTGCTTTGGCGAGGAGTGTCTTACCTGTACCTGGTGGACCAAATAAAAGTATACCTTTACTGGGTTTACTCAGATTACCTCTACGAAATAGTTCAGGTCTCTGTAGGGGTAACATTACCAATTCCCTTAATATCTCTTTAGCCTTATCCAAAGCACCTATATCATCAAATTTTACAGAAATCTCATCAGGAGTGATTACTTCTGGCAAGAGTTTCTTTTCAAATTCATTATCAGGTTCCAAATCTTTCAGAACTTGTAATTTAGGTTTACTTGGATTATTACTATTTTCAACCAACTCCAATAAAGATATACCATATTGTAATGATTTAGTTGGTATAATTAATCTATCTTGAATAATTTCAATCATTGATATATCATTGTTATTACTACTGTTATTACTGTTATTGTTGGTACTAAATGTATAGGTTAAAGACCAACCTATAATTTGATCTAATTGATGAATGGAATAAATTTGTTTTTTGAGAGTTGGTAAACTTTCTAGATCTTTTTCATCTTTAACTGCTAGATTATTCTTTTGGAAGATTTTCTTAATGTGGCAGAGATTGGTTTCATATCTAAGTGTTTCAGTGTCTCTTTCAATGGATGCTTTCCAACCTTCTAATAGAGTCTTGTCCATAGGTGGTTGAATTACAATTCTATTGGGAAAGAGTTTGTAGAGAACTTTGAGAATCTTGGATGGAAGTGCATGAGTTGCAAATGTAGATGTTGATGTCAGACTATTACCATTATCAAAAGCAGTACCATTACCACCAATACCATTGACACCACCAACACCTCCTCTAAAACTGACTCTATCAATATCAAATAGATTGGATTTATTTGGAAATCCAGATGGAGAGTGAAAGATATTAGAAGATGCCGCATCTAATGAAGGTGGTGTATCAAGGTATCTAAGAAATCTGGAACTGTTCATTGAACTTGACGAAGGTGCTGACCCACCAATAGGTCCACTTCCACCAATACCATTTCCCAAAATAAAAGTTGGAATGCTACCAATGTTATTTGATTTATCTCTACGATTAGAGAGATCAGTAGTTACTGTACTACTCATCAGTAGAATTGGTGCTTTAGTTAGAAATTTGGAGTATTCATTCTTGAAAATTACATATCTGTCATAACTCGACAATATAGTTTTTTCAGGTTCTTTCAAATACAGTATAGTTGGGTTACTGAGTTTCTGTAGATATTCCAAAAGATTACTAACCATAAAATAGTCGTAGGAGGTCTCAGACTCGTACTCATCTAATTTCAAATCATAACTGTTGGCAAAGTAACCCAAGTTCTCTTGAATGTGTCCATTTAGGTTATTGGCACCTACAAAACCTTTTTCAAACTTTACACCAACCTTGTTATTTGGATGATCATTGGCAATTACAACACGACCTTTAAGAGACTGTGGTGGAGCCAATAACTTTCTATACTCACTAGTATAGGGAGATACACCAGTTCCAACAGTAGAACTTGCTGGTAAAAACTTAACTTTATCACCAAGTTGGAATTTCTTTCTACTTGCAATGATATGACTCTTTATAGTATATGGATATAAATGTGGTTTCATTTCCAAGTCATCCAATGATGTTGACCCTATAGTTGATGGTGTTTGACTGCTAGTTGATTGATTATTTACATTATTTGTTGGTGTTTTGAAAATAACATTAATATTATTATTACTATTATTATTAATATTGTTGTTTGATGATGTTGGTGTATTTAATATACCAGTAGTGGGTGTATTTGATGATGTTGGTGTTTTAATAATATTATTACTTGATGGTACATAATTTGGATTTTTAAATTTTACTTCAAAACATGAACTGTCTAATACAAACAAGTATGCGTTAAACTGTTTTGCAATAGCTTTAATCAGTGTGTTTTGACATATATCAGAACCAGGTGGACCATCAATAAGTATTCTCTTATTTAACGATGATATATCATTACTATATTTGGTAAATTCAGTATTCTTTAAAAAGAAATTTCCAGTATTTGATAGAATTTCTTTATTCTCTTGACTGTTTGTTACATATTAAATTAGTATTAATTATATTTCTTTAAAATGATAAACATACCTTAAATAATATGGGAAATTATCTAAATTAAATTGAGTATCATCAGGGTTGACAACTAAGGATTTAAAATAACTATTCAATTGATCTTTATCAAATGCACAGTTTGCTTTTGTAACACAATTATTATTATTATTATTAATATTGTTATTGTTGTTATTGATAGTTGTTGTATTTGTTGTATTCGTCTGATTACTGCCAATACTAGATTGTATTGGATTTAAAAGAATGTCAAGAGCATTTCGTGTGACTACTCTTGATCTTCTTTTGATATCACCATTTTGAATTTGGTCTTGGGTTTGTATAGCTTCAGCAGAATTGGAATTTGTTGATCTCATTATAGGTGGTAATGGCACTAGTATACCTTTGTTATCTATATTCTGATTAATATTTAAAAATGAAGAATTACTCTCTGATCCACTTAACACTGGTGATGTAGATGAAGATACAGATGTACTGTTATTACTATCAGATAATGTTGACCCTTTCAAAGGCGATGAAAATAATGTTGATGATGGTAATTGAAATGCACTACTATTGTTATTACTATTGTTACTAACACTACTACTGCTACAGCTATTGTTATTGCTATTAATAAAGTTATTTGATTTTTTGAACTTATTTGAAATTAGGTCCAAAGATGACATATAAACTAATGTAATTTCATTAGGTTTGGTAGCGATTTTGATTTCATCTAGAGATTTTAGAATCAGAGTTTTTCTATTGGACTGTAATTGTTTACCATTGATTTTGAATAGTTCTGGTTGAAAAGCTTCAAATATAACTGATGAGCTATCGGATACATATGAGCTGATTCTACAAGATGTACCTTGAATTAATCCATTATCAATGATATAACTACACCCATATTGACCAATGGTAAATGTGTGTCCAGTTGCAAAGTGTAATGTATCATGTTCCATATTCAAAAATGCACCCCAAATCACACAATTATTACCTTTGTTTATATATGGTTTCTCTTTTAGTAATTGACTGTAATTTGGTTGTTGCTGTTGGTCTATAGTTGAACTATTGTTACTATCATTATGATTTTTGGTACCAATTGGAGAGATAGTGGAATATGAATGCAATCTTTGAGGTGTAGTTAAAGTTGGTGAGGGTGGTATAATTCTACCAACTGAGGTTGTAGAACTACTTGGTGTTGATGGTGATTTTAAAACAAAGTTTGTAAAGTTTGGTTGTGGCTGTGGTGGTTGTGGTAATGGTGGAGGGGGAGGAGGAGGTGGATAGGAGTAGTTATAGTAATGCTCGTAGGGCATATATTGAAATTGGTGATTTTGTGGTGGAGGTTGTTGTGTTGACCAATATGCACCATTCCATATTGGGTGAGGTGGAGGTGGAGGTGGGTGTGAAGGCATTGAATAAGGTATATACATTGGTTTATTTTGGTGATCAATAAAAGAATCTGTGGCTGTATTAGATTCCTTTTGAGATGATGAGGAAAGGTCATTTTTAAGTTTTTTAAACTTTTTCAATGCAGATTCCTGTAGTTTCTTACTGATTAAATTGGATGACAAATGAAGTTTTCTCTTTTTATTATTGTCTTGAGACAATGTAGTTGGTGATAAAGATGTGTTACCTGATGATTTCTTATATTTTTTATAGTTTTTTAAAAGGAAAAGAATATGTTCTTGATTATTTCTATTGTTATTATTGTTATTATTACTATTATTATTACTGTTATTACTATTTTCCTCATCGTTATCATCATCTTCAATTGGTGTATCATCAGCTTCATCACTTCCATGATGATATAATTTAAATGGTATTGTAGAATCATCATTTATATCATCTTCATCATCTTCATCAACTTCATCTTCTAGAGTATTAGAAGAAGGTAGAATATCCATATCATCTATAACCATCATGGGTTGTATACCGTCTTTAACAGGTGTATTTGAACCACCAACTTGTTGAGGTGTAATTGGCAGACCACTATCTCCACTTACATTAGAAACACTGTCAACACCACCTACATCACCAGCACCACTCTGGGACATGGTAACTTGACTATTGGAAGAAGCAATAATATTGGATGGTTCCTCTGTACATGTTTGTTGCTTCTCAATACCTTCATCTTCCTTTTCTTTAGTCTCTTGTATATTCATATTTACATTGCTCCTTTTGGTGATATCATTTGTATTGTTATTACCACCAGAAGGTTCCATTATTATTCAATTTCTAACTGTTTATCAATAATTTAAAGTTTCAATCAAAAAGGGAAAAAAAAAATAAGAAAATTAAATTTTTAATTTAAGTTGAGGAGAAGGGTTTTTTTTAGAGGAAAGTTTTTCAATGTACAAATTGTATTTATTATCCATCTAGATGACTATTGTATTATATTTGAGTATTATTACTGGTTGGTTAGACATTTCTAATTGACTCATTACCAGAGACACATTTTAACATGGCATCACAAGCTTCTTGACAGAATTTATGTTGGATGAATCTTGCTACGGGATAGCCTAGTTGAGTCATCCAATGTTGAGGTTCCGAAAAGGATAGTATTTCAAAATATACATCACCAGTATCCATAGACTGGGAATTAGGGTCACGGTGCCATTCGATAAGGAACCTTTCTTCACCTTTTTCAACGTGTTCCTTTAGAGTACCATATGCAAATCCCCATCTGATAACGGAGCTGTCTTCATCTAAACCGTCTATTATATAATTAATCTTGCAGAATGACAGTATCCAAAACCCAAATTGTTTAGATAGAATGCCTATAGTCTCACCAACTGCTATAGGAACATCATTGAAACAAAAGTTTACCCAATTCAAATCAAACTCTTTCCAAGCCTTTAGAGCTGAAACTGCACGTTCAAAGCATTCTCTACCTGTACCTAATTTAATACGGTTCTGATCTATATCATATTGTGCGTATTTTGGGTCAGATTCATATTGAATCTTATGATCATATTCTTTAGTTCCGTATATATGCTGATACTGTAAAGGTTCTTCCTTTCTTTCCATTAAATATTGTCTAATATCTGCATCACTTGGTTTACGTAAACATAACATTATTTAACTAATTAATATTACTGTAGAAAGTATTACTCATCAACACACAAATTAATCAAAATCAAAATTTTTTTTTTAAAAATAATAACAAATTTCATTCAAGCAATGTCCCACCATCTTAATTCATATTTGTTATAATTTTTTTTTATTAAATTATTGACAGGTGTCAAGAAAATAGTATTTTATATATTATTTCCTCCGAATGGGATCCAGAAACTATGATTCCATATGTAGTATTTGTTTTAAAGGTTACATAGATATCAAAACGGTGTTTTTTGATAGTGGATTTGGTGATATTAAATGTGCCCACAGAGCTTGTTTTAAATGTAAATTTAAACATTTTAAAAATATCATGATTACTACAATATATATCTAACAAACATATCTAACCAGGTTCAATATGTAACAGTCCATTAAATGTAGATTTTGACACTTACTTTCTCTTTGATAGAAAGTTATTTTGTGGATGTTTTGAAAAGAATAAGAAAAAGATACCAAAAGATCAATATAAATTTATTAAAGAGACTTTTTCAATCATTTCAAAGAGAAAGACAAATAAAGTTACAAATAATAGTAATAATAATAATAATAATAATAATAATAATGGAAATCAGAAATATCACGTGGTACCAACACCTGTAAATACTAGGATATTACCAGTAAATGAAAAGTGCCCTTTTGGAATACACCAAAAATTAGTTTGTATATATTGTATAGATTGTAAGAAGAGTGTTTGTATACATTGTGTACTTGAACATAGATTTCATAAATTGAAGGATTTGGAGGAATTTGAGAATGAAGCTAAAGGTGTTCCTAGATCTTATGAAAAATGTCTACAGGATGGTGAGAATCATCATGTAAGACCACTGATACTCTATGATCAAGTGTGTAGGAAGGTTATATGTAGTCATTGTCTAAATGATCATAGTCATCATACATGGAAAGATATTCATGACCATTTTAGAGAACATCAATATAAGTATCCGAGATCTGGATCATTACCATCATTTGATGAGACTATATCCCAACTGTTAGAGACCTTTGGAAACATTAAATTAAGTAATGATAAGAGTTATCAAGAATCTGTTCAAGAACCTTTTGAAACTGCAAGTGTTAGACTAAAAAGTTATTTTGCAACTCTACATGATTTACTTCATTACAAGGAAGTTGAATTAAAAAGAGAGTTGGAGTCATACTATAACGAAGATACAGAAACCCTATTACTCAAACAAACTGAAATTGACCATGATACTCTATATTTAAGTAATTTTATTGATCAATTACACCAAAAAAACAAAATCTCCACAAGTGGTGAAGAAGAAGAAGCATTACCACCTGATAGTAATTCTGAAAAGGTACAAACACCAGAATCTAGTGAACTATACCCAATAATTGTAAAATGTATAAATAGGCAACAAGATAAATTGATTTTTCAATTCCCAAAAAATTTTAATCCTTCTAAAACTGTTCCAACCCAAAAATTGGATGATATTTTAAATACAATTGAAATGAATAAATAAGATGGGATAGTAGAATATAAACGTAGAGATATTAAAGATTATAATAATTATAATTTAATTGTTTTAATTTTTTTAATTTTTTTTTTTTTAATTTTTTTTATTAATAAAACTAAAAAAGACCAACATTTTCTTTAATTAATATTTTAGCAGTTCTATCTCTTTACAAGTTTATAAAGAGTTAGGGTTCGTTGTATCAAACATTACGGATCACAATAATTTGATAACTTCGGAGGTAAATTCAACTTCCCAATCAACTATTAACAATAGTGATAACAATAATAATCTACCTCCTCCCACTACATTTGATCAAGAAGAACAAATAGAACAAGAAGAGCAAGAAGAGGATATTGAGGAATCTAGACCAATAAAGAAATTCAAACCAGAGAAACAGGAAAAAACATTTGATAGCAATATTAACTCTGAAAAAATCTATATACCTGTGTTTAAAAGAATGGAAAATAGCGTAAATAGTAACGAAAACAGTAATGGTGTATTAGATTACACCAAATCAAATAATAGAATCTCTGTAGATGATGAAAATAATCTAGTTTCATGCTATTTTAATAAGAATGAAATGGTTAGATTATTAGTACAATCTTTACATAGTTTAGGCTACAAGTATGTATTTTCATCTTCATTGCTAAATTATAAATTCTAACCTATTTTGATGAAATTAGAAACTCTGCAGAACTATTAGAAAAAGAAAGTGGTGTATCACTTCAAACTAAAGAAATTGCACAATTTTCTCAATGTATATTGGGTGGTGAATGGAATAAAATTGAATCTTTAATACCCTATTTAAATCTTCAGAGTAAAGATGATTTAAATGTATGTACATCCATTTATTAATGCACCCAATGAAACAGACAATTAACTTTATTTTTAAATATACACACAGAGCGTTAAATTTTTAATTTATAGCCAAAAATATTTAGAATTAATAGATAAAAAGAATGTAAAAGAGGCATTGGTATGTCTGAGAAGTGAAATTACACCAATCAGTACAGATCCACATAAATTACAAACTCTCACTAGTTTAATCATGTGCTCTAATGCTCAACAGATTGAATCAAAGAAAAAAGAGATTTGCATTTATAATAATAGTACTAGTAAGACTCTATCGAGAGTTGATCTTTTAAATAATATTAGAAGTATGTTTTTGTTAGATTTAGAATTATGATATTATTAATATTTGTAATCACATCTAACACAATGTATAAATTGATACTACTATAGAATATGTTAGCTCAGAAGTTTTATTACCTGAGAAAAGATTGGAACATTTGATAAAGGAATCTATACAACACCAAATTGGTAAATGTCTATATCACAACACCAATGAACCATATATTAGTTTATTTAAAGATCATGTCTGTAGTAAAGACCAAATGATGCCTTCAGAAGCCAGATTTACATTGAAGGATAAACATCGTGATGAGGTATGGTTTATTAAATTCTCACATAATGGTTTAAAATTGGCAAGTTGTTCAAAGGATAATCTTATTATCATTTGGGATATGTCTGGTGTTTATAAATCCAATCCAATTGAACCTAAGCCATTACATATTCTCCAAGGTCACACTAAGGAGGTTTCATATTTGGCATGGTCACCTGATGATCAGTTTTTACTATCAGCCAGCTATGATCATAATATTAAACTTTGGAATATGAATGGACAATGTCTAAGAACTTTTTCTAAACACACCGAAGCAATCTCATCTTGTATATGGCATCCAGATGGAAAACGATTCTTTAGCGGTGGTATGGATAGATATGTACATCTTTGGAGTATTGGCGATTTAGATCATTTAAATAATAATAATAATAATAATAATAATAATAGTAATGGTAATAATAATATAGCACAGAGTCATATAAATAATATAGTAATTAATTCACCACTGACATCATGGTGTATTGCCAGAGTAAATGATCTCTCTGTCACCAGGGATGGCAGTCAATTTATTGTTATTTGTCAAGAGAAAAAGATTAGAATCTATGATATCGACACCACTTCTGGAAACAGTCCAATTTGTATACCTGAAACCGATGCAATTACCAGTATGGAACTCTCAAACGATGGTCATACTGCACTCATTAATATCAGCGCTAGTCAGGAAATCCATTTGTGGGATTTAGATAAAAAGACTATTATTCAGAAATATCGTGGTCAGAAACAAGGTAGATTTGTCATTCGATCATGTTTTGGTGGTGCTGATGAAGCATTTGTACTATCTGGTTCCGAAGATCATCAAATCTATGTATGGCATCGTCAATCTGGTACTCTTTTGGAAACATTACCTGGACACACTGGAACTGTTAATTGTGTTTGTTGGTCACCAATCTCACCTTATTTATTTTGTTCAGCTTCTGATGATCACACAATTAAAGTTTGGACAAGACCTTTTGATAGTTCTCGACTCGATATTAATAATAATAATAATACTACCAGCACACCTCCTTCCAAAAATAATCATAAACGTAATCATGAATAATCCACTTGGTAATGAAAACATCACAAAGATTAATTTTTTTTGGTTTGTTCAGCTCACAAAGAGGTTAATGTAAATAAAAAAATAAAAAACCCATTCAATTGTTATCAATTTAAGATTGTCTTTTCAATAGAATCTAAAATGAAATAAAATCCTTTACTTGCACAAATTAATTTAAATTTCTTAATTTGTAAATTGACCATAATGAGCAACTAAACTAAGTAAAATTTGAACTATTTTTATAATTTTTTTTTTTTTTAATTTTAATTAAATTTGAATTCAACAACACATATATATATAAAAATGGTAATTTTACATTGAAACTTATAATATAGATATAATAAATATTTAATATTAATTTCACACAAATTAATAGGCACATTCTTGTAAATGCGGTGACTCTTGCAAATGCGGTGACTCATGCACCTGCGGTCAAACAGAACAAAAACCAGAACACAAAGAAACTAAGGAATGTAAATGTACTACCTGTAAATGCAGCCCATGTACATGCAAATAAACAACAATATGAAGATCAACATTAAGTACTTTCTAGAATAAAGAATAGTTACAACAATAAAGTCAAACATCAAGCACACACAATTCTCAATTTGAATATTTTAAATGATGAGTTGTTTTCTTTTAGTTTAAATAGGTTTTAAATAATATTATAATATACTATTTATATATAGGCTTTATTTTATTCAAATTGTACAGATTGTATTTTTATTAATTTTAAATTGATAAAATCAATTTTAAGTAAAATGATAGGGAAACCAAGAAAATGACCAAGAATTTTAAAAATGAATATATAGAGGTGATTTTTAAACGATGTGTTTTAGAGGAAGATGATGATGAGGAAGTAGATGAATTACTTGAATCTGAACCAGGAGAGGTGTTACTACTATCTGAGGGTGTATTGGTTGGAGATGACGATCTAGATGCTTTCTCGGCAGCCTCTTTTAGTAATCTTTTGGAATAGTTTTCAGAGAATACTTCAAAATAGAAACTTGAACCATTCCAACTGACTGCCACAAATACAAATATCAATAAACCAGTGTGTAAATAGAAAGATCTGATGATAATTGGAACTGCTAATAGAGTTCCAAGGGTGTATAACAATTGTACCAACATTAGAATGACCAAAGGTGAAACTGTAAAACCTTTTTTAACGAGATACTTGTACACTGGATGAGGTTGTTTAATGGACATCCATCTGAGACTGGTCATAATATCTTTATCATTTGCCAATTTTGATTGATCAACTACCTCTGTTTTTACATAGTAAAACACTTGCCAGAATATATACAAAAGGATAGGGATAAAATAGGCTTCCTTTAGTGTATAGCTGCACTCTGAACCACCACATGCCAACTCCTCGCTATAAGGTGATTGTGGATACCATCTAAGGCAATAGGTGACAATAGGTGGACATAAATGAATAAATACTGAAGTCAGTTTATCAACATCATGAAAAACCAAACTGTTTCTCCAAACTAAACAACCAGCCAATAATGGTCCATTACACAATGCAAATACCAATTTGAATAGATTGGCAGTTACATTAGTTCCTAAAACATAGGTGTGTCCAAACAAATAAAACAGTAGTAGCACCTGACAGAGATAACAGAAATCCAACATAAAATAATGATATTTAGCCCTGTGATACATTATAAATCTAAATGCCATCAATGGAACAATTAACAATGTATACCATTGATAAAACAAATTTGGTGATCTTAATAGAATAAATTCACTTATAAATAATACAATTAAACCTATAGTAAATGCACTATATAACCTTATATATTAGTATTTTTAATTCCTTCAATACATTTATATAGTTATAAAAGTCTTACCATTTATCCATTAGTCTAATGAATGGTGGTGCATTCATTTGGTCATTTAACTGTTTCTTTTTTAGTTTAATCACTTCTTGAATTCTTTCTTTTTCTCTCTTTAGAGATTGACCACGAATCTTGTTAGGGTCAACTACATTCTTTAGTTTTTCTAGTCTAGAGTTGATATAACTTTGTCTCTGTTGAAGTTTCTTTATAATCTCTCTATTTAGAAATTTTTGAAAAAGGTTATTTAGGATTGGTTTACCTCTAGTGGTAGAGGCTTCATCTTCTTCATAGTCTGATAGAGACGATATTCCATTACCATTACTACCATTTTTATTGGAATCATTTCTCTCTGAGAATTCTGGTGAAGTTTCTTGACTTTTCAAATGTCCTTGAATATCAGCACCTGTTGGTGGTGAGGATATACTAAAATTCTTTGACATTCTAGTCTTTCTAAGGGTATGAATAATTTCTTCATCTTCTTCCTCCTCCTCTTCACTATCAAAAACATCAGAATCCTCTGAACTAAAATCTGAATATTCTTTTCTCTCTATCATCCTCTAATACATAGGAAATGAAATAAATAATATTAAAAATAAAATATGACTTCGAAGTGTACTAAATTATCTAAATAAAAAAAAAAAAGAATTAAATGTATAATAACAGGTTCTAACTTGTTGACAAAATAGTGAAAAAAAAAAAATTCAGTGTGATAAAAACCCCACCACTAGTTTTCGATAACAATCCCCACCTCACACATTCAAGGTTAAAAAAAAGCCAAAATCATCATTTTTTACCATCTATAGTATTTAATTAATATGGGTCAAAGGTTAATATTAATATTCACCATTGGGGTGAATTAATCGTTCAACATACCTAGTTTTGGGTTGCTTGACCAATCCTTTATATTTAAAAAAATGAGGCTGTAATGGATAATTATTATTCCTAATATTTCTGTTTATTGATTTAACACCTTCTCAGGTATGATATCAGCTAGAAATTCTAAAGGATCTGTATCTTTTACAGTGGTTGAAATGTCTTTATAGGATAGAGTTTTTCTCTTTTCTGCAACTGTCTTTTTAAAAGCTTCTTTAACTAGATATTCTAAAAATAATTCCTATAATATTGTATTCTGGTTATTATTTACTAATTTCTATAGAAATGATGAATGTGAAAGTTCCTTACTGTTGATTTTGTAACTAAAAATGTGGCATCTTGTGAAATTAATTTAACGTCTTTGTCTGATTTCATAATTCTCTTAACTCTGGCAATTGGTAATTGTGTTACAGTTGATCTTGATTTCTTTGTAGTTGCACTAGATTTACTAGTGGCAGCTGTAGGTTTACTTGAGGTTTTCTTTGATGTGCTTGTTGTTGTTGTGGTACTTGTTTTCTTTTCTTCCTCATCTTCCTCTTCTTCCTCGTCCTCTTCTACCTCCTCCTCTACCTCCTCTTCTTCCTCTTCTATATCTTCAATTTCCTCTTGATCTTTCATATCTTGATCTTTAGCCATTTCAGTGCGCCAAAATATGGTAATCTCAAAAAAATAAAAAAATAAATATAAAGGTTTTCTACTTGGAAGAAGTAATATTGCTCGATCCAAAAGATAAAAGATGGAAAAGCACCAAGAATGGATGGATTAACAGCGACAATCTAAAAAACATACGTAGAGATCTATAGCACCACTCCTGTATGTTGTAATTTGATTTTGAAAGTTTTTATTGAGTTACTTACTACCTAGGAAATTGTTCTTTTAAGTATACAATTCATAAGAATTCTTAAACAACAATTTCCTAGGTAGATATCTTTTTAATTAACAGATCATTGAATCTTGAACTAATTGTCATTATAGATGTATCTGGTGCCTTGTAACCAAAGAATACTGTAATAGCCTAGTATACTGATTTTTCAGAATTTATTTTTTCTTAATGAATTTTGTCATTGCAACTCTCTCTGTATCGTTACCAATACTGTTTAAATATTCATTATTTTCCATAGATAACATCTTTCTTAATATTGTAGAAATCACTTGAATATTCCTTTCAACTAATCCATTAGTTGAATGGTGATATGGTAATGAATTGTGTGTTTTGATCTTAATTGCTTTGCACAATTCATTCCAATATCCTGATGTTATCATTCATGAACATGTTATCTATAGATATTGATTTGAAAAATAAATTAAACTTAACATTTTTCAGAATTTATTTTTTTTTTAAATTTTATTTTCTAAATATCCAACAACTTTACATTTTTACCAAAATATGAGTAATATATTTTCATATGACCCAAAGAAAGCTGAAGCTGAAATTGCTAGAATTAAAAGAACAGTTAGAGTAGACAAAAATAGAAGAAAGTCAATAAAAGAGAAATTTCAAGATGCCATTTTAATGTTTGAAAATGAAATAGGTTTAGAGATTTGTAGTCCTGTCGAAAAGTTTATTTATTGTAAGTTTTTTAGTTGATTGGTGATAATGACATTGGTTATCACTCACCACCTCACTTTGATTCCTATTCATATTAAAACACTTATAAATTGTTATGCTTATTTAGATATAATTTTTAGTATTTTAATATTATCAGCCGTTATAAGTTTAATGAAAAAAGTTAATGAATATATATAAATAAAAGATAAGAAGAGAGAGAAAGAGAAACAGGTTATATTTTGTAAGAATAAAAAAACGAACAACTGCATAAACAATAGATTTTATTGTTATTGTCTTAAGATATTGGTAATAAAACGGTATGTTCAGTAATTCTATTGTCTCTTGGAATGTCTTTGGAAAAGATAAGAGTTGGATTTTGAACTTTTTTCTTTTTGGAGATAGTTTTGTAGTAGTAAAACAGGAATTCTACTAGAATGTTGGCTAAGAGATTAGCAATGACCATTGCAAACATGATTAGTCGGAAACTGACTGGTAGGATTACGAGTTGTGCAAATGTCCATACCTTTTGAGTGGGTAGGAATAAGAGTAGCAGTGTTGTGAAGAGTGCAATGAGATAGGTACCAAATAGGAACCTGTTAGTGTATAGTGGTTTTAGGAATGGTTTACCATGAGAGAATGTAAATGCCATTATGAGGTATTGAAAAGAACCAAAGATGAATAATGATGTGGTTACATAGGTAAATATATTCTCATCATCAATTTGGGTGTCATTGTACCATGGTCTAGACCGAATCAAGAAGAATACAGCCATTTGAAATGATATACAAACTAGAATGTGAACTATAAGAGATCCTACAATAGCACCGCTAATTAGTCTTCCTGACGGTCTTTTTATAGATAACTTTGTAGAAGGTCTAGTCATACCCATGAATATAACCAATGGGAATATTATCCAGAGATCCTGGTACAAGTACATCCAATTACCTAGCACACTTCCAATGAAATACAGGAAGATGACCGATGTGAATTGAATGAGACTGTACATTCCCATGAATTGAAAGAGTTTAAAGGAAACAGCTAGAGATGCTCTACCTTCTTTTATAAGAGTTGGACAACATGATATATTGGTTATAGTCGATGTAAAAGGTGCTGCTATTGATGCTTCTGTCTCTGAGAGTGATATACCTACATGAGCAGCTTTCAAAGCTCCACAATCATTTGCACCATCACCACACATTCCAACATATAATCCAATACGTTCCAGTTCCTCAACGAGTGTTTGTTTCTCATCTGGAGTCATTCTAGCATAAACCACACCACGTTTTAGCATATTATTGAATTTTTGTGACCCCGTTTGTAAATAATTGTGATAGAGTTTTTTGAAAACCGGACCTGTTACAATTAGATTATAATCTGAAAATTCTTCAGAATCTAATAACAGAGTTGAAGGATCTAGTCTATGATAGTCACCTTTATCCTTACTAACCAGTTCCCAATTGATATAATCTTGTTCAACAACCCCCATAAACAAAATGGACTGTTCTTTTTTAATTATGCCACTTTGGTGTGCTACCGACAGAGCAGTTAGTGGGTTATCACCAGTGACCATAACAGTCTTTATATTCGCCTTCTGAAGAGTTGCAATGATTCCAGGCGACTCTGGTTTCATTTTATTCTCCATGATTATAAATCCTAGAAAATGGAGATTCAGTTCCGTTTGCAATCTTAGTTGGTCTCTGTTGGCGTATTGTGATAATTCTAAAGGTGTAACTGATCTATAGGCACATGAAAGTACTCTATAACCCTTCTCTGTAAATTCTGAAAGTTTCTGATCATAGTCCAATGGAATAGTTTCATTTAAACAGAGTTGTTTAATAATCTCTGGTGAACCTTTAACCAAACTATAATGACTGTCATCCTCCGTTTTGATAACAACAGACATTCTTTGAAGTTTAGATTGAAAATCAAATCTCTCCAAAAAGTATATTTTTTTTCTATTTTCCATTTCAATGTGGTTTTCTGAGATGGATTCATCTCTAATTATAGAATTGGTAACTTGGAAGATTTTGACTTCCAATGGATCTCCGCTGACTTTTTCATCTATATTCGATAGAGAATGGCAACTTGACATTACCAATTTCATCAATGGATTTGAATTTAGACATTGTTCATTAGTTATATCCTCACTCTTGTGCATAGACTGAAATTGACAGTTTCCAACACTACCACCATTAGAAAGTAACAAACCAAAAAGATCCAAACCCTCTTCAGTTAAAGTACCAGTTTTGTCAAAACAAAAAACTTGAATTTTTCCACCCATATTCAAACGATTGGGACTTATACAAAAAACTTGTTGTTTTTTGAGACGACCTAAAGCGAAACCAGTTCCAACTGACATTGCCATCGGTAGAGCTGGTGGTATTACTATGGTTATTAAATCCAGTGCTCTCAATGCAATGGTTTTACCTTCCTCGCCTAGACTATAAAGTCTCCAAACTGAAATTGCAAAACCAATCATTGCAATACTACACAAAACACCAATGAATTTCATAGCCTCCGACAAGAACTTAAAATGTGATTTCTTGGGATACATTATAGATAATATAAGTTTACCTTTTGTTGTCTGAAACCCAGTTTCTCTGACCATACCCAAAACCTCTGTATCCGAACCATGAGATAGTAACTTTACAATCACAGTTCCACCAAAAAGTAACGATCTCTTCTCCGCTTTGAAATTGTATGTCTCTTCAGGTACACTTGTAGATAAATCCGGTGGTAAAATAGAGTATTTAGTAACTGGTATAGATTCACCAGTTAACATTGCTTCATTGAGAATCACAGATCCAGTGAGTAGTGTCAAGTCACATGGGAGTGTAAATGATTGTTTTAGTTTAATAATATCACCAGGAACCAAATCTATAGAGAATACAGTCTCAAATTGACCATTACGAAGTACCTCTACAGGACAGGAAAAATATGCAATTCTCTCCAGTGACAATAGATTTTGACGTATTTCTCTGAGATTTAGAATAGCACTGACAGATGCAATGATAAATATTGCAATTGCATAGTAATAGTATTCCTCAGAGAACCATAAACATACACTATAAATTTGAAATATAAAAAATGGATGTAAAATCTCTTCTAAAAATAACCTAGGTATGGATTTCAATGGAATCTTTATAACATTTTCATTAAATAGATTCTTTAAATCCGATACCTCTTCATTTCCAAGTCCCTGTTTAACTAAAGTTATCAAATCACTCTTTTTATGACTATTCTGAATACTATTCAAAAAGAGAGTGTGTGGTGTGAGAACAATCCAATTTTAGAATTTTTTATAAATAGATTAAAAGTGTGTTTAAAACATACCTTGATTTCTCAAAGTTATTGGTATCAGGGTTATAGAAAAACTTTGAAAATCTATATAATACATAACTACTACTATTGGTAGAAATGTTATCAGTTGATGTCTGTACAGGACATATTTCAAATCTTTGATCTTTACTCTCAATGAGCAAGTATTTTGCACGAGAGAGTTCACATTTTTTATATCTACAATTGATATAAAATATCTGAAACCAGTAATAGACTAGTAAAGCTATACCACATGTCAATATTACACTAATCCAATACAAAATCTCTTTGTATACTGATTGAGTGTATCCTTGAATAGATGATATCGCTAATACTTCGTCTGTATCATCATCTTGTTGTTGTTGTTGTTGCCCCGATATGGACTTTATATGTGGCGGCAGTTGAACCTGTGTTACGCTATTTACAATTACACTCTTTTCATCATCTTCTTCATCACTACTATTATTATTATTATTATTATTTAGTGGTATAGGTGATAGTGTAAAAGGTTCAATGGATTTCAATTGTTCTTGATTTGACAATAGAATTGGTGATATTTTTTTAGTGATTATATTACTATGAGGATCATTTTCAATCATTATTATTAAAAAATAACAAATGTGTGTTAGTTTAGCTTATCACTCTTTTTTTAGACTCTCTCTTCCAATTAATATGTTTTTGACCAAAAAAATTATCAGAAAATGAAAAGAAAAACTATTGGTAGTTTTATGTTGTTTAAACTGAAATTTTAAAATAAATTAAAAATTATAAAAGTAAATTATATTATTGAATCTGAATTTATATGATATCTTATTATAAATTAAATATATATAACAAATGAAAATCTAATCTATATTTTACAATATAGAAAATATACAAATTTTCCAAATTCAAATGGTGTATCACCTGCACCTCCCACATTTAATTAATAAAAAAAACACAAAAGTGTGAGTTAATAACCTCTTTTATAAACAACCCCCACCATTTTTAAAGTTTGAAAATTAATATTTATAATTGGTGTATATGCCAAGAGAGGTAGTATTTTTTTTTACAGTGAACATCAAGATAAATATTATCATTGACAATAGCCACAGGTGCTCTTTATTTTTCAAATAGATTCCAGTCAATGACAATTCAAATTTGAATAGTGGGTTAATTTCTTCTTCTGTAAAATTAGTTGAATATATAATGTGAGGATAAAATCTTTTAAAAATTGGGTAACAATAATTGCAATTCAATGAATTCTTCAAATTAATAATAATAGTAGCATCTATAATTTTTGTGGTGTTTGTGGTGGTGTTTGTGGTGGTGGTGTTTGTGGTGAATTGTGTGTGTGGGTGAATCATCTTCTTATAATCTTCATCAATGAAAACTTTACATAAAGCCATGTTTAGTATTGTTCATCATAGTATTAGTTGAACTTGATGAAGTATTTGAAGAAATTGTTGTTTTGGTTTTCATTGATGATGAATAAGTATTACTTTTAGATTGGTAAGAAGATGATGATGATGATGGTTTGGTGGTGTGTGATGATGATAATGGTTGGTTATTATATTTTTTGTTTGAGTAGTTGTTGTGTTGTTTATAGCTGCTATTATTATTTTGTTTTGAAGTTGTGCTGGTGGTTGAAGTTGATTTTTTTAGAAAATTTCTAAAATCATTGATAGTTTTGAACTTGTTGAGAATGTCTTGTAGTTCTTGGTTAATGACTAAAGGTGTTTGATCTTTACGGTACTTTAGATAGGCCCAGAATTTCTCTAGTGCGTAGACACTACCAGATTTGTAATCTTGTAGAGTGTAGGTTTGGAAATCTTCAAAGACTTCAGAACGGAATTTCTTTTCTAATCCATAACTAAAGTATCTAAAGACACATTCCATACCATAACCTGCACCCTGTTTCTGATCCTCTATAGCAATTTCCAAAAATTCTTGATAGATTTTTTGAATAAAATGTGTACGTAAGAAATGTGACCAGAATCTAAAGAGTGTGTTCATTTCTGAACTGTTTCCAATACCCAATCTCTTTCTCTCTTTTAGACATTTACTCTTGTACTTGTCGTATTTCTGTTGAACGAATCCGTTCTCTTCCAATAGTTCATAGGATGGATGTTGAAAATATGGAATATCGTCATTACCTAGACTACCACTTACACCTCCTATAGTAGTCTTTGGTGATGAACTAGGTGATGATTGAACTGAATCTGAACTTACAACCCAACCTATAGGTTGAATTGGTTTTCTGTTAAAGTTCTTTCCACTTCCTGTTGAAGATCCCGAAGTAGACTTGGGTTTTGGTGAATAAAGTCTTGTAGGTGCTTTAGGAACCTCAGCTTCAATTGGTATACCCAAATGATGTTCTTTTAATCTCTGTGCCATTGTTGGAGTTGTTGTTGAACTAGTACTACTACTCTTACCAACATTCCAAGCATTAGTAGTAATAGGAGTTGAAGATGACTGATCTTTAGTATTCTCCTGTTTTTTAGAATGTTGTTGTTGTTCAATGATGACAGTTGAATAACTATTAGATTGTGGTTTGAAATGTTGTTTCTTTCTCTTGAGATCCTGTTCATAAAAGTACAAACCATCGTTAATGATAGATGCAATTTCATTACTAATGTACTTTCTAGAATTTATCTTATTCTTCTTGTGTTGGGATTGAGTTACAATGATAAGTTTCTTCATTAACTCTTCTTCATCACTGTAATCATCTAGAAGTCCTTCACCATCACTATAGTTAATATCTTCATCAGAAGAATAGAATTCATTTTCATCATCCTTTTGATCTACAACTCTCAAATCAAAATTTCTTCTCTCTTTTTGGAAAAAATCAACTTCTTCACTTTCATCAGAACTGAATTCAAAGACTGTTGGTTCCAGTGTAGTAGTACCAGATACATTATCAGTACTCTGTGATTTCTTTGGACCATTATGATGGTTCTTTGAATGTACAGTCTCCCAACCTTCACTACTCTCCTGCTGTTGTGATCTAGCTGTTAAAAATCCATTCTTTACTTCATCAGTCAATATCCACATTTTTCTATTATCATTATTTCTAATTCTCAATTTGTCATTCTCAGCATTGAGTTCCACATGATCTGAATGTTGAATTGCATCACAAGTTGTCTTGTAATCATATGATCTCATTCTATTAAATGAACACAAGAATGGGATAGAAACCCATCCTTCCTGATCCATATTACAACGTAAATATATATCTCTACATAGATTTTCAATACTAAAGTAATAATTACTATTTAGCATAGTTTAAAATATTAATATTTGTTATTTTAAAATGTATGTGTGGGTGGGTGTGGGATATATTTTAAAAATACGATAATTATTCCGACAATTCACATAAATAGATACATACATTTGATTGATGATAGATTGTCTAACTAATTCTGGGTTTGATTCAACAAAAGAAGTATCTTTGAATTGTTTCTTTGGTTGATGATCCTTTTCAGGTTTTTGATTAAAATATTTTCCAATGTATTTGGTGTGGTGTTGGTTTGGCTTTTGGTGAGCACTGTTTATTGTTATTTTTTCAACCATTTTTAATTTTTTATTAAATATTACTATTAATATAGTATTTCCTAATTCAATGTTGATATTATTAAAATAGTTATATATATTAATATTTATAAGTAATAAAAAAGATTTGGTTTACAATAATGGAAAAAAAAAAAAAAAAAATTAATTATGAAATCAAATTTGAAAAAGTGCGTTGCGGAACGGAAATCCGGAAATCGATTTCCCATTGATATCTATTAATTTTGAATTTCATTTTATTAAATATTTGTAACTACATAAATTTTTATAAATAAAGTACTTTATTATTTAATTAGTTCAAATAAAATGAAAATTTTCAAATAATTCGGTTTTGGAAAAAGACATGATTAGTATTGCAATTGGGAGTGAAAATCAAGCAAAGATAAGAGCAGTTGAATTGGCAATAAAATCAATATGGCCTGATAAATATACAGAATTTAAATTAATTCCTTGTAAAGTTTCATCAAAAGTGAGTGATCAACCGTTGTCTGATGAGGAAACTATTCAAGGTGCTATAAACAGAGCAAAAGCATCTTTGGAATTACATAGTGATGCAACCTATGCTATAGGATTAGAAGGTGGTATTCACCATATTGAATTTATAGATAAATATTTTGAGTGTAAGTGTTTTGTTGTGATTTCAATTTGAATGGTAAAGTTGTAGAATGAGAGGTACTTATAGAGGGTATTTAATGTATATAGGTGGATGGATAGTAGTAGTTGATAGAAAAGGATCTATAGGAATTGCAAGTACTGATAGATTTGAATTACCAAAATCAGTAATGCACGAGATATTAGTGAATAAAAAAGAATTGGCACAGGTTATGGATGAGTTAACTGGAAAATCTGAAATTAGAAGTAAAGAAGGTGCAATGGGAGTTTTTACAAATGGTTTATTACATAGAGATTTAATTTATTCAAATGCATTGATATTTGCATTTTCAAGATTTATAACAAATTATTTTGATAATTAAAGATGTTGAAAGAAAAGGAGTAAGAAGTGTGGGGGTTTAGGTTTATTTATAAAATAATGATTCTTGATAATGTTTTTTAAATTGTTTTAAATCAATTTGTGACCAAAGATGTTCATCATTACCAAAGTAGATGGGAATGGTGTAGATTTGTATCCAGTAGTAGAGATAGAGATAACTTAGATGTGGTAGATCATTTAATTGATCAAATACTTGTTGAACTAGATTGGTATCAACAGAGTATTTTGGGTATGTTAATTTCATTATACGGTAGGTGTGTTTAGTGATATTTGGATAGTTTTTACAGATTTCAATTAGAGGTAGTACATCTTTCATGTGTTCGATGGTAAATACTACACTAGTAAGTGACTTCATACAAGAGTATTCCAGTGCCTTTGGAATACTGCTATTGTTGCTAAACTCTCTTTCTGATGTTCTAAGGTATAGAGAATCACATCCACTTGATAACACTGCACTAGGTGTCATTATAAATATACGTGGAATTTTGATATTCATTTGTTCTATTTTTTTAATCATTGGTTCGAAAAATAAGAAGTTTGGATCAGAAGATGCTCCAGACCCTATATGAATCTCTCTGATATTAGATAACTTTAGAAGAATAATCTGTTCAATCAAATCCATAAATGAAGACCACATGGTATACACAGTTAATGTCACAATCTCCAATTTTGGTGACCTTTTAATAATACCTAGAATCTGATCCTTTTTCATGTCTTTTGTGAGGGAAATGGAGATAAACTTTAATTGAGTGTCTCTAGTCAACAAGAACCTATAAGGAAACATCAAATGATTGAATCCTTCTCCAGATCTAATGACCAAGTTCTCTAAATGGTCATAAAGATACCTATCAAAATCTTTGGAAGCCATTTGAGTGAGGTTATAGAAATTTATACATTTAGGGAGCAATCTCAATAGAGAATATTCGCTGTCACTATTGATCAATTTATAGTTTTTAATCTCTAGAAAGTAGGAAGAAGTTCTTTCAACATAGAACTTACAGTTAACTTTTACAGCCAACTGAAAGAACAATTTAGAGACTTTAGCTAAATTCAATTTGTGTTGATAGTGAACAGTTTGGTCTTGGTACATACAATGTATGATTCTCTGATACACTATATTAGGTAACATTAAATCACAAGATGACACCAATAGATCTTGTTGATGTTGTTGTTGTTGATATATTTGTTCTAGTTTCCATGTTGCTTGATTTTGAATAACTTTTCTTTTATGATGTACAGAGAGACTGAAATACCATTTTCTAAAGCTTGGTGATTTTATAACATATGGGTAACTGGTAAGAAGATTATTCAATTTATCTAGATCTTCACTGGAATATATACTAGTACCATTATACAGAAGATCCGGTTGAAATTTATCATTTGAATCAAAACAAGAAATGAATAGATTTTCAAATGTATTATTACCAGAGTTTGGGAATCTAAAGGTATTCAATTTTTGTGACATTGAAATCTCTGCAATCATGTATAAAATAGGCTCCAAATCATCAGGTGGACCAAGTTCATGATACCTCTTAAATATCATTTCAACCAATGGGTACTGAGAGTGCATATATAATAGAATATCAACACCATTAAACTTTTGATCTGAAAGTGACCCTATTCTTTTTAATATCTTCATTTTATCCATAATATTCCCACTATCATGATAGCTTTTAAATTGATCTAGTATCGCTGGTTTTAACATTGATAAACTATGTCTAGACAGTACTTCCATTAGTGACCAATTGACTCTAAATGGTTTATCAGATCTATATTTATCAATTATAAATCTAGTAGCCTCCGAAGGCTGTGAAAATATAAAATTATTTATATCTTCGTTCTTGAACATGTATGAAATTGACTCCAAAATGGGGTTATAATAGGGTTCATAATTAGTTTTTTTAGTCTCCTCTAAACATTTAAATATCTCATTGATATTTTTCTTTAGATACACCAACATTTCATAATCATTGTCAGTATAGTTGTATATTATTTGTTGATAGAATTTTAACAATAGTTCGGGTGGGCCTATTAAAGACTTTTCAGTAGCTATGGTTGTATACTCTTTCATTCTATCAGCAGCATACATATACAATCTACTATGTTGTTTTTTACCTTCAACATCTTTTAGTTGTGCTACCTTAAATATCTCTGCCAAATTACATACATCTTCACTAGTAATACAATCATTATATCTAAAATAAAGATTTATAGTATATATATCACATACTTCCTCTACAAAACATTTAAATAAATCTGAAGGGAGCTTTTATATATATTAATATATAAACTCTATTTAATTTAAAACATATTTATACATACTGCTGATTTTATAAAATCATTTGATAATTTACTGTAAATATAATATTTTGAAAATGAGTTGGTATCGGCGAGTTTAGATAATTCCAAGAAATGTTTATCAATGTCTATTATATGGTCTAGAAGATAAAACAATGTAATACCAGTTGGATCATGTAGTGTGGAAGGATGAGAAAGTATATCAAGAATAAAATTCTCTAATATAGAATAATCAATTACTACTGATGGATTTAGTTTGAATTGTCTATAGACAAAGTTAATTATTCCTATACACACCAATATCTCTTTACCTCTATCAATTGAAATGTTATCTCTAAGATATTGTATTATAAATTCTTTAAAGTCATCAGGATATCTGTTAGATATATTCTGAAGATATTTGTTACTTTCATTATTTGACTGTATATATATATATATATATAAAGAGAGATACCTAATTAGTACATCTTAATACTTGATAAATAGATTATAGACATACCATTTTTCCATCTATTTGTAAATAAAATAAAGAGATAACCAATGATTTATAATCTTGAAAAGGTGATTCATTAGACTCTAAATATTGTTTCTGACAAATATTAGAGATGGCACTGAATAAAATTAAGGTATCATTGGTTTGTAGATTGGTAGAAATGAAATCGGAGACGAATTTTGGTTTCCAATTTAAGTTTGAGGGTGCATTTGGGAATAAAAAGGAGTACTTTTCCAATGGCATACCTTTGTTATGTATCTTCTCTATTGTCTCTACAAACAATTGACTATCAGTAGTCTTTAGTGTAATATTAAACTTTAAAACCAAATAAACAATCATATCGAGATCTTCAATTACATTCCTGAAAAGGTTGTTAAAATCAATCTTATTCCTACACTCTGTCATTACTATATATCCGATAGCTTTCTGTCTTGGATTCTTTGAATGAATCCAATTATAGTAATCTATATTTATTATAATGAAATAAATAGTTATTAATAATAATTATAAGAATGAGGTATTTTCATTGAAACCTACAATGATATGTAAATAGATTCTTTTGAATATAATCTTTAATAAACCTTTTTAAAATGGAAGGAATGAGTGAATTGGGGATTGGTTTAATTGAGTAATCAATATTTTCAATTGTTGGAAAATGATATTTGTATCCTATTCCTTTATATTCAACATTATAACATTGAATTAGATCTAATCTCTTTTCATCAGATACAGTTGCCCACTCATTGAAAATCTCTATAGTTGCAATTAACTCTTCATCGCTATATTTGTCAATGAGTTCTTGAAATATTAATTTCTTTTGATTGCAATTACAAATCGTTTGTCCACAATAAAAACAATGTTCGCCACTCAACAGAACAGGCCTATAGTATACCCTTCTATAGAATTCTCTATACAAAATATCTCTATCTCTCATTATTGTAAAAATTGGTTCTAAGATTATTCAATTTTTCAAAATTTATTTTATTTTAAAGTCATTTGGTGAGAAGTCTTCTGTTTTAATTCTGATATTCCCAAGTACAATTAAAACTCTGTTGTGGTTTATTGATTTATAGTATTATTTTTATAAAAATAGGTATGATTATATGATTTTTTAAAAGATTTGAGATCTATGTTCGACCATTTTTTATCACAGTCATAAATTGGTACTCTATAATAGAGATAAAATGAAAAGTATATTGAATTTAGTGATTCAAAAGATGCGAGTTTCTCAAAAATGGATTGAACTCTTTCAAATGGTGGTGAACTTAGATTGCTGACATATAATGTAATACTCTGTAAATGAATGGAATGTGGTTGAATTATTTCTAAAACTGCTTCTATGTTAGAAAATATAGCAGTAGTCAAGTTTAGTTCTCTGACATGTTCCATACAGGTACTTTTGAAGAGTAGTGGTGGAGCTATAGTCTCTACAAGATTGTCAGTTTCAATGCTAAAAATATCAAATCCTGTGATATCTAATATTGTATCTGAAAATATACCTGTTATAGTGGGTATATTCTTATTCTTTAATTCGTCTTTATAGGCCTGTAAATGTGTTTGTCTAGGTACTGTTAAAATCTTCTTATATTCAATTGACAGGTTTTTAAGATTTGGTAATTGTAGTTTTAGTATATCACCTACAAATTCATTGAAATCCTGTTGAGTAGTTAAAGGAATACACTTTATACTTTCCAATAATGGACAGTGTTTCAGTAGATTTAAAATAGGTTCTCTGATTTCAAAAACTACATTTACATGTAAACTTTTCAAATTGGTTTGATTATTGAATATTGGTATAGAAACACTCAAATCCATACATATAAATCTACATTGATTATACATATAATCCTTAAACACACTTAATGGAATATCTCGTAATCTAATTAGATTTAATATAGAATTTGGCCAACGTTTCAATATAGAGTGTTCTTTATGAATTTCTGGAAATTTCAAAAAGCCATTACTAATTGAAAAATCTACTTCTAATAACTTGGATACCACTGACAAGAACAATTTAGATACTTTTATAAACTTTAGTTTTTCCAATTTGTGTATTGACATATCCATGAATATGAAATTCAGAATATGTTGATAGACAATCTTTGGTAGTTGTGGAACTACAGCAACCAATGTAGGTAAATCTTCTTGTTGTTGTTGTTGTTGATGTTGTGGTAGTTCAATGAGATATGATCTATATTGATATAGAAAATATTGAGAATTTGGTAACAGTTTAAAGTGAATTGGTAACTTTTGAAACCATTCTCTAAAGTGGAGTGACTTAAATGGAAAGTCATTCAAGTTTGTGGACAGTTTATAATAGAGACTATCCATTGATTTACTAGTAGATGGAAAGAAGTTACTATAGAGTGTTGATGGTGTAAATTCATTATTTTTACCTTGATAGAATTGGCGTAATGCTGTGGGTGAAGGTAATAGTAAATCTAGATTAGCACGAAGAGAAATCTCTGCAAATTCATAAAGAGATGGTGGAAATTTATCAGGTGGACCATTATCAGTATACTCTTTAAATACAAGTTTTAGTAACTGTATATTTGGAATGTTTTTACAGAGAATTTCATATCCATCAAGTCCAACTGAAAAACTTGAGAGATGTCTGAGTAAAGTTAATCTAGCTTCCACATGAGATGTGGAATTGTTTTTTAGAGAGTCATATGTGAATCTACTAATGAACATTCTTCTGGAAAGCCCCAACACTATGTCCAGATTAGAAGCTAATATAACATTAAATAAGGGTCTTGCCTTGTATCTTAGGTAGGAACATACAGAGTATGGTGCAGCTTGTATTAGATGTTTACATATATAATCTTTGTAAAAGATTCCACTGAGAATGAGTTCTTTTCTGTAAGTTTTGTTATCAGGTAGAAGTTTAATAGATTTTATAATTGAGTATACATAGTTTTGGAGATAGGTCAGTAGTGAATGACTAGTAGGTTTACATATATCAATTAGATACTGATAGAGCCTATATATCGATGGTGCCAAACAAGTTTTATCACATGACCATAAAAACTTTATAATTTTAAATATCTTCTCACAGTATTTCCATTCTGAATCATAGTCATATTCACTCTGTTGGAAATTTTTCATTTTTGTTAGAAAAGTATATAGAATAAGCTCATAATCAAAGTATTCAATAAACAGTGAAACTGAATATACATTAATACCAAATGTAAATAAATTGATAAAGTCACTACCATTAATCTTTCAAGTTAAAAATTTTATATTAATAAATCAATGATATATTTAGAAATGTCTATATTGATACATACTGATAAACCATTATTTTCTAATGAAACTTTAATAAGTTTGTATTGTGCATATAGTATATTTGCTTCAATTTTAGTATCTACAATTAACCCTTTAACCATTGTGTATATTTCATCAGTTATTTGTAGTTGATCAATTAGATTGAAAAAGTAATTGAAAAATACTGAATGTGATGATTTTTGTAGATTGGTTAATATAAATCTATAAATAAAATATGTTAGTAAATGGATTATTGGTATAACAATTGAGAGGGTGAATTTACATACTGTTGTAGTAAATCATCTCCTAGGATTGTTGATGCAGATATATTGAAATTAAGGTAGAGGAAATGAATAATAGATGAATTATGAAGAGATTTAGATGGATCATTGAATTGTGAAACTAATAAATCTATAGAAAATTTCTTTACCATTCCTTCAGGAAACTGTTTTGAAATTTCTTTTAATTGATTGGAAAAGTAGGTGTAATCTGAATTCTAAAAATGAAAATATTAATAACATTGATAATTATAAAAATTAATAATGATTAGAATTTTACCATTTGATGATAGAGATGTTTAATAACTTCACTATATTTCTGAAATGCAGAAGAAATGTCAACACCACTTTCTGATATTAATTTTTTTAAATGTGTTTCAGAGGTAAACAAATCTACATTGTATTTAGTAATTGAATGTTTACTAATCAGATGGTAATTCAGTTTTAGTAGTTTGCTTAATAGTGATATATTACTTAATTGTAAAGGTTCTGGAATTGATTGTAATATAAATGAATATAATGCATCTGAATAATTATTATCTTCAGGTATTTCATTTAGAATCTATAATTATATATTTAAATAAGTATATATGGTTTCTTTTGAACAATAAGGAAGAATTCTTACTTTTGGAAATAGTGATTGTGAAATTTTATAATCTAACTTGTAATTTTGAGAAATATATTCAAATGCCTCCAAATCAGTTGTAACCTTTTGATAGACTCTATCAATATCTTGTGTATTAGATCTATTGAGTATAACTAAATATCCTATAATTCTCTGTAACAAGTGTTCTGATTCTGTCCAACCATCGTAATCTAGTGTATTAATTGTGTAATATATTAAATACATGTATCTTTGAGTCAAATGTGAAATTGTATGATGGTGGTGTTATATTTACAATCATGTATAAATTCATTGGAATAAATAAATTTGTTTTGAAATTGACGACCAATTTTAGTTCTTAGTAATTCCAGTGGTGGTAGTTTAGTGTTTTCTGCAGCAAATGTAGTCTTTTTGGGTACATGAATGTTATATAACTCTAATCTTTTTTGATCAGATGCACTAACCCATTCATTGAATATCATAATTGTTGTATGAATTGCATTAGAATCAAAACATGCACAGAGTGTTTGATACATGTAACCAGAATTAAAACATGCACAGTGTTTCTTATCATGAAACATCGGACATATAGTACATCTAAATGGTGACTTCAGTGTGGTGTAAACTCTATAATAAAAATCTTTATAAAGTTTTTCTTTTAGCTCCATCCTTTTGTATTAGCAGTAATCAATATTTTTAACACTAAATTAAAAAAAAAAAAAAATAATATATATATTCATACTATTTTAAATAAATTTTGTTATTACAATTGTGAAAATAATAAATACTGCAATGTATTCATATATTCAATCAAATATTAATCACACAAGAAATATCAGAATTATTTTAAAGTTTTTAAAAATTATAATATTACTTGTGATTATAATTTTTGCATTTTAGCTAATTGTTCGTTTTGCAGAAAGTGTTCTTCACAATGAAAAATACCAAAAAAAATGAAGATAAAGCTGTAAAAGATAATAAATCAACATTAGCAAAAGACGATAAATTAAAAGGCAGTGGAAAGAATACAGCAGTGACAGATAAGAATAAAGGTAGTGGTAGTGGAAAAGATTCAAAAAAAGGTGATCAAGGTGTTAGTACAACTGGACCACCGGTTCCACAACCACCTAAATGGACAGGTAAACTACCTTTACAGTATCTTAATGAGTATTGTCAAAAGAATCAAATGGATAAACCAGTATTTGAAGAGATGAAAGCTCTAAAAGCCAATATGCATAAATATAGAGTTACTCTAACTTTTGAGAGTAAAAAGAAACAAAAGATACAAAAGAGTTATCAGACTTCATCATCTTTTGCAACTGCTCAAGAAGCAAAAGCCTATACATCTTTAGTTGCACTCTATGATTTGTGTTCTAATACCACTATATACAAACTCTTTCCACCTGAGTTTACAGAGTATTGGATGATGCTAAATGTAGAGGCTAAGAAAGAACAAGAGAGATTAAAGTTGGAACAAGATGAACAGGCTAAGGAACTTGAGAAACATAAACTAGAACAAGAACCACAATCGTCACATCAACCTAAGATACCATATGTCCACATGTCCGAAGAAGCAATGAAACTCGTTCATCAGTTAGTTCAAGAAAACAATCTATCAACAACTAAACAAACAACTTCACTTGGTGATCAACAAGAACTTGATGACAAAGAAAAAGAGATTCTAACAAATTCTCTATTAGAATTTGGGTTTCAAGTTGGTGATATTCAATTAGCATTAGAATCTACAAGTCATTTAGAACATTCATCACTAAATGCTATAATTAAATGGTTATGTATAAACATTCCAAATCAAAATTTACCATTGGCATTTAAACCAAAATCTATAGGTATGGATAAGAATAGAGATGATAGTGGTAGTAGTAATATTGGCACATCTGAACTATTACCTGTATATACCATGTCAATTACAAAACTAAAAGGTATTGGATATACTCAAATGGATATTAAAAAAGGTATTGAATCATTAGAAGGTAAATGGATAGATAAAAGTAATGAACAATCTATATACCATCAATTATATTATCAATTGTTAGGTATTACAATACCTGTAGATACCAAAGACCAATGTGATCATGAACTTTTGGAAAATGAAATTATGGCTTTGAAATCAATTTATAGTGATTCCAATGACTTTAAATTCCTATCTAATCAACATATTCAAGTTAATAATACATCAGTTGATATTCAATTATCAATTGAAATTCCAACATGGTTAAACTATCCTAATCAAATACCTATTGTACTACTGCAATCAAAGAAATATAAGAATCTAAAGTCACCTCTAACCTCCATTTTAGAGGAATTTAGACAACCAAATATCTATATGGGATCACCAATGATATTTAATATCATTGATTATTTTAATAGCAATATACAAAATTTAATTCAAAATAATAATAGTAATCAAAATACAACAACAACTACTACAACGACTACCACAAGTTCAAAATCAACTATAGATAACGCAATCAATAGTAACCAAAGAAATAATAATAATAAGAAAAAAGATAAAATTAAAGACAATTTAATTCAAAACAATGTAAAGATTAATCAACATTTATTGGATGAATTTAATAGTAGGAAGAAGAATGAAAAGTTAAAACAAGTGAGAGAGAATCTACCAGTTTATAAAAAGAAGAAAGATTTTTTGGAAGTTCTTAACAAGAATCAGATTGTTGTTATAACAGCTGAGACTGGTTGTGGTAAGAGTACTCAGATTCCACAGTATATATTGGAAGATTATATTAGTAACAGTAAAGGTAGTATGTGTAATATTGTAGTGACTCAACCAAGAAGAATTTCAGCAATTGGTGTGGCAGAGAGAGTTGCTCATGAATGGTCGAATGGTGAGAAGGATAGTGTCGGGTCATTGATAGGGTACCAGATTAGAAATGAATCTAAAAAGTGTGCTCAAACTAGAATGTTGTTTTGTACTACTGGTATACTATTAAGAAAAATATTGGATTTATCGAATATGGATCAAGTCAGTCATATCATTATTGATGAGGTTCATGAAAGATCTGTTGATAATGATTTCTTATTGATTATTCTTAAACAATTGGTTAAGACTAGAAAGGATCTAAAGGTAATTTTAATGTCTGCCACTTTGAATGCTAATCAAATTGCACAGTATTTTGAGTGTGGTCAAGAATCTATATTCTCAATACCAGGATTCACCTATCCAGTTAAAAACCTGTATCTTGAAGAACAGTTAAAGATGATTAATTACCAACTAGAAAGACAACCACAGTCTATTCAAAAATCAGAAAATGAACAACCACCAACCGAGGAAGAAGAATTTAGATTGAAACTCAGTCAACTGTCAATTCAAATGGACCAGAGAAGATGTAATTTAGAGTATCTTGAAATTCTAATTCAACACATTATACATAACCAACTACAAAAAGATAAATCCATATTGGTGTTTTTACCTGGTTTATCTGATATTTTGGAATTGAATGATCGTCTACAAAAGAGTCAGACAATAGGTAACCTGGTATGGACAGTCTGTTTACACTCATCCCTACCACCAAAAGATCAACAATTGGTATTTGAAAAAGCACCAAAATCCAAGGTAAAAGTTGTCATCTCAACCAATATTGCAGAGACTTCTATTACTATAGAGGATGTTGAAGTTGTTATTGACTGTGGTCGTGTAAATCAAATGGTTTATGACCCTATAAACAAGAATTCAGTCATGTCTGAAACATGGACTTCGAAAGCATCTTGTAGACAGAGAGCTGGTCGTGCTGGTCGTACCTCTTCTGGTGTTTGTTATAAAATATTTACACGTTCTATGGAATCACAATTTCAAGATCAAGACACTCCTGAGATTCTCAGAACAAGTCTTCAACAGCTATGCCTTCACGTTAAATTGTTTCTTTCTAATAGCACCAATGCATCTAACCGATCTATGGGTATCAAAGACTTCTTACTACTCGCTATAGAACCTCCAACTAAACCTCTCATTGAATCTGCAATTGATGAATTAGTATCCATCAATGCACTAGAAGAGAAAGATGAACATTTAACCAATTTAGGTTACCATCTAGCTCAGTTACCTGTTGATATCTATATAGGTAAAATGTTGATTTTTGGTTGTATATTCCGTTGTATAGATCCAATATTGACCATTGCAGCTACTCTTTCCTATAAATCACCATTCATTAATCCCCCTGACAGATCAAGACCTCACCAGAAATTTGCAGTGGATTCTAGTGATCATCTAACACTGGTGAATGCTTATAATCGTTGGAAACTATCCATTTCAAAATCCAATGAATACCAATACTGTAAAGAAAACTATCTTTCCATACCAACATTGCGTACTATACAGGACCTTAAATTACAATTTTTGGAGATTCTCTCTGAGATTGGGTTCCTTCCAAAAGGTATAAAATCAAGAGATGTTGTAAGACTGCAGAAACTGAATAGAGGTTCAGATTGTATAGATGAAGCCTGTGGTTATATCTATAATTCTAATGCACAGAAGAGTAAGATTATCATCGCTTCGGTATGTGCTGGAATGTATCCAAAGATTGCTCGTATTGATTATCCAGTTGCTAAATATCATCAGACTATTTCTGGTGCTGTACAGAGACAATTGGAATCTAAAGACTTACAAATTCAATCAAGAAACTCATTGAAGAATCTAGACCTTCAAGTGGCAATAGTTCATCCAAATTCTGTAAATTATAAACAAGGTGAATTTACTTACCCATTCTTAATCTATGGTGATAAGGTGCAAACCAAGCAATTGTATTTTCACCATGTTAGTAACCTATCACCAATCACACTGTTACTCTTCTCGTTGGGAAGTAAAATTGAAATTGATCAAGGTAATTTCCAATACATTAAATTGGATGAATGGATGCAATTCCAAGTATCATCTGGTAAAGTTGTAATCCTATTACAAGAAATCAAATTACTATTTAATCATCTACTGGAACAGAAAATATCCAATCCCAATTATGATATCTCTTATTCTATCATTATAGATATCATTACCAAACTTTTATTAAATGAAGGTTATATATAAAAGGTTCCATTTTTAATTATTTACAAAATCCCTATTTTTGGGAATGGATTTATTTTTTGGTGATGTTATTTGATGGGGTTGTGCTATTTTGATTATTATGTTCATACCAAAAATCAACCAATTGATTGAAATCTAAAATTAATTTTTTCACATCTTTAATTGATAAATCTTCGGGTGAGGAATGATAATATTTCCACATTTGTTTTTTAGCCTCTATTAATTGATCTTGTGGTTCAGTTATAGTTGGTAAGTTGGGGTGACTAAGTGTTGAGGTACTAATTTTCTTTGATGTTTTATTCTGACTATTGCTATTATTAGAAATGGTTTGTTTCTCTTCATGTTGATGTACAATATTGGTATTTGATGGTGGTGGTGATGATGATGTTGATGTTGATGAACTATTATTTTCATTACTAACTACAATACTAGTAGTTGTAGTAGTCACTATTGGAATAGATTCTTTTGGTGATTTATTAATACTTTCTTTCTGTTTTTCTACATCTCTTACAGATCCTTTTTCTATTGTTTCACTATTGGGATTTACATTGGTCAGTGAATCCATTGTCATATCTTGTATGAACGATGTCGCAGTTATCAAAGTTACCAAATAATAATTGGTTTCAGCTTCAATAAAATTTGGATTTCTAAATAAGGAAATGTATTGTAAATTGGAATATAAAAATGGTAGATTGGATTTAATTAAACACTAAAGTTGATAGATAAAATTAGTAAAATGTTTATACTTTAAGTTTATAATATAAAATACAAACATAAATAATAATTGGTAATAATAGATCAGCACCAATTGGTGTATTAGATTTAGACAATAGTCTAAATAAAGTTTCAAATGATTTCTTTATACAAATTAATTTGTCACGAGGTGATTTATAAGCTGTCATACGTAATAGTTCCTCTTGTATTTGTTCTAAAAATTGATCAGAGATCATAGAGTCATTGATATCGAGATGGGATGGTGTAATAAACTGGAATTGACTGATATGTTCACAGAGTGCTGTATCTTTCTGAATTCCATCCTGGGAGGAAAATATTCTCCTGTAGAGACGAGATGTAATATACTGTTCCATAAACTCATAGGTAATAGTTTCCAATTCCAAAGTTGACTTTCCAATGAGACTTGGTATGCAAGGTGACTTGGATGTTTTAGATTTAAAAGGTACTGATGCACAGGCATGTAGTACCATTGGAAGTGTAGATTGAATAAATGATTTAACAGATGCTGATATATCAGATACAGGTGACTGTAATTGATCCTGATTGATATTATCAATAAATGAGTGAATTGTAACTAATAAACTACTGAATTCCGATTGTTCTAATCTCTGAAGAATTTCATCATATTGCTCTTCTGTACCTAGTGTATTACTTGTATTATTTTGATTATTGAGAATAGACTGATTTGTCTTTTGTGAAAAACTACTAAATGTATTATTCATATTAGATGTTGTTGGTGACTTTGATGTTACCATTTGATTACTATTATTGTTGCTATTGTTGATTGGAATAGGTTTACTTGCTGTGCTGGTATTTACATTCGCCTGTAAAGGTACAGGATTGGTTACAATAGTTGTTGAAATTGGAGGAGAAGATGTCTTTGAGTAACTAATTGGGAATGGTATTGAACTGGATATATAAGAAATCAAAGGTATATTTGAAGTTAATGTTGATATACCTGATCCTATAGGATACGCTATAGATGTAATAGGAGTTGCTAATAGTGATATTGAACTCTTAAAATGTGAAACTAAATTACTATCGACCTTAGTAGTTGGTGTATAACTACTAAGAAATGATGACAATGATGATTTAAATGTACTACTGTTATTAGTTTTTGCAGGTATATTATTATCAGTTTCTAAATTATTATTAACAATAGTATTATTATTATTATTAATATTATTATTATTTATACTAGTTGTAGTGCTAGTATTAGAATTATTATTATTTAATTCTTTTAATGTTGTTTGTTCTTCCATTGTTTTTTTTTATTGTTTTTTTCACTAAAGATAAACAAATAATATGTAATGTTTCTTTAAATCTTTTAAAAATGTGGAGGTTATTTTTAAAAGATATCTAATTATTCCTCACTAGATCATATACACAAAATAAATAAATTAAAAAAAGATTAAAAAATTTCTTATTTTAGTGTTGCAGCAGTGTAAAAATGCAATAAAATAAACAAATAAAAAATTTTCCAAATTTAAGACCATTAAACTATAAGTTGTCATTCATTTTTATTAAATTCTGAAGGAATTTTAGTAGAACATAATGGAAAATCAAGTACTTGATCCCTTAACACCAACAATGAGTATGAATTTACAAGGTATTGTTGTTAGGTAAGATCACAATGGTAATTCTATTTTAACATAAAGAGTGCATGTGGGTATTTATTTTTTGTTATTGTTATTTTCCATTTTGATGATAAAAATATCACCTGGAGTCATATACTCTTAGGTAATGAAAATCTAGGGGGATATTTGATTCTGAGCTCAGAATCAAACCCGGTAGTGACTTTTTTTCCCTCTCTAGTTTATCTATTATAATAGAAAATGAAACCTAATTACCGGTGTAATAATTAGAGAAATTCTACAAAAGCGAAGTCAAAAACCCTAGGTAATCGAGGAACAGTATCTTTCTTAAATTGTTTGATGGATTTATAAGTAATAGATGTGAGATGGTGCATTTATATGATAAAATTTTTGAAAAAAAGAAATTGACTTATGCATTTTTTTTTGTAGTGATAGTGTGAAAGTGTTAGAAGTGTCTGATGGTTTATTTATATATGGTAAATCTAGAGGACTGTGATCATGGGGCATATGTTATTTTTGTTTTGCTTAGTTTTGTTGAAAATACACAATTATTATTTATTATCAAATGGTGTGGCAGAGAGTTTGAAAAGAAAAAAAAAATTGTAAAGAAATAGACTCTATTCTTCCAGATATCTATATTCAAAAGTGAATTCAGTTTTCTTTCTCTGACACCAACCAGTTTCATAATCAAAATAAACATAGGTACCCTGTTCATATTCATTTGTAATTTCTTTAGGCTCCTCATGTCTTCTGAACCAGGTCAGATACTTTTTATGGTATCTCCAACCCTGTTTCTTTAGTTCTTTTGCAGCCTGATACTGTTGATAGGTACCCTGTTTGAAATAAAATATGAAAAATAGTGTATCTATATCAAATTTACCAAATATATTCGGACTCTCAAAGATTGCCAATGGAATCTGTGGGTAGTAGGATGGTGTAGGTTTAGGATTCTTTGGTATATAGGTAGGAACTCTCTCATAGTCTTTGTAATCTGGTAGATTTTTATGAGAAGTTTCCATCATTAGTCTGGTATGCAATAATGTCTCTTCATAACTTTGTTGAGACTGCACCAGAGTATTACCAGATCCACTATGTTGTTGCTGTTGTTGTTGTGGTGGTGGTGTAGATGTAGTAGGAACTGGGTTCATCAACTGTTGTTGTTGCAACTGATTCATTGCAGACATTGTAGAAGATGACAAATCAGCAAGTGTACCAGTTTGATATATACTACCACTATTATAGAAAGTATCATTATTCTTACTATCCTCAGAAGACTCCAGTTTCATCGACATTTGAGCAAATGACTCCTGTAATTCGTTAGCATTATCAGATGAATATTGATTACTACCTGATAATTGGCCTTTTCTAATTTGGAATTGACTCTGTTGTTGTTGTTGTTGTTGTTGTTGACTTTGTTGCTGTTGTTGCTGTTGTTGTTGTTGAACCTGCTGTTGAACTTGTTGTTGTTGTTGACTTTGTTGCTGTTGTTGCTGTTGTTGTTGAGCTTGTTGTTGCTGTTGTTGTTGCATTAGTAATCTTTGTGACATTGACATATTTCCAAATGCACTAGGTGGTTGAGGTGGTTGGACTGGTTGAGGTTGAGTCAGTGGAATAGGTTGAGGTGTTGGTGTAGTTGATTGTGGTGGTTGTTGTGATTTATTATCTTTAGATTTACTGTTTACAGAGGTGAATTGTGGTGATGGGTTAGATTTACTTTGAACAGTTACAGGTGATGCTATTCTAGGATTTTGTTGTTGTTGACCTGTAGTTGTTGTTGATGATGATGATGATGATGTTGTTGTACTACTATTTTGTTGTTGTTGTTGTTTAGATTGATTATTACTTTGATTTGATATATTTGATATAATAGAAGTATTAGATTCAGTATCTATACTACTACTGCTACTGGTAGTTGAGAGGTTTTGATCAGGTTTAGAAGAATCATCGTTTATAGAAGTAGTAGTAACAGAATCCTCCTGATCAGAGGTATTCTGAGTATTTTCATCATCTTCATCGTCTACTTTATTCTCCGAATCTGAGTCGTCGCTAGAGATATCATAGTCATCACCATCGTCATTTTCCGAAATTTTTAAATTAAATATACTGTATACATCTTCGGGATCTTCATAGTTTTCCTCTTTCTCATAGGTATCTACATAACATTCCACACTGTCTTTTATAGATTCAATCTCCTCGTGATGTATCTTGTCATTGTCCATTCTTCGCAACAGATACTCTAGTGCCTTCATATGATATTTATGATTCTTTAGATACTTTTGTAAACTCTCTACTCTAGTAGCCTCTGTTTTTCTCTTTCTAGTTGGTATATTTTCTAATTCATTATCAAAGGAATCAATCTGATCCTTCAGAGTTGTAATTGCTTTTCCAACCCAATTTCTTACATGACTCTTTGCCATCTCATCTTTACTGCTATCTGTATCTTTATTTCTACTCTTAGTATCTTTTTCACATGCTTTAAACTGTTCCATTTTCTTTATATAATAAAAAAATAAGAGTTAGTTTCTAACTCTATTCCTAAACTATACCTAATCCAATTCTTACAAATTCTATATTCTTTCTAGCTTCTAATAACTGATTCTTTTGTTTCACATCATTCGAACCTATCCATGACTTTATCTGATCTCTATATCTTTGTAATTTTTTAATTTCTTTCTTTAAATCTGTTTCATATTTTTCTTTTTGGTTGGTGCTGGTTGCAGAGTATACCTTTTTCAGTATACCATCAAACTCAATGATACCTTCACCAACTCTTTTGAGAGTCTTATCAATCTCTCCTTGTAATTTTCTACTGTTCATCTCAGGTTTGGTTGGAGTTCAAAAAAAAAAAAAAAAACAAAAAAAATTAAATTTTGCCAAGTTATACATTTTTGCAAGATCAATCATTTATCTATTTTTATTTACATCATTATTTATAGATGTTATAACATTTGGAATTAGTTTAAATAAACTAATTTTTATATCTCTTATGAAGATAATACTCAAACTTTAAGAAAATTACTAATAAATTTGTTATAAATAACATTTAAACATATAATTATATTTATAAATTCTATTATTATAATTTTGAAGTTCAAATTTAACTTTAAAATTCAATTCCAAATAATTAAAATAGATCTTGATAAAAAGAATCTAAAAAGTTTTAATTTGTCATATGATGTGAGATATACAATTTTATCAACCCTTTTTTGTCATAAAACTAACACATTTTTACTAGTGTGGTAAAATTACCTTTATTATATGATAAAAATCAATAAATTTCAAAATTTTACAAAATGATTGTTCTCTCCCTCTTGTTGTCTCTAGTATTAATTGAAATTGAAATTAAAATTAAAAAAAAAAAAAAACATCTTTTATTACTAGTTTCAAACATTAGTTTAGTCTAAACAATCTATATTCCAAAGTAAATATCTATAATTCTATTAATAATAATTATTTGAGAAATTAATTTCAGATAATTTAGATTATTTATAAAAAAAAAAATTTTAATAATTATAAAGGAGAATTATAAATTAATATTAATAATATTATTCTAAATATTTTTTAAAATAATTTTAATTTTATATAAATTAGGGAGATTATTGTTAATTACATCAATACCAACCAAACCAAAAACTATAGAGATAAAAAAAAAATGAATATGAATGATGATATAAAATCAAGTTCTTTTAAGAATAAAAATGACATTAATTTACTGATTAAGAAAGAAGCTGAACTTTTGCAAAAAGAGTGGCAACAGAATCCTAGATGGAAAGGAATCAAAAGAGACTACTCAGCAGAGGAGGTTATCAAGCTAAGAGGTTCATTTAAGGAAGAATTTACACTGGCTAAAAAGGGTGCTGAGAGACTCTGGGAGCTCATGAATGACAAGGATAGCTATGTCCCTGCACTGGGTGCCATGACAGGTAACCAAGCAATACAACAGATTCGTGGAGGTCTCAAAGCCATCTATCTTAGTGGCTGGCAAACCGCTGCTGATAACAATCTATCAGGTCAGATGTACCCCGACCAGAGTCTGTATGCTGTAAATAGTGTTCCTGAACTAGTCAGAAGAATCAACAATGCTTTGAAACGACGTGATCAGTTGGAATGGGCTGAAGGAAATCTGGATTTTCAGTATCTTCCAACACCTATAGTTGCTGATGCTGAAGCTGGTTTTGGAGGACCACTAAATGCCTATGAATTGATGAAATCTATGATTGAGGCTGGTGCTGCTGGTGTACATTGGGAAGACCAATTGGCATCCGAAAAGAAATGCGGGCATATGGGTGGAAAAGTCCTGATTCCAACATGTCAACATATTAGAACCCTTACAGCTGCTAGATTGGCTTCTGATGTTTTAGGTGTTCCTACATTGATTGTAGCTAGAACTGATTCTCTAGGTGCTGCCTTGTTGACTTCTGATATAGATGCAAGGGATAAGAAGTTTTTGAATGGAAAGAGAACTGTTGAAGGCTACTATGAAGTAAACAAGGGTATTGAAGTTGCAATTGAAAGGGGACTTTCCTATGCACCTTATGCAGATGTCCTCTGGATGGAGACCTCCACACCCTCTATAGAACTTGCAAAGAAATTTGCAGATGCCATACACCAAAAGTTCCCAGGAAAGCTTTTGGCTTACAATTGCTCTCCATCATTCCATTGGAAGCAACATTTGTCTGCTTCTGAGATTGCAGAATTTCAGAGATCACTCAGTAAGATGGGTTACAAATTCCAGTTTATAACATTAGCTGGGTTCCATGCACTAAATTTGAGTATGTTTGAACTCAGTTCACAGTATCTCAAACAGGGTATGACTGCTTATGTCAATTTACAAGAAAGAGAGTTCTCTCTAGAGTCTCAAGGTTACACTGCAACCAGACATCAAAGAGAGGTTGGTACTGGATACTTTGATACTGTCAGTCAGGTTATCTCAGGTGGTAAATCTTCCACTTTGGCATTGGTAGGTTCCACTGAAGAGGAGCAATTTGAAGAGAATAATCTACCATTAGAAAAAAAGAAAAAGATAGATCATAATTCTTCTTCTTCCAATGGTAATAAAGCTCATACTGTTCAACATTAAACTACAATTATAACAAAATAACATTATAATAACTCTAAATCTCCTCCTACCATTTTTTACTATAAAAATAAAATTATAAAAATAAGAAGTTAGTTTACAAATATTATTTGAAAATGATAAAACCTTTTAAAATTAATTGGGATCTCTTCATAAATACATCACAACCCTTCCAAAGAAAAACAACAAATACTTGAGAATTTTTTTTTTGATGATGTGTATCATTGAAGTTATCAAATGAACAATCAAAAGAAATGTTTAATTTCTCGCAGTGGAATTGTAATTTGATAATCCATTGTCAAATAAACCGATAAAAAAAAAATAAAAAAATAAAAAAATAAAAAATAACAATTATAATTTGAAATTTCCAAACCTCTCTTTAAATTTAATAGTTATGTTATTTGGACCAAAGATGGTACTCATCAACAAGATATTATCTGATAGAAGAGAAAAAATTGAAAAGAAAAAAGAATTAACCACACAAATAAAAAGTAAAAAGACTTTTACGATTAGATTTTTTCAATTTATTCAATTAGATATTTTTAATTTTTTTGTAACAAACGGACCAAAACAAAAGCCCAAAATTTTTTTTTTTTTTCATTCATACAAATTATAACAAAGATGATGATGAAATCAATTATTTTAGCTGTATTGCTATTCACCGCTTTGGCCGTTGCCAGAAAGCACACCATTGGTAAATATTAACTATAAAGATAGATAGGTTGTACAATTGGATTAATATATATCTAACATATAAAATAATTACCCTTAAAATAATGTAGAAGAATCTAAATTCATTCAATTCCAAATGAAATATAACAAGCACTATGCCTCTGAAGAATTTGCTGCTAAATTTGAAACCTTCAAATCCAACTTAAACAGAATTGCTCAATTGAACAAACAAGCCAAACAATTGAAATCCTCTACTCAATTTGGTGTTAATGAATTTGCCGATTTGTCTGCTGCTGAATTCAGACAATACTACTTGAACTCCAAGATTGCCACCCCATCTGCTTCCTTACCATTTGCCCCACTCTTATCCGCTAATGTTTTGGCTGCCATCCCAGACTCTGTCGATTGGAGAACTAAAGGTGCTGTCACCCCAGTAAAGAACCAAGGTCAATGTGGTTCATGTTGGTCATTCTCTACCACTGGTAACGTTGAAGGTCAATGGTTCCTCTATAGTGGAAACAACGAATTAGTTGGTCTCTCTGAACAAAATCTCGTAGATTGTGATCACGAATGTATGGAATACGAAGGTCAACAATCATGTGATGCCGGTTGTGATGGTGGTTTGCAACCAAATGCCTTCACCTACATTATCAAGAATGGAGGTATTGACACTGAAGCCTCATACCCATATTTGGCCGTCGACTCTAAATGTGCCTTCAAATCATCCAATGTTGGTGCTACCATTAACTCCTTTGTTATGATTCCAAATAACGAAACTCAAATGGCCGGTTACGTTGCCAATCAAGGTCCAATCTCCATTGCAGCTGATGCTGAAGAATGGCAATTCTATTTGGGTGGTGTCTTTGACTTCCCATGTGGTAAGACTTTGGATCACGGTATCCTCATTGTTGGTTACGGTTCTGAAAACGATATCTTCGGTAAACAAAAAGACTTCTGGATTGTTAAAAACTCTTGGGGTCCATCATGGGGTGAACAAGGTTACTTGAAAATCGCCAGAGGTGTCAACGAATGTGGTTTGGCTAACTTCCCATCTACCTCCGTTGTTGGTTCATCTTCCTCATCCAACTAAATTATCAAATAAAAATTTGATATCCATGTTTTGATATTTGTTATTTTAATCTTAATTCTCTTCTCGCCTCTATTTTTTTAATCCTTAAAGTGCGCAATCGAGCAAATAGTAAAGATTTGTAATAGCTTTGCAAATAGGAACAAAAAGAAAAAATCAAATTTGTCAAAGATTATAAATAAAAGATAATCAGGGTCAAAACAATATATTTTTCAAGCTCTAAATGTAAATATTAAAAAATATGATTACTCAGTAATGTCTTTTGAAAGTTTCTTTCAAAAGAGATATATAGAAATGTTAATCCATATATTTATAATATTAGTGTAAAGCCATATTTTGTAATACTATGCATGCTTTTTTGAGCCTAATACAATCCCCACACTTTAAATTTAAATCTCATGTTAAATCTAAAAAAAATGTCACAAAAACAACTCGTCTGTCATAAAAACTTCAGATATTTATTTTTGTACATTACTTTTTTAGAGAATGGATATTATTGGTTATGATTTTGAAATTTTAATAGTATCCCTATGTGATTTTAGAAGAATTCTTTGATATTTTTTTCAAAATAAAATATTTTTATTTTCAAAAGTTTAAATTTTATTACTATTAAAATGGATGTATTATCATTAATACTAGATGGTAAACTTACTGTACAATGTGCTGATGCTTTAAGATCTGATCTTATAAATTTATGTGAAGATATAACATGTGCCTCATTAGATGGTATCAATGAATATAAATTTTCTCTTGTTTCAGATGATAATGGAACTACACCTGTGAAGTTTAATATTAATAAATGTAAGATTATTTAGAATTTAAAATTATAAATTAAAGTAGATTAATTGATAAATCATTAAAATTGAATAGGTAAAGATAACAAAGTGTTTTTTATTAGAGGAAAAGATGTAAACTCAAATATCAAAATTCAAAATTCAATACTTGAAAATCAAATGGATATCACTACTAATGATTTTGATTATATAAAAATATATGATTCTTTAAAACAAATATTTTCAAAGAAATTATTGTTGGTAAGTAAAATTTTAAATTTATTATTCTCAAATTCTAATATAAATTCTGGAATAGAATTCACAATTATTTATCTATTTTAATGAAAATATTTTTAAAGGATATCATATTTCAGTTAGAATATATGATAAATTGTTACCGAGTTTATTAATGGGTTTTGACTCAATGAAAGAAAATACCTTTCTGAAAAATGATGATATTCAAGCCTTTAAAATCCAGTATGGTTTACTTTTGGATTTACAAAATATTAAAGAAGAGGATATTAATCGAAATGATAATATTATTCAAGCTATAAAAGAGGCCTTTGATATTCCAGATTCGAATAAATCAGAGGGAAATATAAATAGAGATGGTCTTTATAAACAACTTATTCACCATATCATTTCTAAAATATTAGAAAAACACAACAATAAATTGGAAAATGCCAGTATATACAATAGAGTCCAGATTATTCAGTCTCCTTATAAAACTAATGAAACCAATGTAATGTATACTAACAGTTATAGAAATATTGATTTAATCTAATATTAAAATATTGTATAAATAGTTTTATGGTCTATTGAATAATAATTTTAATGAAATTATTCAATATTGTTTTTTGTTACATAAACCAGTGACTGAGAAAATTTTAGAAATAGTGAAACCAATTCAAAATATTCCTGAAGTTAGAGAGAAACAACAGAAAGTTGTAGTTTCCAATATTTCTTATCTAATACCTAAAGAATCTATCAGCTTTCTATCTCATGGGTACAGAAAAGATAAAGAAACACAAGTCTTTTTGAAATTTGTACAAACACTATTAAATGGAAAAAATGTTCTAGTAAATGATCAAACTATGTTGCCTGAGGACTATATATACATCATTTGCAATATAACTAAATGTAATGAAGTGTCACTTGATTCTATGGGTTTTTCTCAATTGATCACTTTAAAAAACAAACATCTAAATCATATTCTAGAATATGATAATTTTGCATATAGATTTGGATCATTACTTCAATCTCAATACCCAAACAATCAAGAAAAGGCAATTAAAATACTCGAAAATATCAACAAGTCAAAGTACATTATTGGTTTGAATTATTTGTTCATAGATAAAAGCGCACTAGATCAACTCGATCAAGAACTTAACAACAATAACAGCAATAACAACAATAACAACAATCACATTAAAACTGATAATCAACCATTAACTACAGTTGAGGATGAAAATTTTCCAATTTTCATTTCACAAGGAACAGGTTCACATTCAGTTGTCTATGATTCTAGTTTAGCTTGTACTGACAATAACAATTATAGTAACAATCACAATAATAATGATGATAATGAAAGAAATAGTATAGAATTTATATGTAATGGAAGTGATATGGAATATTTGGTTGAAATTACAAAAACTATCTTTTTAAAGAGAGTTTTAAATGATAGGTTTCCATTAATGGAGTATATAAGAAAGCTTAATGAATATTTGATAAATTATGGTGTTCCAATGTTGGATAAAGGAATGTCTGATGGTAAATTAACAGAAAGATTTATATCAGGTCTAGTAACCGTGTTTAATACTCAAATATTCACTAAAAACCTTGTAGAAATTCTGGCAATAACAATCAAAAAAAATGAAAATGAGGAGTTAAAATACCCAATTATAAAACATTGTTTGGCAATTCTAGAGGTATATGTCAAAGAAGACCAAAGTTATAACATTATAAACACCATTTCAAGGTTTATTCTAAAGTTTAGTGAATACCCAAATTCATTTTTTAATGATTTGGTAGGAATAAGATCTTATCTATCATTTCTGGATATGGTAGTTACTAAATCTCCAACAGGTGTAACTGAAGCTCTACTCAATATTACTATTTCATTTGCTAATATTATAACTAAAACTGATAAAAATGTTTTTCAATTGTTGTCTAACTGTCAAGGATTCTTAAGCACAATCAATGTGGTATCAATGTTAACTAACCTCATAGCCCTAAAGAATGAAACTGTTACAAGTTACTCTATAGTAATTGCAAAGAACATGTTGGAATCAAAATCTTTCGATAGTCAATTGAAGCCATTAGTAAAATCCATAATGAAAAGTGTTTTAACAGATTCCATTTTGATATTTAGTCAATTCTCATTGTTCTTTACTGCATACCTGAACCGCAAAATTGAAATTATTCAAATTTCAAAATTTAAATTTATTATTGTGGTAATTCTTAAGAACATTTCTACATACTACAAGTATTTAGAACAAGTTGGAACATGTAAAAATTTACTAACAGAAATGTTGCAAAATGATACATTAAAAGAAGTAATTTCAAAATATACAAAAGAACCTCTAAACTTCCTCGATAACCCAAACCCCACCCAAATAGAAATAATTAACAAAAAGTGCGAAGAATTAATAAATAAATAATTTATAATTTGCCCATAGCATCACCAGTTTATTTAACCAATTCCTCTGGTATTACTTGTATTGGACATAGTTCTACTTCTATAAATTTAATGTTACTATTTAAATCTATATTTATACTATATTCATTATTACTATTCATATTACTACAACTATCTATATCCTCTTCTTTAATATTATTATTATTTATATTCAAATTATCATCTATTTGCATAGATGTCGATTCTATAATTTGTTCTTGTGTGTTTTCAATTTCTTGTTGTGATGTTGCGATGTTGTGTTCGTAAATTTCAGTTTCTTGAGGTTGAGTTTGTTTAAGATGATTTTGATGATGATGATGATCTATAGGAATATACTCATGGATAGTCTCACTATCATCCTCATCATCTGTTATCAACATGCAATTTGAATATTTAGTTTGAGTTTTGTATAGTTTTTGATAGTTTTCATTGTTTACATGTATACAAATGAAGTTTGTGCATTTAGAAGGGTCACTGTAGCACAGTGGGTGATGTTTAGGTCCGATTTTCTTTTCATGTAAATCTCGTAATCTGTTATTTAAAAATTTATCTGTACATTCTCTGTGTGAGCATTTAACAGTTTTACGAATTCCAAAATGATAACCAAGTGGACATTGGTCAGCATCACAATAGTGTACAGATGCTTCATGTGATTTTCTTAAACTATAGTCTTTAAAAGTTCTTTTTGGTTTTCCAAATTTTCCACAACTTTCATGCCGACATGTTATAGTTTTCTTTGCTATTAAAGTAGTTGGGAGGGAGAGTATTAGAATCATATATATAAAAAACTTCATTTCTTATAAGTATAGATAGGATTTGAATATATTTTACTTTTTGTTTTTGATACCTTCTTCTTGGTACTATTTTGTAAAGTTTCTTCTGTTATAACATTATTTATATCAAATGGAATGTCATCCATTCCATCATTATCTATATCTATAAAAATTTCATCATATTCCTCCTTTGGTGTAACAGGTGATTGTTCTATTTCTTTTTCCTCTACATTATCATTCTCCTCATTTCGGCTTCTAAATGAGAAAAATGAAAATAGTTTTGAAAAGAAACTATTCATTTTATCTATTAACCCAATGCAAAATAAAAACGATGAAAAAAACAGTTAAATAAATTTGAATTTTTTTTAAATTCTGATATTTGCTGAATTTGTTTTAAAGATTTTTTGTGAGCTAAGTATAAACTTAGTAGGAGAGAATTTATATCTTCAAACTGCTCCATACTTGAATTAGTTTTTCTCATTCATAATCTGATATTAATTTTGATTCTTTCTATTTTTTTTTTTTAATATTAAAGATTTTTTTTTAATTATTATTTTTAAAAGTTGTGAAGATCACCTATTTCCATAATTAAATATGAAACAACTGTTAGATATTAAAAAATTATCATTTTATATAACAGTATCACCAAAGTTTGAGAATATTTTAAAAAATGAAATTAAAAGGATATTTAAATCCAATTCATTGTTAATACCAAAGTTTGGTAAAAAAGAAGCAGGATCAGTTTCATTTGAAGTTGGTATTGATACTGATTATTATAATACTACCACACCAACAACAACAACAACAACACAGAAACAAACAAATTCTACATTACAACAAGTAACATCTAGAGGAGAAGGACATAACAGAGATAGTGAAAATACTATTAAAAATGATGCACATCATACTTCTTTAGGTGTGATATCAAAATATCTATGGTCACTATCAAGTTGTACTAGGTTAGCTGAATCTATAAGAATTAGAATCAGTGATAGAATAAACTGTAGGAATTTCAATGAACTTGAACAATCACTATCAGCAGTACCTTGGTTAGAGTTTTTTCCTTCTAGTACAGAGGTACCTTTGATATCAGTTAGTTGCACCAAATCTAAACTCTACCATAGCAATGCTGTAAAGGAGAGGATACAAAAGTACTTTCAGCATCATGTCTTACCTGAAATCAGACAATATCAGGTATCAGTAGCTTCAAAACACAGAAAGAAACTAAAGAAACAGTTGAGAAAGCTCTCTGTGACCTCTAGTGTTGACCCTGATGTCGCACTAGAGAATTCACAAACAGGTCCTGAAATAGAAGTTCAACCACCTCAGACTAAGCTCTATGTAAGATTAGATGAGGATCAATTACAACTCACTATTGATGCGACCTCTGTTGATAATGTTATGCTACACAAGAGAATACAGAATAAACATGTAACTGAGGCACCTATAAGAGAGACTTTAGCCTATGCTGCATTGTCCCTTGCTCAGGTTGTATCACCACATAATCAAAACTCATTCTGGGATGCTTTTATGGGAAGTGGAGGTATACTTCAAGAAGCTGTTTCTTGTGTGTCTACTAGTAGTGAGGGAAAGGTTTTACCAAACTCACAAAACACAGGTACCAGGGTATTCCAATACCAGTATTTCCCATGGCACCTTTCTGAACAGTTTAACGAATATCAACAAAATCTGAAACCAAAGATACCAACTAAACGTGTAAATAATAGATTTTTCATTGGATCTGATATAAGTGATAGAGCATTGGATTCTACAAGATTTAATCTAACTCAAGAAGGGTATCAACCTAAAACAATGCCATCTGATGATAGCAATGACATTGAATCAGTTATTACAGATGATGACTATTTACTTCTACAAAGTGGTGATTTTCAAAAAGTTTATAAAAATATTGAGTTGATATCAAAGAGATATCAAACTCCTTTTACTATTTTAAGTAATCTTCCATATGGACATAGAATACTACACCAAGATCCTAAACACCAAACTATGAAAATTTCAGATAAATTAGTAGACTTATTCAAGAGATTTGGTACCATGTTAAAGAACTCGGATGAAAGTGTTCTCAAACATGTCTATGTAATCAATGGCAACCCAAAATTCAAAGAACTAACTGGTGTCAAATGGATTGAAATTGAATCTTTTAAAAATGGTGGAATTGATGTACAGCTATTACAATTCCAAAGAGAATCAAAAGATACCACTTCAAATTAAATACACCTATTTTGGTTATTTTTCATTTTTTAGATCATTAGTTTTATTCATAGTAAAGTAACTAAAAAAATATAAATATCATATCTAGAAAAGTTAATTTTTTGATAATTTAATTTTTGTTACCTGATCCCAGACTCCATGAGTAACATCTACATCCCCCAGGACGAAAACATTAACAATATTTGGGAAAGTAAGAGTGTAACATAAGAGAATATCCTATCCCTGTATGGTCAATGTAAAACAGAGGATTGAGTTTATCTAAAACAGGATACTTATAAGTATATTCAACCAAACTAAATTTTGATGGTTGGGTGGAGCTAACACTACTAAGTGTTGCATTGGTTTTTTTGTTGTGTTCTAGATTTAATTATTGCGTTTCTTGAAAAGGTGGAGCAAATATAATAGATAATATAATGGATAAAATTTTTGAAATTAATGGTCAAATAGAGAAATCATTAATTTCAAAAATTGTATCCATTAATATTAGTATTGATATATATGAGTATTAATTAATGTATTTACCTTATTTGGATTCATTTCTTTTTTGAGATTATTAATTTCATTCACCAAATTATCATACAATTAGCATACAATTGATCTAAATTTCTTTTATTTGGTTTTTTTTCTTTACCAAATCATATGATTAGTGTATTCATTTAAATTATTAATCATTGTAATAAATTACATACCCTCTGAAACGATTTTGTAAAAATCTATTGGTTATATAATGTCAACAGGTGTTTAAATTGTATTGAAGTTTATGTTAGTATCAAAGAACAAAAGGTGGTTCAATTAGTGTTTAATTTACTTACCAGTATTTATGGTTGATTGGAATCTATTTTTTAATGAATGAAGATTATCAAAAAGTTGAGAACCAATTATATGACCAATGTCTTTAAATGTATCTTTGTTTTATTAACCCTTAAATATCTCATTCATTTACCTAAAATGCTTTTCAAGTAAGAATTTTTTAAAAAGCTTTTTTATTAATTTTTGAAAATATTATCATTTGAGGAACAATCTATAATCACATCTAATAAGAGGAAATGCAAAATATTGATAATCAAGAATTAAGATATATATGGTTGGATTGTGATCCAGGACATGATGATGCATTTATGATAATGTTGGCGACACATACACCTGGATTTAAGGTTTTAGGTATTTCGACAGTTGCTGGTAACCAGACTGTTGATAAGACTACTGATAATGCATTGAGAGTATTGGAGAGTATAGGATTGGGTGGGAAGATTGATGTAGTGAAAGGAGCTGCAGTTCCATTGGTTAGAGCATCTATGATATGTCCAGAGATTCATGGTGAATCTGGATTAGATTGTATCACACCTCTGCCCCATAGCAAACATTCAGCAATTACTGATAAACCTGCTGTACAGGTAATGTACGAGAGAATTAAATCATGTTATCACGAACAGACTAAACAAAAAAAAGTGACTATAGTTGCAACTGGGTGTCTTACAAATGTTGCTTTACTGTTTTCAGTGTATCCTCAAGTTAAATCTATGGTTGATATATCCATTCTAGGAGGTGCTATTGCTATGGGTAATATGACTCCAGCTGCAGAGTTTAATATTCTCATTGATCCTGAAGCTGCACATATTGTCTTTGAAAGTGGGGTACAGTTAACTATGGTACCTTTAGATGTTAGTCATAAGGCATTGGTTACAGACCAGGTTGTTGAACAGATTAGATGTATTGATAAAGAGTCTGGGTTTATTGAAACTTGTGTGAATTTACTGCAGTTCTTTAAGAGTACTTATAGAGATTTATTTAATATGCCTGATGCACCATTACATGATCCTCTGGCAATGGCATACCTTATCAATCCAAGTATATTCACAATACAACTAATGAGAGTGGACATTGAAACTCAAGGACATTGTGTTGGTAGAACTGTTTGTGATGTTTTTAATTTTGAAAAGAAAAAACCAAAGAACATTCATGTAGCAACTGATATATTAGTTCCAGCATTTTGGAATCTTCTAGTAAGTGCTTTAACTAGTTGTAATAAATCTAGTTGTTTAAATAAATCATCATCATCATCATCAACAGTAGACAACATACAAACCCCACCAACCAATTCACCTATAAATAGTAGTAATGCCAACACAAATCAAGATGTTGTATTGAAGCCAGTTGAACTGGAACCTGAATTAACAAGTCAAGAAATACAAGAGCTAAAGTCAAAATTATTTAGAACCCCATTGGTTATAGGTGAGAGATGGTGTCCTGTCAATGCTATTTGGTATCACAAGTGGGCACAGGAGTACTACACTCGTGATGACTTAGGTCCCATTGACAATAGTATACTATTGCAAGCAGATGGTGAAACACTGAAAGTAGGTCTCATGGAATCCAACCACTATATACTAGTTCCAGAGATTATCTACAAGAAGCTAAAAGCTGTTTATGGCGGTGGTCCTGATATCTACAGAGAGGTCATCGGGGGTGCTTGTGGATCAAAAACCTTCGATATGAAAATCCCAATCAAATTGCAATTTGTAAAATCAACAGAGCTAACCAAAGTCATTGAGGGTTGCGCTTTGAAATCAGAGTCTATTGCCTCTCTAAAGGACAGATACTGTAAAGTCTTTGGATTGGTACCTTCTGAAGTCAAGATTTGGGACTTTTACAATAACAGCAAAAATGAAGAACTCAAACCACTTGAAAGCTTAAGCAGCTCAAATCTTCTCGAAAATCAATTCATCTTGCTCGAGGAAAAGAACGCAGATGGAACCTGGCCTGCTCATAGTGGTGGCCCTAATAATAATTATATTAATAATTAATAATTTCCAAGAAATTTTTAAAATAAAATTAAATCATGACTTTTATGTTTTCTGTGTAGTTTAAAAAAGTTACTTTTTAACAATTAAAATGACAATTAAAAGTAATTACGTAAAGTTAATTGGTAACTTTTTTAGATTAAATAAAAATGAAAAGAGTTCAGAGAGAAAGAAACAGTATATGAGAAATAAATTTGAATTCCTTGGTATAGCAGCACCAAAGAGAAAGGATTTGTTAAAAGAGTTTATTGAAAAGAATGGCAGACCAACTGAAGATGAAATTATTGAAATTTATAAACTGGAAGAACGTGAATTCCAGTATATTGGAATTGATTTATCCAGTCATCAACTAAACAAAATCAAAGATAAAAAGAGACTCGATTTGTATTGGGCAATGATTAATCATCAACCATGGTGGGACACTGTAGATATCATCGCATCAAGACTCATTGGTTCACATTTTAAAAAGTTCCCTGAAATTTCACAAAGCTACACTGACAAGTGGATTGACAGTGACGATTTTTGGCATCGACGTATATCGTTAATCTATCAGTTATCTTATAAAAAAGAAACTAATACTAAACTGCTTTTTAAGTACATTGAAAAGACAATTGATGAAAAAGAGTTTTTCATTCGTAAAGCCATTGGATGGGCCTTGAGAAATCTCTATAAAATTCAACCACTAACTGTAAAAAAATTTGTAAATTCACACCCTAATCTTTCAAACCTCTCCAGAAGAGAAGCTTTAAAACATGATAATGACAATACTGATAAATTGGAAGAGAGTGAAGAAGATGAAGATCAAGAATTAGATTAACATATTGTAGTACTATATTCAAAAAGTTAATATTATATAAAATATCTAATTTTATAAGTTTGTAAAATATTAACAAGAAAAACAATAATTATTGAATCGCCAAGGGGTATGATTAGTTCCATTTTTTGTCAAAACATAACCAATCATGTCCATTCTCTAAAAAAGTATTGTACAAAAATAAATATCTTAAGTTTTTTTTGTTTGATCAAACTCCTCTTAGATTTTTGATATTTTAAATTTTGAAAACTATAGATATTAAATCAATATTTTGAGATTTAAAATTTGTGAGAAATAATTCATATTGAAAGTTTACAATGAAATTTATATATGTTATTTCTATATTTGTTGTATTTTATTTATCTTTCCTCTGCGCATTAGATAACTCGGAAAATGAAGTTTCATTAGATTTTGGATGTATAAATTATATTTGTGAACCAAGTAGTGGTACTATTATATCAGATAGATCCATTTTTGTTTTACATCTAAAGTTTAATAAACACAAAATGGGGGTGGCACAAAATGAATCTAAATCATTTGCACAATATACAGATACAGAATTAACCAACATTATTAAATTAAATCCAAATATATCATCATCAGCACCCAATGATCTTATTGTATGTTCAATATTAACAAATAATTCACACTTTTTTTTAGACTTATTGATTAATTTGGAAACACGCTATGATAAAATATAGTGTTTACACAATGTTGAAAATAATTCTTTTATATCAATAACATCAGCAACTTCAAAAGGTACTTCCAATGAATTGTGGTTAACATTTAAGAACCTTCCTATTAGTAATAATTTAGTTTTGTTAATATTTCCTTGGTTGGTGAGCAATAAAGAAGCTTTCGGGGCTAGAGGTATATCTAGGTTTTCAACTACAACTTCTAAACCGCCAAATCCAGAGTACAGACCAAATAAAAGTTTCTGTCCCAATGAACCTGATCCTACAAACTCTTGGATGAATTCACTAAATAAAACCTCTCAGTTTTGGGTTAGAAATACTGTATTGGAATTAAAAGAGTGTACTACAGATATTCCAATTTGCGCACAGAATCCACAAGAATTATATTATATTAAGCTAGTTGGTGATATATCATTGGCTAATGGTACTGGATGTTTGAATTTCAAGACTGTTTCGTACAAGAACCATGAATATACGATAGATCAACCTAATGGTTATGAGATATGCTTTAATGGTAGTGACACAGTTTCAACTGTACCTCTTACTTACCACTCTATTGCTTATAACCAGTATGAAAGTATTACAACTACCAATATCTTAAGTAGAGCTTTTCAAACTAAATCTTCAATAGTATCTTTTGAAGCTCTTGATAAGTATCTAAATGATTTCAGAGCTGGTATATACACTGATATTCAAACTGGTAGCGATGTATTCTTAACTGGTGTCGGTATACCATTTACTCTTAACTCTACAGTAACTGCTAGATGGTTAGTTCTCAACTACCCAAATTTAAACATGGTATTTAAGACAGGCACTACCATTCATATCTATATTTCAATTAATAAATATATTGAAAGATATTATGTCAATGAAGAGAACATCTGCCCAGTAGGTAGTAAAAGATCTCAATGGGGACTATATACGCCAAGTAGCCACACTGTACGTACTTATAATCTTCCATATCAAGTATATAAAATGGAAAATGGTACCAATATACAGAGATCACTATTAGTAACTGTAGATAACTCAACAGTTTCTATCAACCAGAGTTCAATATTCACTCAAAATTTACACTTAAATTTCAATTTTGAAGAATCTAATAATCCAGTAGACCTATCAAATAACTACTTTCTATTAGAGAACAGTAAGAAAGTTGAAAATATGTTGATTATATCTAAACAGTATTTTGGAACTAACCCAAATCAAATAGGATTCGATCAAGCATCCTTTTACAATCAAGAAAACTTTTGTTCAAACGCATTTGGTACTGGTTTATCTAACCAAATCTCCCATTTTATACAAAATGGGAAAAACACTATAAATTACTTTTTAAGTAATTTCCCAAATTTCAAGAGAGTTTTCTTTGATAGTAATACTATTAAAGCTGAATCTTATAAAGATATTGGCCCCTTTTCCATGTATATTAAAGCTAGTTCTATAAATTTTAAAGAACCATTGGTTTTTAATAGTACTATATCTGTACAACCTATACCTGATGATGAAAAACCCTGTGAAGGCTCTTTAAGGTTTTCTATAGTAAACCAAGGTACTGATACTGGTATATTCAACTTTGATGTTGACTGTGATAAGAATGATGTAACATATGAAGTCCAAAGTACCAGATTAACAATACAGGCTTCTAAAACAGCACATTTTTATATGTATATTCAGAATAGTAAATACCCGGAAATTAAATGTACTGCTTTTGTAACTATTGGTAGACAAGATCTGTGGTCTAATGTTTCTAAATATGCAGAGTTAAAATTCATTGTACCTCCATTTGTAGGATGTACAATTATAGATCCATGTAAAGGTCCAATTGGTGAACCAGTACTTCAATCGAATGGTACTATTGATATGAGTCAATGGTACCGAAATAAACATTTCACTCAGACCATGTTGGTAGAATCAACTGTATCTAATCAAGGTAATGGAAGTGCACAAGTGATTTCAAGAATTACATGCCAAACTTCAGGACCATCTATTATATTTTATAAAGATGGAATGTCAAGTAAAACATTTTATTTACTTGCTGGAAACTCATCAAAAGTTAGTTTTCAGCTAATTGCACAACCTACGGATAATCTAGCATCAGTACCTGTAAACTGTGAAATATCAACTATATTTAGTACCCAAAGTATATGTTGGAAGAACCCAAACCAAACTGTTATACAACCATTTACAACATCACTACCATATGATAAATGTGTGAATTTGTATAATCCATCTCATGAACCATATATATACTCATTTAATGAGTGGTCGAATGGAACTGTTTCTAATGTACTTACAGCTAGTCCTACCTGGTTAAGCTATGCTGGTAATCCCCCTAGTTTACCACAATATCACATTGACTTAGTTCAACCTAATCAGTATAATCAAGATTCAATTCGTAATTCAACTATACCATTACATGTTGGTAACTTTGGATTTGATATAACTAATGGTGGTGGTAGTACTGCAAGCTATAATGTATTTATGCAATGTCCTAATGAGATTGTTTTGTTACAGTATAACAAAACTATTGATCTAGATGCTGGTCAGACTATTAGAGTTATATTACAAGGTATAACCTATGCGTCCAATCAAAAGTCATATCAAGTTGCATGTTCAATGAATATAACTATATTAAATAGTCAAGAGTGTTGGACTACCATGGGTAAATCATTTTATCAATCATTTTTACCAGTGGCAGTTCCGTATAATCCATGTGCTGGAAACTATTTAGAAATTTCTTTGAACAGTAATACAACAACTATGGTAATGGGTGATTGGAAACTACAGAATCTCACTCACTATAGTAGGGTAGTTTATTTTACAATCTCCAATTCATTATATGGTGAATCTTTATTAAAAACATTGATTCAATGTTCAACACCTGGTGTTTCAGTTGTAAATAGAGTTGAATCTGTGAATTGTTATCTGGGACCTAGAGGCACATGTACACTTACCTATCGTATCACTTCACCTCCTACCAATATCCAAGGATCAAAAATTGATTGTCTTGTATCAGCTAATATTAACACCACAGGTACTTGTATGAGTAACCTTGGAAAGACATATTCTAAAGTTCTACAATTAGACTATCCATATGATGAATGTTTCAATTCATCAGCAAATGAAATATATATTTCAATACCTGCCAAAAGTGTAAACATTGGTAGTTGGCTACTACAAGATGAGTCTATATTCTATAACCTCAACACGACAAATCCAGAGAATAATCCTCAAAATGCTCCAATAGCAACTTATAAATCTACTGTTCTCAGTACAATTAAAAACAATGGAAATGGTAATGGTTCAATAGAAGCTGATATTATAACTCTAAATCCTAGAGTACAGCTATTACTCAATGAATCTCTTCTACAATGCCATTTATCTCCACAAGGTGAATGTACATTTACAATGACATTTATATATTCTCTTGGTCCATTGGATAAAGAAATTAACTCAAGTATACATTTTGAATATTCTGTAGTAAGTCCAAATACTTGTTGGACAGGAACCAACAAAACAGTGTCATCCAATGTAACTTTAAAACTACCAAGATATCCATGTCTACAAATTTCTCAAGGCTCATTAGTATTTGAGTCACCTATCGTTGAAGCTTTTCCAAATATATACAATATACCTGAAAATATTTTAAATGTAGATACAACTCCTATATATATCAACGAATACACCAATATCTATGAATCCAATGTAACTATAAATGTCTTGAACCGTGGTGATTCTTTAATGTATGTCTTTCTAAATGTAAAATGTGTAAATGCACCACATTTAAATTATATACAGTTATATGATGTAGATAAGAATGCTACTTTAATTCAGTCTGGAGAGATTCATCAATTTGATATTAAACTTCTATTCCATAGCACTTCTAAAGAAAAAAAAGTAGTGTGCACTGCAACACTAGATATTAATAGCCAACAATGTTGGTATAAATCCTCCAAAAAGTTATACCAAAGATTTGCAATACCACCACAACCAATACCATTTAATGTTCCAAAATCTAAACAATCACCAATGGATAGTGCATTGGATGGTTTGTTTTTCACAGTTATAAGTTTAATAGGATTAACCATTTTAACATGGGTTATATGGAATAGAAAGAAATTGAAATCACTACTAAAGCAGCTATTATCTAAACTATATCCAAACTCAAAATTCATTTCTAAAGCTAAACAATCTGTAAGTTCTATAATTCCAGGAATCACTGTAATTTTACCTCTTCCTGTGTGCCCTAGTTGTGCGAAATCCTTCGATCCTAAAGAAACAAATGTATGTACATTGTGTTCTCCCAACACTCATATACACTGTGGTGTGATATATTGTAGAAATATATACCATCCATTGTTGGATCAATATCACTTGGCACAAGTTATAAATAATTCTAATAATATACCTAAAATGGGTGATTTTTCATTTGAATAAAGTTTTATATATTTATATTTACTCTTTTTTATTTACATATCATATTTCTAAATTATTATTACAATGGCTCTTAATTCCAGTTAATGTTATTCCAAGTCTGTTCATTTGAACCACCTGATAGAGACTGTTTCATTTGTTGATGATTCAAATCCATATCTGTGAATACACGATCTGAATGTGTTATAACTTGGAATGATTGTGAAATTTGGTCATAAAGACCATAGATTTTAGCATCTAAATCTACAGTATCATCTGATGAATCAGAAGATGCTCTTACTGATATATTAATCTTTAATTGTACTGCTGATTGTTTGCATTTTGATACATGTTCCAAAAACTTATGTTTTCCTTTACCATCTGGTAAATGATTTGATATTTGATTAGCTTCTGTATTCTGTATTGTTTAACAACATATTAATACTTATCGATGTTCTGAAATATATTTAAAATCATACCATTAAAGTTATATTATCTGCTACTGCTCTTATAGCATGTATCATACCAGATCTTGCTTTATTCTCTAGATTTGTTGTTAAATCCACTAGACTTTTTACAATTCTTTGTAAGAGTTCAATAAATTTTTCTTTTGGTGTTGATAGTGACTTGAATTTATATTCCAAGGGGTTTATCTTTTCTTCATTATTATCATCCTCATCATCATCATCATCGTCATTATATTCAATCAAGTTGTTATCAATCACATATAAAAGGTTTTCTTTAAATTCTTCTGTAGTGGCTTTAATTTCTTTTATACATTTTTAAATCTGACATGGTGGTAATAAAAATTAAAAAATAATTTGTTTTTATAAATTAAATTAAGATTATTTGAATAACTAAGTATTTACATTGATTTATTAAAGTTTTCACTCACAAAAAAGAGAGATTATTGATAAATAATCTTGAATAATATCCAATATTGGGCTTTCCAAAACAACCTAAATGTATCCTAATTAGACTATACCTTATTTCAATTATATTTATCAAAATTGTTGAATCTCCTTCTGAAGTTAGGTTTGAATTAAATCATAATATCTTCAATTAGTGTAATCATTGTTTGATTTGAGTTATTTTTTTATTTTTTTTTATTCAAATCATTAAAAAAACTTAATTATAAAATGATAGAGGATCATAAATATATGGATGAAGAACTATTGGACAGATATAAAAAGACTGTAAAAACAAAATGGCAAAAAAGATGGATACTATTACGGATGTTATTTGGAGAGTTGTTTTTCTTTTTAGGTAATCTGAGCAAAGCAGTTAAATCGATAGCATATTATTTTTTTACACACAAAAAGAATAGTTTATTTAAAGATATATCATATCACAGTAAACCTAGAAATCAAATGGATATCTATTCACCAGTGGGTGCAGTAGATAAATCTGAAAAGAAACCAGTTTTGATATTTGTTCATGGTGGTACTTGGGCATATGGATTCAAATTACAGTATATTCTATTAGGAAAACTATTGTCACAAGTCGGAATAGTAACTGTTATTCTAAACTATACACTCTATCCCAATGGTTTTATACAAGATATGGTTGAGGATGTTGACAAGGCTGTAGAGTATTGTTATAAAAATATCTCAAAATTTGGTGGTGACCCATCGAGAATCTATTTAATGGGACATTCAGCAGGTGGTCATATCATTACCATGTTAACCACTGGTAAGTTTATTAAAGGTGAACATAGTCATATGATTAAAGGTGTTTTAGCATGTAGTGGTGTCTATGATATTGCAGATCATTTCATTTGGGAAACAGGTAGAGGTGTAGAGCATCTATCTGCAATGAACAAAGCAATGAAAGGTCCATCACACTTTCATGTAAATTCACCAACTAGACTACTGACAAAACATCACCAAAGTAACCCAATACCAAAAACACCTGTACTACTACCACCTTTGTATCTGTTACATGGGGATCAAGATAAAACAGTTCCTCTTCATGAAGCTAAGAAACTCTATAAAATCTATAGAGATCAATATGGTGGCAAACATCAACACAAACTGATTGTCTATCCAAATGTAGGTCACATTGATTTTATGTTTCAACTCATGGAAAATCCTCCAACTTCCAATCCAATTCTCAAAGACATTCTATTGATTGTCAATGATAAATTAAATTAATTTATTAAAGTATATTCACTATAGTGAATATATTGTAACATTACAGAGTTCATTATAATAGCCACAAGAATTACAATTTATTTTGTCAGAGATCAATTTAATGATTGATAAAAATGGGTAAAATTATAATTTGAATATTTGAATTTGTGAAGATTAATTTGAGACCATTGATTAGGTAAGAGGAATGAATTGTTGGAAATGGAGTTAGTGTACATTGAAAATGATTTAATATTTTGAGTTTGATTCAATTGATCAAATATTGATTGAACCAATTGAGTGGAAATACTGTTCTTTTGACAGAGTTTTATGCATAGTGTTTGAGTTCGATGATTTTTGTTTACATAATCAATGAAATTAGGTATATCATTTGTATTATCCATCCGAATGAAGGTAAATTGAATTTTATCAGTGGCAAATGATAATGGTATCTTATAGAACTCTGTAAATTCCTCCCATTGGTGTTGTTCATTTATGTGGTTAAACTCGATATTAACACTCTTGAATCCTGAAAATTCAACAAATGAGGGAATTGATTTCAAATTGAAAGATGGTAGGTGAGTGTAGATATTCTCGAGATTGGATACTGATATTTCATCAAATATAAAATTTTCTGTAGCATGGATGTTGATTTCAAGAAGGTTTTTACGTTCCAATTTTAGAATTGATTCAATTGTTGTATCAAGAAACCTTTTCAATTCGTTCATATTGCATAAGATCAGATCAATTCTAGAGAGTAGTGGTGATCTTTCAATGAGATACATTAAATACTGTGGATCAAAATATTCACTTAATTGAATTTCTAGATTCTTCAAATTGGTGCTTTTTTCGAGATATAAAATCTCAGGGTTTTTCATACCTATGATCATAGTTTCCATATGTTCGTGTAGATATCTATCAATATACTTGTATGGAACAAGATAAAGTAGATTGAAGTTTATCACCTTTGGGTAGAATTTAAATAGACAGTATTTAGATTCAATATTTATCTTTCTAAACCGTTTAATTGCGATATATAGAGTGAGAGAATCTTCATAGTAGTGATTGGTCAAAATGTCTGAACAGATATCGAACCACAATCTAGAGACAGTTGACAATTCAATCTTTTCTATTACAATGACTGTTGGATCATAGTAGACACAATGAATGATTTTAGATATCAATAGTTTTGGAAGTGATGGTAAAACATGATTATTGATATTATTAGTCTCGGTAACTGAAGAGGTATCATTTTGATAACTTCTCTTTAGTATTTCTAATTGGTAGACAGTTCTATTGTGACCCATTTGGACTATTATATCATGTGGCAGACTGAAATAGAATTTCTGGAAGAGTTTTGATTTGAGACATCCTTCTCTATTGTGTTTATAAAGAACCAAACGGTAGAGATCTTTAATTTGTTCTTCATCTCCATTTTCAATGACAATATCTTGGTAGAGTTTGTCCATGCTTATAAATGGTGCCAATGAGGAGGCTAATTTCCATTCACACAGTTGATAAATATGAGGAGGTATTGATTTACCCTCAACGTAGAACTCTTCAAATAATCTTGGTATAATTAGATTAGACTGTATATCCATCATGCTAATTGGCATTGTTACATTGTCCATTGGTATATTTACTATGAGATCATAGGATAATTTTACTTTTTTGGCTAATATATATTCACTAACATTATGTCCAAGTTGATTGAGAATCAATAGTAAATTATGCTGTACACTTTCAGACAAATAATGATTACTTTTTAGGAAAAACTGGTAGAGTTTGAGAAGGAGTTCTTTGGATTCTGTGAGATTATCAGGATGTAGATACATGGACTTAAAAGTACCCAAAGTGTTCAATATTCTATTGAATTTCCCAGTTTTCTCTGGTATAACGTTTTCCTGGAATACTCTCATATAGTATGGTAATAGCAATTTAAACTGTCTAGGTTCAATTTGAATATCTCTACCATCTGTACAATAGTAAATGGAAATCAACACAGCATTATCTATCCCAGCACTTTGGTAACCAATACTATCCAATGATTCAATAAATGTCATTAAATCACCAAAATTAGTTTCATTAGGAAAAGGATATTCTTCAAATGTAGGTGCCCATATTCCATCTAAGATTTCTTTTAATTTTTCCATATCATTCGAAAAGAACTTGAATGCATAATAATAGTATTCAATATGAACATTTAATCTTAGTTTTTTCAAATAGATATTCAGTTTATCTCCCACCAAGTTCTCACTTTTTAGATTATGGTAAAGTATATAGAACTGGTCATTCAAATTACTAATTTTTGCGTCACCAGTAAAGAATGCATCAAATATAGGATCATTGGTATCAGCGAAATATAAAAGTTTAAATAATTTCTCCTTCTTTACTATATATTCTTTAATAAACCTAAAATATCAAATAAATACTTTCATTAGTTTATATTATATTATTTTGAAACCAAATATCTAACTTACTGTGATATTTTTGAATTGGGTTTGATATTGAATTGTTTATAAGAAATTATACCAGCAAGTTTATCAAAGATAAATTTATCTTCTAAATAAGATGTCGAATCTAAATTGTTATTTAGATATTTTAGATAATATTCAGTCAGATTGGAACCATAGTGATGATAGAATGAATCAATAACGTTATAGAACATTTCATAGAAACAGTAGTCTATTACCTGACTGTAATATGATATTGGATTAGATGGATTGATTTCGTTACATTTAATTTCTTTAATAAATGTATCAATAGAACTGGAACCTGATCTCTTTAATCCTACTTTTGGTAAAAGTGAAACAATCATATCTAATGATAACTTTTGGGCGTGAATCATAAAAAATAAAAATTCACAATCTATGTGATCTTGTATTTGTTGACTGTCCAATTGATTTCTCAACGTATTCATCATTCTATCAACTGTAGAGTTGGAAATCTGGTTGATATTACCTCTGCATAGATCCCACCAAATTATATAGGTACCAAGATGTTTGAGAATTGTATAAACTTCATAGTCAGTTAACATTCTTTCAAAAACAGTTTCTAATAATGCAGATTTATCTTCTGACTTATAAATAAAGAGATAACTTATCAATCTCTGTCTGACACTCTTTGAATCCACCCATTGTGTAAATTCTGAAATTTAACAAAAAATTAGTATACAACCATTATTCTGCTTTATATACCAATAAACACTTACTATTGTATATAAATTCATTACTAATCGATTCAATAACTATTAGAAGAGGTATTATATAGTTACCCTCCAAATGTTTTGGCATTTTTTCAATTTCTTGATCACAAGATTGGTGATGTTGTTTTTGTGATAGTTCTTCATCTGATAAACAACACCAATCATAAAATACTATTATATTGTCTTGAAATTTAGTGAAATTATGTCTATCAAAAGTATCTTGCCAAAATGTAAATTCTGTTTCACAATGTTCGCAATTGTTGATTTCTTCATTATATCTTCCACAATAAAGACATTGACCATTATTTAAATATATCTTTAGTAAGTTAGGGTTGGAATATAAATAACTTTTCATTTTTAAATGTTTGGGGTCATATAGACCGAACAAAAAAATTTTTTAAACAAGTTATCCGATTAATTTCTTTAATTTTATTTTTAGTAACATAGCTTAATAATTAATTCAATATTAATTTAGGTTTGAATTTAACTCTAAATTCGTAATTTAAAATAACGTCGATTTAATTATAAATAAAATAAATAAAAATTTTTAAAAAAAAAAAAAATCTATTTTTTAGAAGTTCTAACTTATGAATCACTAAGAATATGTTCCCAAATAATACTAATAATAACAATGGTGGTAATAGTAATGGAAATAGTTTTACTAGTAAATCATTTCAGTTGTATAATAGATTTAAAGGGTACAATGACGATGGTTCCTTAAAGTCACCAGGTAGATATGGTTATTATAGAGACGATATTAATAGTAGTGGTGCTAGAAGTTATTTTGGATTCACTAGTGGCACTAATGACCTTTATAACAGTACATATGGAGGACTATCATCTATACACTATCCTAAATGGTTGGTAATGGTAGGACACTATTACAGACAGTTAACCAGCCACACTAGACTAGTGACAATAGTGCAAGTAGTAGTACTCTTTTATCTACTGCTACACACAATGAATAAGTTTCAGAGAACTGATGATTCAGATGCCACTCTAAACCAGTACAGAAACAATCTATGTGATTTAAATGGAGATTTGAACAACAATAACAACTATTATATGGATGCTTTCAGTGACTCTTCATTTCGATTAGAGTTTCCTAATATCAATAGAGCAACACTTTGTAGATCTTCTAGTGGTAGTTTGGTACCTGAAGCCTATAATGGTGATAAAAAGTCATTTAAAAAGTTTATTTGGATTTTTGTGGATTCATTTGCACATGACCAGGCATCGGAGATTGTAGATAATTATGCAGGACATTCACATCAGTATAGAATTCTAAATCATGGGTTTAAGTTTAGTACTGCTATTTACACTACATTTTTCACTGGAAAGATACCAACCAACTATGCAGGTAAACCCATTCGATCTGATAATATATTCTATCAATTCAAGAAATCAGGTATGAAGATTCATTTTGTAGGACCTGAGTTCCCAACTATTGCATTGTTAGGCGACAGTTCACAGTCTAGAAGATACTTTGAATCCTATACAAATCATATAGATGACCATAAACTATTTACACCTGTATTTGGTAACCAACTTACAACACCAACTGTAACCAGTGTAAGCGAAGCACTGGATAAATTAACTAGATCTGGACAACATAGCGTAATGATGACTACTAATCTTCTAGATGACAAGATTCATAAGAAAGGTAAATACGATCCTCCAACACTGAGTCTAATTCAGCAGTTGACTGCTAATATGCCTCTTCTAAAGGAATGGTTATCTCAGCATCCTGACTATGTTTTCATTATGAATTCTGATCATGGTGGGTCGAAAACTGGTGGTCAACACGAAGGTGAATTACACGGTATAAAAGATGGGGGTAATGAAGGTTTTATATTTTTTCATAATCCACAATTTCCACAACAGACATTGGAAAGACCTTGGTTGGATACAGTCGATATTTCACCAACTATTACAGAGTATTTTAAAGATATCAATATACCTTTAGAATCTCTAGGTTTGGTACCATCTGAAAACTATAAAGTCGATAGTCATGCCAATAAGACTGCATTGTATATGGACTTGTTAATCAATGCTCTTCAGATTAGACAACTATGTAAACTCAAAAGATTCCCATACTCTGAATCCATCTTTCAAAGTGCTACTGAATACGGTACTGACTCCATGCACCAAATGTCCTCAACATTACTAAACCAAAAGATTGAGGAGCTACGTAACTTTATAATCTCAATCAAAGATCCAATGATTGAATTTAAAAAGTTTCCAGGTAGATACTTACTATTCATGTTAATATTAGTACTTATAGTACAAGTATGTATATAATAATTACAATTCTAGAAATATATATTAATATTATTACAAAATTAGTATTTAAATTTAAAGATTGATTATCAACAAGGTAATCTATTTACATTGAGTAATTTAAAAAAGAATTTCTTTTCTATTGGTATACCATACCTATTTTTATATATAGATTTTCTATTTTTAAAATTTGATTACCACAAACATTTTCAAAATATTTTCACTTATTATTTGATATTGGTATCAATAACACTTTTAAATATATTACATAATCTATTTAATAATTTGTCATTACCTCAAAAGACTTTGGTAAATAGTAACAATAGTAATAATGTTAATAGTAACAATACAATCTCTAATAGTAATAATAACAACAATAGTAATATGAATAATAGTAATGGTAATGGTAAAGTTGAAAATGATCAAAAGACATCACCTTCAACATCATCTGTAAAGTTAATATCATTAAATAACAATAACCAAGGAATGGATGAGTCATCATCTATTATCGATATACCATTGAATGAGATTTCTGAAAATGATATAACTGATAGTCATAGTAGACATTCATCACAATCACAACAAATCAATGAAAATGAACATGAATTGGAATACTATCAATCAGTTACACCTCAGAATGAATGGATAGTCCAAACATCAAATATAGTCAGTTTAATCATTATGATTACATGTTTGAAAGATTTGATTATAGAGTTCCTTCCAATGATCTATGAAGGTTTGAAATCATTTAATTTCATCATTAACTATCTATTGATAATCTATCAACTTAGATTCCTGTTTAATGGGTCGTCTACAAGTTCAAATAGTGGTTCATCTTCCAATGGTAACAGTAACTCTATATCAAGTAGAATATTCCAAGAAGTGAATAACAGTGGTGGTGTATATCTTGTCATTGTTCTAATGACTTTGTTCTATGATCTAACAGGTTCAGTTGTGATAATGCAATTTGCATATCTATGTCTACTTGTAAAGACTATACAAATTATACTAATGGTTCAGACAACTGATGAAATATACATGGTTGCAAGTATTCTATTGTATATACTGTCAACTGATAACCAGAGATTCTTCTTATTGGTTTTCTATTTGGCACCAATGTACTTTTTATCTGGAATCTATAGTGAGAGACCTAAACTCTCATTACAAGTACCAACTTTTGCAAACTCTTTAAGATATCTAAGTAGAATGATTGCATTCCTTATGATTATATTAGCATTCCATTCCTACATTTACATGGGTGGAGAGTTTAATATGAATGTTGATGTACGTTCTGGTGGTATTGGGTTAGTGAATATGGAAGATTACCCAACATTCTCTGGATTCTTAATGGCATTCCACAAACTTGGTTACTTTTTTGTACTGATTACTTTTCTACATAGACTATCCAAACCATCTCTCCAAGACGACAAAGATTCATATCAATTAAACATGGTCTTCAATGCATTTAACCAAAGATCACAACAAGTACTCTCCATTCAACAGACGCAACAGCTATATGAACTCAGATACCAACTATTCAGATTCCTAGCTCAGAAATCACTGATAATGATGATGATTTTCAATTTCAATTTTTGGCAATACAAAGACTATCTTGATTGCTTCATTATGACATTAATTATATCCATCATTGCAGTGGGCTTTGGATTCCTATTTGTCATCGATATCATTTGTCGTAAAATTCAACCGCAAATCAATTACTATCTGGCAAAAATTAAATTTAAAATAATGAGATAAAGTTTTATCCTTATTCATATATGTGTTTCCCGTTATGTAAAAAAGACTTAGTATTTTCTTTTATTTTTTATTTTATTTTTTTTTTTAGATGATGTAATCAAATGGAAAATATAAATTTATATGAAAAGGTGTATGGGGACAGATCAGACATTATTTTAAACTATGATGAGAAAATGTGTATATATTGTCAAGTTACAAATAATGATGATAAAAAATGTTCATGTACAGCTGATGAAGATATTATAAAGAAATTAGGATTTATTGAATTTAACATGTTAGCAAACTCATTCTATGAATGGTGTTCTAAACTTGATATTGACATTAAACCAACTCAAACCAGTAATAAGAACTATCTACTACCTTTACTATCAATAAATAATAGATTACAATCTGATTATAGATATAATAGTATGTTAATGATGAACTTTATACTTAATATCAAACAAATTAAATTAATTTAAAATTATAGAGTTTACACAATGGATTCACTCTAAAAGTCCTAGACAAAGATTGATAAGTTATCTATTTGTGATGAAATCTAGGTTGGTTCAAAGTGAACTTTTAGAAGAGGTATTTTATAGTATGTTACAGGATGGTGTAAATTTTAGAATTTTAAAGAGAGTACCAACGGTTTTAAAGGTGGTTAGTGGCGATTTAATTGTAAAGGTATTAAATCAATTAGCAAGGGATAAAAAACAAGATCAGTCAACAGAACTTCAGGGTATAGTTTTAGAATGGATATTTAGTTTTATTAATATAAGTACAAATGGTGAGGCTTTAAGTTTATCAATGGAAACTTTACAAGGTCTACTTCAAAACTATCCTAGTTCTATCTATCTAAATAGGAAATCACAATCCAACTTCCAAATTGACATTTCTAAACCCTTATTGAATGAATTGGAATACTATCTAGATGCTATATTATATGTATTTGTAGGTTTATATTCAATATTCTATAAAGTCTATATATTAGCATGTTACTAATTTAAATTTATTAGATAAATAATAATCAAACTATAATTAGTCATTTAACTAGTAAATACAGAACAAAACTATCAAAGATATTAAGTGAATATCTTATCTATCATTTGGATAGTGATACACAAGAATCAGTGGATTCATGTATTGGTATATTGTTACATAAAGATCAGTTAAATCTCACAGATTCAGTTTTAAATGATAAAATTGATAGATTTATATATCAGTTAGTTTATAATTCAAATGAATTGGATCCTGTTATACAAGATAACATAAAGAAACAGTTGGTATTTCAAATTAGTAATGTGGATTTATACTTTGAAATTGGTCTATACGATTGGTTTGAGGGCGAAAATCTCTCACACTATTTATTTTGGAAATTACAGACAGTGTCAGAGTACAGAAGAAGCAAGTTTAAAGAGTCTTTGAAAAATTTTAGAAAATCAGGTTGCTATTCATTGCATTTGTTGATATTTAAGTTTTTTGATAATGATACTGTTCAAGAGTATTTGTATGAATTTGCAACTTCTAGAATATCACAATTTCGATTGTTATCCAATTACACTCTACCTCTGAGTTTGGAGATACTGTTACATTTCACAAAGACTTTGGATGAAATGGATATGGAATATCAACCTAGAATCTATAATTTTATTGGTATCTATCTATTGGAGTTATTCGAGAAGATTAGTGACCCTAAACTCCAAAAGAATATCAAAGACCATGTCATTGAGATGATATATCAGAATGCACAACAGATAAAGTCTATTCTAGAGACTGTGGATTTTCAAGAAAATATCTATGCTCCAAAGAAATATGTGGTAGATTGTCTATTTAAATGTAGAGATATATCCGAAGCTCTATTGAAAGGGTGTCCAGATACATATGAGATTATATGTCAACTTATCAGTCCTCATATAATACCATCAAACTACTCTGAAAAGTATACATCAGAGTCTAGGAGTAACATGATACTGGTACTTCACAAGCATGTGAATTTAGAACAACTACTACTGACAGAAGGTGGTGGTGATTTTAAACTAAACTACGATCTTATAGTTGAAGTCATTACTGATTTTTATAAATATGGTGATAGTGGTTTGGAACTGTTTATCCATACCTATAGAGACAGAGCTATTCTCGATAGACTATTTCAGTTTTATGATAAACAGCCTGATAATATTCCAATTCAGATTTACAAGTACTGTGAATTTGTTATATTTCTAAACTTGAAATTTGCAACACAATGGTCATTTCTTTCAGCAACTTTAGTTGCTAATATATTGAAGATTCTAAAAGTATACTATCATGACATGACCAATCTCTATCGTGATAATATTCATTTGAGGGATTCCAATGAGATTAGAAGTCTTACTCTACTACTAAAGAGATTTGGGCCATTGTGCCTAAAGTCTCATCTATTTAGAGAGTTTTATTTCTCATTGACTCCTCTGGTACTTGATCATCTTGAGGATTCAAAATTTGCCTATCAATTCCAATTGGAGAGATCCAAAGTGTTAATGATGGAAGACAATATTATACATCCTGTGTATACCTTACCTACACTACCCATTATAGTATGGACCAAGATTCTTCACTTTTTATTCTACGATACCACCATTGATGCCTATGAGAAAATTCATTTGGCAACTATATCTAGATTGTGGTTTAACATGTGTTCTAATATTGTTACCAATTACTATTTTGAAGATACCCTTAGTAACTATATAACAGTATTAGATTTCAAAGGACTGAATATACATTCACCTTATTGTCTCTTTAGAAACTATCCAAAATTGATGAACTATAGAAATTTCAGATATGTACCTGCTGATGATATTGATAATCTGTTGTATACCCATACAGAATCTTTAGAAATATATATGGATGAAAAGTTTGTAAATGGTATTTCATTATGTAGAGATACCAATATCGAAGGTATTGAAATGACAATTCAGTCTGAATATATACCAACTGTAAATATCATTAGTCTTTTTGAACATTCACCTAAACTAAAGAAATTAGTAATCTATATATTCTCAGAGAGATGGACTCAACTAAACCATTTCAATCAACTAATGGAATCTATAATGGCAATTGGGTTGAAGTATCTTCAACAAATTAGTGTCTATATAGCACATGAACTAAAACCATCTACAGGATTTGATTTGACTAATATAACTACAAAATACAAGAAATTACCTAAATTCACTTTGATATCCATTCCAAATTATGTCAAATTTAAAGGTTTTGGAAGTGTTTCTGTAAAGATACTAGATGAACTTGATATCACTTATATGACTGAGTTCTATCAAGAACCATTTTCACAAGCCAAAGATAGCATAGGGTTCAGTATAAAGTTCCACAACCAAATCATTCCACTCATTGAGTTTATAGAAACAAATCACTCTACCAATAATATGACCATTTGTATTAATCATTTTGATACTACACCTATTACTATTGAATTAGTACAATCCATCTTTGACAGGTTAAATGAAACCACTAATATACAGTCATTTTCAATATACATTCACATGTATACACTCACACCTTACTACTCTATACTCCCACAAGAAGAATGGCAAAAAATCAATTTGAAAAAGTTTAAATTTACTAATAATATCTTTACTAAATTCTATCAAACTTTGAAATAATCTCCTAAATAAATTTGAATTTTTGAATTGGTATAAATGGTACTTTTTTTTGTACACAATTTTTCTATTAAAATGAGAGAAAGGTTAATTGGTACTATAAATACTATACTGTGAAATACTTACAAATATTGAAATTTCCCAATATTTTCATAAATTTAAAACTAATCAAACCTTTCCTGATATTAAGCAATCAAACAGTTTACATAGAAAGATTTTTATTTGACTACCACTTATTTTTTATTTTTTCCAATTTGTTGTTAAATTTGATCAATTGATTTTTCTTAATAATCACATAGGAAGCTGCTCCGATGATGGCAACTGATACAATAGGAATGACAACTACCACAGGTAAAAACCATGGTTTGTCTTTCAATAAACTGGATTTACAATCATCATTATTGAATTCACTGTCTACAAGAACTGAAAAATTAGGATCAATTACACATTCATTACAATGAGGGAGGTTCAGTCCAATCAGAATGGAATTATCATCTTCTGAAATGATTTGATTTGAAACAATGGTTGCTCTTTGATCTGAAAGTACTTTGTTCAAGAATTGACCATAAAATACTTTTCCTCCTTTTTTGATTTGAAGGAAATTCAAGTTTCCATCAGTTTCAATTCCATTATCACCACTACCATCTTCATCGCATTGATTGAAATCAGCAGTTGAATTCAAAACAACTTGAAGATAATTCACACTTGAAATGTATTGCCAACTTGAAAGTGTGATTGAAAGTTTGATTGAACCTGGTTGAAGGTTCATTTCAATTCCTGCAAATGTGATGTTCTTTTCTGATATGATTTCTTCAAAATCAGATGTGATTGTGAAATTATTCTTTTTGAATTCAAATATTGAATGAATCTCACCATTTGATGTATTGATTCCTTTTGGAATCCATTTATCAATTGGAGTTTCAGAAACTAAGACTCCAAATGGGGTCAGTTCTCTCACAGATACAATTGAGAAAGTGAAAGAACCATCATCATCACCAAAATGAGCACCAGTTGAATTCACAACAATATTTGGATTGTCAGCTATTAAATCACATTTTGCACCTCTGAAACCTTCATAACACACACAACCTAGTGTTGTACATGCACCATGATTACCACATCCACTATTTGAACAAGGTAGTCTATCATCTAGAACAGTATAGCCTCCAAAAGTACTAAGACCATCAACCTCTGCAGATATTATTAGTTGATAATAAATATCATTAGGTATTATGATAGGACCCAAATAACATCCAATTATAGATGAATTTACAACTGCATCAGTACAATTATATTTAGTATTGACAACTGTCAGAACTGTTAATACAACTGAAACATTCTGTGGATTGGGACCAAAGTAACCATACATTGTAATATTACCTCCACTAACAGGTACGGGAATAATAGTTGATATTATAGGATAAGATCTAACAAAATTAAAAGATTTTTTAGTTATACTTCCTGACATATTGAAATTGAAAGAGTATTGCTGTTCTAGAATGGATTTGTTGTAGAGATCACACCTAATTACATAATCGTCTAAATAGGTTACAAAACACTTGTATGGAGGTATATCTACTTTAACCACACTGTAATTAGTACCAAAATTAAAGCCAACAGCTTGAAAAGTGTAACCCAAGTTTAATAGAGGTGTGAATCTTATATTCGAAATAATAGGTGATTCTAAGATAAATTTAGGTGATCTAACTGTAATATTAGGAGTTTTGAAGTGCACATCAATATATCCATGAGATTTTAACATATTATATGGTGAGGTACTTAAAAAATAAGAAATTTGTGTTGAATTTAAACCATATAATCTATTATATAGAACAGGATCTGATGTTATCTCTGATTCATATAATGGGAAATTGGTTCCATATAGTTTTAGAGCTTGCAATGATAAAACAGCTTTGGTAATTGTAATTGTGCAATTTGGATATATTTCACCCTCTTTATAATTTGTGAAATTATTTCCAGCAAAATTACTACTATATACAGGGTTTTTAATATAGCATCCAATACATTGTGGTAGAGGTCCAGTTAGATTATTATAACTTAAATTAGCCCATATATTACAAAATTTTTCACTAACAGTTCCATTAAACCTATTATTAGATAGATTTCTTTACAAACTAGTTTATTAATATGCAATTCCATCTTTAAAATATTTAAATTAATACATACAATAAATAAAGTTTTGAATTTGGTTGTAGCTCTGGTAATGGTCCTGTCATTGTACAATTTCTAAAATCACTGTAATACTATAATTAGTATCTATTCATTAATATTAAATTTTATATATTTACATTTGGGATATATTTGTGTATTGTAAAAGTTCAGTTGGGAATGATATAAAATCACAATTATAAATAATTAAAGTTGTTAGTGTGTCTAAACCAGTAAAAGGAAATTGTTTGTTAACTGAAAATGGTACATTTTTAGATTTAATAGTTCTATATAAAATGTATTAGTTTTATATAGATGTGTTAATCACATCAAAGGGTGATTTATACATACATAGATTCAATAAATTGATTTGAAAAATCTATTATAGAAGTTGGAGGTATCACATCAACATCTAGATAAATATCTCCTGTCATATTATTCCAAGCAAATCCAGGTAATGTATATTTATCATATAAATCAATTACTTTCCTATGTTTTCAAAATTAGTCAGTTTCTAAACATTATACTGCAGTTAAATTTATAATATTTACATTGTTGAAGTTTTGTATAAACCCAATTGATTTATAGTGCCCATATCAAAATTTGGACCTAAATAGATTGTTCTATTGAAGTTTGGTTAATAATAAATCTAATTGTAGAAATACCCAATGGGAAAATATTTACAAGATTTGTGGTATATTTCTGAAAACTGGAATATTATTTGTAATTGATTTGCTGTAAAATTTAGTTAGAATTATCTATTCTAATTTCTAATGATTGAGTAAAATCTTACAATGTATATATATGTATATCATAATTATTAAAATATGATAAATTTCTAAAATAGAATGTATCATTGGCTGTTATTTCCCATACGTATAAATTTATAAAAGGAGGTGCCAAGAGTGAAGGTATATTTTCAATAGGGTTATTATGTAAGATGACTTGAACTTTATCAGTGATGTTTTGTGTTGGAAATGAAGTAATTCCACATGTATCTAAATCGCTAAAGAATTATAGAATTTGATTAATAATTTGTAATCAACACTATATTTCCTTTTAAACTAACTACATTAACAAATTTGGAATCTCCATAAAATATGTAAAAGTTTCCATATCAATAGGTATATTGGCAAATTTTCTATTTAAATAGATTAATTAATATTAATTGAATAGCAATTATAGATTAAAAATACTTTACATAGTTCTTACAGTGGTCAAAGTTGTTAATTGGTCTTTTGTAATTGGTATAGACCCATTTCCATTTATATTCCTTAAATAGATAAATTGTATATTAGAACAGGAATAAGTTGAAATTTAGTTGAAGATTCAATTGTCATACAGTAATGCTAAATTATTATTATTATCACAAAAAAAGGGTCTTTCCACTTGATATTGAGCACAGAATAAATAAGTTCCATTCTCTGATTGGTAATGTGATAATAAATTAAAATTTTCAGCTAGAACTAACACCTGATTGTCTATAGTTTTTATAATTAGATTTTATATTATAAAGTATTGAAAAGATATTTTACATTGGGTAACATTGATAGGTTGAGGGGGTATAACAGATTGGAAAGATTTGAAGATTAATACTAAAAATACATATATACAAAGTAATAGTTTCATTTTAACAATTTAATCAAAAAATATTTTAAGAACGTAAAAGAGTTTTAAAATCATGTATAATATTTATTACAAAAAATTTTTATTTAGATATTTTTCATTTCACATTTTAAGGGGTTATTTTTAGATATTTTTTTTTAAAAAAAAAAGGTAATTATTAATATCCCTCTTTCTATTATCCCTGTTTTATTATTAGGTAACATTGTAAAATATTGCTTGATTTTATTAGAGTGTGAGTGAGTGTAATGGAACATTGATTGATAATATCAATAAATTAAAAACATAAGTACAATTTAATTAAAAATAATAACTTCAAAATATCAGAAGAATTGTAAATTTAATTGATTTTTCTGTTTTATAGATATAAAACATTGGCGGGTTGTTTTGGGTATAATAATGCATTATTTTTTGCTTCTAAGATGATAAAAAAAGTTTATTTAAAATAGTAGACATTGAATCTTTATAGACCTTTGTGAACCGTTTGGTGTGGATTTAGATCTGGAGTACATGGTGCTTGAGTAAAGGTATAATAATCTGTACCACCTGGGTAATTGTATTCAGTTGATGGAGCATAGGCAGCTTGGAAATAGTAAGTTGAACTGGTGAAACCTTTAACATCTGTGAAACCCAAAAATTGACCATTTGTTAAACTGTAGAGAGCACCTTGTGCAGTAAAAAATTCATTTGAGTAATCAAATGTCAAATTTTGGAGTAACATGGACCCATAAGATGAAGTAACAGTATATCCACCATCATTGTAACTATAGCTAACATTGGCATGTACTAATTGACCACATGGAGAATTTCTAATTTATAAAAATATTAGTATTAAACCTAAGAATATGAAATTGTTGATGTAGTTAAAACCTACAGATTTCTATCCCAATATCCAGTTTGAATTTGGGTTTGACATGAAACAAGAGTAATAAATAGAGCAAATAGGGTAAGGTATAATTTCATTTTAATTAATTTGCTATTGATTTAAATTGTTATTGATTTAAATTCGATATGATTAAAATTATAAATTTATTGTTTATATTATAGGGATTTTAAATTCTAGAAGCCTTAATTCAAAATCATGATATTTGCATTCGATCATATCTGAATGAAAGTCATATAAGCTAGGTTATAAGATGCTCGAATAAAAAGATATTTAAGATATTCCAATGTTTTACGTCATCATCTTTGGGAAATAATAAAAACTTGAAGTTTTTGTGACATCATTATTATAATTATTATTCCTATGGTTATGAATTCAATTGGTTTATACTAGATTGATTTAAATGAGAGTTTGATAAAATTTTCTATTGTTTAATTGTAAAATCTGTACTATATATCCAAATTGGGGAATTTAAATTTTACAACTGATCTATTGTCATATGCCTTCTCAACTTGTACTGCAATTTCCTTAAATAGATGTTTTTCTTGTAATACCAAAAGTCAAATTCAATATTAAAATTAAAGAATGCCAAATGTGGAATAAAGTAATAAATAGTATCCAAAAGTGATTAATGATAATTGTAAATACGAATCATATTTCTCTTGTTCTTTTAATTTTTCTAAATAAATAAATTTTAGAGAAACCCGAATTTGAAAAACAAGTTTAATATTTAATAATAAAATGGTACAATTAGATTTATAAACATTTTATACATCAAAAAAAGTTTTGTCAAAAATTTTAAAAGTTTTATTTTTCAAAAAAGGACTCTCAGCTTCTCAAAAAACGTTATATCAAAATATTGAATGTTATTATTTTTATCTTTAAACATTAAAGTTTTATGTTTTCTCATATTAAAAATTAGTTTTATTTTTTTTTGAATTTTTTTACAAACAAGCTGTTAATTTGGCAAACAAAATGGGAAGATTTTGCAAACTGTGGAAATTCGTGATTTACGGAATTCACATTTTTCATTACTACGACATTTAAGATCAGCACATGACATACAATCACTTGGGATTACACATTTATTAACAGTAGAGTTACATTCCAGTCCATAGGTACAAGGGTACTTTGCACAACCTGCGTTGGTATCGGTTGCACCAGTTGGAACACAGAGGGAATCAACACAGGTATTGTTAACTGGACATATACAAGGAATTACATCGATGTGTGGAATTTTAGGAGCTATACTATTAACTGATATGGTTTCATCGAGGAATCTATAGAATTTAAAATTGATAGTAGCAATACTATCATTTCTTTGAGTTGAATATTGAATTTTTGCAATTTTTTGAAGGAATTTAGAATCTCTATTCATGTTGTAAATGATAATGTTACTTGGGGATAGCTTTTTGACTATAATGTCATTGGATGAAGCAATGTCTAATGAATCACTAGGCTGTGCATTTAAAACTTGTACTCTGATACTCGTGGGTGGACACTTTCCAGACACTGGATTATAATTACCTTCCAAGAGATTATAAGTACCATTAGCTGAATATTCGAATGTTGTATAAATTAAACCTAAAGATGCACTCATTGGGATTTTCTCACCATAGACACCATATACTACCTTATTTTTAATAACCATTAAATCCAAAATTTTATCATTATTAAAATCAGCATTGGCAAGTACTCTACCATTGACATCTTGGAGTATTAAACCTCTACATTCGTCAAATAAAGGTGAGGTATTAGCTGACAAGTCCACTACTGATTCAAATGGTAAATCACTACCAAAGACAACCCAAACAAACTCTGGTGAGTAACACTGAAGATCATCAAAACCATCACCATTGATGTCTCCCATCTTCAATGAATCACAATTATAAGCTTTTGAACCACTACCTTTTGTAAAAGCAATTACATTGGAAGAATTTCTACTTTTAACATCAAATGTTGAAGGCCAATTTTCATTTTGTTTTCCAAGAATGATGTAGACTTCATATGAAGAATAGTTACCATTGGTGACTGCCATATCTGTCAAACCATCTCCATTGAAATCTCCAAAGCTTGAAACACCATAACGAATATCTAAATTTGAACTTGCAATTCCAGAGATATTAAGAGCCTCTTTACCATCAAATTTTGGTTCATAGTTAACAGGAAAAGTTGCTTTACCAAACACAATTTGAACATTGGGATTGTGTAAATATATATCATCATAACCATCATTATTAATGTCACCGCATGACACGACAAGTCCAAAAAGATCTTTAATTGTAAAAGCTTTTCCCTCTTCAATATTATATCTGTTATATTGACCATTATTTATGTTAGTGAACTTTGTTCCATTTTTAACACCATATAATACATAGACTCTATTTTCTTTAGACATTACACCACCAAAAAATCCCATAAATGTTGAATATACCAAATCTTTTACACCATCACCATTTACATCACAAATTGCTTTACCAATACCTAAAGATAGATAAGTTTCACCATGAATTACAAAACCACTAATCCCATCAAATTTATCAATTGTAGCATTTAATGGACTTTTACTACCAAAAATTACATATACAGCTCCTGCAAATAACTGAGAAGTTGAAATCATTATATCATCAATTCCATCTCCATTCACATCACCACAAACTGGGAATCTCTCAGGTTGAACAACCTTAATTTTAAATCCATTAATACCATCAGCAAATGATTCATTTAATGGTCTAGTATTTCCAAATCTAGAAACATCTCCAAACAATACAATATAACCATCATAATTATTAAAAATTATATCCTAGTTAGATTTAAAATTAGTCCAAAATGTTTTATTACTATCTCTTAAAAATTCATAAAATACCTTTTTACCATCACCATTGATATCACAAGTTCCGTCTGAAAAAATTAAAGGTGAAGTTGTACCAAAATGTGCACGAGTTGTAAATGAATAACTATTGGTGGCATCTAACATTGCTGTTGAAGATGGAAATGCATGATTCCAAACAACAAATATTATTAAAATTAATAATAAATATATTTTCATAGTTGTACCAATAGTTATAATTTTATATTCAATATATATTATTTTTTTTTTAATTTTTTTATTTTTTGTTTTACAATTTAATAAACAACTTGTTGTTTATAACCTCGTGGCATTAAACAAAGCTATGTATTCCATATAATATGTCCAATATTTTCAATTTAAATTCGAATTTGTAGAAAATTACATTAAAAATCTTTTACCACAACCCTTTTTTTTTATCACATCACAAAAATGAAATTTTAAAAAAAAAAATTATATTAAAATAGGGATTCTCTCATATATAAATGAAAAATTAAAAATCTCATCTACCAAAACTTTTCCCCAATTATAATTATATAACCCCAATTTGATAAAAAATTATACGTACAAAATTGATATTTATTGGTATTACGTTTGATAAATTAAGTTTTTACATTGATAAGAACTTATTAAAATCTTTATTTTTCATAGTTCACTGTAGATAAAATCTGCTCTTTCTTTTGATGTATTAAATTCATCCCTCTTCTCTAAATTTTGATATTTCATCTCTACTTCTGGCACCATTGTTGCTATTATAATTCTTATTGCAATTATTATTGCCATTTGACTCATATTGCCTATATTTTCATTGATTTAAATGAGACTAATTCATGTAGAAGCTGTTGATTCTACTAACTTTCTGTTTCTTTTTAATCTTGTTTTATTACATCATTAGTCTTGGTTAGCTTCTACCAAAAGTTCGGAGTTAGACAATACTGATTTACTGGTTAGGTTATGAAAAGCTATATATATCATTTTAATTAATTCTTTTTTTGATTTAATATACTCAAATAATTCTTTGGTAGTACATTTTTTGCAGCTGTGTAAAGGGTTATTGAATCAATCCGGATCAAAACCAAAAACTTGATGATGGACAATATAAAATACTTGTCGATTCATGATACAACCAATCAAGCATATTATAAAAAATTCATTGTAAGGTAGTAGTAATTTTAATGTAAAATAAACTAAAAAAACCATAGGATTCTAAAAAATTTATTTAGTTTTTGTTGGATGTAATGATACTGATTCTTAGAGTTATATTGATTTTGATATATTAATAGTATGGATTTCCATTGTAATTTTGCATAGCAAACTGAGGATTGATTGCAAAGTTACCTTGAGCATTCAAATCAATTGCATATGGATTATTATAAACATTGGCATTGATATTGGTGTTGGTATTAGCATTGGCATTGATATTAGCAAGTTCATTGGCATTAATTTTACCGATATTTTGTGAATTGACTAATAAATCTATTTGATTTTTTATATTAGTTTATGATAGGAAGTATCTAACATTGATTTGACTTACAGAAGACCATTTTAGAATTTTAATTTTGTTTTTTTAAATTGTTTGTTTGAATTGATATCTATTTAGAAGAAATTTTGATCCTATTTATATTCTTTTTAAAATATACAATTTACTCTCGAAATTTTAACAAAAAGAAGATTTAGGAACTCTTATATTGTAAATTACATCAATATAAGTGGGTAAAGATATATTTTTAAAAAGTTAAGTTTTGTATTATAAAAAGTTGGGGTTAAAGAAAATGATAAAAATTCTACTTGTAAAAACATGTGGGTGTGTGGAATGTGTTAGAATCGTAATTTTAATGAAATGAATAACAATGGATTATTGTCAAAACTGGTCAAAATACAATGATATATTATTATTAATATTATTTGTTTATTGTACTATTTGAGAATTGGTCTAGTGGATATTCATCGGCATACAGCTTAAGATGATCAAGTAATTCGTTTTGTTGTTCAACTAGATTTGGAGTTAATTTATCATAGACATCAGTGAATAACTCTGAGATGGGTGGTTTCTTTTGTTTTTCAGCACGATTTAGAGCATCTCTAACAGTTTGACGAGATTCAGCAATGAAAGCTTTCTCTCTGTCTTCATCCCACCAACCTTTTCTTAACATGTAAGATTTCAAACGTTGAACTGGATTTTGGTTTTCCTTCCAATGGTTAATCTCTTCAATGGTACGATAACGAGAAGAGTCATCTGAAGTAGAATGGTGACCTACACGATAGGTCATAGCCTCAATTAAAACAGGTTTTTGTTCTTCAACAGCTATTTGTCTTGCCAATTTAGTTGCATTATAAACAGCCCAAATATCATTACCATCCACACGCATAGTCTTCATACCGTAACCGTTTGGTCCTCTACCTGCAATACCATCACCTTTGTACTGTTCTTTTGAAGGTGTTGAAATTGCCCATTTATTATTTCTGCAAAAGAAAATGGTGGGGGTTGAAAGTGTGGCTGCAAAATTCATAGCTGCATGGAAATCACCTTCCGAGGCAGCACCCTCACCAAAATAGACAATAGTACAGTTCTTTTCGCCCATTAGTTTTTGAGCATAGGCTGTACCTACTGCCTGTGGTAATTGAGTGGTGAGTGGTGAGGAAATAGTCTGAAGGTTAATTCTCTTGGATCCAAAATGCATTGGCATCTGTCTACCTTTACCACCGTCGAGGTCATTTGAACAACATTGATTTACAATATCGTCAACATTGAAACCTCTCCACATGAAAACACCAGTCTCACGATATTGTGCAAAAATAGTGTCATTCATATCCAATGCTGCTGCACTTCCAATGTGAATGGCTTCCTCTCCAAAAGATGTCATATAAAATGAAATTCTACCTTGTCTTTGTACATCATATAAAATTGAATCCATTGTATTTAATAATACCATTGTAGTATACATTTTAGTAACAACTTCTTTACTAAACTATTTTTATACTTTAATATTAGTGAATGTGTTTGTATTGATATATTAAAATTTCTAAAACTTACATTTGGATCTTGATCAGGTTGTGAAACAATACCATCTTGATTCATAATAGAGTATACTGGAATTAGTTCTTTTAGTTCTTGAACTACTAATTTATCAGTCTTTTTCAATTTTGAGTTATCTTCATCGTCGTCGTCTTGTTCTCTTTTTTTTGATTGTGATTTTGATGAACTAAAATGTCTCTGATTGTATAGTGATTCTATAGATATTGATTTGTTGTTACTTGTAATAATAGAGTTGGAGGAGGAAGAGCAAACACCATTCACCAACAATCCTCTTGAATTATTAATCTTAAAAGTATTACCATTTTGTACTTTAAAAGTGGTACCACTTGAAATGTATCTTTTTATTATTTCATTCTTTGTTACTCTATTTAATAATCCACCAACTTTATACATTGTTTTTACTCAAACACGATGTAGTCAACTCTGGTAAAAATTATTGATGAAAATGAAAAAAAAAAAAGAAATAAAGCTTGTTAGTTTTAGAAAAAAAAAATGATTAATTTTATATCTTTATTTGTAATAAAAAGAAATCTACAGATCTTTTTTTAAACAAACACTTTCAGTAACACCAATGTATTGTCCATAATTTGGAATTACATAATAATTTAGTTTTTTATAGAGTGCTATAGCATCAGTTTGATTGATACCAGTTTCTAGCTGTGCATAACTAAAGCCCAATTCCTTAGCCCACTGTTCAAGTGTTGCTAATACCTGTTGTGCAATTCCCTTTCTTCTGTACATTGGAAGAACATACATTCTTTTAATCTCAACTGCTGTGTTTTTGTATTCCTCACCTAGCGACTTTATAGCACCACTTCCAACAGGTACACCATCCAAATAGGCAACAAGGCAGTTTTCATATTTACCCACATTGAATTGGTGATAGAAATCATGCATTTCAGCACCATCTGTAATTGCCAATGACTTATCCAATTCAATAATCAAATTTTTAAAATCTATATTTTCAGAATCACATTTTATGATTTTTATCATATTTTGGGTGTATTGTACGATTTTTAACGAATTGATTAAAAAAAAAAAAAAAAAAACTAATCATAAGTCAGTCAATATCAAATCATAATTTACATTTTTGGACATTTGATTATATCCAATTTTCTAGAGATTTTCTTAAATTGTTGAAGGTATTCTTAGAATTACATAAGTTTATTTTTAGTTTATTGAAAGGTTTGGTAAAAAGAAGTAATTGGTGTGTTTTTATATTTGAATTTCTTTAGATCAATTTGATTCCATTGATTGTGGTTGTCAAGTATAGAGTATTTTGGAGTTTGTAGATAGAGATTATAGAATACTGAAAATTGTGTAATATTGTTGGTATTGTTTAATCTATCAAAAATGGATTGAACAAAATTAATTGAAAGTGTATTCTCTGGTAACTGACATATACATAATGACATATGTTTAGTTTGATGATATTTGTCTACAAAATCAATTAAAGGTAGAATAAGATCAGTTTTCTTAATTGAGAATCTAATTTCCTCTTTAGCTGTCAATAGAGGTAATCTATAGAACTGAATCATCTTTTCAATATCCAAATCATCTACAATCTTTATGGCAACACTTGAGAATCCTGAGAAATGTACATAGTTTGGAATGGACATAAAAATGAGTTTTGGTAGTTTAGTATATTTCTGATGACATTCTGCCAAATCAAATCCAGCATGCTGCTTTATAGTGTGTACCAAGTACACTTGAATTGTCTTGAGAGATGGTAAAGACATTTGAAATATATATTCGAAAATCTCTTTTATATTATCCAGGTGTAAATAGATTTTCAAAACTATATTTTCCAACATTGGACAGAATTTCAGAAATGAATAGTACCCAGGACCTATATCATTGGTGTGAATGATAAATTCTATATTTTTAATCATACAATCTTTTTCAAGATAAATAGGTCGGTTTTTAGCATTACCAGTACCGACAATGTTCAATTTTAGAGTCTCTAAATGACTATAGAGTAGTGAATCCATTTGATCGTAGTCAATGATACGTAAATAGTGGAATAGCATTCTCTTTGGATACTGTTTAAACAGTGAGAATCTATGTTTAATGTTAATATTGTCCCATTGATGAACAGTAAGGTAGGTAACCCAACTTTCTTGATCATAATGATTGGTAACAATATCAGAGCATACATCAAACCAACGTTTGCAAACGTATGCCAATTGTACCTTTTCCAAAGAATGAACTGTACTATCAAAAAATACATAATGAATAATTTTACTAATTAGTAAATCAGGTAGTTTAGGTACCTGTATATCAGGTAATATATTCTTAGGACCTTTGATCTTATCTTGATACTCTTTTTCCAAGAGATAGGTGAGTCTGATGTTTTCTAAATGGCTAATAGATCTTTTAGGTAGAGATTGATAGAACTTTTTGAAAATGTCTGATTTCAAACAGAACATCTTGTCGGAATGTACCAGTTTGTTTAGTCTATCAAAATCAAAACCATTTAGTATTTTTATATTGGTATAAAGTGCATCTAGATTGTGATAGTAATCTCTGATGAAATTCACATCTAAACCATTGGGTAGTAATGCAGAACATAGTGTAATCTCACAAAGTGCCTTAATGTGGTATGGTACAGGTTCAGGTTTATCATAGAGCTTCTGACAGTCTTCTATTAACTGTCTGTCTCTGGACATTCGATTTATGATTGCCAAACCAAGGTCCAATCCTTGGCTGAGAAAGCTTTTTACATTTTGTAGTATCACATTTAAATTATAAAACTCACCAGATGGCCAACACAATAACGTCTCTTTTTCCAAATCCATGTGCTTACCAAGAAACAAGAATATATTAGAATAGTGTTTTAGTTGGTGCGAGTTCGAGCCTACACCAATTAATCCCATTTTCACTAAAAATTCATGTGACTGTGGTACCAATTCCCAAAGTAGTGTTCTAATCTGATTGATACCAACTATCATATCTATCAACTTATACTTTGTCGATGTTCTACCTGATTTGATTTTATAGGTATGATCAGTGGATATAAAGTAATAAAAAGTATCTATATGCTTTCTAATGGCATTTAATACTCTTTGAATTTTCAGTGCACATAAATTGATGTAAAACTCATCATTTATAATCTCTATTATACTTTGACTGACAAAATAAAGTATATACTGTCTAGTCTGTTGTTCATCGTCATCTTCAACTACATCTATTGCCTTCTTTGCCAGTGTAAACAGACAATCCAAAGACCTATCATCAAATTCTCTAAAAGTCTGATACCCATTATTAAAAGAACCCAATAACTTTGAATGTACAGGATCATTATGATCAAAAAACTTGAATATCAATAAGATATTCTCTGATGAAGTCACCAACAGGTTCTTTCTCTTTTCATTAAGAGAATGTTTAGGTAGATTATAAAATAGATACTGGTACTTATAAACAGGTAGAACATCTAACAGATTATCAAAATATGGTGTTATATCTGAAATTGATCTAAAACCATTTTCTATTTTTTCCTTTTCAATTTTGGAATCTAGAGTGGAAATGTAACTATAAATAAATTCATCAATTCTTGTTACAATGTCTTTACCCTCTAACCCAAATACATCCCTGTAAAGTGATAATTCAAAACAGATATTTCTAATTCTTTCATTTTTACAATCTATATTCTCCAATAGATAATCTGTACATAGATTTACAAAGTTCTCTTTATAATTATCATAAAAAGAAGCTATTGATGTTGTAATTTTGTTTTCCTACCCAAAAACCCCATATTAGTCTACATTTTAAATAATTATAGAATTTATAATATTACATACAAAACTAAATAATAATAAATCTTTATAAAATTCTAATGGTTTGGTAGTATCCATAATGAAAGAACTATTTAAATGAGCTTTAATCCATTTTCTAGCAATTGGTAAAGTTGTAAAGTTTCTCTGTAGAAGTCCAACCAAAATAGAGGAGGGTACAGGCATTCTTGATTGATCAATCAAGGTTAATATTAATGTTACATTAGGGTTGTCAAGTGATATCTGTTCTAAAATCTCTAAATAACTATCAAAACAGTTTTGGTGAACTTTCATTTTTTGAGTTAATTTTGAAATGGCTTGAAAAGCAATGATATCAGTTAACATTCTCTTTATAAACAATTTATAGTATCTATGTGGTTTATCAAAATCACAATTCACTATAAACAAATAACTTATAATTCTCTGTCTTAAACTAGATGAATCTATCCATCTGGTAAACTCTATAATTATAATGAGTTAATATATAGTTTAACTCAATAGAACTCTAATAACGTACTATCAAATCTCTGATCATCTGCAAGTAAACAGGAAAATGCACTTGCTTTCAATATATAATGAGAACAAGTTGGTGTTTGTGATACAGCTTCTTCATCAGGTTTTGATGCCCATACATAAAAAGATTCAACAGCTCTATTAAATTCCTCATCATTATATGATTCTAATATTTGTATTTCATTTGTAGTTTGGCAATTGCAACCCACAGTACCACAATAAAAACATTTAGATAAATGAAATAAACTTGAGCTTCTATAATAATCTTGAATATACTGTTCTATTGGCACTAAACTCATAATATACAAATTAATAAAAAAAAACAAAACTAATAAAATTTCATAAAAATCTTCAATTCAATAATGAACATTAAATTTTAAATAGTATTCTACCTGATTTATAAAAACATATACATTAATATTTGTTTTAAAGAAATTTTATTTGATATTTTTTATTTTTTTTTCTAAACAATGATAGAAACAAATCAGAACGATTTCATTTTTTTGATTTTATATCAAATTATTAATTCTAGTATTAGGTATTAGATAAAAATGTCAGGTTGTAGACTAGGAACACTATTAGAATTAAAAATTGTTGGATATTTAAATGAACATATAAAGAGACACCAATTGAAGAAGAACTGTGATGATAGTGTTTTCGATTATATTGATTTTATAGTAACATTAAGACTGGTGTGTAAAAGTTGGTTGAATACTTTGGTTGGGAAGTTGAATACTGATTTTATGATATGTTCTCTTGATGAAGTTCAATACCAAAAGTACAAACAATTAAAGAAAAAGGAAGATATAAAGTTGTTATTTATAGTCAATTTTGATTCAACTTCTTATAAGATCTTTATAGAGGATCAGAATGAAGATTATGTGTATGATACATTGACTTTGAATGATGTACCTTCATTATCTGTAATTAAAGCATCGAGATCACATAGAAAATGGTATTTGAATCCTAATGACGAAACAGACCTAAATTCGTATTTATCACATAAGGAATTACTTAGTAATCTGAAGAAATTAACATTATGTATTCCAAATTCCTATCAAGATGTATGTTTGATGAGTGATATACCAAATATCTCTAATTTCAGTTCATTGAAGAAACTCTGTTTAATAGGGCCCCACAATAATACCATTACTATTAAATCTATAGAGTATTTTACAAATTTAAAGAATTTGGAAAGTTTTTCGATATATCACATGGTTGTAGGAAGTGAATCGTTGATCTCTTATCTCTCTATTGCTAATGATCTCAAGGCCCTTTCTATAGATCAACCGATTGATTCATTTGATATGGTGTACAAGAACATTTGTAAAATGAATAAGTTGACCAATCTTACATTAACAACTGGATCTACCATTCAATTAGAGACTATTGTAGAAGGTTTGAATATCAATCATTCTTTGAAAATGCTTTGTCTGTGGGGTGAGGGTGAATTTCAAATTCATAAAAATAGTTCTATAACAAACCTAGAAATTAGTAACTCAACACTAGAGTATATTCAATTGAATAGCGAGGTTATTAATCTTAATGGAAATGATACATTGCGTGGATACTCATCATTTTATAATCTATGGAATGGACCTTCTGGATTGGAGTCAGTGTCATATGAAGATACCTACATTCCATGTATTGAATCATTTCAATATCATTCAAAATGTACAAGGCTATCAGTTTGTGGTACATCCAACTATAAAGAACTTAGGGATATTATTTTATCTAATATTCCATCTCTACAAAGTCTTGATATATCAGATGAAAATGATAGAGGTAAAAGCTATGAAATCAGAGCTATTGAATCTTTAAGCTATGTTATACCCTTGGTAACCGACATGCAATCCAATAGATATCTAACTGAACTATCACTGTCACTGTTAGTTGACTGTAATCTAATTTGCAAAGTTTTAGATATGAATTCTCCCAATCTCTTGAAATTTGCTTGTCAAAAAGTATATGATTTCAATTTATCGAAATTGACAAACTCCCTTATTAACAATGATAAAATCCAACAAATTCACTTTTCATGTTCACTTGATGAACGAGAATCAATTTCAGAGTTTATATGTGAACTTTCTAAGATTATCAGTGGTAATAAAGGTAATATCACAGATTACTATTTAACAGCTCCAGAACATGATGAGATATTAAAAGATGATGCTAATCAACTTATTCAAACAATCATTGAAAATCACTCGAAAATACTAGACTTGAATATTGCATTTTTTTCCAATGAGATTAACAATATTCTTAATAAATACTATATTAGAAATAATAGAAAGACTCAATATATCATTTAACCAATCTATTATTTGCAACGTAACTTCACAAACTGTTTTTTTTAATTTTTAATCCAAAATAATAATAAATTGATTAAATGAAAGAAGAAAAAAAAGAAATCAACTATTTTCAACAATACTTTGGGAATTTAACAACAGAATTGTATATTGATAGGTATTGTTTATATTGTGGAGATAATGAAGTACATTATTGTCCAAAAGAGATAGAAAGTATTGATAGTTTAAATTCAACAGAGTTTAATAATTTAATAGCTACTTTCTTTGATTGGTGCTCCAAATCTGATGAAGAAGTTGATATCATAAATAAACAGCACTACAATGACAATACAAAAAAGAAAAGGAACCATTTATATGTTACTCATGTACTCATTCAACATTTGTTTGGAAGTCTCTATTATAATAGTATGTTCAGGAACAACACCCTTCTATTATTGTAAAGATTAGAAAGTTAATGAAATTTTAATATTTAGAGTTTACACAATGGATAGATTCTAAGAGTCCTAGACAGAGATTGATTAGTTATATTTTTGTATTAGGATCAAAATCAGAGGCTTTAAAAGGGTATCATATTAGAGTATTTGAAAAGATGACTGAGGATTTAATATTATTTCAAATATTTAGAAGAGAAATGAAAACTAAAGATAACCGAAGTTACCATCTACCAAAGGCAACTGTTTTGAAGGTTCTAGAGAGAATTGCTAATGAAAAAAACAGAAAAATACTAGAGTTGATAGATTATCAACATTTATTTAATATGATTGATAATGATTTCGATTATCCAATAGAACTATTGATCAAATTAATCAATCTAGATATCAATATGTTAACTACACTTCTAGTTACTGTAATTAGAGATCAAGTGAAAACCTTGAAAATAGACACCCAAAAACCTATTGAATTTTATAAAAATTTAATAATACAAATAATTGTATGTATTCAGTTACAATCTATAACCAGTTCAATATCTAACTTATATTTTAATATCCTCAGAAAGAACTAGATTTAATTGTTTGGTTCTATGAGATATTTGGTGACAAATTTTCAAAATTTCTTGAAGGTATAGTAATTGATGATACATATCCAACAAGTGATCGTCTAAATATACTATTACACACCAAACTGTTTAATTTTAAATTTAAAAATGAAATGGCTACTAAAATTAATAGGTATATAATCTTTAGATATAACTTTATGTTATAGTTTTAATATTAATATCTACATATAATTTTATTTAGTCTTATTTTTAATTCAAGTCAGACAAGTTATGCTTTTTGTTATACATTTTATAAACAATTAGATGAGAATGGCTTTATTGAATTAGAGAAACTATTCCATAAAGATAAATATTATTTCTTTTTAGCAATTCCAAAAGAAATGGTAACTAATGAGATTAGACAGAATTATAGGGATTCTATGTCAAGTTATTCAAATAATCTCGATATGATAAAGATTATCATACTATTTAAAATACTAGACCGTGCAGAGGCTATGCAAATTTTCACTTCTCAACTCGACCTTATAAGTTGGAACCACTCTTTTAAAAGTGATATAATAACAATACTAGATGACCTTGACCTATTACTTGACTATTCAAGATTAATCATTGGTATTAATAGCCAAATAGATGGTTTATTCAATCTCTTACAATCTCTGACTCGTTTATGGAGTATATTCTTTAATACTCTTTCTAAAATGACTAAACCTGCCATTATAAACCTAGTAATTGATATGATCAGAAAGAATTCAAAGTTGATAGTTTCAATATACAAAGGTTCACAATCCTACCACCAGGCTTTATTTGGAAATCAACAGGTTCCAAATGCACTTTTGGAAGGTGATTTTGAAAATGCAATTTCACTATTTAGATCATATTTAAAAATAGATTTATATAGCGCATCTCCAGCTTCAAAATCTAACTTATATCTAGTTATGAATAGATATGAAGATGTAGAGAGAGATGTAATATTCAGAGTTGGTAAACTCTATTTGGCGGTATTGGTTAATATCATTACTGATTTCTCGGAATGGGGTCAAACGGGATTAAATATGATGTTGTCTAACATTGAAAATTATCAACTCATTACGAATGCAATTGAAAGGTATTATAGTTGTAGTGATGGTCAGATTGCTGTGGTTAATAAACAGTCAATTCCAGATCAGGTGTATAAGTTCATGGAATTTTGGTTATTTCTAAACATTACCCAACAGACAGAAGATAAAATCTATTTGATATCTAAATACTACAATGACATAACCAAACTCTATGAAAATGAAAAACCAAATGGTTTGACAAAACTATTTTTCATTGAAACTCCTTTAAATGCCAAATTCTGTAAAAGCTCTGACCTATTCAAACAATTCTACTTTACCCTACCACCAATAGCTACTGATAGACTGGTGAATACAAAGCTAGGTTATCTCCTCCATTTAGAGAAACACAAATACCTAAACAAAAATAATGGTAATGTAGTAAGAAATACACAGCCACCAATGTCGATGATTAAGAAAATCATTCACCATTTCTCTTATGATCCTATAGTAAGAAATATACAACTGCCAATGTTGATGATAAAGAGAATCATTCACCATTTCTTTTATGATCCTACTATTCATAATTTGGAAAAAGTTGAAATTTCCAAAGTTTCTAAACAATGGTTTCACCTATGTTCTGATATATTATCCAATAATGTAGATGAAAGAAATAGAAGTTATATACCAATTTTTAGATATTCAAAAATTAATATTGAATATAAATATAGTCTTTGGAAGAATTATCCCAAGAGTATCAATTGGGAGACTCTGAAATCTCTTCCTTGGAATTTAATAGATATTCTATTGTATGGTCATTTAGAGTGTCTAAATATTTCATTAAATTATAATGGATGGTTTTTGGAAAGAGATACTCAACTAAAGACATTAATAGTGACTCTCTATAGCCCTGTAGAGGAACCACTGATATTCGATGGAATACTCAATCATTCACCTCTAATTGAATCCATTGAATTTATAGTTCATAGTAACTGGTTATATTTGTATAGCACTATTGAATCCATTCTATCACTCCAGCTACCCAATCTCAAAGATATCAATTTCTACTTTTGTTATAATTTGAGAAATCCCATTGGTATACATTTGAATAACTTGAAAAACAAGTTTGAAAAACTTCCTAAATTTAATATATTATCAGTTTTTGAATATATTAGTTTTTCAGGGTTCAATACAGTTGGAATCAGAACTACAGATGTCAATATACCTAAAATGATTGAATTCTATAAAGATTCTTTATCAACAGTTAAAGATGCAATCAGTTTTACCATCAATACCATCACTCACATAATACCTCTCATTGAATTTATAGATCAACACCATCCCATCAATTCACTTTCACTTATATTAGGCCAAATTCCAAATATAGAAATTTCAATAGACCAAATTCAAACAATATTTAATAGATTGAATGAGGTTACCAATATCAATATATTTTCAATGTGTATACAATTGGAGAAATCACCATCTCCTTACTCTATTTTATCTCCTAATGATTGGAAATCAATTAATCTTGGTAAATTTAAATACCCAAATACAATTTATACAAAATTTTATCAAACTTTAAAATAAACTAAAATTTATGATGGATTTAGATCCATAAATATTCTAAAATTGATTAGAAAAACGCGGTTTTTGCAGATGGTATCCAAGATATTTTAAAATTTTAAAAATCATTGTGAAAAATGGTTATCTAATAAAAGAGAATTTATAGAAAAGATTGATTCATATCTAAACGATGAATTTCTGATGAATAGATTCAATCACAATGAAAAGTTGGTTGTAGAAGAGTTATTGAGAGGTGCTCTCAAACGTATTAGAGAAAGATTGGTTGATGATGAAGGTTTTGTTCCACCAACGTATAATCAAACTGTGATTGATGCATTTGCATCCAAGACACTTTTAAACCCCTAACAAAACTTAACTTGGAATCCATATGATTTAGAGAATTTCAATACTACTTTGAATGATTTAGTTTGTGGTGTATATTACATGTCAAAAAGTATATGATTTCAATTTATCGAAATTGACAAAGTCCATTATTAACAATGATAAAATTCAACAAATTCACTTTTCATGTTCACTTGATGAACGAGAATCAATTTCAGAGTTTATAAGTGAACTTTCTAAGATTATCAGTGGTAATAAATACTATATTAGAAATAATAGAAAGACTAAATATATCATTTAACCAATTTATTACTTGAAAAGTAACTTCACAAACTTTTTTTGTTTTATAATCCATATCAATAATAATTTGAATTAATTCAGTACTAATTTTTAAAAAGTAAGAGGTACTAAAGTGTAAACAATTTAATCCTTTAGATGTTGGTAATGGTTTGAAAATTTTGTTGAATGTTTGATGATTTCTTTGTGGAGTGCACAGTTTAAAGGGTATGTTAAAAGATTTTCAATGACTTTGCTGTTTTGTAACATAATCACAAAAGAAATTAAAGATTATTTTGAAATTCAGAATTTTTTTTTTTTTGACGAGTGATCATTCCTGATTAAATGAAAGAAGAAAAAAAAGAAATCAACTATTTTCAACAATACTTTGGGAATTTAACAACAAAATTGTTTATTAATAGGCATTGTTTATTTTGTAAAGTTAAAAAAGAACATTATTGTGTAGCAAATATATATAGTATTGCTGATTTAAATTCAACAGATTTTAATAATTTAATAATTACTTTCTTTGATTGGTGCTCCAAATCTGATGAAGAAGTTGATATCATAAATAAACAACACTACAATGACAAAAAAAAAAGAAAAAGGAACCATTTATATGTTTCTCTTGTACTAGTTGAACATTTGCTTGGAAGTCTATATTATAATAGTATGTAGGAACAACACTTCTAATTGTAAAGATTTGAAAGCTAATGAAATTTTAAATATTTAGAGTTTACACAATGGATAGATTCTGAGAATCCTAGACAGAGATTGATTAGTTATATATTTGTGTTGAGATCAAAATCAGAGGCTTTAAAAGAGTATCATATTAGAGTATTTGAAAAGATGACTGAGGATTTAATATTATTTCAAATGTTTGGAAGAAAAATTAAACCGTTAGTTTTCATGGTTTACCATCTACCAAAGTCATCTGTTTTGAAGGTTCTGGAGAGAATTGTTAATGAAAAAAACAGAAATACATTAGTGTTGATAGATTATAATCTTTTATTTGATATGATTGATAATGATTTTGAATATCCAATAGAATTATTGGTCAAATTAATCAATCTAGATATCAAGATGTTAACTAGATGTGTAGTTTCAGAAATTAAGTGTCAAGTGAAAACCTTGAAAATAGATACCCAAAAACCAATTGAATTTTATAAAAATTTAATAATACAAATAATTGTATGTATTCAGTTACCATCTATAACCAGTTCAATATCTAACTTATATTTTAATATCCTCAGAAAGAACTAGATTTAATTGTTTGGTTCTATGAGAATTTTGGTGACAAATTTTCAGAATATCTTCAAGGTATAGTAATTGATGATTCATATCCAGCAAAAGATCGTCTAAATATACTATTACACAACAAACTGTTTAATTTTAAATTTACAAATGAAATGGCTACTAAAATTAATAGGTATATAATTTTTAGATATAACATAATAGTATTTTAATATTAATATCTACATATCATTTTATTTAGTCTTATTTTTAATTCACATAAGACACATTTTAGTTATTGTTATACATTTTATAAACAATTAGATGAAAATGGCCTAATTGAACTAGAGAAACTTTACCATAAAGATATTATTCCTCGACATTATTTCTTTTGGGTAATTCCAAAAGAAATGGTAACTAATGAGATTATACAGAAATATAGACGTTATATGGGATCTGATTTAAGTTATATAGGTATTATCACACTATTTAAAATGCTAGACCATGCAGAGGCGATACAAGAAATCACTCCTCGACTCGATTATTTAAGTTCGACCTATTCCTTTACAAGTGATATATCAATACTAGATGACCTTGAAATATTAGTTGACTATTCAAGAATAATCATTGGTATTAATAGCCAAGTAGATGGTGTATTCAATCTCTTACAATCTCTGACTCGTTTATGGAGTATATTCTTTAATACTTTTTCTAAAATGACTAAACCTGCCATTAGGAACCTAATAATTGAAATGATCAGAAATAATTCAAAGTTGATAGTTTCAATATACAAAGGTTCACAATTCTACAACCATATGATTGTAGAGGATTTATTTGGAAATCAACATGCTCCAAATGCACTTTTGGAAGGTGATTTTGAAAATGCAATTTCACTATTTAGATCATATTTAAAAATAGATTTAAATGGGGCATCTCAAGCTTCAAAATCCAACTTATATCTAGTTATGAATAGATATGAAGATGTAGAGAGAGATGTAATATACAATGTTGATGATCTGGGTTTGGAGGTATTGGTTAATATCATTACTGATTTCTCAAAATGGGGTCAAATGGGATTAAATATGATGTTGTCTAACATTGAAAATTATCATCGACTCATTTCGAATGCAATTGAAAGGTATTATAGCTGTAGTGATGGTCAGATTACTGTGGTTAATAAACAGTCAATTCCAGATCAGGTGTATAAGTTCATGGAATTTTGGTTATTTCTAAACATTACCCAACAGACAGAAGATAAAACCTATTTGATATCTAAATACTACAATGACATAACCAAACTCTATGAAAATGAAAAACCAAATGGTTTGACAAAACTATTTTTCATTGAAAAACCTTTTTTCATTGAAAAACCTTTAAATACTACATTCTGTAAAAGCTCTGACCTATTCAAGCAATTCTACTTTACCCTACCACTAATAGCTACTGATAGACTGTTGAATACAAAGCTAGGTTATCTCCTCCATTTAGAGAAACACAAATACCTAAACAAAAATATAGGTAGAAATACACAACCGAAAATCATTCACCATTACTCTAATGATCCTATAGTAAGAAATATACAACTGCCAATGTTGATGATAAAGAGAATCATTCACCATTTCTTTTATGATCCTACTATTCATGGCTTGGAGAAAGTTGAAATTTCTAAAGTTTCTAAACAATGGTTTTACCTATGTTCTGATATATTAACCAATAATGTAGATGAAAGATATAGAAGTTATACACCAATTTGTAGATATTCAAAAATCAATATTGAATATAAATATAGTCTTTGGAAGAATTATCCCAAGAATATCAATTCAGAGACTCTGATATCTCTTCCTTGGAATGTAATAGATAATCTATTGTATGGTCATTTAGAGTGTCTAAATATTTCATTAAAGGAAAATTATAAAGGATTGTTTTTTTTGGAAAGAAATACTCAACTAAAGACTATAATAGTGACTCTCTATTGGCCTGTAAAGGAACCACTGATATTCGATGGAGTACTCAAATATTCACCTCTAATTGAATCCATTGAATTTATAGTTCACAATAAATGGTTACATTTATATAGCACTATTGAATCCATTCTATCACTCCAGCTACCCAATCTCAAAGAAATCAATTTCTACTTTTGTTATAATGTGAGATCTCACATTGGTATATATTTGAATAACTTGAAAAACAAGTTTGAAAAACTTCCTAAATTTAATATATTATCAGTTTTTGAATATATTAGTTTTTCAGGGTTCAATACAGTTGGAATCAGAACTACAGATGTCAATATACCTAATATGATTGAATTCTATAAAGATTCTTTATCAACAGTTAAAGATGCAATCAGTTTTACCATCAAAAACATCACACACATAATACCTCTCATTGAATTTATAGATCAACATCATCCCATCAATTCGCTTTCACTTATATTAGGCCAAATTCCAAATACAGAAATTTCAATAGACCAAATTCAAACAATATTTAATAGATTGAATGAGGTTACTAATATCAATATATTTTCAATGTGTATACATTTGGAAAAATCACCATCTCCTTACTCTATTTTATCTCCTAATGATTGGAAATCAATTAATCTTGGTAAATTTAAATACCCAAATACAATTTATACAAAATTTTATCAAACTTTAAAATAAACTTAAATCTAAATCATCATAAATTTTCTCATCAAAAAACCGGTTTTGATGGTATCCAAGATATGTTAAAATTTTTAAAATTTTAAAATTCTTTGTGAAAATGGTTAGATACTATTGGTCAGTGTTTACTGTGCTTTTAGTATTAGCAACTATAAGTTTAGGTTTAGATAATGTTAATAGATTATCTAATAAAAGAGAATTTATAGAAAAGATTGACTCATATCTAGACGATGAATTTCTGATGAATAGATTCAATCACAATGAAAAGTTGGTTGTAGAAGAGTTATTAAGAGGTGCTCTCAAACGTATTAGAGAAAGATTGGTTGATGGTAGTGGTAGTAGAGAAGGTTTTGTTCCACCAACCTATAATCAAACTGTGATTGATGCATTTGCATCAAAGACTCTTTTAAACCCCCAACAAAACCTAACTTGGAATCCATATGATTTAGAGAATTTCAATACTACTTTGAATGATTCAGTTTGTGGTGTATATTATCCTGATCCTTCGGATAGATCATCATACTATTTATTCAATTATACATCTGCTGAAGAAGCTGAGAATTCAGGTGCATTTGTAACTCATCTTCACCAGTGTGGATACTGTAGTACTACTAAAGACTTGTCATCCTATATGCAATATCCAGATCTAACAAATCCAATAAGAGATTGTGCTATTGTTACATTTGTCTCTGAGAAAGATGCTTTGGATTGCATTCAACATTCTGCTGGATTCACATATAATTGTGCAGTCATTTGGCTCTATGATGCACTTAACACCAGAAAAGATTGTCTAGATATTTGTCTCTATGATTGGTTAATGCATGTTCCTAATAATGTTCCTGCAAATTCAACAACTCTCAATCCATGTCTACAATGTGACGAAGATAAAAGTGGTCCAGTTTTCAAAGCTGTTGCTGGTAGAACACGTAGAGATAGTGGACTTAAAAGTGCAATCAATAGACCACCTGATTCCATCTATAACATTACACATTACTATTATTAAATAAAATAACACACACGAATAATGTATTTTTAATAAAACAAATAATAACGCACTTTATTTGAATTTCAAATAATAAATATTTAAATATTGTATTTCTTTGATTTTATATTAAATTTATTGTTAGAATGAAATGTTGCAACAATTCATACAATCTACTACCTAATCAGAATAAATTGCTTGGTAATGAATGTCTCATTTCTCTATCTCACTTTTCCCGTAAAAACTTCATAAGACGAATCCAGTTTACATATTAGCTGTGTTAATGAGAAAATGTAGTAAATTGTAAAAGACATAAAAACGAAAAAAAAATATCTAAATACTATTTGTTGCATTTATGGGAATGAAATTTAATATTTTTAACAAAATCTATTTTTAATTTTTAATTATTTTTAAAATGATCACAATATAAATAAAAATTAATTTAGAAAATATTATTTATACCAAATGAGTTAAATTAAATGAATGGATTGGCATTTTTGATTTGTTTTTTATAAAAAACCACTAAACCCACTTTTTTAAAAATTTTTAAAAATTTTTTCTTTAGTTTATTTCAATTCTGTATTTTTAAAATAATCTGTGTATATTTAAAAATATAACAGATTCGTTTACTATAAAATGGCAAATGTATTATCCCAAATGGATGATTTAATGGCTGAATTGGGGTTATTAGGAGATACACCAACAACTACCACACCAACACCAATAACACCTCAACCTGTACAAGAAAACAGTTTAACATCATCACAACAACAAAAAGCCAAAGATCCAATATATATAGATGGAGGACCTATTCTAACAGGTAATAGTAACAAGAATGGTATTATATCTTATGGACCTGGTGCAGCTCTTTCAAGAGGGCCTGGAATCAGTAGTGGTCCTGGTGTTGGAGTTAGTAGTGGTCCTGGTATATCACTATCAGCATCTAACAGATCACCACCAATGCAATCACAACCTCAACAATACACAGTTTCACCTCAACCTAACTTGATTGATGGTCTGTCAACATTGAAACCTATACAATTAGCTAGTGTAACTCCAGATGGAAGAGTTGTGAAGGCATCAGGTCCATCATGTGGTGCATGTGGTGAGATGATTATAGGTATCTCTACTAACGCTCTGGGTAAATCTTATCATCCAGAGCATTTTGTATGCACTTATTGTAAGTTACCTTTTACAGGTTCGTTTATAGAACATGAAGACAAACTGTATTGTGAGAATGACTATAATGAGTTATTCTCACCAAGATGTTTTACATGTCAGAAGGCTATAGAGGAGACATGTATCAATGCTTTGGGTAACAAATACCATCCAGAGTGTTTTTCATGTTCGGGATGTGGTGATAAACTTAAAGGAAAACCATATAAAGAAGAAGATGGTGAGGTATATTGCACAAACTGTCGTATGGCTAGACAAAGACGTTTGGCTTCAAAATCTCAAATTTGTGCAAAATGTAAACTTCCAATACAAGGTGAGTATATAATACTTCAAGGTCAACCAGTGCATTCAGAGCATTACCGTTGTGAGGAGTGTGGTTGTGAATTCACTGGTAAATCATGTCATGAATATGAAGGTCGTTTCTATTGCTACGAAGACTATCAGAAACAGATTAGAAATATTTGTGGTGCTTGTGGTAAACCTATTGTAGGACGTTCTGTGACTGCTTTGGGTAAGGTATGGCATCCAGAGCATTTCACTTGTACAACTTGTCAGGTACCTTTTGCTGGAAGTGCTTTCAGAGAGCATGAAGGTAAACCATATTGTGAGAGTCATTATCACCAGTATTTTGGTCGTATGTGCTTCAAGTGTAATAAGCCAGTTGTGGATAGAGGTGTAGAGGTATTTGGTAAGATTTATCATCGTGAACATTTTACATGTACTGGTTGTGAGAATATCCTTGGTAAAGAGATTATGGAGTGGGATGGAAAACCTTTATGTTTCAAATGTTTTGATGCACTTCCTAAAGAAGTCAAAAAGAGAATTAAAGAAAAGAAAGCAGGTGATAAGAAATCTGCAAAAGAACGTGAAAAGATCAAGATGAAGGAAGCAAAAGAGAAAATTAAAGAAAGAGAAAAACAAGCAAAAGAAAAAGAAAAATTAGAAAAAGCAAAGTAAAACAACATATTTAAATTATTGTAAAAGTACACCACCTAATCTCAATTGTAAAGAAATAAATATTTATCAAATATAGTAAAATTGTAATTTTCATTTAAATTGATTCGTTCACTTTACTTCAAAAATTTTTTTCATTTTTATGTGAAATCTGAAAAACAATGGCAAATCAATTATTTGAGACATTGAATCCATTTAAATTGGATACTATTGAATATATAGATTTGTCATATCCTACCAATATATATGGATATTCTGATATACTATTAGGATCTACAAATAATAGTTTAAAAAATCAAAAACAATTGTTAGTGTCTAGTAGGAGCAATATGATATCAATACATTTAGAAGAGAATAGTAATAATGGTTCTTTACATTGGATAAAGAATGAGTTAATATCTTTACCTACTCTAAAAGAAAATAGTACTACTGCTACTAATATGAATACCAATAGTAGTAATATAAAATCACCTCCATTACAATCGTCACCTACTAAAGGTAATAATAGTAGTTTTAATGTACAACAACAATCTTCTCAATCATCACAACAACAACAACAATCCGAAATTCAATATGTATCATTTAATACCTACTATGATGATAGTACAAGTATAATAGCTATTACTAAAGTCATTTCGAATCCAATGAATCAACCATTACAAACTAAAGGATATCTGACATTTTATATGAATAAAGATATTAATGATAGTTCAAATAGTATAAATACAAATCCTATTCAACAGAGTAATTCTATACTATCAACTTCACAACAGAAACAACAACAACAAGAAAGTAATAGTTTACTATCATCAATGATGAATAGTCAAACCATAAATTTAGATTTTATACCTTTCCACATTACACATAGTCTCTATAGATTCACTGATGATTCAGTTAAACCAGTATATCTGTTATCAGGTGGTGATGAAAAAATTCATTTATATTATTATGTAAGTGGTTTGTTTGTTTTCCAATATGTATAGTACTAACAATTAATATTATAGAGTACTGAAAAACATGAATTTGTAGAGGATAACATTTTAAATTATTTTTCAGAGATGGTTAATATAAATTCATGTATATTAAGAATAGAAATTAAATATTTTCAACATTTTAGAATTGTAGCATTATCATCACAGAATGGTAATATTCTACTATCAATAACCAATCTCTATTCTAAAGAATCAAAATCTGAAGTATTCTCATTAGATGGTCCAGTACAATCTCTGAAAATATTTGATAGTCTTGTAAATACGCAATTAAAGAATGTCTATGATTTTCAACCACCATCCACTGAATCAACTAAAAAAACCACATCACCACCAAGTTCTATAGCAACTTCTATAAAATCAAATAATTTTAGTGAATTGATAAAAAATGTAAATGATAATGTAAAAGAGTGGAGTAATGGTAGAAATACAAGTGGAGGTAACAGTCCAACGAATAGTTCACCTACAATACAGTTAAATTGTGTAAATTTACTAGTTGGCAGTGTTGTAGGTTACTCTGTAATCTTTAGAGATATTCTCAATCAGATGCTTAGTGAAATGATACTATTGGATTATTCTGACTCTTTTGATTCGGTAACTTGTATAGAGATCTTTGATGTTGATAATGATGGTGAAAATGAACTATTGGTTGGAACCTATGGTATGGAACTTTTAGTTTACAAATTTCAAACTTTAACCAATCTATATACACTTCATAGTCACAAACAATTCAGTCATCCTTTACTTGGTATCTATAAATGTCAGTTAATGAATGATGGTATTGACCAATTAGTAATCATCACAATGTATGGTGTATACATTATGAGACTACCTATACACCATTACCAAGATAACCTTAAATCCAAATTAAATCTTCTCAAGGAAATTATATCGCTACAATTACAATTAAAGCAATAGGGATGTAAGAGATACGAGTGAGTCTCACATTCTAATAAATCAACAATATTTTTAAATGTAATAAATTAATTTTTGATTGAATTTAAAATTTTTGAAGAATATACTTTAAAGTATTGAAGAGCTGGATCTTTAGCAGATAAGAATTTAACTTCAATGTCTAGACGGTCTATTGACTAATTAAAGGTGTTTTTAGAAATAATTGTTATTTAATCGAATACTTGTGGAGTTTTTAATTCTGGAAATCACTCCATTAGATTTATTTTTTTAATTATTTAAGACTCTTAGATAACTGTCTATATATTTAGGTTTGTAAGGGGAAAAAGTATATACCTTAAATATTTTATTTTTTCAACTACCAAGAAGAAATTGATACTGATACCAACCTTAGGATGGAACAACGATTTAATTAAAAAATGGTGATTAATCTTTTGGCCAAAAGTGGGTGTAAAGTATGATTCATGTTTTGAGAAAATATATAAATAATATAAATTTTGTAATTATTTTTAAATGTACAAATGTCAAATAATAATTATTTTATTGGTATGTAAACTAAACATCTATCACTAATTACAACACCTGTTGTTAATTTATACTAATATTTTGTAACATAAACATTAACACAATTTAAACCACACAATAGATACACAAGGACAGAAAGTAGAGCAAGGTATGTAGATTAATTGTTAGTACGGTGTTTATAAAAGAATTGGATTATGGTATTTATTGACTTATGTACAAAAATAGTTTGTTTGATTAATCCTGAGGATTTTTATGGTGAATTACCTCCAAGAAAAATAAAAGAGGAAGGCATTCGTTGTCTATATTCATCCCTTACTCTTTTCAGACAAGAACTTTGCATGAAAGTTTCAAAACACGTCGATACCAACAAGGTTACCCTAATTAGATCACCACCATACACCGGAAAGACATCATTTGGACAGATTTTCCGTGAATACCTAATAAAAACTAAGCTGAAGGTATATATTAGAAGGGTATCTTTAGCTTGGCTTAAATATGATGGAGTGGAAAATTTTGAAAATTCATGGAAAATGTACACAGGTAGAACATTTTCTGATTGGTTTGAATTTGCTGAATCGAATGATGTACATTTTATTTTAGATGAAGTTCACAGGTTCTATAACTCATCTCTACCTATCTACGATCTCTTTTGGACTAAAATCAAATCTGCTACTCATAGAATAACTTTTTTAATGTTAGCTAGGTATGGTGAAAAACCAGGAAGCCAACTTTCAACCCCTATTACATTGCACTATGAAGACCCACATATCCTATTTTTAAAATTATCAGAGTATCAAGAGCTCAGTAAGGTGTACACAGAGATGTATTTCCCATTACCAGAGCATCTTATCTCTATGATATGGGCAGAAAGTGGGGGACATATTGGAATTATATATGAAACATTGAGATTAATTGAGAGGAAATATAAAAATTCTGATGTAGAAGCAAAGCATTTGTATATATATCTTCAATCTCCAGCATTTTTTGAAAACATAATGAATTCATATTATTGCCCAATAATTAAAGAGTTTAATGGTGATGTTCTCTTGAATAAAGAGGAATTGGAAATACTTGACCATGTAATAGATTACAAAAACTTTGAGGTTGCAACAAACTCGGTAATTGATCCAGCACTCTCAAATCTGATTAAAAGAGGATACTTGATTAAAATAGGGAATAAAGATATATACCAATTTACTTGTCCTTGGTATTATAAAATATATCTTTTCCAAATAACAATGATGAATAGATCAAAACAATTAATCAGTGCAATAAATTAAAAAAAAATTGTAAAGGAGTTCTTTTTCTAGGTGAATTATATTTAGGAATGATGTCCATTCAATATTTTTGATTGTTTTTTGAATTGATGAGTGTATTCAGTGGTGGTTGTTATGCATTAAAAAAAGATGTGGGTGGAGATAGATTCAGAGACTGTGTTGCACAAGGTACACTTTTTGTTAGAGTAGTCTATTGGAAGAGATTTGGTAATGTAACGGAATATAATGTTGTGGTGGTTTGGATCTTTAACTTTGCTGATTGTTAGGGGTAGTTTGGTATTTTTTTCCATTTTTAGTTGGGAAGGGGTGAGGGGTAGGATTATAGATGGTGGGGTTTGATTGTATCTATTTGTAGAAGAGGAATTAATTCACCTTCCTTGGGTTGGTAAATATTGGAAAAGTCTTTTTTGTATTTGATATATAGATACAGATGATAGTGTTGTGTGGTAAATTTTTTGTAGTTGATTTGGAAAATAGGGTTGTCATTATTGAAAAGAAGTTTTTGTAGGGGAGTTGGTGACCTATCTTTTTTGAATGGTTGAATATAGGATTATCCAATATCCAAAAAGACTGCCTCTTAGTAAAGATCCAAACCACCACAACATAATATTCTGTTACATTACCAAATCTCTTCTATTAGACTACTTTAACTAAAAGTACACCTTATGCAACATAGTCTCTGAATCTATCTCCACTAACTTCTTCTTTGAATGTCTAACAACCACCACTGAATACACCCATCAATTCAAAAACATAATCAAATATTTCCACTGCTACTTCAATTCTCAACATCTACAATAGTAAATTCCACATAATTCTAATCAACATAATCTCCATCACCTTCAAATCAATCTGGAAAAAATGGACATCATTCTCATACACGGATACATCCAATTTAATCAAAATACCTACCCTTAACCAAATCCTAAATATAATCCACCTAGAAAAAGAACTCCTTAAAGACAAAATCCTGCAGCTCCAAATAAACAGTGATCTAGACAAAATCAATTTCTCTATACTCAAATTCAACAATACCTATAAAAAAAGCAACTGATGTCGGCTTTGTGAGCCCCTCAGTATAATTAAAATTTTTAAAAAAAAAGTTCTAAGCAATTGAAATTATTAATAAAATAACTATATTATTATTCCTATTGTTCTACTCTTGTATAGGTAAATATAACCAATTTTTATTTCTCTTGTACTAATATTGGTAATATTATCAAAAAAATACATTACATAAATTTAATACTGTACTATTCAATTTCCTTACAAAAGAAAATATTTGCATTTTCAATTGAAGCATTTGCATGGTTTTTTGATTTTATCATTCTACTTAGAGCAACTGTGGTATCAAACAATTTTGATAATACTAAATTTAAAGGAAAAAAATATATACCCTTTTAACTCAAAAGTATTACTACATAAATCCATTAAAAAAATCTTGTAACAGTCTCAAAATTGGGGAAGGTGATGTACAATAGAGTTTTATTATTTTAGTAATACAACAATAATTCAGTTAAACACAAACTTAAATCACTTTTTTGAGATCTTTGCATTATTTTATTAATCTAAATGTAATAATTTAATTTGTGATTGAATTTTATCAAATCTATTTGTATTTGAATATATACAAGATATTGAATAATAATGTAGATTAGGATGTGATTTGAGTATTTCACAAATTCTATTTTCAGTATCATTTGAATATTCACCTTTAATGTTTACTTTGAAATGTATTGATAATGATGTGAGATGAGGTTTCATTAAGATTATTTCCATCAATCTAATGGAAAAATCTAAACTAATTTCAGTAAACATAACTTGTATGTCAAATTCAGTAATTTGGTTATTAACAGCCAAAGCATCAATGAAATCGTCATAATGCTCAGAGGTAATTTGAAAAATTGAAAGTTTTAATATTTTCAAAGTTGGTATATTTCTTTGAAGTATATCAAGTACTCCACTATTGAATCTACCTTGTAATTCTAAACTCTGAAGCGACCAATTAAATGGATTATCTAAAACCATGTTTTGGAGTTGATCATCAGAGTATGGTCGAAGATATGTTTTTACATTATTCATCCTCATATTTACTTTTGGTATTGTTGTTGTCATTTCACTATCGAGTAATGAAATGTAATCAAGACTTTCAAATATTATTTTGGTGTCATAGTTTTCAATTGGGATTTCCATATTCAGTAGTTTAAGTTTCTTTAGTGATTGTTTATGATCAACGGAATGTCCATAAACAATCTGTGTTCCGTCATCAATCAAATTTAAACCCACTAACCTAATTGAATATATATTAGAATGGTCATATATAAACTGATTGAATTTACTAATTGATGCATTAGATTCTGTGTATGGTACATATTTTAGTTTATAGAGATTAGGTAATTGAGAGAATATATCAAATGCCATATTAACATTCTGGTTATCTTCATTCACTTTGATTTCCAATGTCAGTCTTGTCAGGCTGTGACAATGTTTAATGTTCACACCGATATCCTTTAAACTCAAAACTGAAAATCCTGTGATCTTTAGTCTTTTTAAAATACCATTCCAACTTTTCATTACTTCCATTCCTGTAAGTTGTTGATTGATAGCACTACCAAAACCAAACATATAGAGACTCTCTGGGACTTGAGAGAGTTTACTGATATTATATAACTGAGTTTCTGGATTCTCTATTATCTCTGCTGTACTATTAGCAATCGAGAGAGTTTGTAACTCTGGAAATCTCTCATACAGATTAACTTGATGATTTTTTAAATCTTTGAGATAATTGTCCATTGTAAATGTAACATATTTAGGTCTGAATTGGTAAATTTGATCTTTATAGTTAAATTCCAATGGAGTTTTATAATATCTCGTCTTTACAAATCTGTGTAGAAGGATAGTGAGAGATTCAATTGATTCTTCAAATGATGGTTCTGTTTGATCAAATACTGATATTAATTTGATATTGTGAAACCCTATTTTATATAATCTAAAATATTTATCAAAATAATCATTCGAATAGATAGAAATCTTCTTGTATGATATTGTCTTTTTTAAAATTTCATTTGACCACAGTTTACAGATAAAGAAGTATTGTTTTATAAAATCAATATTCAACTGTGCTGGTTCTTTATCTGGATGTTTTGTTTTTGTATGATTAAGAATGTATTGTAAAATCTTTGTTATTATTATATTTGGGAGAGGAATACTAGTGGACATTGTGTAGTATTGATCAAATAATTTAAAAAAAAAACTTTTTTCAAATGCTTTTAAATAAACCAAAGAAAATAGCTCAAGATAAACTCACCAGTTTTTCAAAGATAATTAAAGAATTTATAGAGGTAAAAAGATATAAAACTATAAATTTATCAAGTTGGGGTTAAAAGATGGGATTATACAAATAAATGACAAAAAAACTTATCCACATTAGATTTATCTGAAAATGAACAAGATATATCAACTCAAGAATGTGAAGAAGAAATTGAAAAGGTAAAAAAGTCTATGTCTGAAAGAGGGTTAAATGTAAAAGACTCCAATGCAATCGATCAGCTTACAGAATATCTCGAAACAGATAATATAAAGAGGCTGATATCCTTATTTAAGAACAGTATATCTAATCAACAAATTTTCTATCATAATAGATAAATAAATAATTCTACAAACGATCAAAAAGCAAGATTTTTTTTTTATTTTTTTTTGTCATTTTATTCAAATGTTAAAAAATGAGTGAAATACCTACATTATCCCCATATGAGATATTGGGAATTCAAAAAACAGATAATCTTCAAGAAATTAAACAAGCATATAAGATACTGGCATTGAAATATCATCCTGATAAAAATCCTCATGGTGTAGATAAGGTTTGTGTTTATATTCTAGAAGATATCAGAGATCTTGAACTAATAACTAGTTGAATAGTTTCAAGAAGTTAATAAAGCATATCAGATTCTATCCAATCCAGAGACAAAATTATTTTTTGATTCATTTGGATATGATGGTTTAATGTTTAATCAAAAATTAGGGTCATCCAATTACACAGGTACCGAATGGATTATAGCTGTAGTTTTATGTTTGGTACCTTTTATTATAGATTATATATTTAGTATCTATATAGAATGGATATTGGTGTCACTCTTCATTTTAGGATTTTTGTACATCTCTAGGCGACAGTTGGAATATCTATTTTTTGTATATATCGGTATAGCCAATTTGATCTTTTATTTTATATTTCCAACTAAATTGTTACCATTTACCACCAACTTTATAATCTACGGTATCATTCTACTGTGGCCTAATATCACCAAAAAGAATAGTTCAATGACTGTCACCTTGTGGTTCACTGTCATGTTTTTAGATTTCCTCAGAGATATCGAAATCAAACATTGGCTTTGGCATATCATTGGTTTAAACATTATCATATTTGGTTCCATTATACTTTTACTTTTAGGTATATATGTACTTAAAAAACCTGAAAGTGGTGTATGTATTAGACCAATATATAGAATACCCAAATATCATACTAACAAATGAATATAATTTAGCCATCATTTTATTCGAATATACTATCATTGATATTTGCATCACTTAATAATTCAGAATTGGATATTTCGTTATACTTGATATTTTGGTGTCCTATTTGGTTATTGGATCATATATCAGGTAGAAGAATAGAGTGGTTGATACCACCAGTATTTTGTGTGGTTAAATTGATACTATTTCAAGCAGGTACACTCAAGATTGCACTACCACTGATACTATCGACAACAGGTGTATATTATTTTATTCCAAAGAGAATATATCAGTTCTTGTCCAACTATATAATACATTTACTCTTTCACATGGTTATCTATAAAGCAAATTTAGCATTAATTAACAATAGGGAGATGGATGAAGAACAAAAGTCTAAACTTCTAATTGAGAAATCTGTTAAACAGTTTATCACAGGTTTCATATTCCTAGTGTTCCAGTACTTTTTAGGATTCTCTACTGAAGAATGGGTATTCTTAGGATCACTCTCACTAGGATATTCATTATTAATTATGGCTGAATTGTATTTTTTCAATTTCTCTATAAAAACTTCAGATAGTGATACTGCACTTCAACCATATGTGCCACCAAATTCTGAAGAAACCGATAATAATAATAATTTCATTAATAATAATAGTAATAATAGTCAAAGTACTACTCCTGTATCGACAGTAACACCAACAATAACACCTATAATGACATCTACAACTCCAATAAGTGTACCACCAACAACTTCATCATTAACAACAGGAACGACTACTGTTAATACAACACCCAGTAAGAGTTCATTAGTAAAAGCATGTCAAACTTGTTTTGTAAAATCAAAGCCATTAAAAAAGTGTTCTAGATGCAAGAAGGTTTATTATTGTTCAAAAGATTGTCAGAAAAAGAATTGGGATTTCCACAGAATGATTTGTAGTGAACCTAATAAATAGATGACTCAATAGACCAATGTTCATTGGTTGTATATATAATTATTAATTATTGGGTATAAATTAATTTAAATTTATTATTAACGTTGGAGGGAGATGCTTATTTTTTGCATTCTGGGTAACCGAAATCCCAAACAACTTGACCATCACATTTAGAACAATCATCACCAGTGAATGTGGATCTACAAGCACATGTACCTGAGGCACAATAACTGTATGGATTGTTCTTACATTGCCAATCATAGAAACAAACAGATGGGTTACCACCTTGATCATTAGTTGTACAAAATGGTTGATTGTTATCCCAGAGTAATTGACCATGACAAGTTTGACAATCATCACCTGTTAAACCATGATTACAAACACATTGGTTGAGTTGATAGGTTGATGGAGATAAAAGGACTGTTGTTTGTGGATGATTACCACCTAATGAAATCTTTTTAATAACATTACCAGTGGTGGTATAGTAAATGAAACCTGTAGTTGAATAGGTCATTGAGATAATTGGATCACTTGTATACACTCTCTTTCTAGAATAGTCACCATTGATTGGAACTGAAAATAGACCTAGAGCTGATGAATAATAGATATAATCATCAGTAGTACAGAAACCAGTCATTGAATTATTAACTAAATCTTGGTCTCTAAAGAGTGATACCAATTGACTTTGAGAGCAATTTGTACATTGTAAAGTACCCTTATAGAAAGTACCATTAAAAGTTGCCAAATAGAGGTCATTTAAACCTTGGACACTGATACCAGAACTGAAGATATCTCTATAGATAATTCTCTTTTCTTGATCTGGATTGGCTGGTCTAGAGGTTAAGATATGATCAAATTCATTAATACCAAAATCAGCTTGAATAGTCTTGTTTCTGTCAGCCATAAAGAACATTTGCAAAGGTACATTACGGAAATTCCAGATCTGACTATAAGAATGACCATTATTATTCAAAAGAGCCAAAATTGGTGAACCAATTTGATTGAGAATAATATAAAAATATTCCAATTGTGGAATGTAGTATGGGAAACCCCAAACAGTTCTTCCACCACCACCTTGAGGAATTTCAAATGTCAATTCAGTTCCTTGTGTGATAGCACCACTTTCAGTATTGATAGAGACAATATATGGGTCACCAAAGTTCATGGCATTACTACTGTTGTAGTTACCCATAAAATAGAGGGTATTGGTTTGGTCATTAATGTGGATACCTGGAATGAGATTTAAACCTTTCAGACAACCAGTGTATGGAAAATTACCACATTCATAGTCTTGTTGACACTGTTGTGCTGCATAGGCACTACCAGTTATACATAAATAAAATAATAAACTACTAATAAATATTCTCATTTTTCTAGATGATAAATATTTAATTTAATAAATAAATAATGAAAGTAAAGATTGAAAATTTCAACCCTTTTATCTTTTTTTTTTAAACTAACTTCTTTTAAAATATACATATAAGGAGCACTACACACAATTGTCATTATGAAGCATTACGTGAAATGACAATTAAAGTGGGGGTGATATTTTAAAAATGTAAAATAAAAAAAAAAAAATACTATAATAATAAAACCCTGATATGTCACTGTTAATGTGAGATACAATTAGTTTATCATTTTTTGACCATTTGATTAATTTTTGTTTTTAATTTGGGGGAGGTGAGGATCTTCACAACAGTGTTGTGTAAAATGAAATAAAAAAAAAAAAAAATTTTTAACAAAATTGACACAGAATGAATATATGATGAATGTATGACTATTCTTTTATTTTTTAACTATATTGCAATGGAATATTAATATTAACATTTTTACATAATAGATAACAACAAGTAATACAATAAATAACAATGATAATATACAGCAATCACCAAATACATTAACCACAACTCCTGTATCAATTTCAACAACACCACCAATTCACAGTTCAAATAATAAATTTTATTTAGATTCAGATAATAATAATAGTTCTACACTAGATAGTAGCAATATATTATTGAATAGTGTTAAAAAAAAAGATAAATCTACAAGTATAGAGAATACTGATTGGGGGAAAGAATATGATAATGAAAAAAAGAAATTAGAAGAACTATCAAATCTTATTCAAATATCCAAAAGACCATCAACTAATGTTGTAAAAGTGAGTCAATTAGACTCCTCAAAATTAGATGATGAGATTTTGGATTTATTACGAACACAGTTTATGAAAGTATTTATGTTTTTTAAAGTAAGTACTTTACTAATCGGGAAACACAACACTCCTAAATTCATTACTTTAAAACTCATATATTTACAATAATACTCAATGAATTTAGCCAAATTTTATAAGTAATTTTCAACCAGAGATTAATTTAATATTAAAATCATTGATATTTAAATTGTCTATCTTCAATTTGGGTACAACCTATGGAAATCAATTACAGAATCTAACTTATAGAAATGAAGCTGCATTTGATCCTCGTGGAGGAAGTGATAAATTAATTAAACTCACACAAAGACAGAAATGGATGTCAGGTATTTTTAATATAGGTGGTGAATGGCTTTGGACTAGAATACAACGTATCTCTATAAATGATGCATGGTCAGAGAGACCACCTGACGATATTAGAAAGAGACTTTGGAATCTATTAAACCTCATGGAGAGTGCATACAAGATTCTTAGTATACTCAATTTTTTGACGTTTCTCTATGATGGTAAATACGTTACACTTGTTAATAGACTTTTGAGAATGAGGTTAGTCTACGCTCATCCATCTCTCAGTAGAAGAATATCATTTGAATATATGAATAGACAGTTGGTTTGGTATGGGTTTACAGAGTTTTTCCTATTTATCATGCCACTGATAAACGTGGACAAGATTAAAGGATTTCTATATAGAATGTTCCTCAAATCAACTTTTGGAAAATCAGGGTCTGCAAATGGTGGTGCTCATTCCAATAACCCAAATGCACTACCTGTACAGAATAAACATCAACTTGCAGAGATTCAACATCAATTGGCACTACAAAAGTGTCCTATATGTATAATGGAACCAATTAATATTCCATATAGTACTGATTGCGGTCACCTGTTTTGTTACTATTGTATCAAAGTAAATACTCTAATTGATTCATCATTTGCATGTCCAAGATGTAATTCTTTAGTTTCAAGAATTAAAAGATACACAGGTGTAGATGAATAAAACTTAAAACAATATATTAAACCTATAAATATATTTTTTTATATTTATTTTTCCCCTAGAGTAAATAATGCTTTTTCGTATAAATTCTCTTTTTTTCCATGTTATTATAAAAATGCAAACTTGTGTAATATTCTATATAGACAAGTGTTAGTGGTATTACAATCAATTACCATATCAGTAGCATTCCAACATACATTATCTGAAATTTATAGTTCAAACTGATCTCTAGTAATTTTAACAAAGTGATTATTCAAAGCACTGTTAAAGAATATATTTTTATCTACACATTTGTAAACACATAATTCTTCATCGTCGTCTAATTTTCTAATTCTAAAATTGGTAATACAAGCTTGGAAACATTTATTTGTGAGATCCAATGTAGTTTCCATAGTCTGTTCAACTTGTAATTTATTCAATTTATTTACAATTCTCTGTTCATCTTTTGCTGATAATTTCTGTCCACTCATTTCTATACTGATTTCCAATGAAATAATTCACAAAAATAAAAAAAAGTTTTTTCGTTTCTTCATTTTTGAAATTATGACATATTTATGATTAATTACTTTTAAATAAATATTCAAATTTATCTGGTTATAATAATCTAGTCTTTTTTTATATAATCTATTATCCTATAAGTATCACTGAATTTCAATTCCCACTCTATTTTTAAAACTTTTTTTTTTTATTTTATTTATACTTTCCAAACTCATGAAAAACCAAACACCAGCAACAACAGGTAAAAGATTACCTCCTCAGAGAACTATTGTACATAATGGAGAAATAAAAAGTGTTAATATAAAAAAAAAATTCAAATGAGGAACTTGATGATGTTGATATTCAATTTCACTATTTTTTCTCAAAAGAAAATTTAAAGAGTATATATAATATATAAATATAGATTGGATAATGTAGGTTGAACTAATATGTGTATACAATAATGAAGAGACAGTAATTGAGAACTATAAAAATATTATAAAATTTATAATTTGGTTATTCTTTCAATGGATGGCAGTAAAAATTGAATTTGGTGCTGTATTCTTTGTGATTACTTGTGTAGTTTTAATGATGAGAAATCTAGGTAAAAGAGAAAAAGGAAAACTCAGTGCATATTCAGTATTTAATCAAAATCAAAAAGGTATCTTAGGAAATGTTGGTAGAGAACAATTGGAGCGTGAAATGGGACTACGACATCAATAGAGATGCTTTATAGCAATTAAACAATCGATTGATAACTGTACAAGTACCTTTTTATTATTATTTAGTATTGGTATTATCAATAGTTTTCACTTGATCAACTACATGTATAAATCTCATTCTGTCATATTCTAATTTAATCTTGTTTGCCAATTCCTAATATAAAAAATATGTTAATAATAAAAAGAATAAAATGATAGGGAGAGAAAGAGAGAAAGAGAAACTCTCTTGGAGTGAGTTATATTATAACTTACCTCTGGATCTTGGAATTGACTCCAATTCACTCTTATCACTGCAATATATTTTGAAATATCTTGAAGAAATTCTTGATAGGCTTGGTTTAGATTGGTAAGATATTCCAATGTAACATTTTTCTCACATTCTCTATTACGTAATCTAATACGTTCTAATGATTCCTGAGGTGATACATCCAAATGTATAATGAGATTAGGTTTTCTCATAAAATTACTGAGATTGGAGAACAATTTACAATAGGTGCTGTAATCTCTCTTATCCATTAACCCAGATTCCATCAACATCTTTGCAAACACTGAATCTTCATATATAGTTCTATCCTGTACACCACCTTTACCTTGCCATATAATCTGTTGTTGTTGTTGAAATCTAGCATTCAATAAATAGATTTGTAATTGAAAACTATATTTCTTTGGATCCTGATAAAAATCAGCTAAATATGAATTATCTATAATAGGTTCATACTAATTATTTAAAAACACCCCTCTCTCTCTATTAATCATCTCTTCTTCTCTTTAGTCAATCTCATTCATCTAAAAACACATACATAAGTTGGTAGATTTAATACTTTTCCTAATGCCGTGCATAAAGTTGTTTTTCCAGCACCTATTAAACCACTGATACCAATATGCAAACCTTCTAATGATTCATCAGTTCTAAAAAGTGTTCCTATTGATCCAATTGGTGAACGAGACATTTCTCTTTAAAAATGGTTATTTTAAAAAAAAAAGTAAACTAATTTCATTTTAGAAATCCCATAGCTAATTATTATTCACGTTTTAATTTATTAGAAATTAAAAATAATGAATTAAAATATAATTTATAAATCAAATCTAATTTAGATATTTAACCCCCTCCGTCCCACATTATCTATTTATACAATTTTTTAATTTCATTTAAATGAAGGCCATCTTTTAAATTTTGCTTTACATTTTGTAAAAGAATTATGTTTCCACCTGTAACTTCCGAAACTATATTTTTAGCAATTTCATGATCTATTCCATTATTTGTCAGGAATTTTATAGAATCTTTCTCGGGTATATCACCAATTATAGTGGATGGTAAATGCCAATGTGTATATAGATAATACTGATTTCTGAGATGTGATAATACCTTTCCTTTGTTAGATACAAATACTGGAGGTCTTCCATTTAATTTTTTAAATTTAGCTGCCCCCTTTTCTATATATGGTAATAAAGTTGATAAGAATTCAGTGGGTTTACTAAGTGGTTCATTCTTATAGGTTAAACCATTGAAATTAAAATTAAAAGAGTCTCCAAGTAACTCTCCAAAATTACCACCAGGACCAACATGAACATATACAACACCACCACCTCTTTCACTATTTACTTCTTTACAAGCTTGAATTACCGAAACAGTCTTACCACTTCCAATCTCACCTTCAACCAAATTGAAACATGATTTAATATCATTTCGTGTTAATATTAGTTTTAAAGTTTTTATTAGATCCGGACGACTGATATACTGTCTATCACAGAGTTCAGGAGTTATACCATTCTTAAATGCTTTAAATACATTTTCTTTTCTTTTATACTCCTGGTATTCTGAATAGGCATAGTTAGACATAAATAATGTACCTCCTATTCCATACCCAATAAGAACATTATTCGAATAGTTTCTCTTCCCCAATGTCTTGTTTGTTAAATTGAATATAGTTCTTTTTGATTTATATAAGATACTATATGAAAAGAGGTATAGATTCTTTAATTGTTTTAAAGATTTCATAGGTAACAATTTGGTTTAGTCTATTAATTCCCTAATGAAATCTCAATGATGAGGTATTAATTACATAATTTGTGGTTTTTTCCTTTGACAATCATTATTCCTCAAGTTTTGATAATTATTACTAAAGTGATTTTGTTAAATATATTTGAAATTGAGTTGTAGAATTGAAAAAAGGGGTGTGTGGTAGTGGGGAAAGTGTTTATAAGGGGTGTGTGAAATAAATATCAAATAATAGAATCTTGAAAATTAAATTTTTATCTATATAAATGTCTGTAGTAACCAAAAGAAATATTCCAATTACTAGAAGTAATAAACAAAAGTTATCAGGTGCCATTTCAAAAATATCTGTTGACAGTAAACAATCGGAAAGTGAAATGCCATCATCATCAGTCCAAGGAGTAGTCTCCGAAGAGGAAATAAGTACAGAGAAAAAAGTTAATGAATCTTTTTTTAGACCATTTCTAGATTCAATATTTGAATTTGACTATGTTGATGGTATTGCTATTTACAATCGGTCTGGTGATTTGGTAGCTAGTAGAAACCTATCAGATGCCAGAAGATTTGTAGGTGTTCAATGGAAACGTTATTTTGCAGAACATCAAACCTTTGTGAATAATCTTGGAAAAGATCTCTTTGGCGATGGTTATCTAGTTACTAATTCAAGTAAAGATTCAATCTTTGGTTTCAATTCTACAAATAGCAGTGGTTTCCAAGTTGAGAAAACTAAACAGTTTTTCATTGTATCTAAGTTTACTCAAAAACATAATAAATACGATGCCTATTCTGTTGTAGGTCGTTTTGCTAATGATATTCGTTACTATGGCATATAAATACAATTTGTAAATAAAAAAAAAATAAAAAAACTAGTTAAATAGTTTAGTTTAGTTTTTTATACAATTTTCTATAATTGAACAATACCATTTCAATGAAACAGCACAATTATGATATTATGATAAACATATGTAATACTATAAATAGACATATTCATATGTAATATTGATGGGCAATTGTTTTTTTTTTTTATTTTTTTGTAAAATGGGAAAGGTTTGATGTTCCCACCAAAAACCCCTACACAAAATAAAGGCTTTATCCATTTACAAAAAATTAAACTTTCAAATAAAATATTTTTTTTTTTTTTCATTATCTAGTACTTTTTTGATTTTTTTATAAACAAACACCACTCTCTCACCCTTTATTATTGTTTATTCCACTATTATTATTATTATAATTTTTAAATTTTTCCTCAATATTCTAAAAAAAAACCAACATTCCATTAAATCAATCGGAGTCTCGGAGAAAACACGTTTAGAGAAATGGGTGATGGTGATATCAACAATGCAACGTCTGTAGGAGGTAAAGAAATACAGGCACCACAGACATCAACAACAACAGCAGCAGTAACATCATCAACTACTTCAAATGCTACTACAACTAATACATCTAGTAGTAATGGTACTACCACCTCATTATCATCATCAAACAATGGAAATAGTGTTGCATATGTAGAGACAATTAAAACATTTGAAAATCTTCTTAGAAAATCACAAAGACTTGTCATTGGATTAAGAGACCTTCCTCAATTTGGTAGACAATGGCAACCTTTCTTTCAAAAGACTTTTGAAATTTACACTAAACTTTGGAAATTTCAACAACAATACAGATCAATACTAGAGGATAAATCAAAATATGGTTTAAAGAGATGTGAAATTGGTGAGATTGCTTCTAAAATTGGACAGTATGTATATCCTATTCATATTTATTCAAATTCTATTTTAAATTCTAATATTTACATTGTTTATCTATAGACTTTATTATCATTATTAGTAAGTATCTTATGACTTTTCATTATCGGAGAAATCAAAAAAAAAAACACAAATCGTGATCTCGAGATATCTGAATCACCAAAATTATAAATATCTTTGAAAAACATTCAGAAAACTTCAAAGTGGGGGGATAGGAACAATTTCATTTATACAAAAATAGAAAGACAGATTATTCTAATTATGATTTTATGTATATAGTTTAAGAACTAGTGATACCAATTATCTGAATGAATCATTTATATTTTATGAAGCTATTAGATTGAGAGCCTATTTCAAAGAGGTAAATGAATCAAAAGTACCTGATATGATGGTAAAACAGTTGAGATACTACGCTAGATTCATTGTAGTATGTTTATTACTCAATAGGAAAAAAGTGGTTTTTGAATTGGTAGAAGAGTTATTTAAGCATGTAAATGACTACGCTAAAATCTATAAACCACAAGAGACACAAGAATGGTCTTTAGTACTTCAAGAGATATTTTCATTCCTACAAGCTGACCAATCTATAACATTTATAGATTCTCAAACTGGTTCACCAATGACTATTTCTCATCGTTTAAATCTTAATACTTTCCCAATGCCACCTGCAAATCAAGATTCAGTTTCAATACTTCAACAATGTATCCTAGTTGGTAATCATCACAATCAAGTATGTATATTATTTAAAATTCAAATAATAATTTCTTATTATAATAACCAAAATTTCAAATAATTTCATGAAACACAGATTAAATTTAGTGAAATTACATTAGATATGTTTAGAATAACACAAGCTTTAGAATATGAAATTAATGAAATTAGATCAGAATCAGATAACAAACAACAACCACAATCACAAACCCAACAACAATCACAACCACAATCACAAACCCAACAACAACCACAAACAAACACCGTATCAACTAGTACATCAGCAACTAGCAATAATAACAAAAAGAAAAACCCCAATAAATACCTTTTATACAGACCAACTGTCTCTCAACTATTAGTATTTCTAGCTAATGCTTCAAAAGAGCTTTCCGATAACAAAGCAATTTTACTATATCTATCAGTAGATGGCATTGCAAACTATGATGAACAAACTAATAACAACAACAATAACAATAACAATATATATAATACATTTTATTCAAAAGGATTGGTAATGAATAGTCAGAAACCAATAATATCAGCATCTAGTAATAGTACAGCTGCAACTAATACAACAACATATCATTTTAATAACTTTACAGAAAGCACACAACTACTTAATAATAATAATAATAATCAAACAACTAGAATTGATGCATTATATCCTATAGATTTATTACCATTTTGCAGAAAACCATTCTTTTTGATTATTGATTCTCAGTCAAGTCTGATATTTAAAGACTTACCAATATTTAATCAACCATTCGTCTCTTTACTCTCCCCAATTTCAACTCCAAAAAGTAAGTATATATACACTCACTTTAACAATTCTTAGATATGCTTACTAATATCAACTCTTAATCAATAGAAATATCAATGAATAACAAATCTGGTAATTTATTTACATTTTTCTTGCATGATTCACTAAGCGCTTTTTGTGATATAACCTCTGCAAATAAGATGTCAAGTAAGACTTATAGTAGTGCAACTGCAATCATTCAAACTACAATGCAATCACTTTCAAAACTTTTATTTGAAAGTAAAGATTTGATACATCCCTCCTATAGTTACTTTTTAATGGACGATTTCCTTAGATCATTAATCTTAAGATTTATATTTTGTCATGCTTCCTTTTATTTGCATAAAGAATTTCAAGAAAGTGTATGTATATAGGAATTTTTATTAATAATAAGAGAATACTTACCAAATTAATTTATATATCTTAGATTTATCAGGTTACATCTTCACCTGAGATTCCAGTCAGTATTTTAAATCATCCTATACTGTTAAATTCAATTAATTCTCTGTCTGTTTGTTTGGGTGTTCAAGAGCAATTTATTGATATTTCAAATTTGAAAAAATAAAATCCCTTAAAGTGATCATCAAATTGATAAAAATAATAATAATAATCGTTATAATAATTATCTCTGATTTTATATTATATTATTTGAAAATAGTTTAATTAATTAATAAATTAAATTTAATTGGTGTAGTTCCAATCTCCACACTCACACATTATATCATATAGTTTACGAAAAGTAATATATTTTGTGTGTTACTTTTTATAGTAATAATAAAATGAGCTGTGAAAATAATAGGAAATTATTTGAAAAATATAGATATTATAATAATTTTAAATTTTATAATAATATCCTTGTGGTTTATAACAGCCTATTTATTTATCTATATTTTTTCTATAGAACACCACCCAGTATTTCTCATTTGGTAAATAGTGTCAACACCAATTTAGATTGTGGTTGTCAAATATTTTTTTTTAATTTTTGTTTTTTTATGTTTTACTCAAAAACAATTATCATAATATCAATAATGCGATCTCAGATATATGTTTTGTAATTATAATAATGGTTGAATTTAAAATTAAAAAAAAGATATTTAAATGATTTTCATTTCATTTTTTCATATTCATATTTCAAAGCAACTAAATAAAACAACAATGAATATATCAAAACCATTTTTAAACTCATCATCCATTAATAAATTATCAACTTTAATAAATGGAACCAATAAATTCTATACAGTTAAAACCTCTTATTTTCTGAATACTTCTAAAAATGAAAGGTACATATTCTGATTTAATACTTTAAATTTAAAAATATATAATTAATTATTTAAATTTAAAATATAACATAGGTTAGAGACATTAACGCAATTGCATAAAAATTGTTTTAACACCTCAAGAATAGAGGAAAGAATAATGGAAAATATAGGTGAAGGTCAAGGTGATCCATCATTTAACCCATCACCATCCTAATATTTTATATAAAAAAATATATTATCTGTACGAATTCAACATTTAAATAAAACCACTCATATCCTTGTACATAATCTTCCTTAAAACTTATATTATTTCTATCTTTTTTTTTTAATTTTATTATGATTTTTTCCTTTTTTATTTTGATGGATCAATTTTAATCAAAAAATCCCAAAAAATTGCTAGTATTGGAAAGATTTTCCAAATTACAATTCACCCATATAATATCCATCGGGTTAACTCTATTTATTGAAAATATTAAAATATGTTGTTGTGACAATAATCAATGCATCTATTATTAAATTTAAATATCCTGATCAATATATATATATTTATTTATGAATCTAAATTTTGTTCTACACAAACAGCAGATTTACTCTTGCTTACTTCTAACATTCCTCAAAAACACTTCTTTTGGATCAATATCCTTTGTTTTCTTTTTACAAGATATTATAATATTGAGGTTTGAAAGGTAAATGTGAGTCATGACTAGACGAGCAAAGCGAGGCGGTGTTTAAAAAGGAGCTTTCAAGTGGTGGCCACCAAAAAACATTTCAAAGGACTTTCATGAAGAGAATTTCAGACCCGTGTTATTTTTCTAATATTTTTTTATTGTAATTTATAGATTCAAGTTTAAAGGTTTTGTTAGAAACTTGAATATTAAAATCTATATTTAAATCTCTATTAGATTCTTTGGATTTTAAAATGGTTAGGGTTAATTGTTTTTCAATATTATTCTGTACAGGTGTAGTTGTATTTGTTGATGTTGTTGTAGTTGTAGATTGTGTATGTATTTCATTAATAACCAATACCAATGATGTCCATCTCTGCATTGCAAATAAATATTTTGGATGTGCAATAGTAGAAAATGCTGCATTTTGTTGTTGTTGTGTTTGTGGATTTTGTGTATGAAAGCTTGGTTGATGCCCTTGAAATGACATTGATTGATCTTGGTGTCCTATATTACTAGTACCGCCTTGACCAGTAGTTGTAGTAGTCGTACTTGTACTAGGAGGAATTGGATTGGTATTTATATCCGTTATAATAGCTTTACAATTTCCAGGTTTTGATAATAAAGTTTTTTGATTGTTTACATAGCATATAGATTCTTTTAGAAATGCCATTACTTTTGCAAGTAGATTAGGTTGAAAATAATGTGATAGATCATCAATTAAAATGATATCAGGTAGAATATTAAGTGATGGAAAATCCATAAAATAATTCTTTAGTTCATTTTCATCTTGAATATATTTAATCTTTATACGTTTGAGTACATTTGGGTTCCTATCTACAATTGATTTTTGAGATGTTGAAAGATCATCATCAATTTCCATATGAACTTCGTGGTCGTCGCCTAAACTACCCACATGTTCTAGTTGTTCATAACTCATATTTTTACCAACTTCATCTTTTGTTGTGTTGGTATTTGGTTCATTCTTTACCAATATCTCTGGAAATAGTGGTAGAGATTGACCAAACTTCTTCCTATCGGTTATTAATAGTACAGTTCCACCTTCTTTTGCAATTGTGTACCCATACTGAAACAATAATGATGATCTACCACTTTGTGCAGGTCCTGATAGTAATGTAATCTCAGATTCAAATTTTAAAAAATCATCTTGATATGTAGAACATCCAAAAAATCTAGTAACTTCAATTATTGTCATCGTTGTCAGTTGTTTTGTGACATGACAGTTATCAATTTTTAAAAAATAAATTTTTTTTACATTTCGAAGAAAGCCAATTATGAGCGAATTTGATGAATTTGTCAAGATTAAAGAACAATTAGATCAATCTGTAAAAGATAATGTAGGTCAATAAAATATTTGAAAATTTGAAGATGAAGAAAGACTAATGATATAAAATTTAGGATGATGACAATATAATTGCATTACTCAAAGGTATTTCGACAATGCCTGTGACCTATGAAATCTTAAAGAAGACTTTAATAGGTCAATCTGTTGGTAAACTACGTAATAATAGTAATGAGATTATTAAAAGAGAGGCAACTGTTATAGTAACTGAATGGAAAACTGTTAAAGATGTAAAAGACACTACATCACCTCCACAAACTTCCACTACTACTAAAACTAGTACAACCAGTACAACTACTACTTCAAATCAGAGTGGACAAAAGGAAAAAGAGAAGGAGAAGGAAAAGGTTTCTTCAGGTGTAAAATCACCAAAAAGTAGTGTAGGTTCTACATCGTCACCTACTGCCACTACAACAGTCTCAAGTCCTAATCCATCAACTAAACGTAAGGCTGACAGTGCAATAACTAAAGAGAAACAAGAACAGGATAATAAGCGTAAAGAAACAACAGCAGATGCCTCAGGCGATGAGGTTAGAACTAATTGTATAAGATTATTCACTGAAGCTGTATCAGTGAAATATGAAGGTGAGACAAATAACACACCAGAGGATATAGGACAACAGATTGAGTATGAACTCTACCAAATTTACAATGGTACCACTAAAGATTACAAGAATAAGGCTAGATCTATTATATACAATTTAAAGAATAATCAACAACTGCGTGAACATTTATTAAGTGATATCATATCACCTTCTAAATTAGTCTCTATGGACAGCAATGAGATGGCAAACAAAGAAATTCAAGAAGCACGTACTAAAATGCAAAAATTCACATTACACGCTGCCATTGACAATAACAATAATCAAGCTACAACCGATCAGTTCAAATGTGGTCGTTGTAAACAAAGAAAATGTAAATATTACCAAATGCAAACTCGTTCCGCAGATGAACCAATGACAACTTTTGTAACATGTACCAATTGCAATCACAAATGGAAGTTTTAAATACCATATAGCAACATCACTTCTAAAATTGAGATTCTTTCAGACGAAAGAAGTTACTCTTCTACTTCCTCCCCCACTCTTTTAAAAAAACAATTAGAAATAAAAAATTATCAAGGCTTCAGATAATTTGAAATTAACATTGTGGTAAGATCAAAAAATCTTTTTAGAACATGTTTGAAATTGGTTTATCTGTAAATTTGGGTTTTGAAAGTGGTTACAGATTTTTTTTTTCGATAAGATTTTACCCACCTTGCACCACTAACTTTTTTTTTTTTTTCACCATGATTAATCGTTTCATAATTAGATTTTAACTAAGTTTTTTGTTTTAAAAAAAAAAGATAAAGGATGAGTCATAATCCTTTTGATAAATCCTATAAGGAACTATCAGATAAGGAAGAACCATTACTTGAAAATCAACAAGAAGAACCTCAATCACCACCTGATAATAATAATAATAATAACAATAACAATAATAATAATGAACAAAATGAAGAATATGATGAAAATATATTAAGAGATTCACAAAATGTACCACTAAAACCAATTAAAAGAGATCCTTCGACTTATAAAGAAAGAAATCTTTATAATTCCAATGACGAGATTAAATCGGATGATCAGTTTATGACTATATTTAGTAAGAGAGTAACAAAGGCTGGTAAAGCACTGGCAAAGACTGGTAAGACATTTGGTAAGGAACTGGAAGAACAGATTAAAAAGAATAATCAAAAGATTGAAACTGCAATTGTAGATGGTTTTGATAAGACTATTGTTAAACCATTTCAAGTTATTGGTGATAATATAGCTGAGGACAGAAAGAGAAAAGAAGAAGCTCATGATAAACATGAACGTGCAATATGGGTAAAAGATAAAGCTTTGATTAGTAAATATGAGTGTCTGGATTACGTTACCATCTATAACCAAGCCTATCGATATGAACTTTTTAAGAACTTTAATAAGCTGGCTTCGGATAACGAATGGCTACGTTGGATAGTCTCATTCTTTATGGGTGTTTTTATAGGTGTTGCAGCTTATTTGGCACATGTTGGTGTATCGAATATCATGGAGTTGAAATTTGACTTGGTAAAAGATATGATGGAGATTGATATCTGGTTAGGTTTTCTTGCATATTTTACATGTAATACAGTATTGGCTACTTTGTCTTCACTGCTAGCTGTGTTTTATGAACCCACTGCAGCAGGTTCTGGTATACCCGAGGTCAAAGGTTATCTTAATGGCACTAAAATACCTCATGTTCTAAAAATGAAAACTTTATGGACAAAGTTACTTTCAATGATTTTTGCAGTTGCTAGTAATTTACAGGTTGGTGCTGAAGGACCTATGATACATATTGGTGCTATAGTAGGTAACGGTTTCTCACAGGCTCAATCTAAGGAATTTGGATTTAAAATTCCATTTCTTAGAACATTTAGAAATGATAAAGACAAGAGAGATTTTGTGACTTCTGGTGCTGGTGCTGGTGTAGCTGCTGCTTTTGGTGCTCCTCTTGGAGGAGCTTTATTCTCGTTGGAAGAAGTAAGTAGTTTCTGGTCAACTTCATTGACTTGGAGATCATTCTTTAGTTGTATGATTGCTACCTTTACTATGAAACTTCTTCAAGATAAATCAGCATCTTTACAAGGTTTGATGATCTTCAATATGGGTATTGCAGATAAACAATTTGCCTACAAGATTTTGGAGATTGTTCCCTTTATGATTATTGGTGTTTTGGGTGGTTTGGCAGGTGCCTTATTCACAGCTATCAATGTACGTGTTACTACATTCCGTAGAGAGAAAATCAATAAGATCAAGAGTCTGCGTGTTCTAGAGGTATTTATCATTGCTGCTTTGTCTACTTGTTTCCAATTCTGGTTGCCTTTTATGTTTAAATGCAAGCCAGATTTAAATTTAGTAAAACCTGGTAATACTACTATCATTGATATCGGGGAGGCAAAACAATTCAATTGCGAGCCTAACCATTATAACGAATTAGCTTCTATTATATTCGCAAGTAATGAACAAGCGGTTACGAATCTCCTGTCGATTAACACCTCAACAGTTATGAATAACGAGAGAATTGGTGTTCCAGCATTACTTTTGTTTTTTGTTTTTTATATAGTGTTTGCAGCTTATACTGCTGGTTCTGGTATTAGTAGTGGTACTTTTGTACCTATGATTGTCATTGGTGCTGCATATGGTAGAGCTGTTGGTGTCATTGTCACCATGATGTTACCAACTAGTTATGACATTGATCCTGGTATCTATGCAATTATGGGTGCTGCTGCTTTCATGGGTGGTGTATCACGTCTTACTATATCTCTAACGGTAATTCTCATTGAAGTTACTAATCAACTACAGTATCTATTACCTATTATGTTGACTGTTATGGTTGCTAAATGGACTGCAGATTTAATCATTCATCCATTCTTTGATATACTCATTCAAATGAAGTATATACCCTATTTGGAACCCAACCCAAGCAAGGAAATGAAACTTTTAGTATGTAAACATATAATGGCAAAGAAACCTGTATATGTCTGTGAGAAAGAGACATTGGGTAACATTCTCAAGGTTTTGAAAGAAAATAATCATAATGGTTTCCCAGTGGTTAATAATGATAATGAAAAGTTGGTTAAAGGTTTTATATTACGTACTCAGTTGGTGATGGTACTTGAGAAACACTCAGATGTCTATGTAGCAAATTCACCAATTACCTACAGTCACATGGAATATACTACCAAGTTGACATGGAAACTACCAACAGTTCACGATTTTCATTTTGATCCAGAAGACTATGCTGATGTCATTGATTTAACTGATATTATGAATATCACTGTTATTACCGTAAATGTGGAGTTTGCTGTTAGTGAAGCTTTCCAATTATTCCGTACTATGGGTTTGAGACATATGCCAGTTGTCAATGAATATAACAAATTGAAAGGTATCATTACTAAAAAGGATCTATTGGAGAAGACTTGTGAGCAGAAATACAAGGACTTTGTTCACCAAAGACTTGGTGTTGATCAATTATTACACGAAGGTGATGATGACAACAAAGAGTAAAAAACAAAACAAAACACCTAATCAAATTATAATTTTAAAAAACTATATTAAATATATTAAAAATCAAAATAATATTAATAAACTTACCAAAAATGGTTTGTACCACACAAAACACATTTAATTTTATTTTTTTTTTTTAAATTTTTTCAGATAGTTAGGTGTTTGGTTAGGACAAACACAATTATATAATGAATGATATGGTGGACTATCAACATCATACAAACGAAAGCAATCAACCTGATAACCTGATAAAAAATAGAGATGAAAATGAAATGGAAGAACAGAATGGCCAAAAACACAATAGTTTACATGATAGTTTTAGTAAATATAGACAACCATATTGGAAGAGCAGGTTGACTATAGGTCTATTTTCAGTTATATTTCTAGAGTTTCTCTTCCTTTTTGGGTACATTCCCTATGTGTTTTATTTTATAGATGTCATGTTTAAAGAGTCTCAATATGTAGGACCTATTGTAATATTATCTGTGTTTCATTTTATTTTCATAGTAACTCAAATTAGTTTATTTAAAACAACTTTTACAGATCCTGGTTCAATACCAAAAGGATTTCCAGATGCTGTAAGTTGATCACCTGTAATATTTCATCTTATTCTCATAAATCTAACGCAACAAAAACCAATAGCCAATATATAAAGAATATGATTTACAATGTTATGAATCAAATTCACTAGGTGAAGCTAGAAAATGTGTTAAATGTAATTCATATAAACCAGATAGAACACATCACTGTTCAAAATGTAAAAGATGTATTTTAAAAATGGATCACCATTGGTAGGTTTTAATGTTTAGTTAATATCAATAATATATAGGTAGTTAAACTAATATTTCCTCACATTTAGCCCATTTGTGAATAATTGTATAGGTTTTTTTAATTATAAATATTTTATATTGTTTCTAGGATGGGCAACAGTATTATGTTTTTATATCATGGTTACAACTATTGGTAATTTTAAGAATCTATTGGATCCTAGAATGCAAATGGCACCTAGTATATTGTTAGGTGTCATTTTTATAATAGCTTTGGTATTTGGTATTGGTTTAGCAGCATTTACTATATCACATCTTAGATATGTGTTCTATAACGAAACTACTATAGAACATTTTGAAAAAAACAGTCCAAAATCAACTCATCCTTCTGCAAAGAGATTGTATAGGCAAGGAGATACTGAAAGTTCATCTTCTGCATCTTATCGACCAAGAAACAAATACAATATTAACTATACTCATAATTTTAAATCAGTATTTGGAGAATCACCTTGGATTTGGTTTTTACCAATTCAGTTACCTCTAACTCCTTTATCGGGCTTAGTATTCCATACTACACAATCAGAAACTTCGCCATTAATCTCAGTTCGTTTATTATAATAAAAAAGAATGATGGTAGTTGGTAATTTAAAATTTTCAATTTTATCTTAATCTTTTTTAGCTTTTAATGATAATTGATATTCTCTCTTTTTAGAATAATGGTGTCCATAGAATGCAATTAAAAGTGAATGTAAGATATAAACCAATAATAGAATGGAAATGGATCTTTGGTATGAATTAGGACCTTTTCTACCTAGTGTACTAATTTGTTGAATATCTTGATACACAAAACTTATAGATAAAACTGATGATATAATACCCAAGAATACATTAACATTCATTTTCTCATAGGTAATTGCAAACATTCCTAAAAATGATATAGCTAATAGTTCAAATGTATAAACAGTATCAACTAATGCTGTCATAGTCAATAAGAACAAATGGAAGAATAATATTCTGTGTCCATTAATTCCTACAAAAAATGGAATTTTGATATTAGAGTTACCATTTTTGATAGCTGATGATGGTGTATTATCACTTTCATCTGCCAAATAGGTGTCACTTGTTACTTCATCGCTGTTTAGACTGCCATTTGATCCCATGTTACCTTCACCTCTGTTATGTTTCTTCTGATAATTTAACAAATCATCATCAAATTTACTTTTACTCTTGGATTCCAGGGCATTTTGAATAGATGTATTTATATCTCTATACTTTATAAATGAATAATAATATCTAGAAATTAAATTAAATTAAATTAGTTTTTATAGTTTTTGTGGTGGGGGTAGATAGATATTTACATTATAGTTATGAGTAAATAAGATATTGATAAAAGTTCAAAATAGTGAAGTGCAATTGGACCTATAAAGAGATATTGTTTACGAGCTGGGAATAAAAGGTCAAATAGATTTTCAAATTGGTGTAATAGGAATCTCATTAGAGTAGAGTTGGAGATTTTAGAGAGTTCTATGGTATTGCTATTGGGTTGAATAGATTCTTCAGAGTTGGTTGATACTAAAAAGTTAATCAACATGTCTGATACCATTTTTAGTTGATCTGGATCAAGGTTCTGAATTTGATCTGAAATCTGACGATGATCTGGATTGGTACTATAGAATACATCTAAATCTGTTAATAGAAGAGAATCAACACCAGACCATGTAAAAGGACCGTCATCTGAGAGATAGGGTATAGAATGCAAATGGTATCTGTGAGCTTGATAGATTAGTGATCCAGGTATATGAGCATAACCAACTTGGATACCTTGTTCAGTTACCTGATATCCACTTTGAACCATTTGATTTACTAACCAAACTGGTGAGAACAATGTCTGTTGTTTATGTTCATATGGATAAGTTTGAATAATTGCACCTAAACTATCTTTATATCCGATGGCATTCAAATCGATATAATATGCAAATTTTTTTGGATTTTTTGCAATTTGGTGATAGTCTACAAAAGATTTGCTTCCTAGTGATCCAGGTTCAGTTTGATCAAAGAAAACAAACATGTAAGGTGTTTGATTGGATTCAGAGCTTTGTTGTTGATATTTGTAGATTTCAATGATAGTCTCCATCATCATACCTACTGCAGCTAGATTTCCGTGTGCACCAGATGTTTTGTTAATACCCCAGTGTAGAGTATCATAATGTGCACCAATAACACGAATACGTTGGTCATCAACTGGTGTGGAGTTTGTCCAAGCAATGATGTTGATACCTGTCCATGTAGTTGTAGTTATTAATTTTCCATCTGCTTTTCTGTCTGACCATTCAAAACGGTTGTAGATTACATTTTCTTTAGGTATACTGTTGTTAAATAGGTAGTCTCTAATATATTCTCTTGCTGTTATTCTAGAGTCTTCAAATACTTCATTGCTATTACCGATATCAATCAGTTTTCTGACATGTCCTAAAACATTCTGTATATCAACTTCAAATAGTTCAGATTTTTCGTAGTGTTTTATATTGTATTCATTTATATATCTAGATAATGAAAATACTGAAATGAATAAAATCACTAAAATGATAAACCTACTGTTCATTATGCGAACTGCAAACACTAAATTTCAAAAAAAAAAATTTTATTTTTAAAAAATAGATCCACAATGAAAAATAATAATATATATAAACAAAGGCTCTACAGAGAGTTTTATATTAGAATATATCAGTTACCACCACCTACTAGAAATAAAGTTTGTGTATATTGTGGAATGAGTTTCAATTTAAAATGTAAATGCAACAAAGAAAAGAGAGTACTCATGCAGTTAGTTAAATATTATAACCCACAAGAACTACAAACTACATTTGAAATATTTAAAGAATGGAGTGGTGCCAGTGATAAAGAGAGACAGTCACTAATTGAAGAATACAGTATACCTATAGATGGATTAGGATACAATTATGTTAACCTTCCACCTGATAACGAGATTTTTCAGAGCACAGTTAAAGATCCTGAACCTGAAACCAATAAATTAATACCAACCCAATTGATTGCATTCATTAAAGATGTTGTTATAGATAATGTTTTTATAAGATCTCGTAGGTTAAACTATAAAATTATAAAATCCACATTCAATTATAAATATTAATTATTGAATTTATTTAGAATGTAGTAACTGGATAAATTCAAATAGTTTAATTCAAAGATTAATATATTATCAAATTATTATATTTGTTAACGATTCACCTAGCAGATATGAACATGTACTACTTAAGATTATAGACGATACTCAAACATTTGTAGAAATGTTTAAATATTTTGAATCTTTACCAAAACAAAAAGATATTAAATATTCTAAAGATTTATTTGTAAATGTATGTATTGTCCACCTTTTAATATAAATATTATTATGATTACTAATATTGTTAAAATAAAACAGATTATAAATAGAATATGTGAAAATGAAAATAATATTTTACAAAATATCAATGAATCTATTATTGGACTAGTGTTTTTAGAGTCTCCAATATTATCAATTGATCCATTACTATTTGGTAAATTAATATCTAGTTTAAGTGGTTACCAATCATTTCTAGATAATGTTGACCCATTATTAGATAAAAATTGTACAATTGATCAATTTAAATTACATAATATTCAAGATTATTATGATATCATTCCATTTTGTTATTATAAATATGTATGTGTAATTACTTTGATAATATATTGGAAAATATACTAATATCCATATATAAGGTTTATTATTATTTTAAAAGTGAAAATCTAGCATTAAAGATTTTAAATGATTTTCATAATCATTTTAAGGAACAATTTATAGAGTTTTCTATAAATTATTTAAAATCCAATATTAAAGATACCAATAGAATTGACAATTGTATTGGTATTATCAATTATTTAACATTAAATTGTAATATAGATGTAAATTCACAATGTGATTACCAAGAGTAAGTTATTTATCTTATTTTATACAAATAATTATGAATTATTCTAACAATATATATAGATTTATAAGTCAGGTAATAATTAACATTGGCCAAAAAGATAATTTTTATAGATACTACATTTTGATTAAACATTTTAATAATATTGAACCATATTATAATGATTTAATTAAATCATCTTATATATTTCATAGAGAAAAATTTTATTCAATCTATAAACTATTTCATCAAATGTTAAAAAACAATATAACTCTTTCAAAAGTATGTATTAAATTTATTATTTTTAGAATAACAAATAATTAACAAATTTCTATAATTATAGGATCAAATTAAATATTATGAAGATATTTTGATTAGAGAACCAAATATCTATTTATATTCAATTTCTATTGAGAGATTGAAAAAACAAGACCCGAATGCAAATTTATTGGATTACTTTGATGAAATATCCAAAAAGATTGAAAATAGACACATTCTAAAAGAAGTTATGGTTAGTTTCTTTAGAAGAGATGAATTCTCTGGATTGGATCATTTAAAATTGATAATAGAGTTTGAAAAAACTCATTTAATGGATAGTACAAAACCAATTTACCAACTATTCTTTCAGATAATATTTGATTTCTATTCTGATGCTTTATTGACATATTTGGTATTTTGCCAAAATGATCAAGATCAGACAGAGTGTATAGAGATTCTAAAAGGACATAGTGAACAGATATTCTCATATTTCTATAAATGGTCGAATAAGATTAGAGTTTCAAAAATAGATTTTGAAAAGTTTCAGATTCTAAATAATATATTTAGAATTCAAAAAGTTGGTGAAGCTATACTAGAGGGTTTATCAGAAAAATCTAGAGAAATATTAATAGAAATGATGTCACAGTATGAACCTGCTTATCAGAATCTATCTTCTCATGCATGGGTTGAGGTATTGACTGTCTATGGAAAATATAGAAATCTAGAACCCATTACCATCCTCTACTATCTATCTAAACATCCTTATAATACACCAATATCTGAAAATCTAGTTGAACTGTTTAACAAAGTTGGTAGACTTTTGGAATATGGTGAAGTTGGTTTCAAGGCATTCATTGAATACTATGAAGATTTTCACTTTGTGAGTATGCTCTATAAATCCTATTTGAAGAATCCTTCTAAACATCCATGGACTTTGAAATTCATTGAAATGGCAGTCAGACAGAGAATACATTATGAATATCAACCACTTCAGACATTTATAGAGTCACTGAAACTTACCTATGAGTCACCACTCTCCAATTTGGATTTAATGACATCATCTCACATTATCAATCTAGAGGACCTTTTTCAACAATTTAACCCTGAATTCTATTATCACTCTGAGGAATTCAAGAAATTCTATTTCAACATTCCAAAAGAAATTAGAATTAGACTCATTCAAAATCAAGTTACTTTTCAATTAGAAATGATTGAGTATCAGCAAAAAAAACAACAGCAAAAGAGTAGTGATAGTAATAATAATTGCCAAATAGTATTACCAAATATTCTATTTAAAAAGATATTGGTATATATCTATCAGGACAATTTTATAAATTCACAATTTAAATTGTCATTGTCCACAATTTCAAAAGTATTTTTTGAACTTTGTTCCAGTATAGTACCAATGATGTGGAGCTATGGTGTTAGTGTAGACTTACCCAAACTTTGTATACCAATTTATGGATTTGAATATGTTCGACCACACAATGAATTCTGTCTAATTAAGTCTTGGCCAAAGTTAATGAATTTTGATGATTTCCAGTATGTGCCAATTGATGATTTTGATAAGGCTTTCTATGAAAATTTGGAATGTCTCATTACAAGTAGTGATTGTTATCCAATCCTAAAGAACACTAATATACAGTCCATTTCGATGGATGACAGTAAATTTGGAAATTATTTAGATCTCTTTCTACATTCTCCATTGTTGGAAAGAATATCATTTGTTGCATCATCCAATTGGGAGGACATAACATTTGATATCCTCAATTTACAATTACCAAATCTTCAATATCTGACAATTAATGCTTTGGAGATTGATTTTATACAGATGTATATTGATAAGATTAAATTAAGGGTTATAGACAGACACCAATCTCAAAATGGTAGTGAACTCAAATTCCCTTGGATTACATTATTGGTAAAACAATTTAATGCGTTCTCTGGTGTTGATCAATGTATGGTAAAATTACACCAATCTCATCCAACACATGTAGAATTGTATGAATTCTTTAAATTACAGTTTTCTCGACCTGAAACAGTTAAGGATTTGAAATCACTAGAAATTAAGATTATGGATGTAACCTATCTCATCCCAATTCTATTATTAACAGAGACCCTGACATTAAGTCATTTGGGTTTCAAAATTACAAAAATTGATTATCAAGATACAGTTGATATAAATGAAAATCAACTAAAATTAATTTTCCAAAAAATCAGTAGTATGCCATATCTAAAGAGTTTTTCACTCTCCTATTCACCATTTAAAGATAGTCTAGATGACCCTGTTTTACCAATATGGTTTAATGCAATGGATAAATGGAATATGGTAGATTTAGGTAATTTTCAATCAATATCAGACAATAGATTTATTAATTTTATAAGAAAGGATGAATAAAATGAAATTTGTTTGTCTAGCATCTAAATTTAAAGAGAATTATTACTAATAATAACTTTCCCATAAATGTGATGGAAGGATGTACAATTATTGAACCCAACTATCTTTGGATTTATCAAAACGATGGAAATGAATATTTGAATCTATAGTTTTGAAATCTTTCATATTAATGAATTTCCAACTCTCTTCATCTAAAAGAGGATAGGCTGGAGAGAGTAGATAGATATTACAGTAGGTTGAAAATGATTTAATGTTTTTGTTTTCTGATATTTTGGTGAATAGTAACTGTACATTCTCCACTGTCATTTTTGAGAATTGGAAGAATCTCAATTCAATTTTTTTTATATTGGTATAATCATCAATGAAATCAATCATGTGTAGTGCATGTTGAATGTTTTCCATTGACAATTTGATGAACTTGAATGGAATCTCTTGGAAAATTGGTGGATAGAATAACTTCATTCTATCCAAATCAAAGTTGTAAAATTTTATATTTACCTTATCCACAGGTCCATTAAACTTGATGAAACTAGGTACTGATGAGATATTGAATTTTGGTAGTGGTCTCTTTAGAGGACCAACAGAAGACAAGATATCATTCAATTGGAAACCATCACTGATAATTACGTTATGGTTAAGATAGAGATTGATAACTTTGACATTTGGTAACTCCATCTGTAGTAGAGACACCATGAATGCTTGGAATTTTCTCCAACTGACAGTTATACAGAAATCTATTCTCTCCAATAGTGGAGATTGTTTGAATAGAGTGATAAATGATTTCAATTCAAGATTATCACTTGAAACTAGAATTTCAATGTACTTGATTTTAGTTGGTCTATCAACAATGAAAAAATTGTACATTGATAAATTGATTTGGAACGATTCTAGTTGATTATAAAAGAGTTCGTATGCTTCTTCCATTGGTATCTCTTTTAGATCAGAAAAGGAAATAAATTTACAATGTTTTTTCAATAGACAAAATGGATGATCGATGTTGATCTTACTCATGTCCTGAATGGTAATGTATCCCACTAAATAATCTTCATGGTAATTTTCAGTCAGTACTTTCGAAGCAAGATTAAAGAATAATCTAGAAACTGTTGCCAATTGAATCTTAAATACAGGATGAACAGTATTATCATAGTAGACCATATGGATAATGTGTTCATAGATTCTATTAGGAAGTAGAGGTAAATCTATTTGAGTCTGACCATTAGTTACACCAGTTAAACCTTTAGCCTCTTGTTCTTCCAATTCCAAAATATAGGGTATATCAGAACTTGATATTTTTCTAATGAGTTGTTTGGTGCGTGATGGTAATCCAAAATAGAACTCTTTAAAGAGTTTAGATTTCAACAGATACCTTCTGGAACCAACTAGAATGCTACTATTAAGATGACTAATTTGCTCTTCTGTAGTGATTTCAACATCCTTATAGATATTGTTGATATCATTAAACCCTAACTGAATTAGGTTCATGATTCTTTGCCCATTATAACGGTGTGTCATTGATGTTACATTAAGCATCAAACAAATCTCTGCCATCTTATAGAAATCCGATGACAATGGTTCATCTTTTTTATCATATAGATCAAATAAACTTGAAATGGAGGCATTTGAATAGAGGCTACTTATCAACGTATATCCAGCAGCACAATCCAAAGTAGGGAATAACTTTAAAACATTTATATCATGAAAAGCAATATCAAAGCTCTCTAGAGTCAATGAAAGAATTTTTTCAATTTCTTTTGGTGCATAATAATCTTTCAACACCCAAGCCAAATTCAAGGTAATGCTTCTTTTAGGAGATGACTTGGATGCTTTTAGTTTAGCAATGATCATTTCTCTGGTGTCTTTTTGCAGATTCTCTATTAGAAACTTTGCATGATGAACACTTTGAAAGAGTACTTGAAATAGTTCATTGGAGAATAATGTATTCTCAGGTGACATCATGTACCATACCATCATATCACCATACTTCTTGATAAATGCCTCTGATTTCTTGGGTAACTTTTTCAAGTTCTCTGAGTATACATGAGCTATTTTATCTTTTAGATACACACTAATAGATCTAAAATAACTTTTAGCACCAATATCAGAAAATGATTTAAAAAGACCTCTATATCCCATAGTACTATCAATGTATTCTATACATTGAGTATTGATACCATTATACATATTCAAATCAGATTGACAAAATAGTGCTGGAAATACCTTTGTATTACTATCACGTATTAATTTTAGATATTTCTTTGTTTTACTATGACCAACACCATAGTATTTTAGATAAATTGCAACAAAATATAGATTTACATCACATTCTATCTCTTCAAATTCAACCTGTAATATTAATTTAAAATTAATATTAATATTAAAATTATTATAAAATTCATCTAAGAATCATTACCTTTTTAAAATTTTCTAAAGATAATTTGTTGAATAAAATGTACAAGAGCATACTTGATTTGGTTTTAGAGTAGATGTTAGTGTAGATTTTACTAAAATAGGGGAATGGATCTACAATTTGGTTAACAAGCTCGTGTGTTACTGAGAATGGTACACGTACATTACAAAGGTACTCTATAATAAAATTTTCAATTTTTACATAATCGATTTTAAAATGGAGTTTACATCTCTCTCTGTACAATAGAATACCAATACAAATATCTCTTAAATCACTGCTACTGGTGGATTCAAAATTTTCCAAAAAGAATGAACCAATAAATTCTCTAAATTCAATTTTAAACTTCTTATACAAGTTTAAAATATTTGATTTCTTTTCTTCATATTTTGTATCCTAAAAATTAATTGACTAATTAGTCAAAAACTATTAATTATTATAATTAGATGATATTACATACAAATGGTGATCTTTGGAAACAAAATAGTATAACATCTTTTAATGCTTGAAAATCCAATTCTATAGTGGATTTTGAAGGAATATAGGTATCACATATTAAATTTACCAAATATGTAGATACCTCATCTTTTAACAATAGAAGATATTTTCTATTGATATGTGATGCCAATGTAGATATAGGATAGGTTAATTTGTTGTTAAATGATGTTAATGCATCTTGGTAGTAAGGTAACAAATGAATATATTTATCTGTAAATAACTTTTCAATTACCTGTTTATATAGAAAATTGAGTAATTAGAACTACTAATTAATTTTTTTAATTTATAAATAATTATTTACATTTTTTAAAGTTTCTTTTGTTATTAATCTAATTCTAATTCCCAGACTATTTAAATTTTGTAATACTAATTCATCATCAAAAAGACTGATTGCAGCTTTTCTAAAATCTGCTTTACTTGATGATAATAATATACAATAATAGTATACCATTCTTTGTATAATATCATTAGAATGTATACCATCTTTAAATTCTAGAGTTTATACTATTAGAATATATTGTTATTTTGAAAATTAAATAGCATGATACATACTATAGTATATTATTGACTTATTAATAACACAATGTTGTAGATATCTTTTGATTTGGTATGGTAAGGTATTAGGTAGAATTTCTCTATGTATCTCATATTCAGGTGTAATTGGAAATCTAAAACCCTGATAACCTGTATTCTTGTCAGGTACATTATACTTTTGTATAAGTTCTGATCTATATTCTGGTGTTGCTTGATACCATTCATTGAATATTTCAAGTACAGTTTGTTGATCTTCAATAGTGAGTGAATCTAGATAGTATAATAGTATTCTATATCCATAGGAACAACATGATACATTGACAGCCTCACCACAAGCTTCGCATCTCTCTAGTGTTGGATGAGGTATTACATTGGGATATTGGTACACTCTAAGATAAAATTCCCGTTTTAAAAGTTCTTTATCTAACATATTGCTATAAATTCAAATTTACAAATATCTTGGATCAAGATTACTATAAAATTAAAAAAGAAATCCAAAAAAAATATTCTTATAAAATTCACCACTCACCACATAACGTTATAACCATGGCACTTTACGCTAAATATTTATTTTAAATTCATCTATAGATTGTTTTAGTATGATTATATGGAATTTTTTTAATAAATGCGTCACTAAATTGTTTGTCTACATATTTTCCCGACAATTGTGTTCGAATTGATTTTAGTGTTGAGTTTTTCGATAGTGCATGAGTAAGTTGTTTCCATTCACGGTTATATCCACTTTTATAACCTGGAATATCCAAATGAACTATTGTATGATTTTCTATTAGTAATCTAACCAGGTCACCTTCAACAGAATTTGGATTTAATGTTACATGGTCCACTCTGAAATCCAATAAATGTGTATTCTTCATCAATGCCATTGAGAATCTATAAGGATCCCAGTCTGTAATGTACCCAAGTGATAGATACTTTACATTTGGGTTACTTTCTAAATAGTTTGCTAGATAATTAAATTTAAATTCACTACTGGTTCCTGGGATTGAAAGTGATGTGAGTGAACTGTTTTCACCAAGTGCTGTGAATATTGGGTCCATTAAAATTGGTGTTGCTATGTTTAGTGTAAGTTGTGTAAGAGTTGGTTGGTTAAGTCTGATAAGAGCACTGATCTCGGTTGTTGTAGATACCCAAACGGATAGTGTTTGTAGTGTGCTTAGATGGTTGGTTACTATAGTACTATATAAAATGTCATCAAAATAGTCTAGTTCTATATCAGTTATTTTACTACTATCTGACCAATACTTTAGAAAACCTTGTGGAACTGATTTAACTGTCCTGTTCTTTATAATTGCGTTTTTTGGTGTTGGTTGTGTGGTAGTATCAATATTTAAATTCTTTAATTGTAAATATTGTATAGTATTATTACTATCTAAGTAATTTATAACTATACTCTCTTTAATGTCATGTAATGAATCGTAATTTAGAATCTTTATAGTTTTGTTACTAGAAAGAATTTGAAAAATCTCTTGATTGTAATCTACAGTTTCATCAGGTAGATTAACTATATTTAAACCAACTATAGTTAATTTCTCTATATTATATAGCAAAGAAACTAGAGATAGTACATTTAGGTAATCTACAGTAACTCTAATAATAAACATTTCTCTAAGGGATGTCATTTTATGGAGTTCTTGAATATTCTTAATCAGTGGATATTGTGATGGTTTATTAAATCTATGATAGATTTCAAATGAATCTAGTTTACCAGCACTAGAATTCAAGTAACATTGTACAAGATCACCTATTTCCAATTGTGCAACGTTCATTGATTTCTCATGATGGTGTATCTTTAGTTGCTGTAGTAAAGGCACCTGATTAAATAGTCTCTGAAGATCAATAACATTATCAAAATGATTGATATGTAGATACTCTATATTCGGTGTCTCTGAGAGTATATCACCAAACTGTTCAAAATCATCATCATGATTAAAATGTATAATTCTCTTTAGAATCTCTGGTGTCTCCAACAATATCCTATTCAAACCATTACTAGTGATCCATCTAGCTTTTAAATTGATTCCTTTATCTAAAAAATAGATAAACTTTTTAATTTGCTTTTCATTGTTGATATTAGATATAGGAAATCTTAGTTTCTTTAGTATCAATGTTTGAAAACCTTTAGAAACTAATGATATCACTGATATCAATTGTACTTGTGATTGAAAATCACCAATACTATATTTTACAAATTCATTGAAAACTAAAATAGTTTCAATTATACCTAATTGTACAGCTCTCTCCATTAAAAAATAAGATATGAATTTTTTTAAAATTTTTATTATAATAAATAAAATAAAAATTTGTTTATATTTTTAGTAGAACTCCCATATAAGAAGTAGACAGTATACAAAGAGAACCTTACAGTTCTAATCATGAACTAATAGAAAACATTCAAAGAATCTCTACAAGAGTCTTCATCAGCAGCTCTCACACTACCACCACTTTCATACCTAATGTAAGAAAGTATATGATTCTATTTATGAGTTAAAAACGATAATCATTAATTTATTTTGTAAAAGTATTTATATTAAGAGATAATCTACAAAAACAACAATATCACCGTAAACCCATTATCAAAATACTTGAAGAATACTTTTGTAAAAGACCATAACAATGGTGCCACCCCTCTTTCAACCTTCAATGTAAGAATGAATAGGATTCTATTTATGATTTTAAAACGATGATTATTTAATTTATTTACTAAAGTATTTATATTAATTGTGAAAGGGTTCTGGAACCTTCTTGTAAGAAAGAAGAGGTTTCTATTTATGATTTTAAAACGATAATTATTTAATTTATTTACTAAAGTATTTATATTAATGGTGTAAAGACTCTAGAGCCTTCTAGAATCTTTTGGCTAGTATATATGTGGCATCTTCTCGGAGTTTCTCTAGCTTATTTATTCGTTTCTTCTTTACGAATTCTTCTTGTGAAATCTCAGAGAATTCTTCTGGAGTCTTTATCTCGTTAGTATTATGTGTTTCTTTCCTTACACTTCTAGAATCTTTTGGCTAATATATACGTGGCATCTTCTCGGAGCTTCTCTAACTTATTTATTCGTTTCTTCTTTACCAATTCTTCCTACAAACCTCGGAGAAATCTTCTGGAGTCGTTTTATCACTAGTATTGTGTGTTTCTTTCAACCTCTGCACAGAAGTTTTCCAATCAATTCCATAACAGACATTAATTTTAATAATTATTGTCTGTTATGGAATTGATTGGAAAACTTCTTTAATAAGATCTATAAAAGTAAATATATCAATTCTACAAAATCGAAATTACCTTAAATTTCCATTACTTTAAACAAAGAATTTTCAAGCAGTATTTTAATGAGGAATGAAATATTTAAATGACATAGCCATTTTTTTGAAGTTTCCTATCCATTTTTGATGTAATGAGAGTGAATAAACCAAAAGATATAGAAAAAGAGGGAAGTGAATGATTTGGGAATCCAATATATCACTTTGGGAGGTGGTACCCCTCCTTTCATTGCATTTGAAGTCTTTGCATTTATTTTGTGTGATAGAATAATAATAAAAACTATACTTAATAAGTAAATGAGTTTTTTTGTATTATTATCAAAATCAATCAGTTGCTTTATCGAATTAAAAAAGACTTCTTAGCTTAGATAAAAATAAACCTAACATACAACCTAAACCAATATCCTGAAACTATCTTAATAAAATCAAAATTTTATTTTATAAACATGTTTGGTAGTGTTTAAAATTGGTATTTTGGTACGGTATTAGGGGTTAAGGTAAGTTACCATACCATTAATTACTGGTAAGTTTACTGATTTATTGGTAAGTAACCGCGGTATACCGGCTAAGGTTTACCTATTCGGTAAACCTTTTGGCATCCATTACGAAACATAAATAATTCGTCATATTCATGCTTACTAAATTGCAAAGAATATTTAAAATTTTGTTAGTTTTTTATAATGCAAGATTTTAGTGTTTAGTTTGGAAAATTAATTAATTATTTTGAATTAAATTTGATATTTTTTTTTTAGATAATCCATGTAGAATACAATTCAAAAAATCAATGAGCAAGCTAATCTCCATCAATCAACTAAAATAGCACTACTTATGTAGAGCAGATATAAACAGAGGGAGACTTTTTGTGTTTACAGGTTCAGATTGTTCAATTGGTATGGTCCGTGGGTATACACCACTCCAAAGTTGTCTTTAGATGAGGATCATCTTTTCCCACTAGCTTAGGCTAGAATAATCGGTGTAGAAAGGTTTTTCTTCTGCTGATACATAACTCTAGTAGGATAAAAGAACTACACGACTATAATTAAGACATATAAACCCCCTATTGGGAGAGATATCATGTTTTTGAAATAAAATATCCCTTCTTTATTTGCTTTAAATTAATACTTTATTTCTAAAGAAATTTATATGATAATCCACCGGTAAACTGGTATGGTATTGGTACACTTTAATACCAGTGGTAATCCAAAAAAATTTACCAACGGTAATGGTATAATAATTGGTATACCGTACCAATTTTAAACACTAATGTTTGGTAATTAAAGTTTTTAAAAAAAATACGAGTTAAAAAGAAGGTTGTGTTGTTGATGTTCAAAAAAGTGAATACAATAACTCCTAAATTCAAAAAATTCAAAGAAGATATAGGTAATGTTGTGGAATATTACTAATCTCCATTAATGAACTCAATATCAACTACAATCTATTGTCGGATTATTTAGCTGTATAAAAAAAGAAGAAAACCTGTCTTTTAGATATAATGAGGGATATTAGTTTCCCTAGCTTTGGACCAGAATCTTCTGAGTTTAGAAAGGCTTTTTTCTTCTGCGATAACAAAATAGATGATAAAAGAACTTATAACCCCTATTGAGAGATATCATGTTTTTGAAATAAAAAATCCCTTATTTATTTGATTTAATTTAAATTAAATTTACCAATGGTAAAGGTATACCGTACCAATTTTAAATACTACTTAAGACCTTCAGGTTTTCTTTCAATAGTACAAAAATAACGGAGTAGTATAGTATTTACAAGATTAAGATTTGTCTATTAAGATAAATTTGTTGTTCTTATTTAAGTCTTGAATCCAAGCATCAAAAATAATAAAAATTCTACTGAAAAATTTGCTTCAATTATTCATTCCAATTCAATAAATAAATTTTATAGTGAAAAAATTGATAAATGAACAGCTTTTGGACCAACTATTAAAAGGATAACTATTGCATTGATGGGGGATAACTAGATACCAAGGATCTTTCTCTTAAACCTCTTCTCATTTCAAAGAACTTTAAAAACATCTTATTACAATTATACTTGAATTCAGTTAAAGTTGTTTAGTACTCCTGAATTGTTTTACAACAATTTGTTTTTTCTAACTAAAAAGAATTTTGAAGAAAGTTACAAAAATCTATCAAACTCTTAATAAGACCATTTAATTAAAAGATGAAAAAATAATTGAATTTATTTTAAGTAGTTTACAAATGTAATATTACAAAAAAATAAAAGAACAAGTACTATTGTCGAATTACATTAGAATCAAAGAAGAAACATAATTTAAACAATTCCATCAAATTTGGCAATGGTTAAAAATAAAGTATACATAAATCGATTCGGCAAACAATTTGTAAAATAAAAAAATAATATTAAAATTAAAATTATTATAATAACATTGTATTATTTTTGCATATGTTTCTATTGATGATAAAATAAAAAAACAATGCAAAGACTTCTTTTAAAATGTAGTTATATTCCCTATTTTTGAACTAATCTTGTATAATAGAACAAGTGTAAGGAAAGAAACAGTTTAAAGAGTAAATTAGAAATATAATTGTATTTCTACATGTAGACTCTATTATAGATATTTAGGTTTCACATTTACCCACATGAAATGTTTAGAAATTGGAATTTATTTTTAATTTTTTAAAGATTTGGTGTTTCCCATCGAATGTGAATGCACGTGAAAATGTTGATAATTCTTTTGGAGATTTTAGTGAAGTTATAGTTGTCATTGATTTGTAACTCAATAGATTTACATTGACATATTCAATTGATGGACTTGAAGATAGTTTATAGAGAATTACTTTTAAACTCTCTATAATGGTATCGTTACCCATTGGTACATGATTTAATGTTAAATTCAATCTACGTATATACTTATTATTTTCAAAGACTGCCAGCCAATTCAAATCAGCTAAATCACTAAGATTAGTCAGATGGAATGACATGGTATGTACCGATTGATTTCCACTGATAAAATCAATAAAAAAGTTTCTTGACTTATTGACAAACAGTGAGTTCTCTAATACCAATAAATTGGATGTAGTGTTAAAGTGAAAAAACTTGTTTTGGTTTTTTTGTATGTTTTTGGATATTGTTAAATTGAGGAATAGAAGTGATGGATTAAAAGATACCATATATTCCGTTTCCACTGTCAATGAAGTCAGTGATTTCTTTGTTGCAATGAGTTTCATTACATTTTCAGGTGCTGATACTGATGGTAGTTGAAGGATCTCCAATTGATCTCTATTTAGATAATATTCATAAAAGTACTGGAAAAACTGTGGAAGTGGTTCTTTATCATCCAAATTCGATTTAATCACCAATTTCTTGAGATTTGGTACATTTTCAATACATGTAAAAAATGAGATATTGAAAAATGTGGAAAATATAAAATCAAAATGAAGTGATGTAATGGTATTTGTTGAAGGTATACAATCAGTAAGATACATTTCATGGTATGCCAATTGAACTGGTGTCAGAGAGTTATGTACAATTTTATCAACAAATTGAACTCTCTCCAATTTTGTATCAGAAGCCAACTGAACTACCAAAGCTTTCAATCTATCCTTTTCAACATCTCTATGATTTTCATCAGTACCTATAGGACCTTTATGATATCCATTCCAAATGATCTTAATATCTCTAAGAAAAGGAAATGTCTTGGTACTCAGTATCCTCTCAATATTATCACTTAAATGTATTGGTTGAAAATATACATTCAATACCACCAGATTTGGACAATATCTTGCAACATTCTCTAAAATCAATTCATAATTTTCAAAAAAGTCAGAACCTATTGACATTCTTAGAGTTGTTAGATTTCTAAAGATGTTTAGTACCTTTTGGTAATTCTTCTTGTTTATTCCATAGGAATACTTTTCATAGGGATTAGAGAGGGAGTAGGTATAGGTACCAGTAGGAGATCTTTGAGATACCTGTTTGAATTTATATCTCTGTTTACTATCTCTAATCTCTTGATTGGATATGGACTCTAATTCATAGTGATACAACCAATAAATCATTGAAGTTACTTTTATCTCTTCATTAGCAGTATACTGATTATCTTCTTTCAACGAATCAATATTCTTCATTAGACACCAACGATTCTCAATATGTGATAAATAGTCATCCATAGACTCTAATCTCAATCTAAAATCAAGGTTCAGAGCATTAAATGATGTAGATTGTATATAATGATGCCATTCCTTACACACCAATCCCAATGACAATTTAAATGACATTGGGTAATCAAGAATATCTTTATTCTTCCAAATCAATCGAACAATATTTTTTTGTACTATATTTGAAAATTTAAATATATCTGTATTATCATAACATTACGTTAATATATACAATTTTAAATTTATATATTTGCATATATTATTTTTCATACATTTAGAATCAATATTTGATATTATATTTACATTTTCATTATTATTATTATTATTAATTATAATACTATCAGAATTTACAGACGAAGATGAAGAAGCATAATCTTGCATAAACTTTTTAATTGTCATTTTATGTTTTTAAAAAAGTGATTAAAAAAATTTTTTTTTGTAATTTCTTAAATAAATATCTGAAAGGTTTAAAATAAAATCTTATCTTTTGATGACGTAATGGAAGATGAGCCATCTTTAATTTTTAAAAAATATAACCCTTAGTACTAAAAAAATAACTTTATTAAAATATTCAAATTAAAATTAGGATTCTTTAACTTTTTTTTCATTTAATAACAATAGTGTTTATTTTTTTATTATCTAAAGGATCAGATCGACTAACAGCTGAGATATCTAATTCTCAATATTCATAACAAAATAAATGAACACCCTACTTTCTTTTCATTTTTTTAAAATGGAGGTAAAGTGATTTATAGATATAGATTGAGAATGAATGTCTTGCCTTAGTGCTAAGAGTGCGGCTTCTTTACATAGATTATTAAGATCGGCACCTGAATAACCATCAGTTAATTGTGATAGATGTGTTAAATCCACATTGTCATTCAGGGGCATTGATTTTGTAATTTTCTTTAGAATATCAATTCTAGAGATTTGTGATGGATTAGGTATTTCAATTTGATAATCAAATCTACCAGGTCTGAGAATAGTTGAATCTAACATATCTAATCTGGTTGTTGCGCCAAGTACTATAAATTTACTATTCAGTGATGTAGAAGATGATATACCATCCATTTCAGTTAAAAGACATGACAAAAGTCTATCAGAGGACTGTTCAGCTGATGTATCAAATCCTCTTTGTTTTGCCAAAACTTCAATTTGATCTAGAAATAGAATGGCAGGTGACGATTCTCTGAGTGTTTTAAATAATCTTTGAAGATTCTTTTCACTCTCACCTACAACAGGATCTATGATATCAGTAGAGTTTACTGATATAAAATTAATATTCGATGAATAACTTGCAATTGCTCTTGCAATCATTGATTTTCCATTACCAGGTGGACCATACAATAAAACTCCTCTAGGTGCCTCTATACCAAGATTTCCCAATAACTCTTTTTGAAATATAGGTGACAATATACCAATTTTAATTTTTTGTAATATTTCATCTAAACCACCAATTTCCTCAAAAGAAACTCTATCAAACTTCAATTTGAATTCATTTAGAATTGATGGTCTAGTTATTTTTAATGATTCTAAGAAATCACTATATTCAATTACAATACTCTCTTGTTGTTGTTCTAGATTAATACTCCCATTTTTAAGTCTATTCAAAACAGCACCTTTTGAAAGACTCTCTAAATCAGCACCAACATAACCATGAGTAACCATTGACAATTGATTTGAAATCATCTTATAATGATCTCTATTTTCATTGTAATTTCTAAATCTACTAAATATAATATCTAAAATCTCCCCTCTATCTGAAGGTAATGGAATAGGAATTTGAATGACTTGATCAAATTTACCAGAATTGAAGTAACATGCATCCATTGAATCCATTCTACATGTTATACCAATTACAAATACCACTCTATTCCATTTTGTGTCTCTAGAGTTACTGTTTTTCTCTAAGAGTTTAAGAAAATAACTTGAGACTCTTTTTTCAATGTACCCAGTATCACTAAGAGACCTATTCAAAGTAACAGCATCAATCTCTTCAAATACCAATATAAAAGGTGACTGTAATGATGATTGTTGAAATAGTTGTTCTAGATAACGTTCAGTTTCACCTTCATCCGATTGATACAAATAAGTTGAATTTATAATCTTATATTGGTATCTAAGTGTCTGTAGTATAGTCTCTACCAATAATGTCTTTCCACATCCACTACGACCTTGTATCAATAAATTACAAGGATAACTTAACCTCACTAACCCACCATTACTAAATATTTTACTATTACCATCAGACCTTTCATTTGAATAAAAGAAATCTAATCTGTCAATTATAAACTCAATCTCTTTTCTTAATCCTCCTACTTTTGATTTTATAATATCAACATTGGAAATAGAGTTTATAACCATAATCGTAAAAATAAATAATTAAAAAACAGATTTTTTATTTTAAATAATAATAATTATTTGAAAATGATATTATTGGTTTTTATAATAAATAATGTTGTTTTATTGTTTAATAAATAAGTGTATTTACAAGTAAATTTCAATCTTAATATTTTTTCTAAAACATTATAAATACATCAAGATTTGCATTTAAAATACCTTTCTTTTTACCAGTTAGTTCATAGGAAGTTTGTTGTGGTAATTGTGATGAAAATCCAGAATTATTATTGGAGATGGTTCCATTGGATTTACTAGAAACATTAATTTGTGAGATATTTGATAAGGCGTCTAATTGATCATCAAAAAAAAATAAAAATATTAATATAACTAGTTTAGATTTAACCAGAGATGATAGTAAAAGAATACTCACTGAAAATCATTTTTTAAATAAATAAATAAATATTTTAAAGTAGTAGTTGTTTAGTGTACTTTGTAAATGTAAGAAATAAAATGTATAACTAGTAAATTTTAAAAGTTGTTCATTTTATAGTTTTTTTTTTTTTTGTTTGTTGTTTGTTTAATAGATGAGCAAATAGGGTTATAATAACCCTATTCATTCGCTACTTATATCTATAAAATTTAGTTAATAATATTATCAACAACATTTTTAAACAACAGTTTAATTATCTGGTGACTTGGATAAAATTTCTTTGAATGTGTTGTGATTTTGATCATTTTTATAATTGCCTGAAATGCCAAACAGAAATTAACTCAGGTATATATATGTCTAATACTGTCACTCACCCCATCCCCACCCACTTTAATTCATTTAGTTAAAAATAAAAAAAACAATTAGATAGTGATAAAAGTGAAGAATAATGAAAAAATGAATACAGTTAATCTTTGGGTGAGTAAAGGGTGTGTTAATGTGGGGTATTTTTAAAAAAAAAACTATACTAATTCTAATTTTAATTCAAATTTGGTATGATTTGAACAATGTTAATATTATTTTGTGTAGTAGAGTGGGTGGGTGAGAGATATCATTAAATAGATTGAGATTAAGAGTTGGTGTATGGTGATGATGGGGAAGTTTAACTAAATGGTTAGTGTATTTTTGTAAGTGAAAGTAATAGTACTGTTGTTATAGTATTATTACACTATATTAACAGTAGTAATTTAAACAAAAATTATAAACCAACAAGTTTTTAACTTCTTTTCATTTTGTAATAATTATGTTGTTGTTTTTCTACTCAAATATGCTATGATATAGATAGTGTAGGTGGAGACCACCACCACCACCTCCCACTTCACACTTTATTTACAATTAAGTACTTGTTGTTAATTAATACAATTCAATTTGGTACATGTTGATATCATATGTGTGTAATATAATTTTAAAAACAATAATGAAAATACAATCTTCAAGTTTTAAAGAATAATACTTGATAACTACTTATCAAAAAAAGAGATAATTAGTTTACGGTAACTAATAAAGTTTTGAGTAATCATTGAAATTTCTTTTGAATTGAAATTAAATTTTCATATATACATTTTCATTTCGTTTGATCTTGGTAAATTTCTATGAACAAAGAGATGACCCATTTTTTTGATTTTAAGATGTTTTATATGATTTTTTTTTTAAAATTTTAAAATTTTTCTAACTTTTACCACACAAACTAACAATATGAATGGATATAAACAATAATACTAATGAAAGTGATAATATAAATAACTTTAGTAAAAATATAGCATCTAATAATAGTGTTTATAATCCTTCATTGAATAAGAATAGTAATAATAGTAATAGTATTACCAAAAAGAAGAAGAATAAAAGTATTCTAAAACGATATGAATTAACTCATACATTGAATACAATACCACTTGTAGACTCATTTGATTATACTCTTGATTCTTCAGATGAAGAAGAGCATAATGAAATTGAGGCACTTAAAAAAAAGGATTACAGAAAATGGCAACAATGAATTAATATCGGACTATTTGAAATCTAATAAGGCATTTCTAAAAGGAATGAAAGATAATAATAGTGGTAGTAGTAATAGTAAAGGTAGTGACACTAGTACTGGTTCAAAAAGTAGTTATAGAGTAACACCAAAGAGATCTTCTATTAAGATTGAAACTATAAGTTCAAGTTCTGAAAATGAATTAGATGGTAAAAGTTCAACTAGTATCAGTCGTATAAGTTTAGGTGTATCTTCTACCAATAGTAATGTAGATCCTGATTCTGATTCTGATTCTGAGGATGAATACAATACAGAAAATATTGAAAATTCAGATTCTGAAGAGGAATATGAAGATGACGATGAAGATGAAGAAGATGAAGAAGAAGAAGAAGAAGACGATAATAGTTCAGATGATGAATCTAATGAAAGTCAAATAGAGGAATATAGTGATAGTGATAATAGTGAGAGTAGTGGTTATGGAGAGACAATGGCAGTTACAAAAATTAAAAGTAATGGTCAATTTAGAGACTATCAAGAGGTTGGTAATATTATAAATTCATGTACAGATTTAGTAAAACAGAAAAAGATTTTATTGAATATGTTGTTGGCTGAGAACTTTTTTGAAGCTGATAGTCAGGTAAATAGAAAAAAGTTGGTAACCTTTGCAAAGCATCTCATGTCTATTGAGTTGTCTGGTATATCTACTAGTGTACTACAGAGTAACAAGTTTAAATCATTTTATTTGGACCATTATAGATCAATTTTTGAAAAGGCGTTAAAATTGACAAATTTAAAGTATAGGGAAACAGATTTGATGGCTTTGGCAAAAGTGCCTCATCATCAGAGGAAACCTTCAACTGTATCGGTATTTGATATACCAAGATCTATTGAGATGAATGGAGGTGATGGGACCACACCTCATCATCAGAGATATGAAAAGGAGTTTAAAGAGGTTAATAGGCTGGGTGCTGGCGGTTTTGGAAGTGTGTTTTTGGCAATGAATAAATTGGATAACCAATTGTATGCTATTAAAAAGATTAGTTTCTCTATTGTCATGGGAATGGATTATAATGTTCATACATCACAGAAACTCGAGAAGGTGTTTAGGGAAGTCAAATCATTGGCTAAATTAGAACATGTTAATATATTGAGATATTATAATGCCTGGGTGGAACTAGATACAAAATCAGAGACTCCTAATCAGTTTAGTTCTGTTGAAGGCTCTTTAAATACCAATGATAACTATTCATTTACTGATACTAATGATTTAGATATCACTGAGAATGATGAAGACCTAGATGTTACTGAAACTGTTGATGAACAATCTGATAATTCTATAAATACATTTAAATCACCATCTATACAGCCATTGACAAGATCTATTATACCTTATATGCCTCCTGCTGGTCTGTCAAAATCCAACTCATCAGTACCTTCGGTTTCATTTTCTTATGACAATGAAAGTTTTGATAATAATTTTATACACAAAAAGAACAAAAAGAAAAAGAAGTACATTCCTTCTCAACCTCAACAACAGCAACATCAACAACAACAGCAGCAGTTTAGAGTTAGATATTCATTGTATATTCAAACACAGTATTGTGATGGTAATACATTGAGAGAACTTATAAATCAACCATCATTTAAAAGCCAACCCAAGCCGTGGATTATAGGACTTTTTCAACAGATAATCTCAGGTATTCAGTATATACATTCAATGAATATAATCCACAGAGATATAAAACCAGCAAATATCTTTATACAAAATCATAATGTTATAAAAATTGGTGATTTTGGATTGGCAAAAGATATCTCATCGGTATTGAATAGTAATGGTAGTGGAGGTAATGGTGATTCAGTTGCATCACCACCGAATATAAGGTCATCATCAGAAGGATTAAATAGTAAACTTGCTCAAGTGGATTTGAATAATTCACTTATGAGAATTGTAAATAATACTAGTAATATAGGTACATTAACCTATGCAAGTCCAGAACAATTAAATAGTTCAACCTACAGTAACAAAGTTGATATATACAGTTGTGGTATCATTCTCTTTGAACTACTATGTCCATTTGAGACTGAATCTGAAAGAGCTATTCATATAGGTAATCTTAAAAAGGGAATTCTACCATCACAATTTGTTGAAATGTATCCATACGAATCCAATTTCATTTTACTACTAACCAACAAGGATCCATCAATGAGACCTTCCTGTCATGAAATTCTTCAAAATCATTTATCACTCTTACTAAAATCTAAAAGTACGTCTGTCAATCTAGAATCTCTCGATAAATCTACTCTTCTATTACTCTTAAAAGAAAGAGACAATGAAATTATATTCCTAAAGAAAGAAATTAATCTTCTAAAAGAGCAATTATCTCAAAAATAAACATTATCTGATTAATCCCTTTGTAAATTGAAAATATTAATATTCTTAGAAAAAAGAAAAAATTTTTTTACTGTTATGATATTTAAAAAAAATTTCATTTTTATTTCATTTTACATCAAATTTACAAATGCAATTAATTATAGCACCTAGATATATTAAACAGTTTGCAAAAACTTTACAATGTCTATCAAAGATTGGAGAAGATTTATATATACAAGCTACAGAAGAATCAGTAAGTAACTTTATTTAATTTAATTATTATGAATAACTAACCATTGGAACCAATCTATATTAGATTAAATTTATAACAGTAAATTCAGCAAAATCAACTTATGTGGAAGTTAATATGCAATATGGATTTTTAGAAGCCTATCATGAAGTTGAACAATCATTTGGAATGCAATATAAACTTAGAGCTAAGCAATGTTATCAGATGTTTTCATCTATAAAAAATGTAGAGAAATGTGCAATTAACATCTCATCTGATAATAATAAGGTTAATTTTCACATGCTATGTAAAAATAATATACAAAAACATTATGGTGTCAATTGTGAATTGGCAACATGTTCCAATGCACTCTATTCAAAAAACACACCTCACAGACTGTCAGTTAAACCTAAAGTCTTAAACGATTGTCTTTCCTTTTTCTCTGGTACTTTAGAAGAAATTTCATTTCAAATTCAAAAAGATCGTTTTATTCTTAGAAGTTATTCAGATTCTCCAAAAAGTATGTATATTTGTTTATAAATTGTGTTTATAAAATTTTGAAGTTTGTACTAATATTAAATAGAATCATCAAATATAAAGTCATTACAGACTGAAGTTAATATAGATTATGCAGATTTTGATCAATATTTAACAGATGGTTCAAATACAGAGATTTCATTTTCATTTAAGGATTTAAAGACTATTATGGCATATTGTGACTCAATGAATAGTGGTATTGATATGTATATATCGCAGTCTGGTGATCCTTTTCATATTCACTTTAAATTGACACAAAACTTTGAAATTGATTTTGTAATTGCTACTATATTAATGCCAAGTTCACAACCATCTTCACAAAGTTCAACTAATCAACAGCAACAACAACAACAACAACAACAGTCTTCATCATCATACCAAAACAAATCATACTCTTATAATAATAACAATAATAATAATTCAAATCAACAGTATACAAACACTAGTCAAAATAGAACTCCAAATAGTTATAATAGTAATATTCATCATCAACATCAACATTCAACTTCGCAACTCTCAAATAATGATAACTTTGGTGGTTTTGATAATTTTGATGATCAAATGGATATTCAACCACCTCAACCACAAGCACAACAACCAATTCAACAACCAATACAAAATGTACATAGAAATCCAAGTCAACAACAAATTCAACCTATTAATCCACTTCAACATACACCTCAACCTTCACCAAATGTCTCACAAATTACTAATAAACCCATGACCTTTTTAGAGAGAATGGGTCATAGACCTCTAGATGAGGATGATGATGATGAACTATCTGATTCACATAATGTTGATTCTATGGATGAAGATGGTTCAGATAATGCACCTTCAAGTTTCCAAGGTCAGTAAAGAAGGTATAATATTTTAAAATGTACATATACAAAACCAATCCAGAATCGAATAAATAATATCTGTTTTTATTATCCTAATCATCTTCTTCATCTGATGAATAATTGGCCATCAAAGATAAACCTTTAGGTTTTTCATCTTCAACTTTTTTTGAAACTAGTACTTTTATATTATCTAAAGTTTTAAATTTACTATTTGGTTCTTTGATTACATTATTATCATTACTAGTACTATTATCTATATTCTTACTACCATTACTAAATAAACTTGAAAATTTATCACTACTATTATCTATTCTTTTAATTTGAGTTGCAGATGATTTTGTAGATGAACCATCATCTAGAGAAACTAGATTTTCTCTATTTCTAAAAACTTCATTGATAATCTTTTCCTCTTCAATTTCTATTTCTCTTTCAAGCTCCTGTTGTTTTTTAATTGAATTTTCTAGAATTTGTGTGATATCAATTTCAGCTTTTCTCGCACTTTGTGCTTTTAAATCCTCAAGTTCTTCTAATCTTTCCATTTCTCTTTTTGATTCCAAACTCCTATTTTCTAAGGCTTTCATTGCATCTTGTTTTTCTTCAGCTTCTTTATTAAGTCTTTCTTCCTTCTCATCCGTTGACTCTAACCAGGGTTCATAGTTCTTTGTCGCACCAAATTCACAAATGTATTGTGAGTTCTTTGGATCTGTCTTTATAGTTAATTCAGCAGCACACTTTTTACACCGTATAAAGAATCTATAGATTTTCAATCCTAGATAATCCTCTCCTATTACAGTCTCTTTTTTTGCATTAAATTTAGTTCCTCTTCCTATATATTCACCACAAGTATTACAACGAATACTCATTGGTAACATTGTAGTAACCTTGGTATATTGTGATTTCTTAACCTTAGTTTTAGCAATTTTACTAGGATCAAAGTCTGGTGGATAATATTTACTAATAACTTTACGTTCACCCATTGTATTTTAATTTAATAAGAACTCTTAATATAAACTAAATTGCTAAAAATTTAAAAAAAAAAAGAATTATTATTATTAAAAAATAATTTCTTTGATGAAATTTAATTAAATGATAAAATATGATTTTTTCAATACATTTTAAGTTTTTTTTTGTCATTCATATACTTTTTTTATTTGGCTTGTATAATTAGCAATACGCTAAAATGGCAATCAGTTGTATAAGTTATTTTATTTATATATTTTAGTTTACATTATTGGCACGCATATACCCAAAACTTTTGACAAGGTTAATCATTAATTTAAAAAAAAAGAATAATTTTAGACAGAACTCAAGGTTTGTTTTTTTTGGAGAAAAAAGATCATTTAGATTGCTGTAAGGAGTTCTTGCTATTCTTACTTATTTTAAAATTATATATTGAACTATTTAAAAATTGTATGATTATTTATGGTTTTTAAAAATTTGAGAAATTCTCAATAAAAATTTTAAACCATGTTTTAAACAATATATATATCTATACAATCTAACTTTAATTATTATAATTTAATATTAATATTAAATATAAATGATTTTGGTTTTATAATTTAAATGTGATACTATCTATTCTATAATTTATTTTAATTACTAAATATTTAAATCTTTAGCAACCATTTTTGAGGCAATGGAATGATATTGTTTTTGGTGTTTGACAAAAGTTGATTTTGCCAATTCAGAGTTTTTATGATTTAATTCACGATAGAGAGGTCTAACAAATTTCATACGACCTTGAGAAACTAGGAATTCAACAACTTTTGGTTGGATTCTATCCAAACCTTGTCTAAGACATAGGGTATACCATTTGGCTTTGTATTCAGAGTTTTGAGTTTGAGTGAAATGGTAGAAGCTGTCCATTAACTCTAGAGTTTCTTTGGACAATGGTGACTTTTCAGTGAGAGTCAATAGAGTATCCATAAACAAGATAATCTGTTGAGTTTTGAAATTCTTGATTCCATCAGATAGTTGATTGAGCTCTTTACCCTCAAACCATTGTTGAGCTAATTCTTTGGCTTTAGTGGCTGCTTCAGAGTGGAAGTGAACTTGTTGGATTGGCATACCAGGTTTATTGAACCAACCGTCCCAATCGACTACAGAGATCTCTTGAGCTTTTCCAAGTTGAGTAAAATGTTCAATAAAGAATTCTTTCATCTGGTCAGCTACAATAGATTGGTAGGCGAATTTGGTAATGTATAGTTTCAACCATTGTTCAAATTCCTTAACACCTACAAGAGATTGAAGATAAGCTAACAAATTGAAACCTTTTTCATATGGGACTGATGAGAAGGCATCATCTGGATCGATACCTTCCAAATGTGGTTTCAAAGCAGTTAGAGGATTGGTATCACCAAATTGTTGGATATCATCATGGAGATGTTTTAGACCATTCATAGCCTCAAAATCAAACATTTCTTCACCGTAGATACGTGAAATGATCTTTCTCTCTACAAAAACAGTGAAACCTTCATTTAAAAAGAATTCAGACCACCATTTGTTTGTTACCAAATTACCAGTCCATGAATGAGCAATTTCATGTGCAACTACATTCTCTAGGGATCTGTCACCAGCTAAAAGAGTTGGGGTTACAAATGTCAATAGAGGATTCTCCATACCACCGTATGGGAATGAAGGTGGTAGCAATAAGATATCATATCTTCCCCAGACATAAGGAGTCAAGAGATCCTCACCAATGGCAATAAACTTTTCAGTATTTGCAAATTCATAGGCACCTGCATCAACCATGGATGGTTCAGACCATACCTTAGTACGTGGTCCAATCTCTCTGCTCTCTAATTGACCTGCAACGATAGCAATCAGATAAGTTGGTACTGGAATCTCTTGTGTAAATGTATAAGTTGATGTAGTAGATCCTTCAGTCTTACCAGTTGACAATGCAGACATTAATGCAGTCAACTCCTTTGCAACTGTAACCTCAGCTTGATATTTAATCTTATTCGATGGTGTGTCTTGACATGGAACCAAGGAACGTGCATGAATAGCCTGACACTGACTGAACAGATATGGGTGTTTCTTATCAGCAGTTTGCTCAGGAGTCAACCATTGCAAAGCAACAGAGGCAGCAGTGGTATTATAATAAACTCTAGCTGAGAATTCCTTTCCTGAAACCCTAAGGTTCTCAGGAATATTAACCAACAATTGTTTACCAAAGACCTCATGTTCAACACCAAACTTCCATTGCAAAGCATTTGAACAATTATCTTTAACACCAACTACATTTAATTTATTGGTATCCAATGCCAAATACTCTACACCATCTTTAAGAATCTGTGAAAATACCTCTACGTAACCCTTTAATTGTGAATCTTTGAAATCGACTTCCAATACCAATTTCAATGATGTTACTTTACACTCATGTGCATTTGATAATGATGATGGATCCATACTAGTAATTACTTTGTGTATATTTTTATTATTATCACTAAAAATATCTGTTGTGGTAGTGGTGCTGTTGTTTTTGAAAAAAATTAAATATAAAATACAAGATAGAAGAAGAGTAAACACTGAACTCGATAATAATAATTTTTGCATTTATAAAAAAAAAAAAATCCCAGTCATTTGACTTTTTCCAAATGATTCCATTAATTTCTCCCTGTTTTTCGTCTAAATGAATTGACTTAATTAATTAAAATATGAATTCTAGAATATCTATTTCGAAATAACTCTTTTTTAATACACATTAATTCAAATTTCCTAAATTATTTAATTTTTAAACTCCTTTAAGAAGAAATTATTTATGTATTGATTTTTACGTTAACTGAGAGATATTTCAAGACAAATCAAGATGCACATCAATTAATTTACTAGTATTTCAAATAATTCGTAGAACAAAATATTTTATAAAATTTTTAATTTTTTGGTGTTGTATCAACCTATTGTGAACAGGAAGAACAAAAGGTTCATTTTGAAATCTATGGATAAATTAAGAGGATTATTGGGGACAACAACTAGTTTAATTTCACCATTTAAAGATTATGATATTAAAGAGAAGACAACACGTACTAAATTCTATAAAGTTCATGATGGTATAAAGAAATCATCAAATGAAGAATGTTCTTTATTTGTAAGAATTATACAATTTAGCTTTATTAGGGTGAGTGGAATATTAATATTTAGGTTTTATAGGTATTTGAAAAAAAACAATATGAGAAACAACAGGGTATGACTAAAAGTCAAATAGATTCAATATATTCATTTGTAAAGAAAGAAGCTCAAACCTTACAGAGACTAAGACATCCTGCAATGTTGAGTGTTGTTGGTGTTATGGAAGAGACAAAGACGCATATTTATTATGCAACTGAACCTGTATTGGCAAGTTTAGAGGATTTGATTATACAATATCGTTCTAGAAAGACATCAAAGAGAGATTCAGGCTCTTTAACTGAACAGGGTTATAAACTAAAAGATTTCACATTTGAAGAGTTGGAAGTCAAATCTGGTATCTTTCAGATACTAGAGGGTTTAAATTTCCTAAATTCTACAGCTAAACTATTACATCGTAATCTGTCACCTGAATCTATATTCATTAGTCGTTCACTGAAATGGAAATTAGCAGGGCTTGGTTTCACATGTCCCATTGAGCAACAGGAACCTATACAAGGTTTATCATTACAGGATTTTCATGATTACCAATACCAAGATGCACACACTATTCTACCATCTCTATCTTATCTACCTCCAGAATTTATCTATGAAAAGAAGTTTGATTATAATTCTGATTTGTTTAGTATTGGTAGGCTTATTGGAAATCTATCGATTCTAACTGGTGAGATATCAGCAGGAGGTAGTGGTAATAATATGGATTACGATGATCAACATCAAATAACTAAACTAGGTGTTATACCATACTATAAAATGAAATTAGATGAACTTAAATCCCTATGTGCTAGGGTATCTTCTAATTTCGATAGTGCAAGAGTTTGTTCAATTCTATTAGCAGATCCAGGGTTTAGAGGAACTTTAGAGAATTTTTTTAAATCTGGATATTTTCAAGATATACTCACTAAATCTATGGTATATCTAGTTAATATAACTCAGAAGGAAGAGGAATCTAAACTACAATTTTATCGTGGTTTATTGAATATAATGACACAGTTTTCAGCACGAATACAGACAAATTACATTCTACCAGTTCTACTACAGGAACTGGTAAATGAAAGACTAGTCTATGTATGTCTACCTTGCATTTTATTAATTTCGAATAACCATGTGAAAAAAGAAACTTTTCAGAGTAAGGTAATGCCAAGTCTTGCACCAATTTTCCAAAATACAAACCCTAAAGCAGAGGTTCTGTCATGTATACTTTCTAATATACCTCTGTTTATTCAAAAGGCTTCATTGGATCAGGTAAAGTCTTATTTGGTACCAGTGGTATTAGGTACACTATGTGGACCTACCCAAGAGTTGATATTCCAGTGTCTTACTAGTGCACAATTGATATTCAAGTTTTTAGACTCGGATATCATTGGAGTTGGTGTAATTCCAAGACTTGGTAATCTAATTGGAAATACATTCCCAATTCATATAAGATCCAATGCCATCAATTGGTTAACTCAATTAGTACCTCAAATGGAAAAAAGAACATTAATAGATGTACTTATTCCAAATTTGGAAAAAATTATATCTAATGATAATTCACCTCAGATTCTAGAGGCACTTGTTCAAACCTATTCAGCAATCTCAAAGAAACTTGGTGGTGAGCTATTGGCATTAAAGGTATTACCGGCACTCATGCAAATATCAGCTGATAAACATTTAGATATTCAACAATTCCAATCTATAATGAAAGTTGTCAAAGAGATTCTGACAACATATGAATCAGAGAGATTAAATGAATTAAATAATCTACATCGATATACCACCAAAAAAGAACCACAATCACCAAGTGAAGTTGTTATGGAACAGTTTAGTAATTCTATAGATTCACCAATTACACATTCCACCTCTTCATCAGTACCAGTATTATCAGTTCAACAACCATTAAAACCAATGGCTCCAATTCCAGTTACAGTGGCAGCCAACTTTAATAACAACCCTATAACTAACAACCCTTTTAATAATTTTGTTAGTGTAAATTCACCTAATCAACAATCAGTAAACACAATATCAACTAGTATGAGTACAACATCTATTAGTAGTAATAGCAATTCAATAACAAAATCCAATTTGGATTCACCAGATTTCACAAGTTTCAATAGTAGTAACAATAACTCTAGTATAAATATATCATTACCATTTTCATCACAAAAACCTATTTTAAGTAATAGTAGTAGTAACAATACATCGCCACAATCAACTATACTTCCTCCACCAAGTAATAGTAGTAGTAACAATAATGCATTTTCTTCCATCCAATTACCAAATTTATCATCACCAAATAGTTCATTAAAAATGAATAATAGCTCCATTTCAAATAGTGGTTCTTCACATTTTGAATCCACATTGACATCGCAAAATGTTTTACAACCAACAATCACAACCTCCAATACAATGAAACCATCTAAACCAAATTATAATATATCACTACCTCTTCAACAACCAAGTGGGTTTGGTGATGTTTTACAACCAACTAATGTTATGAATAACACCAGCACTACTTCCTCAACTTCTTCATACAGTAACATGAATAATAACTCATTCGTGAATTATAATAACCAAAGTAACAATTATAATAACTTTTCAAACAATACAATCAATTCTACAAATAATGCTTTGAATAGCTTTGGTAATGATTTACTTCAACCAATGAATATGCAATCTACATATAATAATAATATGAATATGAATACAAACAACCTACAATTTAATAACCAAAATAATCAAAATAACTATAATTATAGTAATAATAATAATTGGGGGATTTGAATAAAATATTCTAGTTGTAGGAGATTAAATATAAATATATGTAAAGTTATAACTAGTTTTTATGATTTTAATAATTCAAGTGGAGTTGAAAATGATAATTTAAAATCTTGTTGTTTATCAGTTGCTCTGATATATTTAGCTCGGATATTAATTGCAATATAAATTGCTAATGATATAATTAATGTTCCTAGTACTACAAAAGGTAGGGTATGATGACCTATATTATGTTGCATTACACCAATTAGCCAAGGAATTGTTAATTCACCTAAAGTGGCACCAATAACCATATAGGAAGTACTCTCACCTGTAACTTTAAAACCAAGATTCTGAGGTAACGAGAATGCAGTTGGGAATATAGATGCCAAACCAATACCCAAACCAGCAGTACTAATCCACAATACAGTTGCAGATTTCTGGAATAGTATCAATAAGATGCTAAAGAAAAAGCATACACAGGTATCCAAGACCACCATTTGTTGCGGTGTCATAACAAGTGACATGATAACACCTATAAATCTAAAAAGAGTAAATGTTCCCCAGAATAGTGAGGTGATTAATGCACCTTGCTTATCAGTGAATCCCAAATTCAATTGACTATAACTTGAAAGCCATCCACCAAACCCAGCTTCAGAACCTACATACCAAAACAAAAAGAAAGCAATAGAAGCAACGACCTCAACACCTAATCGTTTTTCACGTCGTGATATTTCTTCACCATCTGAAGATTCTTCATTACTTGGTATAACTGCAGACGGTAGGAAAATAATCATTAAACCGCCAGCACCCATGATTACAGCAAGTACCATATACTGAGTAACCAGTGAATAAGACACTAACTGACTGATAACCAATGGTGCAAGGAATGCACCGACACCAAATGAGAAATGTAGTAATTGCATGAATGGATTTACAGATTCCTTCCATACCCATACAATCATTGCATTTAGACCGCTGTCAAGAAATCCAGCTGCAAAACCCTCTATAACAAAAACCAAACCACACACCCAAATATTTTTTACAAGAGGTATAGTAAACAAAGATAATGCCATTAAAATTACAGCAGCTGCAATTACATAGTTTCCATTCTTTACCTTATCGAATATTCTTGCACAAAATGAACCTACAAAATAACCAGCACCACGTGAACTAAAGAAATAACCAACTTTATCCAATGTTGAATTTGTGTTTTCGGCTAGAGCCAATAGTGTAGGACCTAAACTACCAACACTTATACCTAAAGCCACAAAACACAATAGATAAGATGTGGTTAAAAGTAATTCCTTTTTATAGATACCAGCATTCACCCACATTTTTGAAGAATAATTTAATATATTTTCATAGATATTATTTGGTTTAAATCTATTACTTCCGTGGTTACCGCCTTCCGATATAAAATCATGTTCGTTCAGTTCTTCATCTTCATTTTCATGTAAAGTACTGCCACCACTAGTTAACACATATGCTGGTGAAGAACTTGACTGATGTTCATTATCTTTATGAATTTCATTATCTCCATCTGGTGTTATAATATTAATACTACTGCTATTTACATTTTGGTATTGTTTACCACTTTCTTGTATTGACAAATTCGATTGACTAGTGACTTCGTCGTCACTATCGTCAGGTTGATATATTTCCTGTGTAGAATTATCAGTAATTAAATTGTTTATTTCAGAATGTTCTATTTTTTCATTACTGTATTCCATCCCGATAATATATATATTATTAAAAAACAATGATTTTTTTTTTTAAAAATTTAAACAGTAAAGAAATGGAAGACATTCGATCATAAACTTCAAAAAACAATTCCCAAGATAACACAAATATCATATTATATCTATTTAACCGGTTTATAATACAGAAATTTCAAAAGTTTTAATTCCATTGTGAACTCTGAATTAATTTATTCCACGTAGATTATTCCACAAAAATATCTGAATTTTTTGAACTTGTTGCGTTACGAATAGCCAGTTTTTCGGAATTAAAAATAAATTTTAAAATTATTAAATTTCTATAGAATGCAATTAATCTATACTTGCAATTACCAATTTTTAATCATGGTGAATATAAAAGAATTCCCATATTTTAAAATTATTACAGATATTATCACCTTGAATTAATTGTACAATATGAAAGTAGAATTAAACAATATGCAAAGATTCACAGATATAGAGTTTATATCATTAAAAAGTTTTCTTGAATGTTGGATAGTTGTAGTCTATGTTTTATACCATTAGAGGACTTGAATGATTTGATGTAAAATTGGGCACTCCAATACATATAGATAACTTTGTGTCTTCCTCAGTAATGTCTAACCCAAATTTTGTTTGTATGTGTTGTTGAATTTGTAGATTAGAGGATAGATTTTGTCCTGTTGATTTTTGATTGCACTTGAAGTATTTTGTCTTTAAGTAAATTCCTTTTCTAGTTGTATTATTCTTAGAATTTGGTTGATGGTTGGAATTTTGATATGTTGGAAAGGTCCATTTTTGAGATGGATGTCCATTTAGTTTGAATACGATAATTATAGATAAAAAGAATTGAGTGAATGAAGATGTAATGAAAGAAACCAGAAGGTTTTATGATAAGGAGAAGAGGCATAAGAGGATGATACCTAGTATCCTATTATTCCCTTTTTCGTAGTGGTTATACTCCTCCCTTCATTGCAGAAATCACTTAGGGTATACTTTATACTATAGCATGATAAGGAAAAGAGGTATAAGAGGATGATACCTAATATCCGATATATCCCTTCTGCGTAGTGGATACCCCTCCTTCATTGCTTTGTCCATCAATTTTATAAACCTAAAAATAAATGCAAAGATTTAAAAGTCTAAAAAAATATCAATACAATTGTATTATTATTTAAAGCTGAAGTAAAAACTTAACATTTGGTTACGTATAATTTGTTTTCGATAATCCACAGGTATTGTTATAATAGTTCCACCACTATTTAACTCTAAGAATTAATATTATTATTAAAGAAATAGTTTATATCATTTGTCCATAAAAGTTATCATTTTCAGTTGGAATGGCAATAGTTTCACTAAATATATTCATTATAAAAATTCAAAGGTGGGTCAGTATTTAGAAAAATTGTAGAATTTGTTTAATGGTATTATAGACTAACTTTAATTTAGTCATATTCATTCAGAAAATGTAGATTCATCAGTACCTGTAAAATCACTAATACCATCTTGGATAAATGGAATATATAGTGAAGTTATAGACCCTATCTCATTTCTATAGTTTTTAAAATAATTAAACTTGGAATTTTTTAAGTCCATTTCAATCTAGTTTCAGAACTGTGACTTACTAGAATCAATGAATTATATCCAATCTAGCCATAACTTTACAAATGTCTTTTAGTTTCATTGAGTACCCAACTACAATATCAGAAAATTTCAAATTATTTATTCAATTATTGATATAGAATATAAAGATAATGTTCAAGTATACTTTTATTGATATACCTACTATTTCAACTGTTATTGATAACTTTTTATTCTTATTGTATTGAAATTCAGTAGATTGTTAAGTTTTGATGGTGCTTGGAAATTATTATTGTTATGATGTTCTTTTAATTGAACTACAATATTTAATTATTTTCAGTAGTTTGGTTGCATAGCTACTAAAAGATTATCACTAATTAATTATTAACATCTCTGCTTTCACTATCATTGTTTAAATAGCAGTAAAGAAATTATGTGAGTATACAACAACAAAATTATGCTATTTTTAAATAAAGAATTCAATTTTAGTTAATCAAATATTGTAGGATGGCTTAGGTTTATATTCCATTTTAGAACTGGATACTTGGACAAATAAAATTAATATATTACAAATATAGTAATATTTCTGTTTGATAGGTTTAGTATTATTTTATTGTTGATTTAGGAATTGTTAGTATTTTTGATAGTTTCAAAAATTATTTTAAAAATTGTATTAAAAAGGAAAACAATTGCAAATACTTGAATATATATTCTACTATATTTTATTAGATTCTTTGGATACTTTAATACCAGTGGTAATCCAAAAAAATTTACCAATGGAACCCTACCAATTTTAAATACTAAAGTAGCATAACAGAATTCTCAAAAGAATCAAATATCCAAAAAGACTGCCTCTTAGCTAGAATAAAATCAAATCCAAACTATGAACTAAACCAATACCCTGATCCTATCTTCAATCACTCAAAAGAGGTAGGTCACCAATTCCCCTACAAACTTCTTTTCAATTAATGACAACCCTATCTTCCAAATTAACTACAAAAATTTCACCACACAACACTACCATCTTTATCTATACATCAAATATAAAAAAGACCTATCCAAACAACCTCAAACCAATAATTACCAACCCAAGGTGAATTTATTCATCTTCTTCCAATAGTTATTATCAAACCTCCTCCGTCTATAATCCTACCCCTTCCCAACTAAAAATGGAAAAAAAATTACATTTCAACAGTACCAAACTACTCTTAACAATTAGAAAAGTTAAAGATCAAAACCACCACAACATAATATTCCGTTTAATAACCAAATCTCTTCCATTAGACTAATCTAACAAAAAGTGCACCTTATGCAACACAGACTCTGAATCTATCTCCACCTCTTCTTTGAATGTCTAACAACCACTGAATACACTCATCAATTCAAAAACACAATCAAATATTTCCGAATCAAAGATATTGAATGGACTCCTACTTCAATTCTCAACATCTACAATAGTTACTATTTGAAATACCATATTTATAATCAACCTGATCGCCATCACCTTCAAATCAATTTGGAACAAATGGACATCATTCTCAAACTCGGATACATCCAATTTAATCAAAATACCTTCCCTTAACCAAATCCTAAATATAATCCACCTAGAAAAAGAACTCCTTTAAGACAAAATTCTGAAACTCCAAATAAACAGGGATCTAGACTAAATCAATCTCTCCATACTCAAATTCAACAATACCTACAAACAAAATATAAATAAAAACAACTGATGTCGGCTTTGTTAGACCCCTCAGTATAATTAAAATTTAAAAAAAAGTATATATTTAAAACAATCTCAGAAATATATCAACCATAAAAGTCTACATATTCTATCAGTGCACAATTTGTATCATCATATCTCTCCAGACCCAAAACAAACTTTTTTATATGACTGTTCACCATTCAGAATATGACCTTGAAACATCATTTATTATCCCCTTATTTATTCAAAATTTTTAAAATAAAAAATTAATAATTTTTTTATTTTTATTTTTTGGTAACAGAATGTAGAATTGCAAAATGCAATATTTTAAATATTTCACAGCATTCTATGGAAATAGGAATATTAAAATACATTTAAGACATGAAGGTTGTTTTTATTGTGGAGAGGATATAGATTATTTTAGTGATGAATCATGTAGTTGTAATATTGATAATGAAATTCAGAGAATTCATGATTTGTCGTTTGACGACTATCATGAATTGATAGATAATTTCTATCAATGGGCGGAAACTACTGATGAAATATTATTGAATGAATGTGATGATATCTCAAAAAACAACAATTCAGAGGTACTCAAAGCCAATTATCTATTACCTCTCATTGTTATCATTGATACCTTACATAATGATTATAGATATAACAGTACGTATTGATATACAAGTAATTTCAAGCACATACTTATAAATACTCATAAATATATAGAATTTACACAATGGATTGATTCTGATAGTCAAAGACAGAGGTTGATAAGTTATATGTTTATTTTACTATCAACTTATAAACATCCATATTTAGATTCAGTTTTTGAAAGAATAACAACTGATTTAGAGGTATATGATATCATTCAGAGGATTTACGAATCTATCCAATTCTATCCCTATACATCATCAATCAACAGAAGAGTATCAAATGAAGCTATACAGAGAGTATTAAATGAAATTGTAAAAATTCATGAGAAATTAGGTACAAAGTCATTTAGAATCAACACTAAAATCATTATTGAAATGATTGGTAGATCTTCTGAAAAGATTTCATTAGACGCACTAGTTATACTCATTAACCAAAACTATGTAACCAAACAACTTAAATATCACATTAGAGATATTCAAAAAGATGAAATCGATCCAACTAAACCTATTGAATATTATAATGAGTTAATTCTCTTTTGTTTTGTAAGTATATTCATTCGATAAATTCGCAAATTTCAAAACATTATAACTAATTCTTTATGATATCAAATAACTAAAGAGAAGGAAATTAGATAATATAATATACTCATTCTACAGTCACTATATGGATAGATTAAGTAATCTTGCAAATCAATATCTTATTGATAATTTAAATTCTATATTTGAATTTGATGGATCAAGTGATGAATTTGAATTCTCATATATACACAGTACATGTATTGGTATAATATTATGGAAAGAATTATTAAATTTAACATGTACAACTATTGATAGGTATGTGTTATAATTTTATTGAAATTTTATATGAATTATTTTATTAATTTAAATTTTTGATATATGATGATAGGTTTTTATGTGATATAATATTAAATCATAGTGAATTAAGTTGGGGGATAAAGAATCAGTTATTCACTAAATTTAATGATATTACACCGTATTTTCAAACATTGATGGTATATGTAGCATCACAAGATGCAATGGCACAGTATTATTATTTATTGTTTATTGGACTACCCAGAGAATCAATGCAACAAAAACACAAAATTAGAGAAATGTTTGAATCTAATATATTGAAATACAACAAGTCTTTGAATAGTCATTCAATGCTATTTAAATTCTTTGATAGATCAGATCCAACAGAATTGGCAGTCATTAGAAAACATTTATCCAAAATGAAACTAAAAGACAGTGAGTTTAGTTTTGATTGCTATTCTGATTATACTTTATCTCAGAGTTTGGAAATGGTTATAGAATTCTCACAATCTGTACAAATGGTTGGTGATTTAACTGTAAAGACACTCAATTCTATTAATAGTTTGGTAGTTGGTAGTCTGAATAAGATATTTGCCACGATAAAGGCTATACAAGTTAGTGGTACTAGACAATTGGTTTTGGATAAGATAGAGTCACTATCTACAGAGATTGTCAATGTTTATAGTATGAATACAGATTCACGTAACTATATTATCAACTGTGTCTTTGATTTTAAAGATTCAGCTAGAATTCTATTGAAAATGGTTCCTGATTCTGTTGATATGTTTTGGAATATGTTTATACAGGCTATAGATGATAAAGAAGAACTCTATAGTAATTCAGTATCCAATTTATTACTATTAATGAACCAGTATAAACCAGAACAAGTTGAAAATCATTGTATAGATAGATTTGATAAATTTCATAGTTATGATATGATTGTATATATAATTAGAGATTTCTCTAAATATGGTGATAAAGGATACCAAATCATTGCCAAAAACTATAAAGATCTCAGTCTTTTGGAGAAATTATTTAAAATCTATGATCAAGGTTCAGAACACATTCTAAAGTATTGTGAACTGTCATTGTATTTATTATTCAGTAAATGTACAGAGCCAATGGAAATTATAAAGAAATACTATCACAATATCACTGATAGTATCTACAGGAATGAAATTACTATCAGAAACAATGAAGAGTTTATTTCTAATCTCGATCAAGTTATTAGGGGTAGAGGTTTTGAAAAATCAAAATTATTTAAACAGTTTTATTTTGAGTTACCTCAGAATATAGTAAACCAAGTCAGCTATTGTAGAGAAAAACGACAATTACAAATTGAAAAGTATAATAATTCACAATTGTCAATTAGTAGTAGTAGTGGTAGTATAATCAGTAACTCTAATGGCAAATCATTATCAAAAATCATTATAACCAGAATAATACATCACTTTTTATATGATCGAACTATAGAAAGTCCTGAGAAAATTGAATTGGCCTTGGTTTGTAAGCAATGGTTTGATATTACTGCTAAAATACTTTTGGACTACTATGATGAGGATTCGTTGGTAAACTATATAGATTTAATTAGCTTGTATAAATTAAATATTGATAATGAATATAGTCTAATGAGAGATTATCCAAAAGTAATGTCAATGAATCAAGTCAATCTAATTAATAATCCCCAGATTATTGAAAGATTGATTTATAATCGGGTGGAATCACTTTCAATATCAGTTAATTACTTTGGTATGCGGTTAAATAGAAATACTAAAATCAAGCATTTAGAAATGACCATTGATCGATGTCTACCTGAAAGCTACATAAGTATATTCAAACATTGTCCACACCTAAAATCACTAGAATTAATATTTATCAAGCAAGACTGGAGAATTGTCTTAGAGTCCATTCTCAGTTTAGATACACTTCCTAACCTAGAGTTAATTAAAATCAATCTAAATAGTAATATAAATAATTGTACATTAGCACCACTAATTTCAAAATTCCAAAATCCAACATTACCAACCAACAATAATATTAACAATACAAGTAATAATCAAAATGTTATCAATAGTACTAGAAAACTACCAAAATTTCAATTATTAGCAACACCTTGTTTTGACTATTTTGATGGTTTTTCAATGGTTACTATTACAATGGCAGATGATGAACTGGATTTAAAGAGTATGCTTAAGTTCTATCAAACACCTCTTTCTTATGCAAAAGATGAGATTTCATTTGTACTCAGTGATCACAGTCATGTTATACCATTGATTGAATTTACCAATCAATTTCAAACCATGAAAATGTCATTGAGTTTAGGTCTACCAAAATCATTGTCTATTGATTTGGTGCAGTCCATTTTTGATAAATTGAATGAAACTACAAATATTGGCTCTTTTGAAATCTATTTTAAAACATGGTATACCTCTCTAAAAGTTTCAATACTATCTGATAATGAATGGCAATTTGTAAATTTGCGAAAATTTAAATACCCAAATTCAATATCAACTACTTTTTATCAATCAATTTTGTAATAAATTTAAATTTTTTTGATTTTTTAATTTAAAAATATGCAGTACATTGTTATATTATATAAATTGAAATTTGAAATCACCAAACACTAATGCTCCTACAAAAAAATGTTTGGTTTGAGAGTATAGGAAAAGCTAGGTGTTTGTTTGTTTGAAGAAATTTATCAAACGATTAGTTTTCGCTCGACAACCATTCAAACAATATCTAACATCAACATTAAATATTTAAAATAAAATATTGGATTAAAAAAAATAGATATAAAGATTAATATACAAAAAAAATAAAATTTGTAATCCAATATATACATATGAATCGGATGCTTTTAAACATCTCTTTTTTAATACTTGTTTGCTCAACCGTTTGAGATTTGAAAATTTAAGATTGATGTTTGAAATATATCAAACTTCGTTCAAACTAGTAAACGTTTGAAAAGACAAAAAAAAGTAGGAGAATTAATCATTTTAAATATATAGTTAATTTGTTCATTTTTTTATCTTAAATTATAGATATGAAAGTTGTATCTCTTCCATTTGGGGATAACTTCGAAAAAAGTCCCTGTTCAAATCTTGTTCAAAAATAGTCCTAAAAATCCTAATGTTAACTACAAAAAATTTACCACACAACACTACTACCACCTGTATCTATACATCAAATACAAAAAAGACCTACACAAACAACCTCAAACCAATTTTTACCAACCCAAGGAAGGTGAATTTATTCCTCTTCTACAAATAGATACAATCAAACTCCCTCCATCTATAATCCTCCCCCTCACCCCTTCCCAACTAAAAATGGAAAAAAAATAACCATTTCAACTCTACCAAACTACTCCTAACAATCAGCAAAGTTAAAGATCCAAACCACCACAACATTATATTCAATTGATACCTTGATTATATTCTATTTGAATGTCTAACAACCACTGAATACACTCATCAATTCAAAAACACTATCAAATATTTCCAACTCAAAGATATTGAATGGACTCCTACTTCAATTCTCAACATCTACAATAGTAAATATCACATAATTCTAATCAACATAATCGCCATCACCTTCAAATCAATCTGGAATAAATGGACATCATTCTCATACACGGATACATCAAAATACCTACCCTTAACCAAATCCTAAATATAATCCACCTAGAAAAAGAACTCCTTAAAGACAAAATCCTGCAGCTCCAAATAAACAGGGATCTAGACAAAATCAATTTCTCTATACTCAAATTCAACAATACCTATAAACAAAACTTCAAAATATAAATAAAAAAAGCAACTGATGTCGGCTTTGTAAGCCCCTCAGTATAATTAAAATTTTTAAAACAAAAGGTATAGATTATATATATTACTATAAGGATGGTGGTGTTAACATGTTTTGTAAGAAAGAGAGTTGTATAACCACTACGCAAAAGGGGCTAATCGGATACTAGGTATCATCCTCTTATGCCTCTTCTCCTTCTCATAAGACCTTCTGGATTCTTTGACTTTCATTACATGTTTAATACAATTAAATCTTGTAAATCCAAAAAAACTAATTGTTAGGTTTTCCCTTTATATAAACATTAAGCTATAACAAGGATAAAAAATTTAATTAATTCCCAATGGGCGAAAACTTTTCCATGGGCAATATCTTAAAAAGATTCGACATGGCACAACTAGATGAAACCACTTTATTTCCTATTTGGAAATTAAATCTTTCTTTTTCACAAACTAAATAAAAAATAGATGCAAAGATTTCAAAATGTACAACTATCTTATTTTGCTCTAGTGCGGATTTTAAAATTATTTATTTAATTTATGGTTATAAAATCGAAAAGATGATTGGACTTGTAAAAAAAGAATTCATTATTGTATTTTAAATTTAAGAACAGTGTATTACACAATATATTACACAAATAATTATTTTATTCAGAGTAGAAATAATTAAAAACCATTATCCTAATTAGTGCAACCTCAAAGCCACAAATACCAACCCAAGGAAGGTGTAAGAAAGGGAGATGTAACCAATACGCTAAAGGGACTAATCGGATAATAGGTATCATCCTCTTATGCCTCTTCTCCGTATCATAAGACCTTCTGGTTTCTTTCATTACATAGAAGGAGAATTTATTCCTCTTCCTCAAATAGACAAAATCAACCCCTCCATCTATAATCCTTCACCTTCTCAATTAAAAATGGAGACTGTTCCAAACTAGTCTTAACAATTAGTAAAGTAAAAGACCCAAACCACCATAACATAATATTCCGCTTCATCACCAAATCACCTCCATTAGACTACTCAAATAAAAAGTGCACTATATTCAACACAATCTCTGAATCTAACTCCACCTATATCCTCTTCTAGTGTCAAACATCCACAAATCAATACACTCACCAATTCAAAAGCTCAATCAAACATCTCTAATTCAAAGATATTGACTGGAATCCTTCTTCAAAACTCAACGTCTAAAACTGCAATTATCACATCATCCTTATCAACAATTACCTTCAAATCAATATGGAATAAATGGACATCCATCTCAAACGTGGACCCTTCCAATTTAATCAAAATTCCAACCATCAACCAAATTCTAAGAATAATACAACTAGAAAAGGAGTTACTTAAAGACAAATCAAAAATAAACAGGACAAAATCAATCCTCTAATCTACAAATTTAACAAAACATACAAACAAAATTTTATTTTATAAATAAACTCTCAACTGATGTTGGCTTGGTGAGCCTAGTATGGTAACTTACCTTAAGTCCTAATACAGAACCAAAATAGCAATTTTAAACACTATTCTCAGTATAATTAAAGTTTTTAAAAAAAAGAAGCTTCTTTTTTTTACAAGTGTTTAAGAATTTAAAAACAATTGAAAAGGATGTAACATGGTTATATGAAATACTCTAAACTAGCCTATTGAAACTGAAAATTTCCCTTATAAATCAATAAAATATATTCTTTTTTAACTGAAGCTATTCCTAAATCAATGTTCTATTCTATACCTAAATTGCAACTGTGAAATCGTGAGATAATTTTTTTCAATTTGATACAAAGTAAATAACCATGTTCTACTAATACTATCGTATTCTAACTGTAGAAATATTTAGGATGTTTTTTATAGTTCCATCACATTTTCAATTTAGATTTAGTTAAATAAGTTTCTCAAATTTTATTATTTTTAAAAAGTAATTAGAATTATTTTTGAATATAGAAATTATTAAAAAGCAACAATAACTATTTAGAGGATCAAAATAAACAAAATACAGGTGCTGTAGAATATAATAATAATAGTTTTTATTGATTAATCTTTGCTTTTAAAAAATTAATATTTATATAAAAGTAATAGTAATATTTTGAAGGCTTTGAAAATAATAATAATAATAATTGAAGAAATCATTTTTTAATTTTTATTTTTATTTTGTAGATGTGGGGAAGCAACAAATATTAATTTTAAATTTAAATTTTTAATTTCAAAAAAAAATATCACCCTTCTATTATTCGTTTCAGAAGAGAGAACAAATAAAAAATGACAGATAAAATGAAAAATTCAAAAAAAGCAGAGGCAGAGACTGCTATGAAAGAGGCTGATAAATTGTATGTATTTATACTATGGTATAAATAGTGGTTGAGTATATGTATATTTATATCCTTTGGTATTCTATATAGAACAACCAAAACATTTTTTAGATGGAAGTGTGATTGGGACTCAGGTGCTATATTGTATGAAAAAGCAGCTAATGGATTCAGAGTTGCAAAGATTTACGATTCTTCAAAATATTGTTATCAGAGATTATCATTATGTCAGGTACAAATGGATGTTTACTACCTGGCAGCTAAGAATATGGAAATGGCAGCAACAATGGCAAAGGAAGCAGGTGAAACCTCAGAATCTGTTAAATTACTTTTAGAATCTGTAAAATTGTATAGGACCAATGGTAACAGTTTTCAAGCTGCTGATACCATGACAAAAGCTGCAAAAATGTTAGAAAACACAGATTTGGATAAATGTATTCAATTGTTAGTTGATGCATGTGAATTGTTTGAATTAGATGATAAAGATCATTTCTCTGGTGACACTTTTAAACAAACTATATCCATGTTAATCAAACATAAGAAATATAGTGAATCTATTGAACTTATGATGTTACAAAACAAAGTATTTGTAAAATTGAACCAAAATCATGACCTTCATAAAGCAAGTTTAGGTATCATTGTAATGCATTTGTCATTGGACGATGTTGTAGGTGCCAAACAAAAGTATACTCAATTTTTAGAGTATCCAACATTTTCACACTCTCAAGAGGGGGTTACCTCTTCAGAGTTAATTCAAGCTTTTGAAATTCAAGATGGTGAAGCTATCAAAAAGATATCAGCTAGACAATTATTTAACTTTTTAGATAACTCTGTGGCAAAGATTGCAAAAGCTCTTGGAAATAATTATAATGCAAACTCTAATGTTAGCACCACCACTTCAACTACTCATAACACTAGTAATAGTAATTTAGGTTCAAATAACAATAGTAATACACCAACTGTAGGAGATAATTATGATGATGAAAGTAATTTATAAAAGTATACACACCATAGACATAAAACTATCATACTTTTTTTTTTTTAAATTTTTAAATAACTATCACAAATAAAGACAAACATTTGGGATGCACCATTCCCTTTTTTTTTACAACATTGTAAAACCCTTTCATTGCAATTTCTAGTTCTTCATTTAATTTTATTTTTTAATTTTTTTTAACATTTCTTGAGTCACAATGAAAAGTTATACAAGTTCATTATTAGTTTTTATATTATTTATAGTTACTATAATATGTCAAAATGAAAAAGATAGTGATTATAAAACCATTTCAGATTTTATGTTTGAAAATTGTTACCAGAGAGGAATGTCATTGTTAAAAGATGAAAATATAGTAGGAAATTTCTGTAATTTTATACCACACTTATTATCACATGATTATAATGATGTAAAATCTTTATTCTTGAAATCAAATCAATCATTATTACCTTTAGTAAGTAATCTACTATATTTCAAAGAACATATTTTCAATAATCTAATATCATCGCCAAACTTTTCAAAAGCAATATGCAATAGACGATTGTATAAGATTGAGATTACAACAAAAAGATTTTCAAGATCATGAACTTATAGATATATTTATAAAAAATCTGAGAGATTATACCAATAAATATATTCATTCCATAAAAGATGAACTGTAAAATATCAAAAAATAAAAATAAAAAAAATTCAATTGATATCTTAAAATCTTTTTAATTATTGGTTATATATATTTATATTATAATTTATTATTCTATTTTTAAACACGTGGAGCAATTTTGGCTGGTAATTTAGGTGGAGCACCAACTGGGGCAATTTTGGCTGGTAATTTTGGTGGTGGAGCTTGACCAACTGGAGCAGTCTTTGCTGGTAATTTTGGTGGTGGGGCTTGACCCATTGGTGCAATTTTAGCTGGTGGACCTGCTGGTTTTTTCTATTATACAAATAAAAAGAAATTAAATATTAATATAAATGATAATTTTACAAACAAATAATTTTATAAAAATACTTACTAATCCTCCAACTGGTAATTGCATACCACCTGGCATTGGCATACCGCCTGGTCTTGGCATACCACCGCCACCACCTCCACTGTTTGCCTCTTTGGCTAAGACTGGGCTTGATCTATCGTTGGTCTTGGTTTTCTTTAATTTTGAACCTTTTTCAATTGATTTTAATAATGCACCCCTTTCAGCTGTCTTTGGTGGTGCAGTTGCTACTGGTGGAGGTGGTGGGCCTGGAGGTGGTGGACCTGGTGGTTTTCCTCCTAGAGCGGGTGGCTTTGGTGGGGCTCTATTCATTTTTTAATATAAAGGTATATTATACAAATGTTGTTACAAGGGTGGTTTAAATAAATAAATAAATATAAGAGTAAATTTAATAATATTTAATTAAATAAATAATTATTATTATTAAAGAAGTTGATATTAGAATATAGAAAAAAAAAAAAAAAATAATATCCCAATTATTGATTTTGTATTGTGGAAATTTGATTAGATATTTTTACCAAATAAAAAAAAAAAAAAAAATAAATTAAAAAAGCCAAAGTGGATTCAAATAAAATTATTGAATTCAATAATATCTTTTTTCGAGTCTCTTTTCAAACAACCCAACAGAGATATACGTTATGTTTATTATTTTATAATTTTATTTACAAAAGCCAAAACACATTTCAGAAATTTCTTTGTGTTTTTGGTAGGTGGGTGTGTGTTGTTTGTGGATTTATCATAAATGATATATTCAAATTTTGAAATTATCATTCTATCCACAATTCTTACTAATTCCACACTAATTTTGAGTATTTTTATATTTTTTGTACAAATTTAAGGTTCATTAATCAATACAGTTTCTTGATCAGAAGTCATTGGTATATAATCACTATGATCAGGTCTAGTAATTATACAAACTATTGTTGCAATTGTGGAAATTAGGAATAAAATACTTGAGGTTACAGTAAGATACCATGAGAATCCATATTTTAGAGATATAGGATCAATAGTAGCAGTATGAGGTGCAACATCATTTGGAAATGTATCTCTAAATTCAATCATTGTAAGCATTAAAATGACACACCCAGTCAAAGAAAACAATAGTTTTATATAATGAAACCATTGCCAACGACCTTTGTTCTCTGGGAATAGGAAACAACACAATAGAGATCCAACTGTAAATACACTTATGGTAACTACAGATGCATCAATGACTAAACCTACATTTGAACTTACAGTATAGGTTTTCACCATATTGGTTCCATTCTCTGATTGAACACTGTCATATTGACATGTAAAATAGGTAAATACAGCATCACCTGAACTGTAAATGGATTCTTGTTGTGATTGTGTACTATTCTCATAGGAACACGTCACATTACTCTCTATATAACTTGAACTGTCTTCATTGGGTTTATAATTAATCTTAAAACTTAAACTTCTAAATACACCTTCTATATAATCAGTACTAACAAAAGTACCATTATAACTATATGTTAAAACTTTAGCTTGAAACACAAACCATGTTCCTGTATTTCCAATAACAATATTAGATTCATTGATCTTTTTATTGATATAAGGAGGGGTGAGGAAGAAATTTTAAATCAAAAACCCACAATTGGTGAGAAAATGGGGTTTTTAATTTAATCTCTATATAACACAAACCATTAAATGCAACTAAAGATATTAAAATTATTAATATAAATGATATTAATGGTATAATTTTTGCAAAATTATAGGTTGGTGAATTGGTTTCAAAAAAGGCCATTATTATCGATAGATAAATAACAAACACACTTTGTGTGAGTGTTTGCAAAGATGAGTTGTCAACTGATTACAAAAAAAAAATTCTTATTCCTTTTTTTTTTTTTAAATGACATTTCGATTATGTGAAAGTGTAAAAATAATCAAAAAAGAGTTTATTTTTAAACTTTTTGTGTCTGTGTGATGGTGATTATAAAACAAAATGAAAAAAGTGGTAGTATAAAATTAAGATTTTAAAATTCTACAAAGAGAACATCCAAAACAAAATTCTTCACCTTCTTCATGTTTTTGATCACATTTACAACGAGGTAACTGAGCTTTAGGAGTACGAGCTACTTCAGTAACACGACGATGACAACTGTCGCACATGTGAGTTTTACCCCAACAGAAAAAGGTAGAGACATTACAACACCATTTACATTTGTATTCAATATATTCTTTACCGTGAATCTTGCAATGATCATTTCCATCACTGGAACAACCACCACAAATCAATTCCTCAGCTTTGAAATCTAAACGGTTCTCTCCACAGGCTTTCTCTCCACCAAAATAAGGTTTGTTACATTTGAAACATTGGAAATAACTAAACCGTTCCATTACATAGGTATTTGGTGAGTTGTAGTATTTACATTGTGGATCCTTTAAATCAACACCCTTCTCCGGACCAAAATGGGCGAGCCTTTGTAATGCCTTTTGAAGTATTGTATTATAGAGTTGTTTTATAGGATCCAAATACTCTTTTAATGATGGGTGTTCCATATCAGTTGAACATAATGCACATTTCATAAAACCAAATGTAATTCTACTAGATGCCCATTTCTGTTTCAAAATTTTTTTACAACATTTATAATGAAAAATATGACCACATTTCAACTGAATGCTAGGTGCTGATTCTAAATCTTCAACCCAACAAATATTACAATAATCATAACCTCTACAATGCTCCTTTACAGTACCATTACTGTTACTACTAGTAGTTGTAGTTGTTGTAGTTGTGGTTGTTGATGTTGTACTATTAATATTTAATTTCTCTGGACAATGTAAACAAGGTAGACATTCTAATTCACCTTTTACACCACAACAATCGTGACCACATGCCAAAATTTTGTGACACGAATTCTTATATTTTAATTTACATTCAGGGTTATGACAAGTACTTCCATAGAGTAGAGTCTTTTTACAGTATTTACAATGTTTGTTTGAATGATAGATTTGATATTGAGCACACGTGTAACCAATGTGGTATGGTGTAATAAGACACTCTGTACAAAATACTATTGAACATTGATGACATCTGACTCTATATTTCTTTTTATGTTCAATAGACTCTTTAGAAAGTGTCTCTCCATTTTCGTTAAATTCTTTTCCACTTCCATTACTACTATTAGACAATCCATTAGAACTATCTTTCAATTGTTGTTGTGTTAGGATAACTTTCTCTAGTAGTAATCCACAATTTGTATTAGGACAACATATATAATTTTCCTTGTTTTTTAATAACACCTGATCAAGTGATGCTTTATCATATATAGCATATTCCTGATCATCCAGTACCTGTTTTATATCTAAACTTGATAACTGTCTAAAACAAGCTTTACACTTGATCTTTGAAACTTTTTTCTCTTTAATTTTATTCAAAATAAATGTATGTAAACATCCTCTACAATATACATGACCACACTTATATATGACATACATCCTATTAGTATATTTCTACTATTCAATATTTTAGAAATTGTATACAAAACACCTACATGATCTAAAAATATGATATCGTGCATTTCTGTTGGAACCTTTTGACAATCTATACATTTTCCTGAAAGTTCATGAATCTCCTCATTGGGGTTATATAAAGGAGAAGATGTCGAACCATTTGAGCGTTTACTATACATTTGTTTATCCTGTTCTATTAATTCTTCGATAATCTTTCTATTGATTTCATAGTCTGGATCCTTTTCGTATGATAGATGTTGACTATGGTTTTGTTTACTAATATTATTATTATTTTGTGAATCGTATAATGAAAATGTAAAATCTATTTTGTTAATATTATTATTATAAAGTAATGAAGATGTATTTCCTAGGAGTTTTGGACTTATTTGAATAGGATTATTGAAACCATCTGGAACTATATTATATTTTCTAGGTGAAAGTACGGTTTCAATACCTTTCAAACAGTCTTCAAAAGAGAATTGACCAGTACTAGTTAAATCAAGTCCATTCTTACTATTTAGATAGGGACTTGTCGGTTTAGATAATGGTTTTTTACTACTACTAGGATTACCATTTGCTAATGACGCTGCACTAGTTGGAAATGGCCCCTCTAGATCCTCAATTGGTCTTTTTTTACTGGAATTTATAGATGTCGATGTTGTTGTAGTTGTAGTCGTTGTTGTTGTTGTTGTTGTTGTATTAGAACTTGTTACAACTGCAGATGGTTGAATTTTTGATGGATATGCTCTAGGTTTCATTTCTATCATTTCAGTATCTGAACCCTCAGCACTTTCTGCATCCACATCGATATATTCTATATAGTTTCCATCGTCTTCATCATCGTCATCGTCACTATCTGTGTTTATAATATTATTCTTTTTGTGAAAATAATCCATTCTAAACATATTTTGTTTATTTGAATATGTATATGCTAATAATATAAACTACTATATCGGAACAATAGTGAATTTAGATGAAGGTTTGGTTTGGGGATATTAAATATCCTTTTTCTAATAAATCGATTAATTCCGGAATTGTGTTTATATATGGAGGTATATAAATGATTATATAAACAACAAAAATATTAATGTGTGTTTCTTTCTACCTTAAAAATAGCTAATATATAGGTGTCTTGCAATTTCAACCCTTTTTTTTTTTTTTTGTTTTATAATTAAAAAAAAAAAACAATTTATTTCAAAACACACATATTTCTATTTTTAGTTTATTGGTTTAGAATATTCATCATAGAGCTTTACATCTTTCATGAAAGCTAAAAAAAAAAAATGTAAAATGTCCTATATTTTGTTTATTAAATTTGAGGTTTGTTAATTTTTTTAAATTTAAATCAAAAACAACCCTTTATTCTAATTTATATAAATGACAATATATAATAATCATTTGGTGATGATCATAAAATGATCAAATGAAATAAATTTATGAACACACACACCCCCACTGATTCTCTTTAATATTTTCATTTTTTTGTAAAGATAAAACACTTCTTTTTTTTTTTTTTATTTTAATATTTGTAGATAGAAACAACATCACATTTTATTATATTATTTATATTCAAATAATAGTAGTGTAGAGTAGTGAGAGAGTTGTAGCAGTGTAAAGAGAGAATATAGAGATATTTTTATTTTATTTATCCATTTTTGTATTAATTTACAAATTTACATATATATAACTTTTTATCCCAAAAAAAAGAACAATAATTTCCAATTGAAACTTCAAATTTCATGAAGGGTAATATTTCTATTTTCACCATGGTTACATACATCACACAGTTTTTTAGAAGGAATTCCTCATCCATATTTAAGATCACACCAACTATGAAGAATTAAATCCAAAATTTGTTTTTTTTTTCCAATTCACTCTCTCAGATATTTATTTTATTTTACCGTGATTGATTTTTAATTTAACTTTTCTACTCTCACATATAAACCACCTAACAAAGAAAAAAAAAATACAATTGTATCAAAAACCAGATCAAATACTTCCTTCTAACATTTTTTTTTTTTTTTAATTTTATATTTTTATTTTAGAGTAATTAGGGAAATTTTACACAAATACAGAAAATAGATAATAGAATACAGAAGAAGAATATTCTTTTTTTTTTTTATTATTTAATTATTATTTTATATATTTCCAAAAAGATAGAAAAACCACTATATAGAACTTGATTCAAATAAATAGTAAAATGAATTTAAAATTTATAGTAGTTTTTATTAGTCTATTAGGACTGATTAGTTTATCTACTTGTATAAAAACAAGAGAAAATAATCATCTATTAGAGAGTTCAGAAGATCCATATGTACCTTACCATACAGTTTATGGTTGTTCAATGAATGGTATCAATTCAAGTTTTATTCTCTCCGAAAACAATACCGCACCACAAAAAGTAAACAATCTAACTTCACATAAACCACCCACCCACCACCACCACATCTACACACCACAATATTCTAACATTTTTTTTATTTCATTATATCAAGCCAACAACACCACTAACACCAAATACATGTCAACAAACACATCCAGAATATAGTCAAATGGCATGTTGTGATGCAGCACAAACACAAATTCTACAAAACAATCTATATTTAGCACAACCTATATTTGGACGTTGTCCTAGTTGTTTTTATAATGTCTATGATTTGTGGTGTGCATCATCGTGTTCACCATATCAGAGTTCATTTATGATTATAACCAGTACACAACCAGTACTGTATAATAACACTGATCAACAACAGATTATATCAGCAACCTATGTGTTGCATCCAGACTATGCATCAGGAGTCTACAATTCATGCAGAGACGTTTCCACTGGTGGATCTCAACCACTCGGTGCAATGTACAAAACGCCACTAGATTTTTTTAATGGAATTTTTGGGATTAATCCAGCATTTCAACTAACATTTGTTTTCGATGTCAATGGATACAATAACGAGGTTGCAGGATGTGCTGAATCATGTTCTTGTGATAATTGCAGAGAAGCTTGTTTTCCAGTTGAGGGTATTGAACAACTGGAACAGATGTTAAATGATACTCTACCTCAAACCTACCTATTCAATCACCAGTTACCTACCATGACTGTGTATATCATCATGTCCTATGTACTGTTTCTGTTGGTTACATTACTAGGGTACAATGTATTTTTGATATTCAGACATGACGTTAGACTACCTTCTGGATTCCACTCTGTCATTCAAAATCGATTCGGAAAGGTACTTTTTGTAGCGGTTTTGTCCATAGTCGTTACGGTTGCTGTGATATTCATGCTTACAGCTACAGCACGTCCAACATCAACTGAAAACAGTGAATGCAAATGGAAGATGCCATTCAATAGAGAGTGGAATTGTTCTTTGGCTCTCTCGATGGTTATCTATGTAAGCATTGCCTTGTTCTTTTTGTTTAGTTGCTTGTTTATTCTTAACCTATTCGACAGATCTCGTGACCATTTACCACCTTCACAAAGACCCATTCCAGGATACTCTTCTATGATTTCAGTATTTGATGTCAGTTTAGTATCCTCTTCCTCATCTGACCAATCCTCACCTGTACTCCAAGGACTCTCAGGTGGAAAAGACTCAACTTTTATTCAAAAGTTCTTTTATTGGTACGGTTTAAAAGTTGCAAATAACCCCTACAAAATTATGCTTGGATGTTTGGTATTCACAGCACTTGCATCTCTTGGTTGCATCATGTTACAAATTGAACAAGATCCAGTAAAACTATGGGTTACAGCAGACAGTCGTGCAGCTCTCGAAAAACAATATTTTGACGAAAACTTTGGACCTTTTTATAGAATAGAGCAATTGATTATCACAGCTAAAGATCCTGTTATGTATCCAAGTGTTATTAACATGACACTCTTACAAGCACTGTTTGAATTGGAAATTGAGTTAATGTCACTTACAGCTCAATATGATGGTAATAACGTTACTTTGCAAGACTTATGTTTTGAACCTACTAGAAAAGGCTGTCTTGTTGAATCTGTAAGTGGACTCTGGCAGAGAAATCTTCAAACTCTTGAAAATGGTAACAAAGGTAATGTCACTGCTTACTACCTTTCCTGTACCGCTAAGTTACTGTCACCAGATTGTATGGACAGTGTAGGTGCTCCTGTTAACCCTTCTGTAGTCTTAGGTGGTTGGACTAACCAATCTGTAAATGCCACTGCATTCGTCACCACCTTTTTACTTAGAAACGAACCATCTATGCAGAACACTGCAATGGCTTGGGAACAGGTTTGGTTAGATACTGTTAAGACCTATGCCGATGCATCAACTCTCTTTAATGTCGCCTATAGTGCTGAGAGATCAGTTCAAGATGAATTGTCGAGAGAGTCATCTGCAGATGTCCCAACTATTCTCATTAGTTATACAGTCATGTTAGTCTACATTTCCTTTGCACTCGGTAGATTCTATCCATTCCCTAATCGATGGTTATCCCTGTTTGTCAATAGCAGGTTTGCTCTTGGTCTCTACGGTATATTCATTGTAATCTGTTCATTGGCAATCAGTGTTGGGTTATGCTCACTAATGCAGATTAAAGCAACTTTAATCATTAGTGAAGTTATACCATTTTTAGTACTGGCTATCGGTGTTGATAATATATTCATTCTGGTTAATACCTTTGAAAGTCTACATGTATCGAGATATGACGTCAACACCAAAACCACTTTAATCCCAACTCCTGAAGATTCATTGGCTAGATCCATGGCTAAAGTCGGACCTTCTATTGCATTAGGATCACTAAGTGAATCTCTTGCATTCCTTTTAGGATCACTAACTAGAATGCCAGCAGTACAGGCATTCTCATTCTACGCTTCATTGGCTATCCTCTTTGACTTTCTTTTACAAATGTCTGCATTTGCTTCATTCCTCATTGTTGATGCTAAACGTGCTGAATCTAGAAGAATCGATTGTATTCCTTGCATCAAACTGAACGATGGCGAAAACTCAGATGATGAAGAGGCTGAAAAAGGAGCCTTTGAATGCACAAGATCACGCCAATAGTGATGGTACCAATATCCACAATACCTATCAAACCAGATACAAGAAGAAATCTGGTTTGTTAAAGATTGCATTTAAGAAATATTACGCACCATTTTTGATGAAACCCATGACTAAGATTATGGTAATTATAGTCTTTGTAGGTATGCTTCTTGCCGGTATAAACTTCTCATTCCAGTTAGAGTTGGGTCTTGACCAGAGAGTTGCCTTGCCCTCTAATAGTTACCTTCAACAATATTTTGGTGATTTACAAGATCTTTTAGAAGTTGGTCCACCAATGTATATAGTAGTCAAAGGTGCATTTAATTACACTACAGCTATTGACCAAAACCAGTTGTGTACAGTCGGTGGATGTAACAATAACTCTGTTGTCAATATCTACAATAACGCTCCTTACATGACACCTGGTATCTCCTCATGGTTAGATGACTACATTCAGTGGTCTCAAAACCCTCAATGCTGCTTTGCATATCCTAACGGAACTGTTTGTTACGGTGACCCTACTTGCACACCATGTTTCCCATCATCAGCTGATGGTAGACCACCCACTGATCTCTTTATGCAATATCTCCCCACATTTTTAAATTTTGCAAATAATGCAGTGTGTACACAAGCAGGTCTGGCATATACCGCCGATACGAATATAACCAATGGAGGGTCTACAATTACCGCATCGAGATTTGACGGATATCACACTACACTTCGTAGTCAGAATGACTATATCAACGCCCTTAGAGCTGCCTATTGGATTGCTGATAATCAACCAAACTCCGATATCAGTATATTCCCATACTCTGTCTTTTATATCTACTTTGAACAGTACCTTTACATTAAAAGTATTGCAGTTATGGATATTCTCTTGGCACTCGGTGGTGTATTCATTGTCTCTCTACTTCTATTAGCTAATATCATTGCATCACTTTTAGTGGTAATATGTGTAGGTATGGTCTCTGTTGACTTACTTGGTGTAATGGCACTTTGGAATGTAAATCTCAATGCTGTCTCTGTTGTCAATGTAGTTATGGCTGTTGGTATCTCAATTGAATTTTGTGTACATATTGCACATACATTTATCAGATCACCTAAACATCTAACAAAAACTGAAAAGGCAAAATATGCAATATCGGAAATGGGTTCAAGTATCATCTCTGGTATCTTTATTACCAAATTACTGGGTGTCACTGTATTGGGTTTCAGTAAATCTGAGATTTTCCAAGTCTACTATTTCCGTATGTACATTTCCATTGTATTACTAGGTGCTCTACATGGTCTAGTACTACTTCCTGTACTTTTAAGTTACTTTGGTACCGATAAACTATCTTTTGATCGTTTTTGTAAATCTAAAAAAGGTGCTCAAATTAATTTAATCAATTAATTCTCTAACTCCTCCTTTCCCTCCAACTCCCAAACAAATTAATGTCAAGATCATCATCAAGTCATTCTTAAATTTATCATAAAAATATATTAAACACACTTTGTCATTGTCAAAATAAATTATAATTTACTTTTTAACATGTTAAACGATTTTAATTAAAAATGTTTTTAAATTTCAAATAAATTCTCTCTTTAACCAAAATGATTGTAATAACCACAGTTCAATGAAAAACTAACATTTATTTGAAAAATAAAGATACTTATGACGAAGATGTATTCATATGATGAAACTAACAAACTCTAACTTCTAGGTATAATCTACATGAAAAATCTGTGATTTAGTTCAGGTTGTGAATGTTGGTTAAAAAATTAAACAGAATCTACTTCTTTTAGTTAACCTGTCGGTTGGTGGTTTTCAAGAAAATAGTGGTTATTAAATAAAAATCTTTAATAAATTCTGTGAATTCAACAGCAGCTTTCCAAAAACAGGATGCATCGATCAGTTATTTATCAAAAATTCATGATCACAGATTTAAAATTTATATTCGAATTATTTAGTATTGCAATACTGAAGAAGGAATATTTTAAAATATTCGGATGGATATGGTAGGAAAATACCGCTGATTTTTTTGTGAAAAATTCATAAAAAACAGAGGAGGTTTTTTTTAGATTTTTCACTAATTTATTGGGGTGATTAATACTAATTTTAGATCTTAGCTTGTCTGCAGCTTCTGTAGAATATTAACTAGTGTCATTATTGCATCCTCAATAGACTATAAATAACAATAACAAAAGTTGTGTTCCTTTTTCAAACACAGATTTTGAATTATCACTTGATACAAAAAAGAGGGTTTTTAACTTAAGATTTAGACCAATCATTCTGGTTCATTTAAATATCATATATCTATTTATGCTCTCAATTTAAATTCTATAAATTGACTTTTTTTTTATTTTCATTTTATAATACACTTTCGCTCGCTTTTTTCTAATATCACTTTTTTAATATATAAACTTTTATATACATCTTTTACCCCATTTACTTCAAGTATCTTTCTTTATCAATATTATTAGGTATACAATTTACATTTACACTAATAATATTGTCGGCAATTACAATTCTATATACATTCCCTTTTTTTAATATCAATTCAATTTACTATATATTTATTAATATTCGCATTCAATCACACTTTTTATAATTCAATTTATTATATCCATAAGAAACTTTAAACAACTATATTTATCACTATTTGCCAAAATATCCATCAAAACCATCACAACAAAAAAAAATTAATTAATTTTTAATTTATAATAATTGAATTGATTAATTTAATATAATACGACACTACACTTTTTTTATTATAATAATTTCGAAATATAAAGAATCGACATCGTAAGTATCAGAAAATGTAAAAAAAAAAAATTAAAAAAAAATATAACGATTCGATTTGATCGTATAAATTAACCCAAACGTCACTAACAATGGTTGAACATATTGTTAATTAATTAATTCTGTTAACTTCTTTGAAAGATAGATATCTTGAAAATTTTTAAGGTCCAATCCATTTTTTACCCTTTCACCAACTAGTTTAATCATATATATTACTCTGCACCTCCCCACTCACCAATATATAATAATAACCACAACAGCAATTATTATTATTATTATTATTTTCAAATCTTTAAATTCCTCATAATCGACAATTAACCACCATTCTTGTGTTTATTCCGATCGAAATTCTAAAAATAATTTTCTCTGATTTCTCTGTCAATCTCCGTTACCAATTCAGATAAAGAGGCATAATTCCAATAATATACACTTGGCACCGCGGTTTCCAATAATTATAAAGTAAGTTAAGAAATCTAAACACCTTTGTGTCTTTTTAAGTATTTTAAAGAAAATTCTGTCAGTCATTTTGTGCCCATTTGTAAATGTTGTGATCTATTCTGTAAACTAAAATACATCAAACAACACAATACCTCAACAGAAAAAGAAAAGACACCTTACCATTGGTGAGGGAAATATATTACCAACTGACATGTCTTTTTTGATATCGATTGTCTTGGTAGGGGGCCAAAAAGTAATATTGTGTTTTTGATTGATTTGTTGTATTATTTTATTTTTTTTTTATTAATTAATTATCATCCATCTACAGTAGTATAGATATTTTTGTTTTTATACACATTAAACAGCAATACACTATACATATTCAGTGGGTACCATTTGACTCAAATATGTAGGCACGTCCTCAACATAGTTGAGATTTTTTGTTTTGTTTTTATGATTTTTTCAAACTTTTTTAATTTATAAAAACGATTCATTTTGATATTGTTTTCTGTCCAATGGGGTTTCAGCCCACTTTTTGGATTTTTTTTTTACAAACAAAAGCCCACAGTGTACCTTTAGTTTAAACTAATTATCACGATGGATATTTTTGTTTACCAAAGTTTTAATTGGTGGACAGAATGAAAAACTAAAAGAAAGAAATTTATCCACTGATGTGATAATTATCGTGTTAACCAATAACAACATTTTTCCTTTGTTCTCTTTCAAGTTGTAGAAAAAAAATGTTTGAAAATTTCTTAAATTCATTTTAATTCTATTTAATCAGATCTGTTTAAACAACTTTATAAAAAAAAATATCACATTATATATCTCAATATTAAATATATATTCATTCTTTTTTGTAATTTTGTAATATTATATATAATCACCAAACCCCTTTTTGTACTTGTATTTTTATATATATATATATAATCCAAATCTCCTTCATCACCTTCCACACATCACACCTCATCAATCCAATATTTATTTATATATACAGCCATTTCATATATATCAACTCACTAACTTCAAAATTGTAAAATAGTAAAACACAATATATACACAAACAAACTCAATCAAAAAATGAAATTTGAAATGAATGAATCACAAAATAATAGTACTGCTCAATCATTTGATGAATCACCAGTAGATGATTGCAATGTATTTGTTAAATATCTACCATGCGACTATACTGAAAAAGGTTTGTAAATTCCTCAAAATTCTAAATTTCCAAATTAATTTTTTTTGACATGTGTCTAATTTTATAAAATTTTAGAATTATATAAATTATTTGAACCATATGGAAGTATTATAAATACCAAAGTTATGGTTAATATAAAGACTGGTAATTCATTGGGATATGGATTTGTTAGATTTTCTGATGCCAATTTTGCCCAAGAGGCAATAAAGAATATGAATAGAGTTCAGATTGGATACAAAACATTGTTATGTAAACTCTCAAAACCATCAACAACAGTTAATATAGTTGCCAGTGAAGGTACACAAGCTGAAGTTGAGAATCCAGGTGAACCTACTAGTACCCTCTATGTCAGAATTCTGTCACCTACCATCACAGACCTCATGTTAAAGCAAACATTCTCTCAATATGGTGAAGTTATTGAATCACAGGTACTCATTGATTCCATCTCTGGAAAAAGTAAAAGAGCAGGTCTCATTAGATTTTCAAATTTACAAAACTCCATTAAAGCCTTCAACTCCATGATTGGATCATTGGTTCTAGGCGAGACTCCATTAGTTATCAAATATGCTCCAAACAGTACCAAACTGAATAAAAACTCACCATCACTGCAATCTCAACAACAATTGGCTACAGTTTCACAATACATTCAACCATTTTCATTAAACAGCGCTACATCAAATAATAGTAGTAGCGCTATAAGTTTATCATTATCATCATCATCACTATCATCAACTGCATCATCTACATCTAGTTCACCTAGTTCATCAGGATCATTATCACCATCAACAAGTTCAAATGCATTAGGTAGTTCCTCATCATTCCATATTTGTACATATGTCCAACAACCATCACAACAAGCACAACCTCAAGCACAACCTCTTCCAACTCAACCCCAATATACTTTACACTACCCCGACCAATACCATCACCAAACCTATCATCATTACAGTGACTATTCAGCTGGTGGTTACTATAGTCCCGGTCAAATTCTAACTACAACTACAACTGCAACTGGTGAGACTATCATCGTAAGTTCCAGTGCACAACCACCTCAAATTCAATATTACCATCACCATCATATAGATCCATACTATTACGCTGCTGTATATTCACCTCCTATCTACAGTCAAAGTTCATCTCCAAATAATAGTGGTCCATCAAGTCCTATACTCTCACCAGTATCATCACCTAAACAATCCTACTATGAACAATATATACAACACCCAATTCACCAACAACAACAACAACATCTTCAACACAGAGATACTCAACAATCAAATTCCATTTTAATTTGTACATTTAAAGGAAACCTTGAATACAGTAATCTCATTTCTATCTTTTCAAAATATGGTGAATTGAAATCCATCAATATCAACATTAATCCAAACAATAACAAAACCAAATGTTTTATTACTTTCAATGCTTTGGATAGTGCTATCAATGCTCAACAACAATTAGATAAATGTAAAGTTGGTCAATCTCTAATTAGAGTTAAATTTTTTAATAAGAAGATATAATATTTACATATACACAATCAATTAAAATACATCTCACAAATTGCCTTTTCGCTCCTAATCAGCAATTATTTTCAAAATACAAATATCAAAAACACAAACCACTCACACCCACTATCTAATAAATTATTGATTTTCAAAATTTTTTTAAATTATCTTATCAACACTTTCGTCCATAAAGGTTCATAGTTGTTCAATGAGGTTTTACTATTTCTCATTATTATAATTCTATCATTCAAGAATCTCTTTCCTGGTAAAAAGATACGAACTGATAAAGGTATTAAACCATGGTGGTTTTAAACTCAAGTGACGTAAATAACTATTTCAGATAAATCATTACATTGGCGTTTTCAGATAAAATTCATTGGAGATTTTTTTTTGTTTTTAAAATAGATTTGCGAGTAACCAGATTTATAAATCTAATTAAGTGATAAAAATGTTCAATTGGCTAAACTAAATATCTATTTTTTTTTTATTTTTTTTCATTTTTCGACAAACCCTTTAGATATCGACTTTAAAAATGAATGGCTGATCCAAAAAAGATCATTGAATATGATAATGAGGGAAATGAAATATGTTTTCTCTTTAGAAAGTTTGGTAAATGTAGATATGGAGCCAAATAGTAAAAAATCGCATAAATTAAATAACACCAATAATAATAGTATTATTTCCATAACATCTATTGGCACACCAAAAGAAACAATTTCAATGAGATTACTCAAAATATTTCAAAATAATGATTATCTAAATACAATTATTCCTATTGAAAAGTTAATTCTTAAATATAATCTAAAAATGAATAGAGATTCTAAATTGTTAGTTTCTACAACTAAACTCCAAAACAAGTTGAATAGTAACAATAACACTACTAAAATTGCAAAAACTGAATTAAAAATGTTAAAAAAATATCATTGGAGATTGAAATCAATGATTGATAGCACTCTTTCAGAGTATCCTTTTATATACAGTCAAAATATATCAAAAGATATAAATTATCATAGATTTAGACCATTTCTATATCTTTTATTAAAACCAATTTTAAATTTGGATATTAATAATCGTTGGTTAATGACAATTGGTAATACATTAATATCCATTTTACAAAGTGGTGCCATCAAATCACCAACCAAATTGGAATTACTATTACATCAGTGGGGTATAAATGAAATTAATGTATGTTTAATTTGAAAATTTTACAAATCCTTTAATATTTAATTAACTTATATAAAGTCTAGAAAATTAATAGTTTTAATTTGGAAATATTTAAATGAGAAATCAATTACAAAAGGATCATCAATATCTAAAATTATTTTAAAGTGTGAGAGTGAAGTAAAAAGTAATGAACTGTATGTATTATAACATCTTATTAATCTATATTTCTAAAATTCTAATTAAAATATAGTAATTCTGTATTATATGCCAATTGTCTAATGTCAGCTCTAGAATATACTAAAGTTTCTGATAAAAATTTAAAACAACAACAAACACAACAAATAACAGCAATACCAAATATTAAAGATAAACAACAACTTAATCATGTAAATTGGAAAGATAAAAAGAGGAAAGAATTAAATGATATGTTATTAGAACTAAATAAAAAAATAAAAACAAGTTGAAAAGGTTTGTTTAAAAAATTTTTCTTTTTATTTGTTTATTCATTATCCTTGTAATTCACCTGTTACAATTGGTGTTAGTACGATGGGATTTGTGGTAATTGGTAAAAGACTTGTACATACATATTTTAACTTATGAATTCATCCCTCATTTTCGGAAGGGGGTACTTGTTCAAATCAAAATTGCTTTCGAATAGATATAGTATTTGCAACAAGTACAAAGAAAATAAATGGAATAAGTGGATTTTAATTTATAGGGATTTTGATTAAAATTTTTTTTACACTTTTTTATTATTAGCAACAACCCCACAACGAAATTCTATGAATAGTTGATATTTTTCAGATTTGGATATGGAGATTGAAAATGGTGTAAAGCTATTTTTAAAATCTAAACACTTTTTAGAGGATATTACACAAGGATACAAAGGTACAATTTCAGAAATCGAACTTAGTATTATTAGGAAATCTAGAGATTCATACTTAAATAATGAACAAGACTACTTTCAAAAGAAGAGAAAATTGTCAAGCTTTATTAATAGAGTAGGACAATCACAACAAGACACACAAGATCAATTAGATGAATCTAAAAAAAGATTTAGAGAATGTTCAGTCTCTCTTGATGACATTTTACAATCACAATCCTATTCCAATAGACAATATACAAACAAAAATAATTTAATAGAAGCTGTGGAATTAGATAAATCTCAATCTTTAGAAATTTGTAATTCAAACTATTTTAAATTACATGTAAAATCTGATCAACATTTGTATGATCAATTAAATCAATACTATATTGATAAAGATAATACAAAGACAGAGAAAGAGGGAGAAACAGAGGAAAGAGAAACAGAAGAAGGGAATGAAAAGAAAAATTCATTACCACAAAATGTAGAAAATGAAATTGTATATAATTATGGTAATAGAGAATGTATAAATTTATTTCCTTATTCACAGAAATCAATGTTAATTGAATTTGATAATGACACTGGTGAAGAGGAATCAAATAAGGAAATTAGTTATTTGAAAAAGAATAATATTCCATTAAATGTACATTTAAAGAACATCTATAAGAATAATAAAAGACAATTATCAAAAGAGGAAATGGAACAAAAAGAAAAAGAAAAACAAGAAATACAAGAAAAGGAATTAAAAGAAAAACAAGATAAAAAGAAAGCAAAGAAAAAGAAATTCCATAAATTCATGAGGTAAAAGATATTTGTATTTATAAATTATTATACAATCTAGTATTTTTATCCTTTATGTTATTTATTTTTTTTTTTTTATTTGTTTTTGAAATCGATTGATTTGAGATTTGTTTGAAGGTGCTAGCAAGTGGAGAAGTAATGAGAAAAAAAAAGGTTGATATAACTTTAAGGTGGGAAGGGAGGGGGAGGGATTTGTATTGGGAAAAACAAAAATCCAATAAAAAATATATTATTATTACTTGATAAATAATATTTTAATAGAATATTTGTGTTGTTGGTTGATTTAGTAATAGTGTGTAAATTGAGGGTATAGTAAGTGAAGTGATTGATATATTATGATTATTATTATTATTATTATTATTACTTTTTTTTTTTTTAATTTCATTGTTGAATCAATTATTATTATAATTTTAAATATGAATAATAGAGGTAATTACATTTTTTAATAAAGCTTCTCTTACAGCTTTAAATACAAATTGGATATTATCAGTATCAATAGCACAGGTGAAATGAGTAAACATCATCTGTTGAGAATGAGCTTGATCTAAAAACATTTTTTTAATGAACTGACTAGCTGAGTCAAAATTGAAACCATCCTTGTATAGAGGGAAAGTCTCACCCAAGTCAATCTTTTGAATTTTCTCTCTAAATAGATCGACCTTGTTGAAAAAGATAATGAAAGCAGTGTTACGGAACCAATGGCTGTTGACAATCTCGTCAAACAGTAGTAGAGACTCTTTCATTCTGTTTTGTGATTCCTCTTCACGAAGAGTTTGATCATACTCAGAGAGAGCAACACAAAATATAACTGCAGTTACACTATCGAAACAGTGTATCCATTTACGTCTCTCTGAACGCTGACCACCAACATCTAGCATTCTAAACTCAATATCATTGAATTTGAAATGTGCTTCTTGTATACCAGTTGTTCTAACACGACTTCTCAGTACATCATCTTGGGAGGGTACATAGGTATCATTTGCAAACCGACTGATATTATCAAAGAAATAGGCTGCAGAGTCATTCAACTGAAAGTGTTTATCACGCATTTTATAAACCTGTTGAATACCTTCATCTCTCCAGAGACATCTAATATCTTCAGCGACTTCCAGTGTCCAACTGTTTCCTCCTGGTGAAATTTTAGATAGTTTTTCAAATCTCGCCTCATTCTCGGCCAATTGTGGTTGAATGTTATTATTAATGGCGGCTGTGACCAATACTTTCATTTGACTGATACAATTACCAAATATGATATAACGGTACTCTAATTTCTCCTCTATACTGAATCCACCATCATCTTGAATAATTTTCATCTGTTTAAATATTGTCGATTTACCTGATTCACCTGGTCCTAATAGTAATAATTTGGTTTCATTTTTGGTAACATCTCCATCTTTTCTCAGACGATAATCAATCTCTCTAGATTTTTTTGCTTCAACTGTTAATAAGCATCCCATTTCTCTGAATATATTAATTTCTTAGAATGTGTAATTATAGATATTAACTGTGTTTGTTGTTGTTGTTTTTTTCTTTCTTTCTCTGATTATTTTAATCCTGTCCTCTCTCTGCTGACACTGGTACTTTTTTAGTTTTGATTAATCTGATTATCAAAACTATTTTTTTAATTATTATATTAAAACTAGTATATTATATATAATTTTATATCTCTTGTGTTTAAGTAGTACTACTATTGTGTAAAAAAAAAAAAAAACCTTTAATGATAGTAAAATTTTACATATACAATATTATTATACTAAATATAAATAAATTTGATAATGTGTGATTATTTTTTTTAAAAAAAGGATACAATCTACCACACACCAAACATATAAAAAAATTTTAAAACACAAAAAAAAAAAAAAAAATATTTTTAATAGGTTTTTAGGATATTTTATACAAAATGACATCAGATTTCAATGGAAATAATATTTTTTATTTGATTATAAAAACCCGAGATTTTTTTTTTGTAAAGGTATTAATAAGGTTTAAACAACAAATCATTTCACAGTAAATGTGTCAATACTGATTTGAAAAAAAAAAGTGGGGGAAGTGATGTGGGATGAATATCGATATTCTATAGTTTTTGCAATAAAAGTTCTAAAATAAAACCAGAAGAAGTTGATTTTCTGGCAATTATAAGATTAGGTAGTAGTAATCTAGCTGCTTTGTTCATTGTCCATGAAAGTATACCATTAGATGTTAAATGTGATATTATTATTGGATATCTAAAAGTTTCCATTGAAACCGCAATGGATGAAGTGAATCCAGATGCACTTGAAATGATACCTAATGTCTGTAAATCACTATTACTACTACTACTACTACTACTACTACTGTTAATGTAGGTTGATAGTGATGATTCAAATTCTCTAAGTACAGATGGACCTATTTTCTTTTGATAATTCTTACATTGACCTATTACTTGAAGTTTTTGTTTATCTACTGTCCAACTACCTTTGAAATCTATACCCTTGTCGCCCGATCCACCTGATATTACAATATTCATTCCTTGTAGATTAGAAAGTTTATCTATAACCAAACATTCATAACTTATACCTTTTTGATAAGTTGATATCACTGTGCTTGTTGTTGAAATCTTCATGTCTTCAAATAAAGATTGAGAATTTTGAATTGATATACTATCATTATCTTTACTCAAATCAGATATAGATATCATATCTCTTTCATTTAAGTTACCATTATCAAGATGATCAATAGTATCAACTATCCATTTCTTATCTCTCCAATCTTTTTTCTTATTTGATATTATATCACTATCATTTCTATTATTCTTATTGATAATCTTTATAGATGGTTTATTTAGATTTGTAAGAGTTGTAAAATATCTATTTATCAATGGTAAAAGTCTATTTTTTTGATATTTTACAAACATAGAGTTTTTAATAAAATAAACTTTTATTTTTTTTTCTTATCAAAATATAAAGACCAAATCACATTCTCAGCTATTAAGTAAAAGAAAATTTTTAGTATCAAATTGGATGCAACATGAGGTGACAAGTATTTATTATTATTTTTGAGTTCATTTTTTTTCATTTTTTTTTATACTTTAAAATATCCCCAAATGACAATATCTGACAGAGGTATAATAAACAATCATATTGATGAAAATTATACACTATATTTCCCAAAGAAATCTAATTCATCAGGTATAAGTTGGATATCCAAAGAACAATATCTAAGGAATGACATTACATGCAAATACATTGATTGTAAAAAATGTAAACCTTATGATACCACAGGTTTAATATCATTTAATTATACTAGTAGTAATAAAGATAAGTTAATAATAATACCAGATATAAAAACAATAGTAGAGTATTTGGAGATATTTGAAATCAATACTATTACAGAGACACCTATATGTAATGTCATTATACTGGAGAGTGTCTATAGATATGTACAATATAATTCTGGTCAAAAGTTTTTTGAGAGATTAAAATCTCTTTTAAAGAACTCAAAAAACACTAGTAGAGGTATATGTTTCTTTAGTAATGAATTGTTTTCACAGACTTTTCAAGATAGAGTTACATCGGATAGTTTTCAAATGCATCAGTATAGAACTATAGTAAAGTCATGTCAATGGTTTAGAGATCATTTACAAGATGATGTTTCGAATATAAAAGTTCAATTAGTTACACAGGATGTTGATCTTCAATCATTTGTTAGTGGTGTTGATAAATCAATATCTAGTATTACTTTACTAGATTATCTTCAATCTAGACATTCTAAGAATAAGGAACTTTTGAATTTGTATGATTCTATTACACAGTTATTGATTGAACAGAAACAACAACAGCAACAGCAGAAAGATGGTAGCAATACATCAGAACAGTTCTATGAACGATATCTAAATGATGATATACTATCAAGTGAATTGAAATCTGGTAGTTTGTTTCAAGGTAAAATACATGTAAATCAACATAACAGAGATGAAGCATTCATAAAGATTCAAAATCAAACTGTTACCAATAGTGACAAGATTTTAATTATTGGTAAAAAGAATATAAATAGATCTGTACATGGTGATAGTGTAGCTGTTCAATTGTTACCTGAATCTGAATGGCTACCATCATTAAATGTAGACGATATTGATGATAGTAATCTGAATGACAATGATGGTGAAATGAAAGTTAGCAAACTTGGTTTGGTACCAACTGGTAGAGTTGTTGGAATAGTGTCTAGAAATTGGAGAGATTATGTTGGTACAATGGAGAAAGATACCAATATGAATAGTAGTTTTGTATTTATAATACCATTTGATTATCGTATTCCAGCAATTAGAGTACCAACTAGAAATCCACAAATGTTTCAAGGTAAAAGAGTTATAATTAGATTGGATAGTTGGGATCTACATAGTAATTATCCTACAGGTCATTATGTATCAGATGTTGGTGAATCTGGATCACTGGAAACTGAGTTACAGAGTTTGTTAATCGAACATGATATATCATTATCTAAATGGTCACAACAGATTTTAGAGTCACTTCCTAAATCTACTGTAGATGAACCTTGGCCAATACCAAAAGAGGAGTTTGACTATCGTAGAGTATTAAAGGATCACCATACAATGTCTATAGATCCTTTAGGTAGTAAAGATATTGATGATGCCATATCAGTAGGTTATCTAGACGGTGATAATCTAATTGAAATTGGTGTTCATATTGCTGATGTTTCATTTTTTGTAAAAGAAGGTTCGGCATTGGATATAGAAGCTGCAAGAAGAGGAACTACTATCTATCTACCAGACAGAAGATTTGATATGCTTCCTGCAGTTCTCAGTGAAGATGTATGTTCACTTAGAGGTGGTTTTCCACGATGTGCAATGTCAACAATTTGGAAAATTAAAAAAAATTCAAATGGGGGTTATGAAATTGTTGATACTTGGTTTGGTAGAACTATTATATATTCATGTGCTGAAATGCATTATCAACTAGCACAAGATATTATAGATGGTGTTATTGTGCAAGGAAAGGATAAGGATTCTGATGTAACTGGAGGTGGTCAGAATGCAGGATACAAGAATAGACTATTCCAAGGAATACAAATATCTCAGTTGAAAAAGGATCTTTTGACATTGGTTGAAGTATTCAGATACCTAAAGAAACAAAGAGAATCTGTAGGTGCACTTGATTTAGAATCTATAGAAGTTCGATTTCAATTTGATAAACAAACAAATCAACCAGAGAAAATTGTTCTAAAGAAAGATTTGGAGATACACCAAGTTGTTGCTGAGTTTATGATTCTTGCTAATGCTTCTGTGGCTACTAAAATTCATAGTCATTTCCCATCATGTGCACTGCTAAGACGTCATCCTAAACCTAACCCTATACAATTGGAGTCTCTTAGATATTTATTTGATCTCTGTGGATTTCAATATAATTATGACTCAAACAAGGAACTTGCAAAATCACTTCACAATGCTACTGATAAACAAGACCATTACAAAAATATAATATTGAAATTAAAAGCTGTAAATGTCATTTCAGAGGCAATTTACTTTTCTACTGGTCAGGTTAATGTATCTGAATTCTACCATTATGGTTTGGCAATTGATAAATACACGCATTTTACATCACCAATTAGAAGATATGCAGATATCATTGTACACAGACAATTGTGGATGTCACTGGGTCATAAAAAAGTGGTAAATTATGATGATTATAAAATGAATGAATTGTCAAATCATCTAAATCATAGACACAGAGCATCTAAAACAGTTCAAAGAGATGCTACTGAACTCTTCCAATCAATGTATTTCCAATGGAAGCCTAAGGATAATGTAGAGGCTATTGTCACTGATCTCAGATCTAATAGTTTGGTAGTGTATGTACCTGAATATGGTCTGAGACAACGAGTCTATTTACTAAAAAATCAAGAGGTAAATAGCCAACCAATGTTCTCTGATGACAATCAACCTGTTCGAATTGAGATCAATGAAAGTAATGTGGTGTTCCATCTCAAAGATCAAACTAAAATTACTATATACATTTTTGATCATGTTTTGGTGAGAATTTATACCGAACAAAATCAATATCACATGGCTCCCATTAAACTAGAACTCACAAAGGTTCTAACAAAGAGTCAGCACCATAACAGCGCACAACAAAATAGATTATTAACTGATAACAAAAAGAATCTAATTAACGAAACTAAAGAGCTCAGTAAACTCATGTCAATAGATCAGTCATTGTCATCATTTAAAAGTAATCTCATTGCAGATGTGGTCATTGATTTAACAGCCGATGAAAAACAGTTACTACAAAACAATAGTAACAGTGTTTATAATCTAATTAAAAAGTTTTCAGTATTGGATATAAAAGAAACTGGTAGTAAAATTAATTATAGCCATGGTAAATCAAAATCAATTGTTAATAGTAATTTGTCTCCAGTTAAAAATAGCAACCAAGATGCTTCTCCGACCATTTTAAAACTTTGGTCAATGACCGAAAAGGAAACCAAAGAATACAAGACTAGATCTGATAGATATCTGAGAGATAGTATTACCAAGAAATATATTGACCAATCTAACATTGTGGAATCAGATTTTGAAAAAATCTCTCCTTCTCTTTCAGTTAAAGACAAGTATTCAAATGTAATTTCAAAGGCAGAAAATGACTTTAGAAAATCAACACAAATGAAAAATGTAAAGAAATATCATTAAAGGAGGAAAACATTTCATATCAATTGATGTTATTTTTTATTTTGTTTTGGAGCGTTATATATATTTAATAAAGGAGTTTGAGTTTTGATATTTACCAGTGTTTGAAAGGCATCACATTATTGCTGTAAAATGGATCCATTCCAACTTTAATATAGTAAATTTAATGTTAAGAACCATTTTCTTACTCAATTAAATAAAATAGATTAAATTACTTCAATTTTGATCAAATTTGAATAGAAATATATTTTTTTTTTTTAAAACTTTAATTATAATGAGAAGGCTCACCAAGCCAACATCAGTTGAGAGTTTATTTATAAAATAAAATTTTGTTTGTATGTTTTGCTAAATTTGTAGATTTTTTCCTGTTCATTTTTGATTTTCAGTTGGATTATTTTGTCTTTAAGAACTCTTTTTCTAGTTGTATTATTCTTAGAATTTGGTTGATGGTTGGAATTTTGATTATATTGGAAGGGTCCTTGTTTGAGATGGATTTCCATTTGTTCTATATTGATTTGAAGGTAATAGCGATTATGTTGATATGGATGATGTGATATTTGCTGTTGTAGACGTTTTTGTAAGAGAGTTGGTGACCTATCTCTTTTGAGCGGTTGAAGATAGGTTCAGGATATTGGTTTAGAATGTATTTTGGGTTTATCTTTATCCAAGCTAAGAAACAGTCTTTTTGGATATTGTTTTTGATAGTCAATTCCTTTGTTGTTTCTTATTCAATTTGGTATTGGAGATTGACTCTCCAGTTGAGACCAATAGAAATATATAGTACTTAAATAAAGTCAATATTTAATATATTTTCAAAATTGTATTTCTAAATATATATAAATATATAAATTTTTTTCATATCCAATTCTACACTTTTTATGTACACCACTTCACTATTCGACATTAAATGTAAATATTTACCAATGGACTATTGTGTATTAAATAATCATTTTAATCTAGCACTGGTAAACTGGTATTGGTACACTTTAATACCAGTGGTAATCCAAAAAAAATTTACCAACGGTAATGATATAAAAATTTTCCCAATGGTAATTAGTATACCGTACCAATTTTAAACACTACTTATTACATTAGGATTGGTAAAACTCTTCTTCCAAGAAGAAAATAAAACAACTTGCATCTAATTTGGTTAAACTTTTTGAAGTATTTGCATCTATTTTCAAAAGATCATCTAAAGCAAAAATGGAGAAAAAACACCAAACCACCACAATATATTATTCCGCTTCATCACCAAATCACTTCCATTAGACTAAAATAAAAATTGCACTATATGCAACACAATCTCTAAATCTAACTCCACCCATATCTTCTTCGAGTGTCAAACAACCACAAACTAATACACTCACCAATTCAAAATCACAGCCAAACATTTCAAAATCAAAGATATTGAATGGAATAATCCTTTCTCAATACTCAACGTCTACAACAGTAAATACCACATCATCCTTATCAACATAATCGCAATTACATTTAAATCAATATGGAATAAATGGACATCCATCTCAAACATGGACCCTTCCAATATAATCAACTAGAAAAGGAGTTATAGAAACCAGAAGGTCTTATGATAAGGAGAAGAGGCATAAGAGGATGATACCTAGTATCTGATTTATCCTTTTTGAGTAGTGGTTATACTACTCCCATTCTTAAAGGTACTTAAAGACAAAATTCTCCAACTGCAAATCAAAAATGAACAAGATAAAATCAATCCTCTACAAATTCAACAAAACATACAAACAAAATTTTATTTTATAAATAAACTCTCAACTGATGTTGGCTTGGTGAACCTTCTCAGTATAATTACAGTTTTAAAAAAACAAGAGAATGAATATTAAAAATAAAAGATTAATAAATTGGAACTCTACTTTACAATTTAAATTAATTTCAACAAAAAATGTTAAATTAAACTAGAGTATTATAAAGTAGAGAATTTGCATTTGATTCAATTTTATAATATAAATACAAAATAAACTATATAATCATCTTTATAAAATAAGAATAAGAAATATTAACTTTCTTACATTTGGTATCACCTGCTAGTAATCAAAAATATGAGTGAAGTAAATAACAATAATCCAAATTACGAAAAAACGATCTTGGAACTGAAAAAAGAGTTAGAGTTCCTACAGACCAAAAGTAGTGAAAATGACTAAATCAAGAAAGGTTTATCGATCATCAAAAACTTGCCATGCTATGAAGGGAACCAAGGTGAAGACTTGGAGAATTTTCTTAAAGAATCCCATGATGCCGTGATGAAATGTGGAATTAAGACTGGAAGGGGATACTTACTATCTCTAAAGCTTAAAGGTAACGCCAAAGCTTGATACTAAGGGGTGCCATAGGCCGATAGGAATAGTATCAAAGGCCTCAATGCAAGATTTATAGGGATTTGTGTTGATTTGCAAGCTAGAATGGAAATGGATAAGCTTTACCAAGTAGACTGTACAAGTATTCGTGAATACATAACCAAGTGTGAGAACTTGAAATTCTAAGAAATTTTGTCAATTATAAGATGAATAACTGATCTGCGTTGTTACCAAAAGTCGAATTCTCAATTAATAATGCTGTAAATGCCTCAACTAAGTACTCACCATTCTTTCTCAATTTTGGTAAACATCCAATTGTTCCAAGTTCAATTTTAATCGATGATCTTAACTGAATCGAGTAATTTTGTGGTAGAAGAGTTTATCAAGAACATTAAATCTGCCTCACTAGCATCAATCGATTCCCAGAGTTTTGCTCAACGACAGCAAACCAAGTATAGCAACACAATTAGAAGTGATGTCACTTTCGAGGTTGGTGACCTAGTGTTGCTCTGCACAAAAAACATCACCATCAGTTCCGATGTTTTAAGACCTATGAAGAAATTGACTGGTAAATACTGTGGCCCATGATATGAAGAAATAATACCTGTGTTTCATGTGTCATTATTAAAAGAATAAGTACCCAAACCTGAAGAATTTCAGACTAGAGTTACTGTACCTCCGCCACCAGTGAAATATATGAATATGAAGTTTCGAAAATGTGCTTACAGGTCCGAATAGGAGATTTATTGTTTCAAAAATATTAATTATGTAATGAAAGTGGGTTAGCAAATTTAACACTTCACTACTCTTAACTACAATTACATACCATCACTATTGTATTAATGTTGTGTTTTTCCCATAAAGCAATTTTAGAATACAATAATCTCCATATTATAGAATTAAAGATAGGTTAATTTGTAAAAAGCAAATCTAGTTTAAATATACTTTTTTTATTAATTATAATTGCAATAAGAATATATACATTTAATCCTCTTAATTATTGTTTAGGTTATTGTCTATTGTAACATTTGAGGTTTGGAATGGTTTAGTTACTTTGGAGTTATCAGAGAATAATATTTTTCTTTTAATTGCCAATGGTTTGGCTGTGGTAGAAGGTACAACAGTGGTTAAACCCACCTGTTTAGATGGTGAATTGGTATTTGATTTGATATTTGGATTAACATTTTCAGAGAGTACTGGTTTGACAATAGGGATGGATACAATAGGTACTGGTTTATTGGCTGACAATAACTTAATTTCAAGTGACTTAATCTTTCTCTCTTGATTTCTAGAGTCGCTGATTAACTTCTCATAGTTATCCAATAGAAGAGTGAGTTCATCGTCTTTGGAATTCAAAGTTTTGTTTAATTCCAATACCTGTTGTTCTAGTGAAGAGATTTTCAATTGTTGACTGTGATCTGGTTGTGAGAGGTCTGATACCTTTTCTCTTAGTGACTGAGTTTCTTTACGTTCATTCTCTAGATTTTCTTCAACTAGAGATAATTGACTTTTACTAGATTCAACCTTGAGTGATAATTCCTTGACTTCGTGTTTCTTTTCAGAGAGTTCAGTTTCCAAAGTGTATTTTTGATCTTTAAGTGACTGTTTCAATTCAACAATCTCCTGTGACATTTGGTCTCTCTGTGATTGAAGATATTCGACCTTCTCCTCCAATTCAGAGTGAATGTGTTTTGATGATTGTTCTTGAGTTGACAATTGTTGTTTATCAGTTTGTAATTCCTTTAGTTGATGATTGAAATCTTCTTTTTGTGATTCCATACTGTGTTTTAGTTGATAAATCTCATCAGATTTTAATTGATTCATATCCAATTGTTCTTGGTATTTCTCAGAGAGTTCTTTAATTCTTTGGTTTAGTGATTCTACAGTTTCATTAACCTCTTTAATCTCCTTGTTCTTTTGTTCTTTTTCTTGTAGAGCGTATTGAATATCCAATTGTAGAGAATCCAATTTACCTTGATGTTCTTTAGATTCAGTCTTTACATTCTCCAAATCCTGGCTTTGACTGTGGTATCTCTCAACTAACTCTTTTAATTCAAATGAACTATCTACCAATTTAGTCTCCAAAGATGTAATTTCCATTGCCTGATCTTTAATCTTTACTTGAAGTTTTTCAATCAACTCAACAGAACTCTTAGAGGAATCACTAGTCAATTCCATAGATTCTCTCAATTGACTTAACTCAAGTGTCTTTTCATCAACCAACGCTTGCATAGAGGTCATAGAGGATTGATGAGATTTCATTGAAGTTTCCATCTGACCATTCTCCATTCTTAATGTATCCAATTGATCCATAATCTTTGAAAGTGATTGACTCTTTTCTTCCAATGCATCTTTAAGTTCAGAAATCTCAATATTCAATTGATCTCTGTTCTCTTTCATTGAAATATTATCATCTCTGGCCTTCTCCAACTGATTTTGAATATCTTTACCTTGTAATTTCAATTGATCCAATTCATCTAATAGTTGATCAATTCTTTCTGATTTACTATTAATCTGACTATCGAGTTCTTCTCTCTTATTAGACTGTTGTTTGTTGATTTCTTGGTGTTCAGAAATATCCAAATTCAATTTGTTATATTTTTCTTGTAACTCTTCAAAAGTGAATTTCTGTTCATCCATTTGTTCTTGTAGCTTTTTAATTTCACATTCCAAATCGCCATTTGTCTGTTCCAATTTTAATGTAGATTCCATATATTCTTCAATATCCAATTTTAATTTCTCTTGTTCTTGTTGGAATTTAGATCTCTCTGAAGAGAATTCAGAATCCATCATTGTGAAGCCTTGTAGTTTCTCTAAAAGTTCTTTATTACCAGATTCCAATTGTGTATTTACCAAAACAAGATCAGAATGAGCATTATTCAAAGACTCCATTTCCATGGTCAATTGACTAATAGTTGAATCTAGATTCTTTTTAGATACAGAGTACTCGGAAGTCAATTGGTCATTCATCTCCTTAAGAGACAAACATTCATTTATCTTCAAAGCCAGTGAATCTTCAAGTTTTCCTACTTCCAATTGAAGTTTCTTTAAATCATCAGAAATAGTAATCTTTTCAAATCTAGCTTCACCAACAGTCTGTTCAAGAGCAGATATCTTCAATGAAAGTTCATTGATATTTACTTGCTTCTCTTCTAATTTCTCAGAGAGTTCTTTAATCTGTTGATTGTACATATCCAAATTTTCAACCTGTTCAGAATTTTGGTTGGTCATTGACTCTAATTGAGACTGTAATTGTGAGCATTTATACTTCTCATCAGCCAACTCTTGATGCAGATGATCTAGTTGAGATTTTTGTTCATCCAGACTCTTTTTAAACCATTCAATTTCTTTTAGATGATTTTTGGATTCAGTTTCAGCTTGATAGAGTTGGTTTTGAGAAAATTCTAATTCTAATTTCATCTTGTCTACTGTCGATCTTTCCATATTGAAATCCTTATTTCTCTGCTCCAATGTATCATTAAGCAACTGAACTTGATTGTCTAGTGATGAAATTTGGTTTTGGTATCTTTGGACTTGTTGATTCAACTGATCAATCTCATCTTGTAATTCATTTTTCTCAGATTGCAATTCATGGTACTGATTCTCCCTCTTTCTTAATTGATCTTCTTGGAATTGCTGATCTTGTTTAGCTTGTTCCAAAGAGTCCTCAACTTGAGTCAAACGAGATTTAACCTGTTGATTGAGATTCTCCAAATCAAAGTTTTGTTCATTGAGCTCTTTGATTACTTGTTCACGTTCAGCCATATACTTCTCCAACTGATGTAAAGTATCTTCTCTTGCTTTTACAACTTCTTTAAACTCATCAATTCTCTGATCCAACTGAGCAATAATCGATTCTTTCAATTGAATAGTTTTAGTCTTTTCGGGTAAATCAACTTGAGTTAGTTGATTAATCTGATTATTTAGATTCTCGATATCACCTAGAAGCTTCATTTGTTCATCTTGTAGTTTCTCATTGGACTTTTGTAATTCTGTGATTTGGTCAGTCTTATGAGAGAGTTTCTCCAAGAGTGATGAGTTCCTTCCTTCAAGTTCCTTTTGTTTCAAATCTAATTGTTCCAATTGACCATTCTGTTCTTCATTGACTTTATGTAGTTTATAATTCTCATCTTGAAGTAACTGAATCTGACTTGACTGATTATCCATCTTGATATCCTGTTCACGCAACATTTCAGCTTTTTTTAAAAGAGTTTCATCCAATTCCTGTTGTTTGGAATCCAATTGACTTTGTGTCTGTTCTTGATGCTCTTTAAAACTTCTAGAAAGATCATTAAATTCCTTTTCAGAATCTGCAAGTTTCTGACGTACACCAATCAAGACATTTTCTAAATTCTCCATCTTATTACTAATAGATTGTCTCTCTTGATTACTCTTTTCCAAATCCTCTTGCAATTGGGTATCCTTAGTGGACAGGGACTGAATTTGTTCTTCGAGTTGACTAATAGACCTCTCTAATTGCTGAACTTGTTCATTTTTATCAAAGAGTAGATTCTTTTGATTCTCATTTGAGTTCTTTTGTTTGGAAAGCTCTTGTTCCAATTCCTCAGATTTCTCCTTGAATTGGTTGGTCTGAACTTGCATTTCATGTGTCTTTTGATCCAATTTATCAGTCAGCATCTCTAGATCAGATTTAGCTTTAGCAATATCATTTAACAATTCAGAGTAATTTGTTGATTTGACATCAAGAGTGGATCTAAGAGTACTGATAGTATCTTCATGAGTTGAAATCTTATCTAAAAGTTCAACCTGTTCATGATGGTACTGGTCCATAAGTTTCTCTTGTTCTGATAATGCACTCTTTAACTTCTCACGTAACTGACTATTATCCATAGTAGCATTCTCCAGATTTAACTGAAACTTATTAATCAACTCTTGGTAACGTGACTTATCATCACCCAATTGAGTTTGTAGATCTTGCAATTCATTTTGTAGATCCATATTTGAAATCTCAGCTTCAGCATATTTCTTTTGTTCAGACAGTAACTGAGCTTCAATTTCCGATAATTTACTCTCGAGATCGGCAATCAAACTATTAGAAATTGTCAATTCCTCAGTTTGTAGATTATAAAGATCCTGTTGCATTGAAAGTTCTTTAATCTGATCAGTTCTGTCTGACAATTCTTTTTCCAAATCCTTTACTTTTAATTTCAAATCACTTATATACATTTCTTTGTTCTCCAATTTAATCTTATCAGTATTACCAGTGTCCAGTGACTTCTTTAATTTCAAATCCAATTCCTGATTATCTCTCTCCAATCTAGTAATTTCATTTTGCAATTTACTAATTTCATTTTTTAATTCTTTTATAGTATTCTATTAAATTGTATACAATCACTGTTAGTATAAAATCTAGATATATAAAATTATCCAATTAAATTAACATACCTCTAATGATACAATTCTACTTTGTAAATTTTCTTTTTCAATCTTTAATGATGTGATATCTTTCTCCATTTGAGAATTTGCTTTGGAAAGTTTTTGAATCTCAGCGCTACTACCAGACTCTACTCTATTTAGATTGGTTTGAAATTCCTTTTCCAATTTTGATTTTTCTAATTTTGTACTCTCCAAAAGATCACTAATCTTTTGGTGTGTAATTTTTAATGATTTTAATGCATCCTGTGATTTTGTTAATGCGATATTTGCTGTATTATACTTTTCTTCAAAATCTTTTTTCTATATAATATTTAAGTAAGTCATTAGTCATAAATATAAAAAAATGTAATTTATACATAATCATATAAATACCTCTGTAGATATTTTCTTATTTTCATTTCTAACTTCATTTAAAGTCTTTTGAGTTACTTTTAAGACTTCATCTTGATTATCAAATTGTTGTAATTTGGTTTTATATTTTTTTGTTAAAGATAAGTTTTCTTCTTCTAATGCTGCTATTCTTTTACCTAGAGTCTCCATTTTTCTTTCTGTTTACTACTACTAATTTACTAACTATTTACACTTTTGGAGAAGAAACAAACAACCTTTGGATTACAAAAAAATAAAAAGAATTTTTAAATTATTTGAATTTTATTACTTTTTTTAAAAAGGCGGTTCGTGTTTTCATTTTTTTAAAAATTTCTAACGGATAAAACTTAATTACTTATTTTGAAATTTTTATAAATTTTATCGATATTTTACACTTTGTAATCAATATTTTATAAATTCTTAGTTTTTTCCCATTAATTCCAATATTTAATATATATTAAATCTAAAGTAACGTTAGATTTACAATTGTTTTTTTAATTTTTTTAAATTTTTTTGAAGTCATTTTGATTTCACCCCATTTGCATATATCTCATAATATAAATAATGTCAGACGATAATAACAATAACAATATCGAAACTAAAGCTGAGGTTAAACCAGAAGAAGAACATATTAATATTAAAGTTGTTAATGCTGTAGGTACAGAGATATATATATATAGACTATAGATTGAGTGTAGTCAAGATCTGAGGAAATATCATTCATAGTATACCTGTATATACTTACCAATAGATTACCAATACACTATAATAACTATTATAAAGAATGGACAAGAAACAGTATTTAAAATTAAAAAATCGACAAAGATGGGTAAATTAATTGCAAATTATTGTTCTCGTAATGGTCTATCTGGTTCGAAAGTTAGATTCTTAACACCAGAAGGCACCAGAATTCAAGATGAATCAACTCCAACTGAATTAGGTTTAGAAGATGGTGATAAAATTGATGTATTTGTTGAACAACAAGGTGGATCTTTCTATTAGATTAAAGTTATACAGTAAAAGAATGATTACAAATTAGAGTTGTAACACTATTAGATTTCTTTGTAAATAAATATATCACATAATCAACTAAAATGATTTTTCTATAGAGTAACACAAACAGATAACCAACGTAGATATAATTATTTTAAAAGAACATGAATCTAATTCAAATCTATAATAGTTATTATAATTTTAAGATTTTATTTGAAATTTCATATGTTGAAAATATAAGATGAGATTATTTAACATTACCAAAATAGATAATTTGGGGTGGGTTCTTTGATATTTCTTGATATGATATTTAAATGAAATAATTTAGATTTTTTTTGTTTAAGTTTTTTTTAAAGTTATCGAGTGTATTCTGATACAGTGGTGTAGTATCAAAAGAGGAAATGTCATCACAAAACAGAATAGAAAGAATATTTTATAAAAGTATTCATCAAGATAAACCTATCTATTCTGAAGGTTGTATAAAATGTGGATCACTTTCAGAATGTACATGTTCAACTGATACAAAATGGGAAGAGTTCTTAGAAAGTTGTACATTTACTGAATATCAACAGGTATTTGATGTTTTCTATCAATGGTGTAATGAACCTGATGATTCTAAACTTCTAAATCTTTACAATGTACATAAACTCTCAATAAATGAGAATAATGAAGATGATGAAGACCTATTTAAAAATACTCCAAATTGTAATTATATATCAACTGTTGATTTACTAGTACCTTTTATTGAAAATAATCCACATTTAATTTGTAGTATGTATCATTTAATTTGATATTTTTTTATATTAAAGTTAATTAATTTTAATTTTATTTGAAACAAGAATTTAATGTATGGATGGATTCTAAAAATCCAAGACAGAGAATAGTTAGTTATTTATTGGTATTACAGTGTAGAAAGTCACATAAGATTATAGATAAACTATTTAGAAAGTCAATTGTAGATTATGAGGTATTTCATTGGATGAAAAGATTAAATATACTTACATTAAACTATAATGTAAAAACAATTGATATATGTCAAGAGATACTGGAAAAACTAGTAAATGACAAGTCATTGGAAATTGACAAAGTTCAAATGGATTTTTTAATTCAATATCTGATTGAACCAAATATATATAATCTAGATTATGATAGTCAATACACACTCTATTTATTTAAATTAAAGAAAATTTATGGAAGTTCCAATCAATTACAAAGAGTCATTGATTTAGTAATTTTAGATATATCTCCTCATACCAAAAATGATGGGATCAAAGAATATTTTCTAGAAGTTATATTTGACTATTTGGTATAGTATTTACAATTGTAATCATTCCAATGAAGATCATTCACAAATATTAACATTATTAATTAATAGGATAATTTCCAAAAAAAAAAATCAATTATTACAACGATAATTAATTGTTTTAATTCTACCAAAGATAATCGACTTTATAAACTTCTTTCAAAATATCTCATTGAGAATATGAATAGCAGTGATGATTTCATAAAACATAGATGTTTTGCAATTATACTTCATAACAAGATTACAAATGTAGATTTTGATAGGTATGTTATAATATTCATTTACTTTGAAAAGATGAGGATTTATTAATACTTGTTGTAATAGATTTTTATTTTATTACATAAAGAATACAGATTCATGTAATGCTTATAAGGTAATTGATAAATTTAAAAATATTGAAGAATATTTTGATCATTTACTGGAATTTGCACCAAAGGATCCTGTACTGTGTACCGAATACTATTGTTATATGTTCGATAGGTTATCAGTAGACGTAAATAATCCATTATCGTCAATGAGTGAATGGAGAATAATGGCTGTACATAAAATGTTGGAGTACAAGACAATAGTTCAAGTACATCCAATCATTGAAAAATTCTTTCCTATGGATCATGAATGTACTAAAAAACTAATTGCATGTCTACCTAGGACATATAGAGAAAAGATCCGTTTGACAATTTCTCATAATGTGTATTTGGTACTGAAAAACACTTGGAATATGTGTAAATGGGTAGAAAAGAATACTCAATTTGAACATTCTGGTAAAAGCAACGAGTTCTATCACTACGTTGTAAAAATGACTAGTAGCCTAATGAATAGTATACATAGTAATTTACGTGATAGGTTGGCAATTGTGGAATTCAGTCCGTTGGTATGTCAATTGATTTCAGATAATACTAAATTTGTATTATCATGTTTGAGAAAATGTAAATATGATCCATGTTTGGAAATTCTACAGATTTTCAATGATATAATATATGCTGAGGCATTTGTGGAAGGTAGTCCTGAAGAGGTGGTAGAATATCTAAAGAAACTATGGCCAAAAGTAAAGATTATGAAAACTGCCTATCAACTAGCTGATATATCTAAATTTAATATAATATCTCTGATGCACCAACATGTGGATATGGAAGAAGATTTGATTGATCTTATGATTGATTATAAACCTCCAAAAACAGTAACTGTAGAACTACTATTAAAAGTCATTCGTGATCCATTGAAATATCCAAATAAGGTTATTTCACTAATACATCATAGATACTATAATATATTGTCACTTTTCTATATGGTTGATTTAGATACTTTACCATCATGGGTACAGATACTCTATGATCTATCTCTCAAGTTTCACTTGGAAAGTAATGATGAAATTAACACTGACCAATTCAATGGATATCTATTAGACCCACTTTCAATCTACCAAAAAGAAATGGAATTGGATTCACAAAAAACCATATTTCTATACACCAACATGAAAAACTACCCACACTTTTATGTAAACTCTAAACAATTTCTACAATTCTACAAAAGCCTTCCTATAAATATTCAATATGCTGCCAAATCTGAATTGGGTTTAAAACTAAAGATTGAAATGGTAAATAGACTCTATCCAATGCCAAAAGAAGTGGATACACATGCAATAGTTCAATTACCTACCATAATCTATCAGAACGTAATTCATTGGTTCTATGCAGAGACTAATATAACATCTGGGGAGAAAATCAATTTGGCTACAGTTTCAAAGACATTCTTCAAATTGTGTTCCTATATAGTATCAAATTACTTTGATACCTATAATATTGTAAATTATTTGTCAGTAGAGAATTTCAGTTTGGTTAATATAAATGCTGAATACTCACTATTGAAGAACTTTCCAAAGGTATTCAATTATGATGATTTTGAATATCTAAATAGTGAAGAATATGAAAGAGTTTTGTATAGTGATTGTGAATCACTGAAATTGGAGGCATTTGAATTGGGTGAATTCCATTCAATTCAATTGAATAGAGTTACGAATATAAAGTATTTACAATTACAGTTCCCAGCAGAGTTACCCGTACAAGCTATTACATCTTTACTTGAAAATTCGCCACTATTACAATATGTTGATCTGTACATGATGAAAGATCAATCTATAAACAGTACCTGTACTTATATTGATTATCTTCTGTCTTTGGAGAGTTTGGTGAACTTGAAAGAGATAAATGCCTATAGTTCCACATTTGGTGAGCTTAATAAGATCTTACAAAAACATTATAGGCTTAGAAAACAAAAGAAAGCATTCGAATGGAAACTACCAAAAGTACACTTAATTCATTTCTCAGATGAAATTGTACAAGATGGTCCAGTTGAGATGTTTCATACTGCTCATATTGAAGTTAACTTGGTTGATGATTTACCATTATATCGTGATATCGTATCTGGTATTGACATTATACAGGTATATAGTGGTAACATGTCACTGATAAAAGAAACTATTGAAACATTCCATCAGTCATGTAAAGATCTTTCAATATTCTTTAGAGACATTCATGTAGTCACTGTTGAACAAGTCCAATCCATTTTTGATTTCCTAGATGATCTCCACAGAAAATCAAAATCCACACTAAACAATATAGCATTATCATTTTATCCTGATGATCAGTTATGCAAAGATTACAGTCTTTTAGATCTACACCTATGGACTCAAATTAACCTTAAACGATACTCCATTCCAAATAATTACTATACTACATTTTTTAATACACTACCTTAATTATTAACAATTCTAAAGCTATTTCCGCTAATTTTATATAATAATAATTATTTATTATTTAATTATTGTTTAATTTCTTTAAATATTAATATTACATTTTTTAATAAATTAATAATTTCAAATAACTGAGTTTCTAGTTTTACACTGAAATAGATATCATCTAGATAGTCCATTTTAGCAAGTACATTATCAATCAACATAGATCCAAGTGATTTTACTGTATCAATCTTTTCTAAAATTTCTTGTTGTTGTGGTTGTTGTTGTGGTTGTTGTTGTTGTTGTTGTGGTTGTGGTTGTGGTTGTTGAGGATTTAAAGTTAAAAATTGAGAAGTCTTAGTTCTAAGAAAACTAGATATAGACAATGATGAGGACTTTGGTGAATTTGTTAGATTGTCAATAGATTGAAAGTTGATTCCAGTCAATTGAACTACTTGTGGATCTTCAAAAAGTTTTTTAATTCTAGTTATATTTCTAGTGAGTTTCAGTAATTGATCAAGTTTTGCAGTGTCACTTGCGAATACTGGTTCATTTACCATTTGTTTCTGTTGTTTAAATAGGGGTTTAAGTTTACTGAGTGTAGTCTGAATGGACTCTTTCATGAATTCGCAATTTCTCTGAACTGCCAATTCTCTCTGAGACTGTGACTGTTTATAAGTCTGAAATGCCGGTAGTTTACTCAACAATCTAAATAAATCTTGGAATCTTTGTGAATGTAATTGAATTACTTTTTGTGGTAATTTAGATGCTGTTGTACTCTCAAATTCCATTTTACTAATTTGTACTAAATCTCTAATCTCTTTAATCAATACATAGACCACTGATATCAATGGTGCTAATTTCTGTTTTGGAGTTGATTTTAGTGTATTGATTTTTGGTGATGGGATATCATCAAAAGTAGCTGCTGATTCCAATGGAAGATGTATAATCTTCTGAACATTGGTAATCACTTTTGCCAAGAAAATCAATTCACTCTTACTATTTACTTGCATTAGAGATTCTTCAGATTCAATTAAAATCTCATCTATAGTTACAAGACGTTGAATAATGTCATGTTCTGATGTGACTTTAAATGACATGAAAAGTGATGATGAAGCTGCTGTTGATGATGATGATGAAGATGTAGATTTTCCAATATTATTTGTATTTGAACTGATTGAACTTAAATTACTACTATTTGAGAAACTGTTTGGTAATGAAAGACTTTGTGTGAGATTTGATTTTGATGGATGTGAGACCAGTATTGGGATTGGAGTGGAGGTGGTATTGGATGATGTAGATGATGATATTGAAATACTTTTACTGATTGATAAGGGCGATTGAGATGGTAATGGTTGTGTAGAAGTGTTATTTGATGTATTTTGTGATGGTGATAGATTAGTGGTTATAGTTGTAGGAGGTACTGGTGATGATGGTGGTTTAGGTGACGATATCATAGGTGATGATGTTGGTGATATCTGATTCCATTTATTATAAAAGAAACTTAATAGATCACTAACAGCTCTAAGAGTTCTCATTATAGTAATTAAATCAATTAGACATATCTCTCTTTCAATATCTGGTGACTCAATGATATTGTCTCCTTCATCAGAGATCTCTTGTAACAAATGAGGAATGGAATCTGTAACTCTTGTAACCACTGCTTTCTTTAAAGTCTCTAGCCGTTTAGCTTGGTCACTACCAGAAGTAGATGTCTGATCAAGAGGTATTTCAAAACTACTAACAACCTTTTGATCTACATCAGGACCCTCTATAAGAATATTCATAATATTCTTCATTGTAGATGCAATCAAGAGAATCTCTTGAAATGATACAGCTTCAGATTCAACATCATTTGCAATCTGAACAAACTCTTCTCTCAACCTATTGATAGTTGAATCTATGAGTTTCTTTATACCTTGAATCTTTACATCATTACCAGACGCTGATTTTCTCTTATTTGGACTGGTACCACCACTAGATGTAATGCTATTATTGCTATTACTGATTTCAAGTTGAGCTGAAACATTCAGACCCTCATTAGGTGTCAATTGACCATTTCTAGCTTGCTCTGTAGTTATTGAAATGGATTTACATTTAAATAACTCTTCATCTTCTTCTTCATCATTATCTATATCAATATGTTCATGTGTATTACCCTGATGTGGATCCAATGACAAGTCATCTAAATCATCTAGATGATTGTGATTTGATGCCTGTTGAGGACTGGATAAATGTAAATCAGGTGATGATAAATCTGGTAGATTATGTGATGAAGTTGAACTATTCAAAGACAATGGTGATGTAGGAGATGGTGTATTAGAGAATATCTGAAATACACTAGGTCTGTCATGATGTGTATGATGATGTTTCTGGTGTAGTTGTGGTTGTAATAGTTGTTCAGATAATTCAATTTCCTCTTCAAAAATCTCAGCAATTTCTTTATCTAAATTGATACTATGGTATTTTGATGGTAAGAGATAGTCATCTGAAATGAATTGTTTAAGAGGTTGAACTTGAATGCTATCACCTGTAATTGGATCCTTTTCAAAGATCTCACTGTACTGGTCTATAATGATCTTTACAATTGCAGTTGATTTATGACTGTCACTTACTAACTGTTCAGTAGTTTCTGACTTGGATCTAAGAAGATTAGGTGCAAAGCATATTGCAAGGTTACTACTATCCATTTTATTGTACTCTGAATATAAACTAACACGATAGAGGAATGCAATCAAACAATCCAAAACCACATAGTAATGTCTAGGTAGATCTTGAATGACATTCTTTATACATGCCAAACGCATCTCTGGATCTGTAATACCATATGAAGTAATCAATGCCTCATAGTTATTAAATGCCAATAAAGGTTCTGGCAACTCTCTAAGATACTGCTTCAAAACTGACGAAACAGCATGAGGATTAGAAATCAAACTGAAATCAATCTTCTCCGCTCTATCATATGCATTTTTTAGTAGATTAATCTCTTGATGGTGTCCAGATACCCTAAATAAACCTGCTTCTTGAATTGCAAATTCCTCTATATAAGTGGTAGTAGATTTCACAATATCTGGTATCTGTGGAGTTCTGGGATTCAATGGTATACCAAATACTCTCTTTTCACTACCATTACCAACCTTTAAATTGGATTTGGTATCCTTTCTCCAAAAACTTTTTACTCTTTTCATAAATATTTATAAAATATAAATGTGTTCTCTCTTTTTTAAATTTTAATCATTTAAAAATAAATTCAGACTGTTTAGTTTTTAATTGATTTCTTTTTTTATATGCACCACACTATCTATAAATAAAACAAAAAAAATAAAAAAAATAAATAAATTTATTTATTGGTTCACTTTTTTATATAAAATTTCATTGAATTGGAGCATTTTATAAAATAAAAATATCTAAAATTCCAAACAAACTTTTGTTTTTTTTTTTTTTGATTCTTTATTTTGAAATTATAAATTCTATGTTTTCATCATCAATAATGTTCATATCAAAATTTGATTTTAAAATAAAAGTGATAAAATGACATGCTATATACAAATCAGGAAAAAGAGTTAGAAGTTGATTTTTTACTTTAAAGTAAAAATAATAACTTTATAGATTGTTTTCAGAAATTCTTGTGAACTACTGTTACCACTTCAACCCCCACAAATACTATTACCCACCACTAATCACCAAATACAGAAAAACATTTATATTACAATCTACAACAATTGACATCAGAATAGTAAAAAAAGTGAATTCACTACTTTTGGGTATAGAAGTAAAAATCAAATATTACAAATAAGAGATCAAACTCTACTCAGTGTGCACAACTTATTGCAGCTGTTGCTGCTACTGCAAAAACTACTAGATTGTAAATTGGAGATTATGGAAATCAAAAAGAAAGAGTAGAAAGATACAAAAAAAGATTGAGTAATGCTAGAGAGTGAGAGTTTTTGTAAAGTTGCAACATTATAATTGAATCTACTAGCATTTATTTGATCAAAAAGACCACTCACCAAACACACTCACTCCAAACACTCACTCCAAATTAATTATACAGATCATATTTAATAATTAATTATATTTGTAAATTAGTGATATTCCTTCTCTATACTCTAGCACACGCTTACTACTCTTTTTACTCTATAAAAAAGAGTAAAAACAGAATGATAATAATGTTTTTTTTTTGAATTTCAATTTACAATATTTTATAATGGAACTGGTGGGTGGGTATGTAAGATAAATCTTACCAACACACACACTCACAATGTGGTTTTATATTTTTTTTTTTTAGAGCATTGTGTTTTTGGGGGTTAATTTTACAGTTTTATCAACTCATCATTGATCAACTACTATAAACACCAGAGTAAAAGTAAAAATAATACAGTGTTGTGGTGTGTTTTGGGGTTAGTGTGTATAATTATAAATATGCATATGAAAAATAATTTTTAAAGTATAAATCTTTTACTACTGTCATAATCACACACACTAATATAGTCATATGACACCTCTAGTGTGGAGAGAATGAGAGAGAGGAATATGCTATGCAACTTCAATAAAAAGGTATTTTTAAACAAATAAATTCTACCCTCTACTATTGATATCTCCCCCATCTATAACCAAAATATTAATATTCATTGTAGACTGCAATCATCAGAAAGGTTAGTGTTGAAAAAAAACATCTACACTACAAACACCCAAATACCATCACATATCGTAGTAGTATATCCAACAAAAAAAAACAACAACAACAACAGCAATAACAATAACAAAAATATTAATTATTTATAAATATAATTTGAATATTCATAATATACTAATCCTCTCCTTTCCTTTTTATTATTATTATTTTCAACTACAATCAAATCATTTTTTTTTTTTTTATTATTTATATTTTTTAATTTAAGGTTGTTTTATATCTATCCATGTGTAAAAACCTCATCAATTATTTAATTAAATAATATTAAAACTATAATTTACATTTACCAATATACGTTAATTGAATAAAAAAAAAAGGTAAATTTGGAAATTTCAATTAATCAAGTATTCATTTAAAAAATTAAAAAAAATATTAATTTAATATAAAATTACTATAAAATAACAAATCAGGATTAGTTAAAAAAAAGAGTAGACTAAACTACATCAAGTAAAAGGAAAACAAAAAAAAAAAATGAAAATATTTAAAAATAGATATCAAAAGTCTATTTTTATATTATTTATATATTTAATTTCTTATATAAATGCGGAAATACCTGGTAAATTAAATTTGGTATTATCCAGTGCCTATGCAGATGCAAATTTAGGTGGTGTAGAAGGTGGCCATTCATTTTGGACAGGATCTAACAACCCAATATTTGACGGAGTTCACGAATGGGATTTCTCACCAAATGGCTACTTTAATCAAATTGGTGATAATGAATACATCATGACAGGTCTGATTGTTCCAAAAGACGCTAAAGCCTGTCAGAAATGGAATGTCGAATTGAGATTCAAACGTGTTCCATCACCAATCAATATCAAAAAAGAGTTGGGTGCCGGTGCCTATGTTGACAAGAACGGAAGTATTGATCCAACTAAATGGTTATTCTATGAACTTTTGAGTGGAAGATGGACTGGTGTTCCAGGAAGTTGTTGCGATGGAAAGACTGTAGTATTCACTGGTACAATGAGTGGTATTCCAATGCAATATGGATACGGTGCCAATGGAAAGAATGGTAATCTTGGTATGAGTGCATGGTTGGTAACTGATTTTGGTGATGTTGTCGACTTTAATTTGGATGCTCTTGTACAATGTGGTGAGAAGACTTGTCCACCAGGTTACAATTGTCGTGTTGAACATGGTTCTTTGATTGCTACCTGTGTTGAGAGTATTACAGTATTACCAACTCAAACACCAACAAATCCACCAACTAAACCACCAAAGTATCCATGTGATGATGTTGAATGTCCAGAAGGTTACCGTTGTGTATGTGAAGATGGTGAACATGCTAAATGTGTTCCAATTCCAACTAAACCACCTAAGTATCCATGTGATGATGTTCAATGTCCAGATGGTTACCAATGTGTCTGCGAAGATGGTGAACATGCTAAATGTCTACCAATCCCAACTAAACCACCCAGATACCCATGTGATGATGTTAAATGTCCAGAAGGATATCACTGTGAATGTAAAGATGGTAGAAACACAGAATGTGTTCCAAATCCAACTAATCCACCCAGATACCCATGTGATGATGTCAAATGTCCAGAGGGATACCACTGTGTATGTAAAGATGGTAGAAACACAGAATGTGTTCCAAATCCAACTAACCCACCCAAGTACCCATGTGATGATGTTAAATGTCCAGAAGGATACCACTGCGTATGTAAAGATGGTAGAAACACAGAATGTGTTCCAAATCCAACTAAACCACCCTCACATCCATGTGACAAATTACATTGTCCAGAGGGTACCCACTGTGAATGCTTGGATGGTAAACACGCTAAATGTGTTGAAGATCCAACTCACACTCCAAAACACTCGTGCCGTAACACTGTATGTCGTCCAGGATTTGAATGTTCATATGACAAACATGGTCGTCCAATTTGTGTACCAGAACCACCAAAGACCTGTAAGACCTCTAGAGAATGTCCAATGGACCAATGCTGTAGTTTCTCAGACTCCAAGAAACCAACTTGCGGTAAATGTCCAGAACCACCCCTTCCACCACCATCATGTGATTTACTAAATTGTCCAACTGGTTTCTACTGTAGTATTATTCGTGGAGATCTTGTATGTCTTCCTGCTAAATGTTGTACTCCAGATGGCGATTGTCCAGTTGGTCAATACTGTGATACCACCAATGGTACTAAATTCTGTATTCCAGCCAAAAAATGTGATAATGGTCAATGTGCTGATGGATACTACTGTAACCCAGTTTCAGTAGGTGTTGCATATTGTGAACCAAATAGAGGATGTAATGAAGATGTTCGTTGTCCACCAGGATACATTTGTAAGAAGGATTCACTCCACAGACATGTCTGTGTCATAGGTCCAGAACTTGATAACTGTACTCCACAAGGTAAATGTGATTTCGGTGAAATTTGTGTAACTGAACCTGGATTTAGAAAATGTCTTCCATATTGTGATGCCAGAGGTGAATGTCCACTAGGATTCGAATGTGATGTAAACCAAAACACTGGTATCTGTTACCCAATTCCTGAACAAACATGTCTCGAACACAATGGAAACTGTCCACCAGGATTCATTTGCCATACTCAATCCAATGGAACATCATGTTATCCAGCTGATCAATGTGACTATTTGGGTCAATGTAAATCAGGATTTGAATGTAAAAACACACCACGTGGTAAATTCTGTTATCCAACTCCTAGTATCCCAATTGCCTGTGACAATTGTACTGATAGTCTCTGTCCACCAGGCTACTACTGTAATGAAAGAAAGAAGATTTGTCATGAAGCTTCAAAATGTTCAATTGGTATGAGATGTCCAAGAGGTTTCGCTTGTAAGACTACTGAACATGGTAGTTTCTGTATACCACGTCCATCAAAGATTCATTGTGATCATAATGACCGTTGTCCACATAATTACTACTGTAATAAACTGGCAAATGGTAACAAGGTTTGTGTTCCAAATAAACCAGGTTGTGATCTCCCTTGTCAAGATGGTTTCCATTGTGACTTCTTATTATTCCCTGCCGGTGCACAATTCTGTCAACCAAATGTCTTTGTATCATGTAGAGATATCATTTGTCCAAAAGGTTACTATTGTTCTTATTCTGATGGTAATGCTCAATGTCTACAAGATGACTGTGATGAATATGGTAATCCTCTAAATGGCTCAAGTGATTCTGATGTATCTCTAGAAGAATTTTTATAAAAATATCATAAACCTCAAAATAATAATAATACTACTCATTTACTTTAAAATATACACCATCATCACCCAAAATATATAAACAACCTTAAAAAAAATTTTATAAAATTTAATAATAATATTAGAAAAAAAAATAAAAATATACTTTAAAATAATAAATTCAAAGTTTCTTTTGATCTAATTAGTAATAGTTCCTTCTTTTTTTCAAATTTAGAAAAAAACTAAATTTAAATATGTTAAGTTCATTCTTTTAGTTTTTTTTTTTTCACAACGCATTTGGTCGTTTTTTACAGAAACTCATTATTTATATTGTTTATTTGTTTTTTTTTAGGTTTGTTTACGATCACAGGTTTAATAAGAGAGGAAATATAGATCTAGATAAAAACACGACAAAAGACAAAAAATGAGTGAACAGGTTGAAGATAATCCAGTGAACCCAGATTCACTTACTACAATTGAATTTGAAGATCCAGAACTAGAAGAAATGAAGAAACGTCTAAAAGAAATGGAAGAAGAAGAAGCAAAGAAACTAAACGAATTACAAACACAATTAGAAAATAACTTACCAACAGATACAAATTATTCTGCGATTGATCAGGAGGAAATCGATTCCCGTTCAGTCTATGTAGGAAATGTAGAGTACACTAGTACACATGACCAAATATTAGCATATTTTCAAAGTTGTGGTACAGTCAATCGTATCACTATTCTAAAAGATAAAACAACTGGTCATCCTAAGGGTTGTTGTTACGTGGAATTTGTTAGTTCAGATTCCATTGCAAATGCAATGACCCTCAATGACTCAATTTTCAATGAGAGACAGATTAAAATTACACCAAAGAGAACTAATCTACCCTATCACCTACGTTTTGGTGCTAATGGTGGAGGAGGAGGTGGTCGTGGTGGTAGTGGAGGTGGTCGTGGTGGTGGCCGTGGAGGTTTTATGTCAGGTGGTGGAATGATGAGAGGTGGTAGAGGTGGTAGAGGAGGTAGAGGAGGTAGAGGTAGAGGTAGGGGTGGTGGTGGTAACCTATATCATCCTTATTAAAAAAAATATAATAATAATTATAAAAAAATAACAATAACAAAAAAAGATATTATAAGAAAATGAACACACCTAGTAACAATAACAATAACAATAACTACACAACTTTTAACTTAAATATGAATTTATTTTTTTATTTTGAAATAAGCAAACAACTTCTAATAAATATAAGAAAAACGTATAAGAATAACAATCACAGCAGTAACACTATCTATTATTATCATCACATTGCATAACAACTGTAAAGAATAATAAGTTTAAAAATAAATCTAAAGATACAACTTCACAATGAAAACGCACACTAAAAAAGAGTGTGGGGGGATATCGAGGTTCTACTTCAATTTTATTTGAAATCAAACAATTCAATTACCAATTTTTTTTTTTTTAATTTCAATTATAGAGTTTGGAAATTGAATTGTATTATTCCTGTATTATTAATTCTGTATTATTACACTTTGTATCATTATTTATTATATTTATTTATACATCTTTGGATTTTTGAAAAGATTAAACAAATACACATTTAAAATTTAAAAAAAAAAATTATAATACCACCCCCAATTATACTATTACTACATTTAATCATGAATCAAATCAGGTAACTACTCCCCTATCTTTTTTTTTTTTTATTTTTTGTTAATTTGTATTTGCAATTGATTATTTCATTTTAAAAGAATTGAAATAAAGTAAAAATAAATACAAAAATACCAATAAATAAAATTGGAATTTTATCATTAAATTCGTATTTCCCTATCTATTTGTTATATTTCCTCATTCACCTCAAATTTAATTTATTTATTTATTTATTTTTCTATATATTCTAAGAGAAAAAAATAATTTTAATTTGTCTTCTTGTATAGAGTGTAGTATTTTATAAAAAAGTTTATATTTATTATCTATATCTCAACCTCCTTCTCCTATATATAAAACACATACCTATAGGGTTTAAGTTGGTTTTGTGATATATTTAGGATTATTTTAACACTCAAATCGGGATACAAAAAAAACGAAATCCCTTAAGACGATTAAAAAAGTTTTTGATCAAAAAAATTTTTTTTCAAAAGCATCATTTTTATTTTTTTTTGATTATCAAAACAATTGTTTATTTTCGAAAATACTATTGTTGTGTTTTATATTTTTGCATAAAAGAGATTGACATCATTTTTTGATTATAATATAGTTTAGTTATCCACATACACATTGTATAGTTTTTTTTTTAGATTTTTATTATATTATATCGGAAAAAACACACTAGAACGAAAACGAAAAGATTTTTAAAATCACTATAAACAATTAAAACACAGATCACAATTCTAATTATATACATATATCAACAAACAAACAAAACAGAAGGATAATGGAGATTCATAGTGTTGGTCCTTTCATTATTGGTAAGACACTGGGACAGGGAACTACAGGCAAAGTCAAATTAGGGTTTCATAAAGATACAGGTTTCAAAGTTGGAATTAAGATTATCAATAAGGAACTATTGACTACCAAACCATCCATGAGAAGAAAAATCGAAAGAGAAATTGTATTGATGAAACTCATTGATCATCCTAATGCAATGAAAATGTATGAGGTCTATGAGACTTCAAAATATTTGTAGGTAAATCCAAATTTTACTGAGATATATTATAATATCTTATAAAAATTTCACAATCACTTTCAGAGAATAATCGGTCCTAACTCTTTTTTTTTTTTATTTGGTAAAAATATCTTTTTTGATATAAACATTATTAAATGTGATGATGTGATGTTGGATTTAAAATCTTCAGATTTTTAATTTTAGAATATGTAGAAGGTGGAGAATTATTTGATTATTTGGTGGAAAAAGGTGGATTAGAGTCTGGTGAAGCTTTATATTTTTTCCAACAAATTATAATCGGACTGGAACACTGTCACAGTAGGAATATATGCCACAGAGATTTAAAACCTGAAAATCTACTACTTAGTGGAGATAAAAGAATTAAAATTGCTGATTTTGGTATGGGATCTATAGTAAGAAAAGATGCACTACTACATACAAGCTGTGGATCACCTCATTATGCAAGTCCAGAAGTTGTCTCTGGTATTGATTATGATGGTCAAAAAGCTGATGTTTGGAGTTGTGGTGTTATTTTATATGCTCTTTTAACTGTTTGTATATTACCATGTTGAAAAACTAAACTAATTTTTAAAATTTGAAAAAATATATTAATATATTTTCTATTTTAAATTAGGGTAAATTACCATTTGATGATGAGAATATTAGAAGACTTTTGGCAAAAGTAAAGAACGGATCCTTTTCTATGCCACCATATATACATAAAGATGCACAAGATTTATTGACAAAAATGTTAACTGTAGATCCAAGTAAAAGAATTTCAATTAAAGAGATTAAACAACATTCATGGTTTAATAGTAACATCAATAATTCATTATTAAACAAAGTAAATACATCTGCACCTGTTACCATGTTAGAAGACATGTCTTTTGAACCATTATCCGATCTCTCTGCAATCGACGACGAATTGTTTAGATCTTTAATGGCTTTAGGTTTAGGTACAATTGATGATGTTAAAAAATCATTAGTTACAAATCAGTGTGTATATTTAAATAGATTATAATTATATATTGTTACTAATTTTTAATTTTTTAAATTAGAAAATCATTACCATTAACTTATTATAAATTATTAGAAGAAAGAAAGAAATATGATACTGATAATAATAAATATGGTGTAAAACCAAATCTACAGAAGGAAGGTGGTAGAAGAAATAGTTTTTCAAATATATCAAATAAAATATTTAATAAGAATGAAGCTCAACCAATACAACAAAATTATAATAATAATAGTCAACATAATCAACAACCATTATTACCACAACAAACATTATCTCCAATTCAACCAGATGTGAATAATAATAATATTCATTCTCCATCTAGACCAACCTCAGAAGGTTTATTAAAACAAGCTTTACAACAACACCATCAACAACAGCATCAACAACACCAACACCAACACCAACAACAACAACAACAACAACATTTACAAAATTCAGATCAAGCTAATGTTACAATTTCAACTCCAAATAGTAATCCATTGTCACATAGTTCAGGTATTCCAGGTCCATCAGGTCCTTCTCCATCTGTAAAATCAGAACAACAACAATACCAAAGAAGAGGCTCAATGACAGCCACTACAAATCCAGCAACATCACCAACACTAACTCACAGAGGTCGTACAAGTTCACCAATTGACATTACATCTAAATTCAGAAAACTGAAATTGGATTCCAATACACCAAATTCACCACAGGGTTCACCAATCATTGGTTCATCTCCCAAAAAATCATTTTTTTCATTTTTTTTCTCCAAAAATAGTCAGCAACAGTCACCTTCAAACCAATCACCACCACCAAATCAACCACCAAATCAACAACAACAATATCAACAACAAAACCAATATATAATTGAAAGTAAAATTGATATCAATCTAATCTATGTAAATCTAGAAAAAATTGCTAGAAAATTTGGATTTGAATATAAATATTCAGAATCACCAAATACTAGTAACAATAACAATAACAGTAGTAACCCATTGATTTGTTTTATCAAATCAATTACCAACAATTCAGATGGTACTCCTCAATTTGAGTGCCAAATTGAATTTGTTTCTACAAAAATTAATCACATTCCATCTAATTACAATACAACCACAACCACAACCACCACAACAACAAATAATATAACACCTTCTGATGAAACTACAAGAATTCATATCATTCATAAATCTGGATCTTTACAGAAATTCAATAGTTTTATTCAGTATATTGGTAAAAGTGTATAATAGTAACAAAAACCATCACCTGAAATCAAAAAGGTGTAGAATACCTTTTTTTTTATATTTTTTATATTCTTTATTGAAATTGGTCAATCATCAATATTCGAATAGAATGATTTCAATTTCATTTATATAAATTAATATTAAACAGTATATATATTTTTTTTTTACCTTCTTTTATAATCTTCAGAACTAAACCAATCAGAAAATCCAATATACAATTTATAAAATTCAAGAATCAAACCAAACCAAACCAAATGATTATAAAATAAATCTTATATTATAACCATATATCTCACTTCCAATATTTATAATAAAATATCTCATCGTACTTTTTTTTTTTTTATGTATTTCACCTAACAGTTAACACACACACTTTACATCTATTTTTTACAACTCACAATTGTAACACTAACACTTGCAGTAACAATGAATACTACTATTAAAAATACAATTTATAAATAAAAAACATTCATTTTAATATTTGTATTTCTATCTATAATTATGAATTCAAGATTATTTATATCTTTGATATTAATAATAGTACTAGTTTTTGGTAAAGCCAATGCCAATGATAAAGCATTTTGGCAATTAGAGATAAACAATGTCTTATTTGCTCAAACTCATGTACTGTCAGATTGGGGCACTACATGGGTACTATCAAATAAAACTCATACTTTTGAATTGGTTGGAAATAGGGAAACTTTGGTTATGGTTGAAGTACCAACTTTGAATTTTGGTAGAAATCCAGTTTTAGAAGTCTATATTGATGAAAATAATGGTGTACCACCTCTTACACATCAAGGTGATATATACCTAAGAAAACCTAAAGATTTACCACCAACTGAAAATAATGGTCCATTTTTCTCAACTACTCACTATTCTGCTACTATTCCAGCAAATTGGGTGAAACCTAGAATGGTAATTAGATTTCATAGTGGTATTATTGCTAGTAGTTATATGTATCCTATGGTAGGTCAAGATACTTCACTGCTTCTTTGGACACTTCCTTTTTATTTGTTTGGTGCAAATGATACCAATACTTATTCATTCAATGTAACAGATGTACCTGACAAGTACATTACAGATGAACTCTATCAAAAATGGTCAGTTTCTGAAATTGTTGCTTTGAATCATCCATTGAAGAGAATTGATTGGCCTTATATTATCATTCCTCCTAGATCTGGTAGACCAGCCATAAGAATCAAAAATGCCGATGAAATGAAAGAAGGCTATGATATCATGAGTTCTATATTAGATTTACTGTCTCATATTAGATATGCGTTTGGTGAAAGGGCAACTGCAAATCAAATCTATTCTCCCATTTTGGCTTTGGATTCTAAAGGAAAATATAGAAATCCTTATGGAGGTTTAGGAGGCGGTAAGAGAGGAACTGGTGACCACTCGTACACTGGAATCTTTATTCATGAGCAAGGCCATGCATTTGGAATGCCACATTCTGGAGAGGCTTATGATAGTGGTAAAAATCCTTATATTAATGGATCTTTGAAAGGGTCAACTTGGGGATATGACAGTCAAAAAAAATGTTTTTTATCACCTTTTATTCCATCTTCTGCATCTGATTATAAGAATTGCAATAAGTCTAAGGTAACTGATGATAAAGGAAACTGTTATAAACAATCTGTAATGCAAGGTGGTTCAGGAACCCAAGATCCTTCATTTAGATTCGCAATGTTTCAGGATTTTGAAATGTCAATAATTCAAGAATATTTTAAAAATTCAATTTCTTATAACGCAAAAAATAATTCTTATAGTCAATGGAATTCTTTGAAAAGAAAATATGAGGATTTTCAACCAGTTACAAAACAATCTGGTTTATATGGTGTAGATGGAGATTTCCCAATTCAGAGAGACATTGAAATCTATACTGTCTTACTATCAGTAAGTCGTGCTTCAAGTCCTAGTGAACTATCACAATTCTATCCTCCACTGAAAACCATTGGAAATCTAATGAGATCATTTGACCCAACTGACAACTCATCAGTATCCCAAGTCATACCAGGGTCAAAGTCAACCTACAAAAACTATTGCTATTCAAGTGGATGTGATTACACCATCAGAGCAACCTATGAAGGAGATCTAAAAAGACATTACCTGGTTCCCATTGGTGATAGAGTTTGGGGTAAACCAGATTCAACATTCAAACAAAATATGACTGATATTGCACATTCAGATTCATTCTTTTCCTATGGTCTTAATATACCCGCTGATAAAGTACTTCAAAAACTTGAATTACTTCATACCTATTTAGGTTGGAATCTATTAAATTCAACATCAGCTAAAGTTCTATTCTCAAGGGATCTAATTTTTTTAAATAACAATTAAAACAAAGTCCAATAAAAACCCGCCTTTTTTTTAAAATTAAAAATTATTTATTTAGTTTTTAATTTCACACTTTACAAATTTTTTTTCCAAGCTAACATCATTTATTTACCTCTAATTAATAGATGTCTTGTAGTATAGAATTAATAAGTCAAGCCAATAAATTTGGAAAAGTTGAATACCCAACAACTAAAGGCATTGTGTTTGGAAGGTACTTATTAAAACCTAAACATAATATTTATAGTGATTTATAATAACACTGACTTTTTATTTAAAACTTTATATTTTATGATTTTAGACTTGCTAATTCTGATATTAGAATACATGCACCCGGTATATCAGATTATCATTGTCAAATCACTTTTGATAAAGATCAAACTGTATGTGTATTTTTGTAACACTTTTTATTTTTTTGATATTTATTAATATAATGATCATCAGGCATATATAGATCAACTTGGTAAAACTAATGGAACAATGCTGAATGGTTTAACAATTGGTGATAAAACAAAATTAAAAAATGGTGATAAAATTAGAATTTTAGATAAAGAGTTTAGATTTTATTATGATAAACAATCAGTTACTACACCAAAGAAACCACTTCAACAATGGAACACAAATACACCTACAATTACTCCAAAAACTCCACCACCTCAATACACCACAACTGTAATTAAAGAAGGTGATATTAGTATGAGAACACCAACTTCCAATAAGAAACCTCAAACTACTTCCCAATCAATTTCAAAAGTATCTTCTTTATTACCACCAACCACTGCAATAGAATCTCCAAGTTTTGACTATGATGATTATTATATTCGTTTTGAAAGTTCCAGTGAAGATGAAGAAAAAGTTGATAAAGTAGACAGCAAAAAGGATGAAGTTAAACCAAAAGAGGTTGATGAGGAAAAAGAAGTAGAGGAAGAAGATGAGGAAGATGAAGAAGAGGAAGAAGAGGAAGAAGAAGAAAATGAAGAAGAGTTGAATGAAGATGAAACAGAAAGAGACGAAGAAATGGCTGATGAAGATGAAAAAGAAGAAGAGGAAGAAGAAAATGACTCTTATGATTCAAATTGGACACCAAAGACACCAAAAACACCATCATCTCCTGTGTATTCTGTACCATCAACTCCATTAAGTGTATATAAACCATTGATTATGAATACTCAATCATCAAATACTAAAAGTAGTGGAAAGTCTGTTGGATTTAAAGAACCAGTTAGTATTTTGAAAAAAACCAAGTCACCAATATTCGTTCCAACTACACCTTACAACTTCAATAAGAAACAACAGGATAGTGATAATAGTGATGAATTAGATCAACAGACTATTGAAAGTGTGCAAGATCCAAATCAACCAATTCCATTTGTTATGGAAACACCTTGGAAAAACCAAACTAGTTTGACTACTTCAACTACTACTCCAACTATTTTAAATAATGTAAACAATAATAATAATAACAGTAGATTTTCAACACCTTTAACCACTAAAGTAAACAATTCATCAGATAATATACCATATTCTGCTTTAAAGGGTATTTTCAATTCCATTCCAAAAGGTTATACATCACCATTACAATCACAAAAGATTATATCACAGTCACCTGTACCTTTTGTAAAGGGAATTACATCAAGTCCTGGTGAAAATACTCCTGCTAATACACCTACAAAATCACCAAATTCTATTAGATTCCCTACTGTAGAGCAATTAATGTCAACTGAAGATGATAGACAGGTTGAGGATGATGAGGAATCTACTCCTCCACCACCAACTGATATTGATAAACCCACTGTTCCAGTAACAACCTCAGAGTCAATGAAAGTTGATCATGTTCCGTTGAATCAACGTGGTGGTGTAAGAAGAGATGGTTTGTTTACTTTGGCACAAGTTAAAACTATAGTTGCACGTTCTATTATCAAGGATAGAATGTATAATAGTGCAACTCATCCTCACGAGGCAATGAAGAAACTAGAGTCTAAATATGTCTCTGCTATCATGTCAAATTCAGTTGGAAACCAAAGAGTTAGAAACTGTGTAAAGAACCTTAACCTTTTCAAAGGTCACTATTATAGAGTTTGTAAAGAGTCTATGGATGCTGAAAGAAGTAATCAATTTGGTTCATATAAGTCTGAATATGAATTTATTAATTATGAAGGTTTATTTGAAGAGCATGATGATAAAAAGGATGAAGAATCTACCAATACCCCACCAAAAACAACTGTTGTTGAACCTATTGAAATTGATAATGTAAATACTACAGATGATTCAATTCCAACTGCTATTTTGGTACCTGATTCAACTCTTGAAAAACCCATAGAAGAAGAATCTGCTAAAAATAATGAAAGTGTAGAACAAGAGAAAGAAGAGATAATCGCAGACATTTCTAAAGATTCAGAGGATATGCACGACAATGATTTTGATGAGATGAATGATATTGAAATTACTGTTAAAATACCACAGTATGATTTAGTTTCACCAGACTCCAAAAAAAGAAAAGATATCTCAGAATCAGTTACCACTGGACAAAAGAAACTAAAATTAACTGATCAATTGGAATCTGGGGAGTCAATGACTGAAATGAAGAAGGATAAAAGAGATCAAGAAGAGGAAGTACAACAAGAAATAGAAGAAGAGGAGGAGTTGGTTAACAAAAAGAGAAGTAAGAAAATAAGAGCAACTAAACCATCTATTAGTGATTTGGATATTACTTTGGATTTCCAAGCCAAAGTAAATGATGAAAAACAAAAGAAGTCTAGAAAGAAGAATACAAAGAAAAGAGTTGAGGAGTCTGATGAGGAGCAAAGAAAGAATGAACTAGATCTTGAGGAAGAGGATTCAAAACCAAAGAAATCTAGAAAGAAGTCAAAGACAGTTGTATCTGTTGAGCAACCAGAACATTCTGATGAAGATGTAAAGCCAAAGCATTCTAAAAAGAAGTCAAAGAAAAGAGTTGAGGAATCTGAAGAGGAACAAGAGCTTTCTGAAGAGGATATAAAGCCAAAGCATTCTAAAAAGAAGTCAAAGAAAAGAGTTGAAGAAACTGAAGAGGAGCAAGAACAATCTGAAGAGGATATAAAGCCAAAGAATTCTAGAAAGAAGTCAAAGAAAGCCTCTCAAGAGAAGGGGGCCACTAAGAAATCAAAAAATGTAGAAATCCAATATGATGATGAAGAAATGGAAGATGAGGAAATTAAAAAGAAATCCAAAAAAACCTCTAAAAAGCCAAAGACTGATGAATCCATGATGGATATCGACATCTCCGATAATAAAGAAAAATCTAAAGGTAAATCGTCAAAGACATCCAAATCTTCAAAAGTTGACTCTGATATTGAGAAACAAGTTGTCTCCAAAAAAAAGAAATCCAAATCATCTAAAATAATCTCTGATGATGATGAAGATGCATCCATAAAGAAAAAGAATCACAATGATGACATTAAGATGGTATCTAAAGTCAAATCTAAAAAAGTTAGAGCTACAAAACCACCAATTGAAATTTGTTAAGAACATCTAAAAACACCATTTGTACATAAATGATTAATTTTTTAAATAAAATTAATATTAAAAAAGGTCTATTTTTAAAGATTGATCAGATTTTAAATTTCTACTTGCATTATCAGGATATCTTAAACCAGTTTAAATTTTATTTAAGATGTTGAACAGAAAGCAATTTGACATATTTTCTTTAAATATACTAATAAATCACAGAAAGAAGTAATACCCAAAGTAGATCGTCAATTATAGTTAATGTCCCACTTAAACTTAATAATGATGGGATATGGACTACAAAAATAAACCCAATCAGATCAGACTTGTAGGTACTCTATTAAGATTGTAATATTTTGACATTTATATAAATGTAGGTTTATTGCAAATTGAAAGGAAAATAGAAGAAAACCACTTCTAATATGTACATATTATTTGAAGAAACATTATTGGTTTATTTTCTTCTGTTCATCTTTCATTTTCATTCTATAAATCCACAGTTGTATAGTAAAAACAATTGGTACTTTATGGTGTTATATAGTAGTAATAATAATAGTATTTACTGGTATTGATACAAACTTTACCTAAAGGTTTATAGATTTGGTCAAATTGTAAGGAAAGAAACTCATAATACTGACGAGATAAAGACTCCAGAAGAATTCTCTGAGATTTCACAAGAAGAAGTCGTAAAGAAGAAACGAATAAATAAACTAGAGAAACTCCGAGAAGATGCCACATATATACTAGCCAAAAGATTCTAGAAGGTTCTAGAATCTTTACACCATTAATATAAATACTTAGTAAATAAATTAAATAATTATCGTTTTTAAAATCCTAAATAGAAACCTCTTCTTTCTTACAACTGGTATCACCTGCAGGAAAAAATTAAAATGAGTAGCTTAAACAAGAATGAATCAAACCTTGAAAATACGATCATGGAACTCAAAAAAGAATTAGAAAATTTTAAGAGCAAAAAGACTGAAGAGGATGAAATCAAGAAAGGATTATCCATCATTAAAAACCTACCATTCTATGAAGGAAACCAAGATGAAGACTTGGAGATTTTTCTTCAAGAATTTAATGATGCGATGCTAAAATGTGGTATTAAAACTGGTAGAGGATACTTACTATCTCTAAAGCTTAAAGGAAATGCCAAAGCTTGGTACTACGGGGTACCAGAAACCGAGAGAAAGACTGTAGTATATGATGATCTCATAAAAGGCCTCAAAGTAAGATTTAATGGTATCAGCGTGGACATACAAGCTAGAATGGAAATGGATAAACTTCATCAAGAGAACTGCTCTAGTATCCGTGAATATATCGCTAAATTTGAGAACTTAAAATCCAAGATTGGGTCGGGACGAAGTGATAAAGATTACCTGTACCATTTCAAAAAGAATTTAAGTTCCGATATTAGAATCAAACTGGCCACTCTAGGAGACCTACCACTGACCTCTGTAATGCAAGCTGCCATAGCTACCTACGAGAACCAACAAATGATCCAAGAAAGTTCCAAAAGAAACATGATGGAAGTTGACAGTATTCATAGAAGGGAGAGAAGTCATTATTCAAAACCCAGACCACCAACTTGTTTCGCATGTGGAAAACTTGGCCATATAGCTAAATATTGCCAATCAAGAGGATCAACTGAAATAAAAGATAATAAAATATCAACTATAGAAGCCTTAGAGCAAGATTACCCCAAATGTGTTAATACTCTAATTCTTAAAGGTGCGATTAAAAAGAAGGTCTGCGAAATGTTGGTAGACACGGGTTCATCACTAAACATTATCGACACTGATTTTGCGGAAAAGAAAGGATTTCCAGTTGAGAAATGCAAGGAAATAGAAGCCAGTGTTGGAAATAATCAGACTGTAAAGATCAAGGGATTAATCCGGAACGTGAATATTGAAGTAAAAGGTAAGGTATATCAGGACTCTTTCTATGTAATGAAGACCAATCAAGATATCATACTTGGTAAACCATGGATTACCAAACATAAACCAATTCTAGACTGGAATAGCTATAAAGTAATTGGTTTCGAAGAACAAGGGAAGAAGGTCTTAATGGTCAATTCGGTAAAAGAATTGAATATGAAGGAAGATAGAATATTCAAGATTATGTTAGATAAAGTAGTTTCAATTCAAGAAAGAATTGTGCAAGAACCTATAGAAGAAGAGAAGAAATTGGAGAAACTGAGAAAAGAGTTCCTGGAAAGGTTCAAGGATATTATTAGTGAAGGGTTGCCAAAAGGTGTTCCACCAGACAGAGGAGTCGCCCATAAGATTGAAATAGAAGAAGGTGTCCACGTCAGAAATAGACCTTTGCCACCACTGACAAATGAAGAATTAGACGAGTTGAAGAAACAATTGAATGAGCTGATTGATCTGGGACTGATTAGACCATCAAAGTCTCCTTATGGGGCGACTGTGTTGTTTGCCAAAAAGAAGGATGGAGGTCTCAGATTGTGCATCGATTATAGACCATTGAACCAAGTGACAAAAAAGAATGCCACCACACTGCCAACAAAGGAAGATCTGATGGGTAGAACTAATAATGCAAAGTATTTCACCAAGATAGATCTTAGAGGAGGATATTGGCAAATACCTATGGACCCAAAAGACATTGAGAAAACTGCTATCAAAACTAGGTATGGTAACTTTGAATTCTTGGTCATGCCATTTGGTCTCACGAATGGCCCTGCCACGTTCATGACATTAATGAACAAGTTATTTCTACATTGTGTTGATAAGTTCGTGGTGATATTCCTGGATGACATTCTAATCTATAGTAAAACTCTGGATGACCATTTTAATCATGTTAAAGAAGTTTTGGAAATCCTGAGAGATGCTAAATTGATTGTTCACTCGAAAAAATCAAAACTATTCCAAACTAGAGTTGAATTTTTGGGTCATGTAATAAGTAGAAAAGGTATTGAAGTGTGTGATGATAAGATTCAATCAATCAAAGAATGGCCAGTTCCAATCAATGTTAAGGAAGTACAGAGCTTCCTTGGTCTATGCAATTATTATCGTCAGTTTGTACCAAATTACTCTCAAACTACTCATTACCTTACCAGTCTAGTGGAAAAGAATAAGAAGTTTGTTTGGATGAAAGAACATCAAAATGCCTTCGAGGAGTTGAAGCACAAACTCTGTAACACAAGGATTTTAGCCATGCCAACCCCTATGGGTAAGTATAGAATAGAAACAGATGCATCAGATTTTGCTGTTGGAGCTGTGTTAAAACAGGAACAGAATAATGAATTTGTTACTATAGGTTTCGAATCAAGAAAATTAAACAAGGCTGAAAAGAGATACTCCGCATATGATAGAGAATTAGTGGCAGTAATCCATGCACTAAAGAAGTGGAGAAGATATATTCATGGCAAGGAGATTGAAATATTTACCGACCATCAACCACTAACCCGTATTCTGGAGCAACCAATGATCCAAACCACTCATCAGGCTAGGAGGATAGAATTCCTCAGTGAGTTTAATATCAAGTTTAAGCATATAGATGGGAAAGCAAACGTGGTAGCCGACGCTCTTTCAAGAAGGCCAGATTATGAAACAGCGTTAGAAATTAAGGAAAATAAGGAAGTATTAAAGAAGATAAAAAAGTTATATGTTCAGGATGTTCACTTCCAAGAGGCTTTTTACAATGCTGCAGCTAGTGACACTGGTAGAGCCGGAAATTTCCAGATTATCAACGAAGTATTATACTATGTCAAAGATCAGGAGAAGAGAATGTGTATCCCAAATGATAAAGAAGTGAAAGTGATGTGTTTGTCTGAAATCCATTCTCAATTATACGCTGGTCATTTTGGATATAATAAGACATATGAACAAGCCTGTCGTTACTTTTATTGGCCTGGTTTAGATAAAGACGTCAAGAAGTTTGTAGATTCGTGTCCAGACTGCCAGAGAAACAAAACAAACTCTTCAGGAAAACAAGGATTGTTACAAAGTATTGAACCACCAAGTAGAAGATGGTCGGTAATCACCATGGATTTTGTCGTAGCACTCCCCAAATCAAATGGTTTTGACTCAGTATTAACTGTAACTGATAAGAGTACAAAAATGGTTCATCTTATCCCAACTACAAGTAATGTAACTGCTGATGGTGTGGCAAAGCTGTTTATCGACAATATATGGAGACTCCATGGTATCCCAAAAGTGATTATATCGGATAGAGATCCCAAGTTTACCTCTAATTTTTGGAAGAGTTTTACCAAAAGACTAGGAATTAACCAGTTCTTATCCACAGCTTTCCACCCCCAAACTGATGGACAATCTGAAAGAACAAATAGAACGATGGAACAAATCCTAAGAAATTTTGTCAATTATAAAATGGATAATTGGTCAGAGTTGTTATCTGGAGTAGAGTTTTCAATTAATAATGCCATTAACGCTTCAACAAAATACTCACCATTCTTTCTCAATTTTGGACAACATCCTATTGTCCCAAGCTCAATTTTAATTGAAGATCCTGAAAATGAATCGAGTAATTTTGTTGTGGAAGAGTTTATCAAAAACATTAAATCTGCTTCACAAGCTTCAATCGATTCTCAGAGTTTTGCTCAACGACAGCAAGCCAAGTACAGCAACACAAATAGAAGTGATGTGACCTTTGAGGTCGGTGACCAGGTGTTGCTCAGTACAGAAAACATCACACTTAGTTCCGATGTTTTAAGACCAAAGAAGAAGCTGACTGGTAAATACTGCGGCCCCTTTGAAATCATAGAAAAAATTTCTCCAGTGAATTATAAGTTGAAGTTACCTCATGATATGAAGAAATTACACCCAGTGTTCCATGTGTCCTTATTAAAAGAATATGTATCCAATCCCGAAGAATTTCAAACTAGGGTTACCATACCTCCACCACCAGTGATTATCAGTGATGAAATTCATGAATATGAAGTCGAAAAGGTACTTGATCATAGAAAATACTATGGAAAGAATCAGTATCTAGTAAAATGGGTTGGTTTTGCGGATCATGAAAACAGTTGGGTAGACGAAGTAGACATATCGAAAGGAGCTATTAAGGAATTCCATAATCAAAATCTGGAGAAGGATAGTACCGAAATGCCTATCAGCATTTCAATGGAGGGGGGAAGTGTTGTAAGGAAAGAAACTCATAATACTGACGAGATAAAGACTCCAGAAGAATTCTCTGAGATTTCACAAGAAGAAGTCGTAAAGAAGAAACGAATAAATAAACTAGAGAAACTCCGAGAAGATGCCACATATATACTAGCCAAAAGATTCTAGAAGGTTCTAGAATCTTTACACCATTAATATAAATACTTAGTAAATAAATTAAATAATTATCGTTTTTAAAATCCTAAATAGAAACCTCTTCTTTCTTACACAAATACTAAATTCTTAACCACTTGTAAAGCTTTAATAACCTCTTTTGAATAGATTCTTGGACTTGAAAAAAATGATTGCACATATATATATATAACTTTATATATTGATACTATACAACTATTCTAATCATTAAAATTGATATATCTTTTTGGAAAAATATCATACTGAAAAAGAGATAGATTCAGAAATTTTGTTGCATATGGTGCCCTTTTTTTTTGATTATTATGTTGTGGTGATTTGGGTCTTTGACTTTACAAATTGTTAAGAGTAAAATGAAATTATGTTTTTTCTTCATTTTTAATTCCTTTAATTAAGAAGGTGAGGATTATAGATCCAGGGTTGATTTTAAAGAAGAGGAATAAAATCATATTGGTACACTTTAAAGTGGTAATCCATCAATGGTATAATAAAATACCAATGGTAATTGGTATACCAATTTTGAATTCATATACCTAAGAATAATCTTTAAGCAAGTGAATTTAAAAAATTTCATAACCTGTAAACTTACCAGTAATTAATGGTATGGTAACTTACATAAAGCCCAATTTTAAAAACTAATTTTTAAGATCTTTTTATTCAACAAAATTTTATACATTTAAATAATTCTTTAGAAAATTGATGCAAAGACTTCAAATATGTAGTTGTACTGATACAATTTTACAATAGATAAAATAGTATTGGGGCCAGATTTTGTGAGTTTGAGAAAATCCAACCACAACACTGTAGAATTGGATTGTGATATAACAATAGTTAAACAATTTGATTTTCATTGTTTTATTAATTATTTTGATTGTGTATGTAATGAAAGTGAAAGATACCAGAAGGTCTTATGAAAAGGAGAAGAGGCATAAGAGGGTGATACCTAGTATCCGATTAGTCCTGTTGCGTAGTGGTTATACATCTCCCTTTCTTACTGTATCTCTTTCTTGTTTTGGATTATCATATAAATTTCTTAAGAAATAAATTCAAATGATCAATAATTCCACTTATAAATATTTAAGTGTATTAGGTCTCTTGGATTTTAAAGGAAGATCTATTGCCCAAAGAGCTCAAATCTTCAACCAATTCCTAAATGATCAATCCAACTCAAATCACACATCCAACTGGAGAGTCAATCTCCAATACCAAATTGAATAAATTGATCCAAATTTAGAGATAAAAAGTTGAACCTAAAGACCTACCTCTTTTGAATGGTTGAAGATAGGTTCAGGATATTGGTTTAGATTGTATTTTGGGTTTATCTTTATCCAGACTGCTTTTTGGATATTGGAAAGGGCACAATTGAGAATGGCGATTGATTGTTTTTGATATACAAATTCCTTAGGAGCACCTACAAATCTCATCTGGTTTTTCTTTGTACTTCACATCCCATCATTTTTAAGTGGGACATTAACTGTTGAAGATTTCTCTTTAATATCTTTTTCTATTTTTTTTGAACAATTTTATAAAAAAAAAAAAAATTCAAAATCAAGTACTATTATGACAGACACCGAGGTTATATTAAAATCTCTAAATGAAGGAACAACTATAAAAGTTAAACTGTCATCATCAAACTATGTATTTATTTTAAAATTTTTTAGGGAACAATTTTATATTAGAATTAAAAAGATCACTTTCAACTTAATTTCAAACTATTGTGAAATATTATCAATATTCTATCATACCAATAAACAGTGGTTTATTCAACACCATGAAATTGAAAAGTAATTGTTGATCATGGTAAAAATCTATTACTCATATTAGAATATATACATACTAATTACATTCAACAGGTATATAGAATGGACAGAATCAAGATATGAAATTATTAGAATTATTGTATATAGTTTATTAATAAAAACTCCAAACCTAAGAGAAAACTACCTAAAATCATCTAATAACTATAGCTCACATCTTGTTAAAAAAGGGTTACTGGACAATTCTTTCCATGTAAGATCCACAATTTGTGAACTCCTACACAAAGTTCATTTAAACCATAAAGTTAATGCATACAGCGAAGATTATCTTTTAGGGATGAGATCATATTACTACTATGCAAAGAGCAGAGAAATGTCAAGAATATCAATTCCACAAGGTTTTGCTTCATTTATCACTAATCTTGAGAAATCAAGAGTTTCACTTGATCAAGTTATTCTATCAAAATATCAGAATTTGATTGATGAGTATGTATATATACTATGATATTATTATGAATACCTTTTATTTTAACATTAAAATACATATAGATTTACAGTACTATTAAGTATCAACTCAAACAATCAATATAAATCCATTGGTGATAGTTATATTATCAAGAATTTCTCTAAATTTAGTAACACCTCGAAAGTAACACTTTTGAATATAATTCTAGATCAATCAGCTAAATACTCTGTTGGAGACCTAACATTAGTTAACAAGTTATTTAAAATATCAGAAAGTGAAAATCTATTTCAAGATAATACATTAATTGGTGGCTTTTTTTCCATTTATTATCATTGTATTGTTAAACCTAATAATAAGTTTTTGAATGGGAACATAATATCATTATTGAAGAAATATAATAGTTTAATTACTAAAGAGCAAATTGATGATATCATAAAATCACTAATAGAAGCACCTACCAAAATCTTGCCATCAGAGGATAGTGCTGAATTCATTCAATTGATCTTTAGTTGGTATACAATTGATCGGTATAATCAATACCTACATGATATTGTAAATTCTATTTCCTCCACTGAAAATGGTGTTTTACTAGGAATGAGATTATATTTGGTGTTAGATGATGAAATTTTTCAACAAACACCAAGAATACAATTCCTACAAGCTCTGTTGGACAAATTCAGTTCATTTAAACATTCTAGCATCCACCACCAAAATCTAGAGATTTTATCTAAAGTCTTGTTAAAATTACCAGAACCACAATATCAATTATTGGTGTGTATCAAATCAAAAATAACCCACCATTCAATTTCAGCCGATTTAATACTACAATATATGAATGTATTAAAAACAATCACAGAAACTCTTAAAATTGATATAAATTGGGATATCTATAACTATATGTTCCCTATTTTAATTGGAAAATTAAAATATGATTATCACACATCAAGAGAATTACTTCTTGTATATCATAATCTAATGATTGGTAATCCAAAAATTGGAGAGTGTATTGATATGGTATATTCACTGGACTTTGGTTTCAAAAAAGATCTTACAACAGAGTTTGTATCACGTTATGGAGTAGAGATTATGCAGAAATCCTTATTGTTTAGGGAGCGATATACTATTGATATCAATTCCAAAACAAATGAAAATAAGGTACCAATATTGAAAAATAAGTTAGCACAATGCCCAACAAATATTTTGATTCCAAATTACTTTTTCTCAAAAGTAATTCAATATATCATTAGAAAACATGAAATTTTATCAATGTCGAATAAATCACCATTACTCCAACTCTCTCTAGTATCTTGGGATTTCTTCAAAATGGTTAAATCGACCCTCAATTACTATCATTCAATACCAATATCAATAGAGGCATTAGGTTCATCTAGATTATTTGGTTTCATAAAATTTAAACAACCAAATTCTCAATCAGAGAAATACTCCCTCTTTTCCAATGAAGGTCAAAAATATGTACAAATTAGGCAGAGTTCGGGTAGTAAATATTCTGTAACTATCCAAAGAAGTAAAGAAGAACCTTTGATGATTTTTAATCTTGTGAATTTGGCTGTACAGTATTTCAAAAAGAATAGAGGTTCAGGGTTTGCTTATGACTATCCAGTCAATACCAAATACTATTCTAATGTCATATCTATGGTCTTATCCATTAAATTACAATCTCATCTAGAAATTGATAAATTTATGAGGTGGTTCCCATCATTATCAGAAATTACTATAGATATAGATTCAATTGCAAGGTTAAATTCAAAACCTAACATTTTGGAAATTCTTAGCACTGCTTTAGAAAGAATTAAAAGTTATTCAGCAGAGAGAAACTTGACTTTTATCTTAAAAGGATATGTTCCTAAAATTGATGACACTTTAACTCCATTGGAATACCAGGAAATTTTAAATCACTATAGAAGAGTTAATTTGGACATTAACGAAAAACCACTAAGTCTATTGATGCACACATTTTCAAATTTACATAGCATGGTGCTGGATATTGCTAGTAAATATTCAACAGAAAACTTCAATCAAGTTCAACTGTTGATTGAAAAATCAAAAAGTATAAAATCATTAGAAATTTACTGTTATTGTTCATTCCCTTTCGATGAATTTCTTCAATGTCTTCTAGTTAATAGATCTATTAGAAATCTAAAAATAATTTGTGATAAAGCACCATCAGATAATATAGATTTTCAAAATAATATTCAAAATTCATTTAAAATTCTATCCAATAGTGCATCCTCTGTTGAATATCTAGAAATTTCTAATAATAGACCCAGAAATACCCCAATCATCAACTTAGTAAATTTTAATTTCTATAATTTCCATCCCATCGACAATGATTTTATAAAATACCTAAGATATTAAAATATTTATCAACAAACTTTTAAATGTTTGTACTTTTGTAAAAATACACAAATACTAAATAAAGTTAAATATACATTCACTACACACAAACGAGAGACATAATAAAATAGGTGGCAGACACATTTGTATATAGGTGTAATATTTGGTTTAAAAAAAAAATAAAATAAAATAAAATAAAATTTGTTTGGTGAATAATAATAATAATCTCATGATTTTATTATGAAGGAGAAATAGTTGCTTAATACTCTTCAGCTTGTTCTGGGTTAACATTTTCAGCAACAGAGTCATAATCTTTTTCAAGAGCACTCAAATCTTCTCTGGCTTCAGCAAACTCACCTTCTTCCATACCTTCACCTACGTACCAATGAACAAAAGCTCTCTTGACATACATAAGATCAAATTTGGAATTGATTCTAGAGAATACTTGAGCAATAGCAGTAGTGTTAGATAACATACAAACTGATTTTTCAACTTTGGCCAAATCACCACCAGCAACAACAGTTGGTGGAACATTGTTGATACCACATTTGAAACCAGTTGGAGACCAATCAACAAAGACGACAGTTTTTGATTTTTCAGAACGAATGTAGGCAACGGCTTTTTGAGCTTCTTTTGGAACAATTTTACCACGGTACATGAGACAACAAGCCATGTATTTACCTAATTGTGGATTACATTTAGCCATAATGTTGTTCTCAGAGAATACACTGTTAGTAATGGCATCAACAGTGACATTTTCGTGATCAGACTTCTCTTTGGAGATAACTGGAGCATAGGAACATAAGACAAAGTGTAGTCTTGGGTATGGTACCAAATTGGTTTGAATATCATTAATATCCAAATTCAATGAACCTGGGAAACGTAATGAACTGGTTAATGAAGAGATAACCTGTGCAACTAATCTATTAAGATTAGTGTATGATGGTTTATCAATATTCAATGATTTTCTACAGATACTGTAAATGGCTTCGTTATCTAACATGAAACTGACATCAGTGTGCTCAAGTAAGGAGTGAGTTGAGAGTACACTGTTGTATGGCTCAACGACTGAAGTTGAAACTTGTGGTGATGGATATACACAGAAATCTAATTTGGATTTCTTGGCACCATAGTCAAGTGCAAGTTTTTGTAAGAGTAATGATCCAAAACCTGAACCTGTACCACCACCAACACTGTGGAATACCAAGAAACCTTGGAGACCAGAACATTGATCAGCAAGCTTTCTAATCTTGTCAACACACACTTCAATGAGTTCTTTACCTACAGTGTAGTGACCTCTGGCATAGTTATTAGCAGCATCTTCCTTACCAGTGATTAATTGTTCTGGATGGAAAAGATTCTTGTAGGCACCAGTACGGATTTCATCAATTACTGTTGGTTCCAAATCTAAAAAGATGGCTCTTGGTACAACTTTTTTACCATTACTGGATTCAGTAAAGAAGGTATTGAGATCTTTGTTACCATCTGCTGATAAATTAATATCACCTTGTTTTCTGTCTTCTGGAACGGTACCATCTTGTTGAATGCCGTGTTCCAAACAGTAAAGTTCCCAACAACTGTTACCAACTTGAACACCAGCTTGACCTAGTTATTTTAAAAATATTATTTAAAATTTTTTTATGTTAATAAATGAAATTTAGATGGGTGATGCTGCTTATTATTCAAAGACTTACCAATGTGAATACTGATTAATTCTCTTGACATGTTAATTTTGAATAATAAAATTAAAAATTTAATAAAAAGATTTGTTGATGGATCTTGATATTATGTTTTAAAAAAATATAGATAGATAAAGATAAAGTAAATAGGAATTCTTTGTGAGGAAGAAATTACTATTTGTTGATTGATGAAAAAAATGGTGATGATAAAAAATAAAAAAAAAAAAATTTTTACAATTGAAAAAAAAAAAATGGTTTTAAAATCAAAATATCCCGCCTTTTTTAAAATAATTTAAATTAAAATACACTTAAAATTAATTTTATATAGTAATTTATAAGATTTAATTAATTATCTTTAGGAATTCTCATCTTACAATGTCTGGAGAGAACTTTAAGTTTTTTTATTTTTATTTTTTTTATTTTTTTTATTTTTATTTTTTTTTAAATCTTGAAATTCAAATTGACTTTTTTAAAATCAATAATAATAGGATGGATGATAATGATATTCATTCAGAAAATGAAATGACAGATCGTGATTCACATTTATTGAGGCAGTTATCATCAGTTAATCTGAGTAAACTATCCAGTGGTTGTAAAAATAAGATTCTCTATACATTATGGTTTATTGATCCAGAGTGGATTGATACCTCATTGACATATAATGAAACTCATAATCATGATGATGGTGATAATGGAAAAAACAACAATACTGACAATACTGATGATAATGACAATGATGATAATAATAAAAATAGTAATAGCAAACAATTATCTTTGCAAAAAAGTAATGTAGATAAAGATTGTGCTACCAAGAAGTATAGACACACTTATTAATATAAATCCTTTTGATCAAAATAAAGAAATTTTAACAAGCATTAGAAATGGTGGTATAAAAATAATTTTACTACCAATTAGCATACCAAAGACAATATACAAAAGATTTGGAAGACAATCATTGAAACACAGTAATTTCTCAATGTTACAAAATCACAACCAACACCAACCTACTTCAAGGATACATTTATCTGCAGATGGACAACTATTGGCTAGCACTCAGAATACAATGATTGCATTTAGATCATCTAATGATAACTTTTCATCTATACAAAAGAGATGGATACTAAATAATGATGATAATGAATCACAATGGCAGAGAATGGCCTTCTCTCCCGATAATCAATATATGGCATTCTCAACTAGTTCTTGTTATATATATATCATTAAAATCATATCGGAGGAGACTATTCATATAATATCTCCAAAGATTTTAAAATTGGATCCAAATGATGGTATTTCTGATTTGGTATTTAGAAACTCTAAATGTTCACTATCAGGTACTACTGGCAGTCATACAACTTCTACAGCTACAACTGCTCAGAAATGTTTAGAGTTATTAATTTTAGGTTATGATATGGTTCTACGAAGATTTCATGTGCCAATTGATCACAGTACTTTTACAATTCATTCTTTTGATATAAAATTAAATTCAATCGAACAACAGGATAATAATAATAATAATAATAATAATAATAATAATAATAATAATAATAATAATAATAATAATAATAATAATGATGATATTAATGGTGATAACAATAATAGTGGTGGCCACCACCAAAAGAGAATATCTACAGTAACTAATAGAAGAATTAAGACAGAGACTAAGAGTGCTAATGATTTAGATGTTGATGGTAAAGAATGTTTTTCAACTAGTAGATCCTGTCCAAATTTTAGAGATATTCATCATTCAGTTGGTTGTTTACATTTTAATGCCGAACATGATTTATTGGCAATTGGTGGAAATAGAAAGTATAAAACAAACAATGGCCAGAAAATTAAAGGTTTTGTTTCTTTTTGGAAAATTTTAGACCAGGAACCTTATTATATACTATTAAACCCACCAAATGAAGATAATTCAGTAGATCAAGATGAAGATATCGATGAAAAACCATCTAGATTCTCTAGATTATGGAGAGGTTTAGTTGGTAATTATTTTACAACTACAATTATACATAAAGTGGTTTTCTCAAATGATGGACAACAGTTGATTTCTTTAGATTTAAATGGTACAGTTTCATTATGGTCTATTAATAATGATAGTTCATTTGGATCAACACCATCATCATCAACATTTGCATCAAGTTGGTCAAATAAACCAGTAAAAATTTGGAAATCTAAAAATCTATACCCAATTTGGAAGAGTAACCCAACTTCACCATTTTCTAATATTGATAATGATTATCTACAACCAACTGCTCAACAACAACAACAACCTGAACAACAACCTGAACAACAACAACAACAACAACAACAACAACAACAACAACAACAACAACAACAACAACAACAACAACAACAACAAAATGTACAATATCAGCATGATCACAATCAACAAGCAGACCAGCAACAATCAGAGTATTCAGATAATGAATATTCAAAATTGAAGATTGTGCATGATATTGGTTGGTGGCAAGATGATGAAATTATTCTAATGAATAAACAGGGTCAATTTCTAATATTCTCTATGGAGACAAATGAAAATTGTCTATTACATGATCCAGAGATGGTATCAACTACACAACCAGCAATGATTACAACATCACACCATGGTAGATTCTTTATATTAGAGACATCACACTTGGGAACTAAACCACAACTAAGTCAATCAAGTATAAAACAGTTAAAATCAATATACTATGATAAGATAAATAGACCAATGTTTAGAGCTTATAAAAGAGTTTTAAGGTATTTTAATGGTGGTGAGCTAACTGATGGAAATGAAGAAGATCCTTTTCATTTTCAAATTAGAAGAAATCAACAACAGCAAGAGGAAGACCATCATCTACCTATGCAGCAGCAGCAGAGTATCAAAAATCGTATATTAAATTATTTTATTGGATATTCAAAACAACAAGAGTTAAGAGAGGATCTTGAAAGAAAACAAAGAGAGTCCTACAAGATTATAAAGAGAATAATAAGGTTTCAATCAACAACACCAGAACAGCTATTTAAAACATTGGTTAGCCAGAAAGAGTACGGTAATGCTCTATTGATTGCTGAACACTATGGTTTAGATAAGGATTTAGTACACCAAAAGAGATTTATAAGATCACAAGTTAGTAGAGAGTCAATTGATCAATATCTCTCAAAAGTACAAGATCTAAATTGGGTATTGTGGACATGTCACATTAGAATACCTAATAGTTTAGAATCATCCATGTTACTATTGCAATATGGAATGGAGAGATCTCAGAGTATAACTGCAAAATCATCAGTTAATGAACAAAGAGAAAACAAATCACTTCTGCTGCATAGATTAATTATTAGTTTGTATCTGAACAGACTAAAAATCTATCAGGAAATCTATGGTAACGATTTTGATGCTCAAGAGTTTCTAAGATTCCGTGATTGTAATTTAGTTTCTGCTGCAATGGAGTTGGCAAGCTTTGAACATTTTAAAGCTGTAGAAGTATTGTTTAGCTATGAAAGTAAACTATTACTACCATTTAGATTAGATATTCTTTCACATATTCCAGAGCCAACATCACCAACAATATATCGTACATTGTTACCTGATGAATTAAATGTATGGAACCTAAAGAAACATCTACATGTTGATTGGTTACTAGATAGTAAATCTGTCCTAGAACAAGTTTTAGAGATTGATTATGATAATCGATTTGATTCAAATTATTTAAAATCACAAATTCACTCTGAATATGAAGATATAAGATCTATAAATCAGATTATAAATCACCTAGATTCTGATTTATATTCTATTGATTATCAACTTGAACAACAACAACAACAACAACAGAGTGTTCAACCCATTCATTCTAATATAAGGGAATGGTATGAATTTAGAGCGAAGGAAATTGATAAAAAATCTGGTCAAGTAGATCAATCTCTGAAACTATTGGAAATTGCTATAAAGGAAAAACATGTATCTGGTTTGTCATCTATTTATTTAGAATTTCAAGAGCTTTTTATAATAGTATATCAACTCACAAAACCACCAACAACTATGCTATCTGAAGATCAAGAACTCACCTACCAATTTTATCATTCTAGATCTGATGTTGAAAAAATTCAACTATTACTCTGTGATTCCACTCCTCAAAATATATACCAACACATTACTGATCGTTGTAAATATATTTTATCATCTATTTCACTATTGATACAGTTTTTTAAATTAGTAAATAATCTATCACTATTGAAAGGTTTTTTACAATCTCATAAACAACTGGTAGATAATCAACTCCAACCAACTTCAATACTTTTAAATAATAATAATAATAATAATAATAATAATAATAATAATAATAATAATAATAATAATAATAATAATAATAGTGGTAGTGATGATGAGTATAATAGAAATCAATCATCTAGTAACATGACATTAATAATTAATAATAATAATTTATTAAAATTATCAATAGAGACAATAATGGAATGTAAAGTTATTAATAGTGATGAAATTCAATTAATAACTGATATATTACAACTCATAGATAACAATAATGGTCATTATCAAGAGGATCTAGTAGAGAAAAAACTTGATATTCTAATATTTTTATCTATTGATAAATTATTACTACCATATAATTTGTCAAAACCCATGTCATGGTTTAAATCTGACGATACACAACAATTTAATAGCATATTACAATCTCTATGTAGTTTTGCAAAATTGCATCAATTTAAACCTTATCAGTGGAAACAAATACTAAATGATCTGTTGAATATGAAAAAGATATCCTATCATTCAGTTCACAGTGAACAAATTTATGTTAGTTGGGTTAGAGAACTATTGTTGGAAGGTAAATTTATGATGGCAAAAGAGTACCTACAAAACTGTGGTCAAAGAGATCAACAAGAATACTTATTGTTGCAATGTGCTAAAGACTATTTTAATAGTTCTGCAACCTACGGTCACACTCAAAATCTAGAACAATCTAGATTGTGTTTAGATTTACTACAACCCCCAACAAGAAAAATTCAAAGAGAGATTAATCTATTGAAAGCTCTGGATATTCTCTATCAGTTTTACCAATTCCAACAACTACCAGTTCAGATTAGACTGATTCTAGAATGTAAAGATTCTGATCAACCACTTGGTAAATATGAATTACTTGACCTGTTGCTGAGAAAACATCCTACATCCTACTTGGATTGTGATAATATTTTGATTCTTATCAATTTATTATCAGACTGGCCTAGTAATTTTACTTCTAAAAATGATAATAATAATAATATTGGTGGTACTACTGAACATGCACTTTTTGATAAATTACAAGCTCTCATTCAGTTGGCAAACTATTCAATCTCTGAAAAACAAAATGTTGACCATGCTTTGAAAATATCAAAATTACTCATGCTAGAGTATGAACAAAATCATATTAATACTCTAGAGGCTTTTACCTCCATTTCTAGAGATATTTGCCATTTAACATCACAATTGGCAATGAAATCATCACTATCCAATCCAGTTGAAAAACTTAATCTACTATCATTTTCACTAAGATATTCACCCACTAGTTCATCCTCCTCCTCCTCTTCCTCCTCTTCTACTATCATATCAACAGTGAATGGTTTAGAATTATCAGCACTACTTGAAAACTATCAAAAGGTAGAACAAGATTATCTCTTACAAAAACAATTAGAAATCAATGATGACGAAGATGATCAATCAGAAATTACATTAAAACCACCATTTATAGATAGAGATGATTCTCTATGTAATATATTAGAGTATCAAAGTAATAATAATAATAATAGTAGTAGTAATAGTAGTAGTATATTTAATGTATTTAATAATAATAATTATAATCAATTATTATTGTTAAAATCACAATTTGAATTACAAAGAGGTGATCTTAAATTATCAGTTGCCTACTTGTTGAATCTAGATGACCAATCATGTCAAATCTCAAGAGAAGCATTCCAAAATCTTATAGAACTCTCTAAAAACTATCAGTCTAGTAAAGAACGTATAATCAGATTGGCATGTTACTATTATTCTATTCGTATTCTATTATCACAACAAAAGGGTAAAGAATTGAAAGATATATTCTCTCTACCAGTAGATCAATTGATTTCCAGTGTAGATAAATTTTATAGTGATAGTTCAATAATATCACAAAATGAAGAATTGATAAAATCATTTAGACATTATCACAGTATGATGGTTGATAGTATTCAAATCAAAGAGCTCTCAGAATTTAACACCAATGTTGATTTGAACAAATTCAAATCAGATAAAGAGTATAAAGAATCAACAATATTGTCATTTTGTCTCAGTAATCAATTAAAATCACTACAAACTGCTGTTGCAATGGCAAAGAGATATGGGCTATCCTATCACAGAGTACTTTTGAGACACATAGAATGGCAATTGTTTGAAAATACTCAACAACCTGTAATGATTTTACAACCATCAGATATTGATGAATTACGATCCAATAATAATCTATTTGAAACAATGAAATCGCTAGATGAATTCTATCAGAGACTATCTGGTAAATCATTCTATAAATTGAGATACTATATCGAGTTGCTATTAGAGATAAAGAACAAACAAGATAGTGATATTCAACTGATTAGAAACAAAAAGAAACTAGTGTCACTGTTGATTGCAACTGAACAAAATCAGAAAATATCCTATCTAATTACTAGCAATGATGAAATGAACTTTAAGACACTACTTAGAGATGATTTTGATCCTCTACAATTTAAATCACTGTTACTAGAAGAAAATGTAGTGTTATTCTTTTCTAGTTTGGTTAATGTTCTGATACTCCTGAGATCAGATGAATTAATTCATCAGATTACTCTTAGTCGTATCTATCTTCATTTGATTGAAAATCAAATATCACAAAATAGAAATGACCCAAACCTAATCTATACTATTGTTTCAAAATTCAAGAAACAATTGGATGCTGATGATCTATTATCTCTATATCGATCATTATTGGTTAATGATCTAAGTAATCTATTACCACTAGATTCCAAGTTGCTATTTACAGAGGATATTCTTAGTACTCTCACCTCTTTAGATGATCACCATGACTCTCACTTTGATCTTCACAAAGAAATTCAATGGTATAAATTAATTCAATCACATTTGAATCTAATGAAACAACTATATAGAGAATCAAAGAAAAAGAAACCAATAATATCACCAGATGTATTATTGCATTTGGACAATCAATTATCACATCTTTTAAAAAAATTTTCATCAATTTCTGATTATAATCAACAAAGGGACAGCATTATTAGTAATCTCTTTATTGATCTAGTAGGACAATGTAAATACACACCAACACTACTACTAAAGTTATATCAACAATTTTATAGTACTACCAAAAATATTAGTAGTAATAATAATAATCATGATAATAATAATAATAATAATATTAATAATGTTAAGGAATCAAATAGTTATAAAATACAAAATCACTATAGAGAATCTCTTGAACAGCTATTAAATCAAATGAAATATAATGAAATTATTCAGTTGATAAAATTGATTGAGAATGACCATTCTCTTGATGTTGATTCTGAAATGACATTGTCTGCGCTGGTTTTAAATCGCTGTAGGGATTATTGCAGATTAGGTGATAAACCAATTCACAATAGAATTAAACTGTTAGAGATACTTTTAAACAACCAAAGTATTTATGGAGAATCTAATACCATTTTAATGGAAAAAGATTCTAAATTACTTAGAGAATACAAAACCCAGAATATAATTAAAGATACTTGGAAAAATCTTCAATGGGGTAATGATGATTTGTTAATTCAATCTAGTGCAGATTCAGCCCGTTTGTTTAACAAACTGTTGGAACACAGCGAAAATATTCAAATTCATCTCTCATATCTATCTAAACTACTGTTAATGTGGAGTGAAGATGTTGCTTCTTCCAGTACTGAAGAGGGTACTTCACAAAAATCTGTAATTTGTGATTGTTGGTTTAGATTCTATTATAAATTTATTACATTGATTAGTAATCAAAAAGATGCTAGTCTACTATTATCAATACGTATGGATCAATCAAAGTCTTACCCAATCATCAAAGAGCAAGAGAATCAATTAATTAATATATTCAATAACTCCTCCTCTTCTTCAACCACTACACCTTCTACTCTAATATTGACTGGATATAAATTTTCATTATTATCTCAGCAAAAAGAAATTCAAGATATAGTAATTGATCAAATTTTACATGATATCAATCAACAAACTGAACAAACTGAACAACATGAACAACAAAATATAGCAACATCAATTAATAATGATCAACAACTATTACAATTAATATTTTCATTAGGTATAATATACAGATTTACCCACACTAATCTATATCCTCTACTTGTAAATATTTTATTGCTGTCCAATAGCAATAATAATAACCAAATTGCAAAATTTGATCATGAAAATATTTATACATCACTAGAATACAACACCACAATGTTGGTAGTTAACAATTTTTTTTACCAAGCATCACAATTGGTATTATTAAGCCATACCACCACAACAAATCAAATTGGTGAGGAATTTCAGAGTTTAGATAATTCTTTATTCTTTTTGGAAAAATATTTAGTCAATTGTCAATTCAATATCAATAATTTTTTAAATAGTAATGATGGTGATGATGATACTAACAAATCAACTACCTCATCAATATCAACATTAACTGACAAGGTATCCCTTACAAATAATTGCAAAAAACTATATGACAATATATTGTTAGCACTAAATCTCATTAATGAAATACAAAATCAGGATTCAGAAGAAAATGTTGATGATGTTACAGATGATCAATAGTGTTTGAAACAACCAATAAGAGGAATTTTGATACAACTTAAAATATCATACATATACAAAAAAAATAAACACAAATTATTAATGTTACCTAAAAATAGAATGATATTCATCTCATATTTTTATTTTCCTATTTGCGATCTTCCAAACACACCCCAACATTTTTACACAAAATATTTTTACAACACAATTTATTAGTGGGTAAAAATTTATAATACTGGTAAAATTTATAAATAAATATAAATAAATACAGTAGTTGGATGTGGTAGACATATATTAATTATGCTATTCAGTTTTTCATCCTTAAAATGATATGGGTGTGATTTTTTCACCCCATTACACACCAAAAACTAAATTTGGTTTTTTTTTGGGTATTAAATATCTAGATAACACATCACAATCATTATTTAGAAATAAACATATTGTGTTAAGTTGAAATTTATTATTTAATTTCAGAATAATTTTTTATTTATTATATTTATTGGAAAAGTATCAGTAAGCTAATCAAAAATATTTAGTATAGACATTTTTATAAACCCAAAACCACATTGGTGATATCATTCTTTATAAAAATTAACATATATTTAGATATTTCTACTATCAATTTAACTCTAAACTTCACCTTCTTAAGAGATAATTTGTATTCAATTACAAACGTCAGTTCAATAATTTATTTTTAAATTATATATCTCAAATTAGTAAATAGTATTTTTTATTTATCTATTTAAACCTCTTTCAAAATTAAAAAATATTCATTTCATTTTAATTATTATAATTAATTTTATAAACAATGTTAATTAGTAAGTTGAATTTTATAAACAATATTTTTAAAAATATTTTAATGATATTAATTTAATATGCAATTATTTCTATAGAGGCTTTAACTACAATTTCATTTAAATCAACAAAAATTTCAAAAGAACAAACTAGTTCAAATTCTCAAACAATCAACTTGCAATCAACTAATCAAGTCACTGATTATTTCAATCAACCACTTTGGAATCCATGGTAAAAATGAGTGCTTAGAAAGGAGGTCAATTCAAAAATAAACTATTTAATACAGTGCCAATTTCCAATGAAAATGATCATCATTTGAAGAATTAATATTAAGAATAAGATTGAGTTGATAGATTTATAAATTTATAAATTAAGAAATAAGGAGATTACCCTATTACCCTTTATTATTTATCTTTGAAAATTTACAAATAAATTCTTTTTACATGATATTGGTTTAGAAGTTGAATCTATTTCTAGTTTAGATGAAAGATTACAATTATTGTTATTATTATTTTTTAATTTGATTGGTGATATATCTGGTAAATGAATTATTGGAAATGTTTTTAAATTTGAATTTTGATTATTATTGTTGTTTTTTGATTTTTGGGTATTAATTGGTGTTAGAAATTCAAAATCGTCAGTATTATTATTTGTGGTATTAACAGAATCATCAAAAAATGAATTTGTAATTTTTCTCTTTAGAATACTTTTACTACCATCCGTTGTTGAAATACTAATAGTTGAGGCATAACCCAGTTCATTTTCATATTCAGAATCCATAGAAATTGTTTTTCTTTTGTTGTGGTAAACTTTTTTGTTGTTATCTGTTCTTTTTTTTACTAGGAGTGGTGTTGAATTGGATGATGATGAGTATTCATTATTGATGTGCTGAGTTTGAAATGTATTATGTTGTTCAAAGTAATCATTTGACAATTTTTCATCCTTTTTTTTCCATTGTTGAAACTGGATATAATCATTGGTATTATCAAAATCTTCTTCACAGTTGGCAGATAGATCGAGTTCATTAATTGTTATATTTACAGGAAGTACTGTTGCCATCATATCAATTGACCATTCCATATCTTTACCCGTATAATTATCATCTTCATCAATTTCTTCCTCTTTTTCATCTTCATCCTCATCTTCACTATCTTGATTAAGCAAATCAAAATTGAAAATATTATGATCAATTATATTATTATTATTATTATTATTATTATTATTATTATTATTATTATTTTGTTTTAATATTGCGCTTGTATCCATTGAAATGTCTTTATTAAGATCGATATCATCATCATTGAAATTGAAAATTTTAATATTATTTACAAGGTTATCACTATTTATATTTTTATTATTATTATTATTAATATTATTATTCATCCAACTTGGGAATGATGGGAAATTATTTTTTGTTTGTTTTGGACCAGTAAATGGGTTATTTTTTTTAATGGAGCTTTTAGCTTTATTTGATCTCATCAATTTGGATGTTATGTGTTTTGGTGAATGTGTGTTACTATTGTTGTTGAACAAATCAATTTCTTTGTTAAATGTTGGTAATAATGAAAATTTGGAGTTCTCCTCCATTGTGAAATGTGGTGATGTAATTGCAGTGCTTGAGTGTTCTTCGACTATTGAATTACCCATCATTATGTAACACTATTTTCAAATATATTAATCAGAAAAAAACTTTTTAAAGTTTCTTTTATTTTTTTTGAAAATTAGTTGTTTGGTTAATATTTGTTTCTGAAAAAACAAATTTTGGAGGCCAATTTAAATTTTTATCTGTTTAAAAGTTTTACCTCCTTTATTTTTTCAAAAATTATAATTTCAATTTTTAAAATAACTAATCGACATATTTTTTTATTTTATATATATAATTGAAAAATAATGATACATTTTCTAGATATAAAATATGAAGATTATTTTTTCAATTTAATTTTTTATATTAAATTATATTAAATATTTTTAAAAATTTTTTTTATTTTTGATTATCTTTTCAAAATGTCAACAATATATTTAACAAGACACGGATTAAGAGAGGATTGGGTAAATAAACTATGGAAAAATACAGCTGAAAGAGTATCAGATACACCTTTATCAAAAGAGGGTTTTGTTTTAGCAAATGAATTGGGCAGTTCATTAGTTGGATCAGGTATTACACAAATTATATCATCACCAATGGAAAGATGTGTTCAAACCAGTACTGCAATAGCAGAGAAACTTAATATACCAATTAAAATTGATTATGGTGTCGCTGAATATATTGGACCAAACCCAAAAGAAGAAGATGAACTCAAACCGCTCACTGTTGAACAACTTCATAAATTGTATAAATACGTAGATTTAGAATACAAATCATCAACTGACATTCTACCTGGTAAAGAGACTTTACAAGATCTTCATGTTCGTTGTAAGAAATGTATAGATATTCTAAAAGAACGTTTTGCAGGTCAGACTATTATCATTGTTACACATGCTGCCACACTGATTGCATTGGGTAGAGCTGTTGTTGATGATATTGAATATCAATTTAGAACTGGTGTTTGTTCACTGACAAAAGCTTCTCAAGATCCAGAAAATAATAATAAATGGTTCATTGAATATAGTGGTAAAGTTGATCATCTCTCAGGTGGTGAACAATATCACTGGCAAATGCCAGTTTTAAAGAAATAAACGATCCCAACTCACCAAATATATTGTAAAATAATCGAATAATATACAAGTTAGTAATCAAATTAAAATTTATATCCATTTTTATTATTATATCTATATTTTTTTATCTTTTTCAAAAGTAACATGATGCTAGAGGGGGTAGGGAGAGAGTAGTTTAAACTGAAATTGAACCTTTTCTAAAATCAGTTCTATCAATGATACAATTGATTAGTACTGGTTTAATATTTTCTTTTAGAATTTGTTGAGAGTTATCAAGAGCCTCTTGAAGTTGTTGCTCATTGTGAACTCTGTAACCTTCACCACCAAAAGCTTTTACAACTTGATCATAGTTGGTATATGTTAGATTACAACCAACTTCAGAGTGAAGATATTCAACCTGTTCTCTCATAATTTGCATCCAACAAGCATCATTTCCAACCAAAGCACCAATTGCAATTTTATGACGTACAAAAGTATCATATTCAGGGATAGAGTAACCGCAAGCACCATCACCAAAAATTATCCAAACTTGACTGTGTGGATTAACTAATTTTGCACCTAATGCAAAACCAGCACCAACACCAAGTGTACCAAATACCCCTGGATCCAACCATGATAATGGTCCTCTAGGACAAACAATATAGGAAGCTGATGCTACAAAATCACCACCATCAGCAACCAATACAGTTTGAGAAGGTAATGAATGATCAAATAGCTTTAGAGCTTTCAATGGGTTAATAAAACCTTCTTTAGTAGGTGGAATTTCAATTTTCTTTGAGATTTCTAAATTCTTTTCAATGTCTCTAGAGTTTAGATCATCAACCCAATTCTTCCAAGTCTGATCAAGTGATGTTGGTTTTTGCTCTTGATAGATCTTATAGAGACCAATCAAAAACTGTGCTGGATCAGAGTGGTAAGCATAATTTGGACTTCTGTTTTTATACAAATCAACCTTGTCTCTATTGATGGATACCAATTTTGCCTTTGAACTAATGGTTTTACCATAGTTTAGACGGAAATCACAAACAACACCTGCCAAAATAACTAAATCAGCGTGTTGGAGTGCATAGGATCTACAATGTCTAAATAGAATTGGATGTTGTGCTCCTAATAAACCTCTAGACATTGATGATGTAAATGTTGGAACACCCAATCCTTGAACAGATTTTTGAATTTGTTCAGCAGTAATACCATTGGCACCACTTAGGAGTACAGCCTGTGATCCTACAATTAACACTGGACGTTTGGCTTTAATGAGTAGGTAGAGTACCGACTCTAGGTTACTGTTATTTGGTGACATTTGAGAGAATACCGATGGATTGTGAATTTGAATTTGTCTATTCAAAACATCACCAAAAATCTGATGAAGATGACGGTTAATGTAGAAATTCATAATTTTAGAAGCCAATGTTGGTGCACTGTATTTTGCTTTCAGATACCAAGAAGAGGTAATTGGTTGTGGATAGAGAGTGTCAATGGGGAATTCAACAAAAACTGGACCTGGTGTACCTTGTTTACTGATTGCAAAAGCCATTTCAAGTGTTGGTACAATCTCTGAGACTTTGGAAATATGTTTCATCCATTTTACATGTGGTTTCAATAGTGCAAATTGATCAATATCTTGTAATGATCCTCTACCTTTTAAAAGATCACTAGTAGCACCACCAATTAATACTAATGCTGATTGTGCCATTTGTGCATTCTTTACTGCTGTAATGGTATTTGTTAGTCCTGGTCCAGCTGTAACAGCTGCTACTCCTGGTACTCCTGATAATCTACTAACAGCATCTGCTGCAAATACTGCTGTAACTTCATGTCTAACCTTTTAAGTTTTTTTTTTTTTTTTTACAAAATTAGATTAGATGTTCAATGTGTTGTAAAAGAAAATAACATACATCAATAACTCTAATATTTTCTTTATCACAAGAAATTAAAATGGGAGAAATGTGACCACCAGTGAGGGTAAATATAAATTTAACACCATGACTAGAGAGTACTTTAGCAACTAAATCACCACCTGTAGCATTTTGTTGGTTAAAATAAAACAACTCTTTATTACTACCTGTTACAATTCTATTTTCATAGAAATATTTTAATAATGCAAATCCACCACCAAGTGCTACTGCTGCTGAGGCTGCAATTATCTGTTGATTATGTATATTTTTTACTAAACTGTCCATTGTCTCTGTTTAAAAAAATGTGAACAAGTGAAGATATTTTAAAATTTTAAAAAATTAAGATATTTTTGTCTCTGAATTTAAATAAATAATAATTAGGTGCGAGGTAATTTTGAAATTGATTTAATATTTCTTCAAATAGATAGTTTAAATTTGATTTTATTTTACAAAAAAACAGATAAATACTGTATAAATTTAGTTAGTTGGGTCCGGGGAGTTGAAAAATCATTACTTTGAAAAAAAGGAGGTAGGATTACAATATTTCCATAGAGATGAACCATGACAGTTAAATTGATTAGTTCTGTAGGTGATATTATTCATTGGTATTGGATTGGAATGATTTTGATAATATTTCTTGATGAGTTGAGTAAATTTAGAAAATTCTACATTATACTCTGGTGAAAACTTTGTGTTTTTATAGGTTATTTTTCGCAGCGATTGATTGATATTTATAATTTTAAATAGATCATCAAGTGAGTGATGATATCTCTTATCATTGAGAGTCAATGCAGTGACAATTGGATGATTAGAGAGATTAGAGATGATATAGGAAGTGTGCAATTGTTCTGGTATATCCAAATACAATGAACGTATAGATGGGTGCCATTTAGATTGTTTGATAAATTGAATGGTAAAAAACTCTGAAAAGTTTTTTAATTTTACATGTTGAATGTGTACATTGTTTATGAGTGCCGTTAGAAGACTTTGGTCAAAGTCCTTGTAAGTTCCAATTTGTTTACGCTGGTATTTTAGTGTCAAACTAATGAGTTTAGTTGAGTTTAGATTTATAATTGTAATGAGATCTGGTAGATCTGTATTTACAAATCCTACTTTTAATATAGATAGATTACTGTGATATTGAATGATGGATTTACTAATTGCAGTAGAAAGTGAAGCAATATTCATATATGCCAAATTAGAATTACAAGTCCATAGTTTTTCAAGTGAATAAACCAAGTCAATGTGTTCTAGTGATTGGTTACTAATAAGAGTAGTAGTAGTAGTAGTACGATAAGATGATTTTTCCATACCAATAGTTAGTGTCTTTATCAGAGAATTTCTATTGATAAATCTTATTAGATTATATTCAGTCTCCATATAGATACGATAGAGTGCCAATTCAGTGAGATTTGGATGATCTGATAGACAATCTAAAATTACACTATTTTCCCTATTATTAATTCTAGCATGAATTTCCAGTGATTTCAATTGTAAATTACTCTCTAGCAGGTATTTATACTCTTGAAAAGTCATTGAAGGAATGGTTATATCCAAATAGAGTAAATTTGAAGCTGTAAAATTCAACCACTCATTATCCTTGTGTAAATTATTTTTACTTTCAAATTGTAGTCTAGTTAGATGATGTCTAAGTAGTGTATCACCTAGATCTTTAATTCTTCCACAATCAGTAATAATCAAACCTGAATAAGAGTCTTTTCTACTATAAAAATAATTTAACAATCTCTGAAGTTTCCCACTGCTATTCATTTTTTCAATTAGCAATGAACAATTTTCCCTATTTAAATTATTTAAAACCATTTTATAATCAATAATTAACTGATGTATATTCTCCCTGTCATTGGTTTTTTTTACAATAATCATTGTGTCACTACTGATGTTAGAGTGACTTTCTATAGAGTCGTTATCATCACCATTTATATAGGATAACAATTTAGAGATTAGTTCAATAAGTGATGGGCTAGTTTGTATTTCTGTACTTTTTTGACTCTTTTGGTAATAGATATTCTTAAATTTAAATCCTCTCACTAACAATGAAACTGTCAATATCAATTCATCTTCATCTTTAAACGCCACTTGATTGAATGCTATTTTTAAAATGTTCTGTTGGAAATCTTTGGAAACCAATGAAATTTTAGCAATGAAATATAGATAAAAATAGATTTCATTGCTATTTTCAATTTCTATGTATTTCTTTAGAATTTCAATAATAATTATCCTTGGTAATTTTATAATTTCCATTAACCTACAATACAATAAAATGTGTCTTACACAAGGTGTTTAGTTTTTAAAGTTCTAAAAAATATAAAAAAATCTTTAAAAAAAAACAAAAGTTTTAAAATTCAATCAAGATAAAAATAGATCACGAGTTGTCTTTTATTATAATTAATTTATTATATAAATAATTTTTTTTTTTAAACTCTATATGATCCATTTCATTATCCCTGTGTATTAAATTTATCTAAAGTAAATCTAAAATATTGTTGTCATTTAAGATTAGTCTAATTACAATTTACTATTATTATAAAATAACTGTAAAAAGAAAAAGAAGAGGCTTTTAATAAATAAAAATATACATTTTTAATGATACAATGCACTCAATAACCCATCAATTGGATAATTTAAACAAAAATTAAATTGAGTTGAGTTTACAAAATCTATAATGAAAGAAGTAGTCAATTTACTTTATTTTTTTTTAAAAGTAAGAGTGCTTTCATATTCAATTTCGTACTCACCAAAAGTAGCACTATTTTGTTTAGAATCATTTTGATATTGTTCAACTAGTTCAGTCATTGTTATATCTTGTTTATTCCTTGTTGATTGATTAGTCATATTTGAAGATTTCTTTATAAAAATGATTGGTAATTGTTGGAGTACCTGAAGTAACTGTTGAAATGTGGGTCTGTTCTTTGGTAAGTGATCCCAACACTTTTCAATGACTTGAATCCACCTCTGATCCAATTGTAAATCGTCAGGAAAAGGAGGTCTTTCACCAGCAGCAATTTTAAAAGATGCTTGTACAGGTTCAAATTGATGAAATGGCACATGTCTAGTAACCAATTCATATAAAATCATACCAAAACCAAATACATCAACTTTCTCACTATACTTTTCACCTTTGGTAACCTCTGGAGCTCTCCATCTTGGATTACCAATATTTGTCATTGTTTTATCACCAATTTCATTCTTGAATCTACTAATGCCAAAATCAGCAATTTTAGCATTTCCACTCTGATCAATAAGTATATTCTGACTTGTAAGATCACGGTGTATAATCTGTGGTGATAGTCCATGTAAATAGTTCATACCATTACATATATTCAATGATATTGAATTTATACTTGGCATCTGACTTGTAACATCATCATTTTGTACACTATTTAAAATATTATACAAACTACCAAAATTACAAAACTCTAAAACTATAGTATTTCAAATTTTATTAATATCTCATGAGATTTAAATACTGTTTTATTAATAAAAATGATACTTACTTAATAATAATTCAGTTGATTGAATACAAGTTGCATATAATTTTACAAAACTTGACAAGTGTGATAATTTTCTATATATTTGGATAAAAAATTAGAGTTTTTGAATTTGGGTGGCTAAGTTGATTATAGTACTAAACATACATCATTAAAATTACTTCTAAAATAAATTTACTCTTTATCCAAGCATCAGATTTACCAGAATCAATAATTTTATCATATTTTACTCTTTTTACAGCTACATTTTTCTAAAAATTATAAACATTTAATGTTAATATGATTATAGAATTATATCATGATATTAAGATGATAGATAGATTACTTTTCTCCATTCCAATAAAAAGACATCAGCAAAAGCACCAAAACCAATTCTTCTAGAATTTTGAAAGTTTAGTTCCTCTATTGGTATTAGAAAACCTTCATAGTTTAATAACTCTAATGCTAGATTAAAATGATTATTTAATACACAATAGTCCATTGGTGTATTATTTTCCTTGTCTAGGAACTGAATTGATATATTATTATTATTATTACTCGGTGCACTACTAGTTGATGTTCTCAATCCTACTGTACTGTTACTACTATTACTAACAGATTTTGATTGTTTAATGTACAAATCTAAAAAGTATTTTAAAATCTCTAATGAACCATTTATACATATATTATGTATAGCCAATCTACCTTGACTATTTTGTATATTAATTCTAGCACCTGAATTAATAAGGAATTTAATTATTTGAAAATGACCCTGTATTATAACAAAAAGATATTAGATTTGTATTATACTTTTAAAATAAATATAAATATTTACATTTAATGTCGAATAGTGAAGTGGTGTATTTAATTGTTTATCTTGAATATTTATAGTTGAATCATCACATAGACATTTTAGAACATCTAGATTACCAAGTGCTGAGTGATAGTGAATTGATAATAGTCCATTATTATCATGATCATTCAGATTACTACCAGATTGTAATAAAAATAATGTCATTTCTCTGCTATTACTAAAAAATAGAGCACTTCTTTGTGTGTGAATTAATTTAGTGCTACTAGGTGAGAATACACTGTTATTCAGTTGTAATCCCATTAGAAGCATTTTGAAATACAAAAGATTACCTTTTTGTACTGATATTATATATGGTAGTATTCCAATGATTTCTAGTATAGATTGATGTTTGTATTCATAGTGTCTAGATAGCTCTTTAATATCATTATAGGATGGTGATTGGCTTGACAATAACATTAAATTATTATTACTATTGGATGATAATTTTAAATTATTTGATCTAGGTGATGATGATGATGATGATGCTACTATATTTGAACTAGTAGTAGGTAAAAGTGAGGATTGTTGTTGAACTATTACATTTAAAAGATTAATGATAAAATATAATATGCTATCTTGATTGTATATAATTACAAAAGATATCAATTTATCTAATAATGTTATTTTTAGTTGTGAATTCTCTTCTTTTATCAATTTATCATAGAATTCATATTGATATAGATATTTTATTAGATTGAACCTACATGATTGTAGATATCCATATCTCTCCAATAGTTCTCTGTACTGTTTTAGCTGTGCCTCTAGTAATTGTTGAATATTTACAAGTTGATATTTGGATTTTTGATATTCAAATATTGATTTTAATTGATTTTCTATAAAACTACTATTATTATTGATATTACTATTATATTTAAAATTTAACCTTAAAGACCATAATAATCTTTCATATAGCTTTATATAATTATAATTTAATGATATCGCTAATGTTGTATGATAATTTCTATTTAATCTAATTAATCTACCTATATCAGCAGCATTTAAATAAGAATTTAAATATAGAATAGAAATTATCTCTTTTGTTAACATGTGATTTGAAAAAAAAAAAAAAAAAAAAAAATGTAGTTGCAATAATTATTAAAAAAAATTTGATTTATCTTCAAAATCAAACTCTTCAAAATATGAATAGATATTTATGGAAACCCTATTTAAAACTATTATTACAATATCCTCTAACTAGTATGTAAATAAGAAAAAAATGATAGAGTAATTAATTAATAGTATTTATTGACATTTGTTTAATTTAGCAAAATCAGTATCAACAAGTGTATTGATGGGACCTGTGGGTGATAGTTTGGCTCAGATATTAGAATATAAATATTCAAAAAAAAGAGATGGAGAAGAGGATGGAAAGAGAGAATTTAAATATAATTATAATAGAATGTTAACAATGTCAGCAGTGGGATTATGTTTCTCAGGACCCGTATTACACTATTGGTATCAATCATTAGATAAGATAGTTACAGGTCAAGGAAAAATAATATATTTAAAAAAAATGTTAGTTGATCAATTAGTTTTTGCACCATGTGTAATTTCTACCTTTATGCTTATTATGAATGTTCTCAACGGTCGAACATTAACCGATGCCAAAAAACAAATTAAAAATGAACTTTTGTATCCTGCTCTCGCTTATAACTGGTGTCTGTGGCCTGCTGCTCAATATATTTCCTTTGCAATTGTTCCATTAAATTTTAGAGTTTTATACGTTTCTGTAGTCAGTGTGTTTTGGAATATCTTCTTATCAAATCTGGGAAACAAATGATCCTCATCAAAAATTGCAGTTGTAAAAACTTTTTATGATTTCCAACAAAGAGTTTGAAAATAAAAACCACCTTTTTCACTTTTTTCTTCTTGAAAGTTTTATTTTTTTTTTTTTTTTATTTAATTGTATATTTCATTATTTATCTTTATAAAATTACAAATTTTTATATTTATTTGTAAATACACATATTTTTTTTTTAATTTTTTATATTGAAACAGGAAATTTATGCATTTTACATTAACAGAGGTTTTAAAATTATAATATTGAGGAAGAAAGAAAGAGAGAAGATATTGTCTTTATTTTTTTGGTTCTAGAATATAGACGCTATATATATAAAATTCATTGATTGCCATATAGAAATAATATATAAAAAATGGGTAATACATCAAGTAAAAAAGATGTAGACTCTAAATATACCATTCCAACAGGACTCTATAAGGAATGTGAATGGGATCAAAAACTATTAAAGAAATTGATAATGGAGAAAAAGATTGCCCCAATATTCCAAGGATTGGAAGAAGAGACACCAAATCACGAGGAGTGTCCAATATGTTTACTTTTTTATCCTGGTGGATTAAATCGTTCGAGATGTTGTAAAAAAGGAATATGTACAGAATGCTTTTTGCAAATAAAGAAACCCAATACCGATCCAAAGAATATATTGTGTCCTTATTGCAATCAGAGTTCTTATATTGTAACATTTAGCGGTCCTCTAACTAAAGAAGAGATACAAAAGGATGAAATTGAGCAGGCTAAAGTTCTAGAACTGACTATTCAAATGAAGAAAGAAGAGGAAAAGGAAAAAACCCAAGGGCAACAAACATCACAATCACCCACACAACAGTTCTTTACGCAACAACTTTCACCACCAAAGTTACTTACCAGTAGAGAGATTTCACAACAGTTACTATATTCCTCGCCAATTAACATTCAAAACGATTTGAAAAAGTCAACAAATAGTAATAGTACAAGTGGTGGTCAGGGAACTGGTACTGGCGCTGATCGTAATTCTCAAAATTTCTCATTTAATGATATGTTTGCAAGTGGTAATTATTCCGAAACTGATATGGATGATCTGATGTTACTCGAAGCTATTAGACTATCTTTGATTACCCATAGCAATGAAATTAAACAAACAACTACCAGTACCAAAACTACCAGCCAATCTGAGTTATTTACTCAAAATCGAACTAATAGCACTGGTAGTAATAGTTCACTTCAACTACAACAACCACAAACAACTACTATAACTACTTCATCAATAGTACCTGTAGTACAACAAGGTTTCAATAATAATAATAATAATAAGATTATGTTGGAAAATGATGATTTATTAAATGTTGATGAGGTTTTGGAAAAGTTAAAAGAAGAAGAGGAAACTACAACAACTACAACTACAACAACTACTACAACTACAACCACAACAACTACAACTACCAAGATTAAACCAAAATTAAATAAGCAACAACAGATATTTCCACCATCAAATGTACATTCCAATGTGAAATCACCAAAATACAATCCATTGTTATCAGATGATCATCATTCAACTGATGATAATAATTCAGAAAGATATTGTAATTCTAATTGCGCAACCATTTCAACATCGATTATTGATGACCAACAAAGTAACTTGGATGTAGAATTGAGAAGTGAATCATCTATATTCTCACGTGAGGAATCTCAAATGATGGTAGAAGACTTCAACTCAACACAAGCTGTTGATCATGGTTCAAATCAAGATGCTCTAGATCAAGATGTACAATCACCAACATTTTTCTATGATGATCAAAATAGTAGTAATCATGGTAATGGGGTAGGTGTTGGACCAACATCCAATAGCAACAATATGATTCTATTGAATATCAGTCAAAATAGTAATAATATGGGTAGTACTTTAGGTACTAACAAAAGTAAGAATAGTTTTTTATCACACAGTAGACATTCATCACACTCCTCAAATAACAGTTCAACATCTACTGGTGGTTTTGATTCCAATTTAGCACTTAAACAATCATCATCATCATCCTTGTCTGTTACCTCTAATACCTCATCAATGAAATCTAAAAAATCCAACAAATCCCATTTATCAAACAAATATAATCAACCATTTAGCAATTTGTTAAATCAAAATAATTTGGATTCTCTTTCCAAAGGTCTAAATGAAATTAATGTACAGACAATTGATCAAATGGAAAATGTAGATAATTAATCATAATACAAAGGTATCCATCTAAAAATATAGTAATAATGTGAATAATAATAACTAAAATATGTAAATTTGTCATTTTTTATAAAAAATATATCTATCCAAGAACGACCTTTTTTCAAATAAATATTGAAAAAACATAATAATAATAATAATAATTTTATGTAAATAATTTAAATAACATTTGATTGATGATAATATAAATATATCAATAATTAATTTTTTTTTTTTTTACATTAATTTAATTTTTTAAAACTACAATTTATTTATTTTCCAAATTTGGAGTGACTATTCATTAAGATCTTTTTTTGTTTTTGTTTTTTTATTGGTAATGTATGCTAGTGAAAAAAGATGTTTTGATCGGAAGGGGTTGATTGATTGTTGAAGAGAGTTGGGGTGATGAGTCGGCATCTTGGTTTTTTTTTGTTTTGTCGGAAAAGGGGATAAAAGAATTAATTAGATATATATAAATTGAATTTCGGATTCATCTTGAAATACGTTGGTGTGATAAGGATAACCAAAATAATTTGGACCCTTATTACTATTTATAGATAGATCAATAAGACCAATGTGTTGAAAAGTTTCAGTTAGAATTTTACTGCAAAATGTTAGATCGGTTCTTTTGATATTTAGTATTCCATCAAGTAGTTTAGGTAAAATTGATAGTTTACTAGAATAATAGGTGAAGAATAATTCAAAATTGGAACAGAAATTTAGTCTCTTCTCAGTGATGGTTTGATAGATGAATGATTTCAGAGAATGACTTTGTTTAGAATCGAGTTTTTGGTGTAGATTTCTGATTATATATCTTGAATTTGGGTATTTTTGCATGTAGTATAATAGATATTTAGATAAACTATGAAGATCGGGAGCATCATTACAATTATAGTCATCTTTTTTTTCACCAGCTGCTTGCCACAGTAGTGGTGCATCAAATAATCTACTATTGGTATTAGTGTCCATAGGTATTAAATCTCTAAATTCTGGGCTATTAAAATAACCAGGTTCTATGTACATTGCAGAATGTGAGAATCTACCTCTACCAGCAATTCTCACTAGTGAACATATAAAATCACCTTTATTTTGAATTACTAACATGGATCCAGTTTCAAATTGTTTTAGTTTCTCAGATAATTGATCTTGTATTGATTTTTCCAGTTCAGTACGATTTTGAATTCTGGAATCTACATAAATTGGAATAGTTTCCGTTATTCTGTCCCAATAGGGATCGCATTTTAAATCAATTAAATATATACAAAATCTAACTAATGGTTTTAAAAATATTCTATTTTTGGTGATTTCACAAATATTATTTTTTTTGAAATTGCAATCAAAGTTAGTTATACCCTATGAAATTTTTATTACAAATTTTTAATCGGTTAGGAACTTACTTTAATATAATTTGAAATAATTGTTTATAAAATAATGAAATTATTAATGCTATAGTAAATATATATAATAATTCCATTTCTGGGTTTGAAAATAAATAGATATTTTAATATCTAAATACTATAGTATATAATTTAACAGATATTAATTTCTTGCTTGATTTAATGATTTAAATATTTGAAATATGGTTTATGTTTTGAAATTAATTGAAATGGTGGTAAATGCAATTTAGTGATGGTTGGGGGTTTGTGAAATTGATTTTCAGTTAAATAAATGGTGGTAGTAGTGTGTGATAATTAGGTGGGGAGAAATTCGAAAATTGATAATGACAATAAATTAAACAACAACAATAATAATAGAAGCAGATGTACAAGCTATAAACTTTAAAGTTGTAATGTCTTTTACCGAATGAAAAGACAACACTATTGTCGTTGATGATTTATGAACACAAAAATAGAACAAGCAATGGGAAAATTATATTTGATATAGGGTGAGATGTAAAATATATGTATAAAAAAAGAATATTATATATATAGAATAAAAAAACTTTTGGAATTACTAATTGTGTCCTGAAAATTATCAAAACATTAAGTGAGAATTTTGACAGTTATTTTTTCTAAGCTCTATAGAAAAATGGGTTTTTTTGGGTATTTACAATTGATATAACAACAAGTATAATGATATTGTTTTTAAAATATAATTGGGTTTTTTTTTTTTAATTTTAAAATTTTGACAGCTGTTCTGATGTAACCAATATCAATTGCACATTGAGAATTGGGGAATTGCTATTGACAATAATTAAAAATAAATGTTGTAAATGGCAACAATATATTAGAGATTTAATATTTTTAAATATATTTTTAAATTAAAAAAAAAGTGTATATATTTGTTTTAAAAATATCCAACAACACCCTAAAGACCTTAGTGCACTGCAATGGAGGTAGTGTTGAAAATATGTTAAAACACACACATAAAAACAAACACACAAGTAATATCTGGGTTAAAAATATAAATATATTGTTTTTAAAAAGATAAAACAAAGTGGTGTTTAAAATATATAAATAAATGGATCTATTAACACCCAATTCAATGATACAATGAAAAAAAGATATAAATGTATTCTTTTCTGTCTGTAATGTCTTTTGTCTCTATTGTTATAATTTCAATGAGTGTGTTGGTGAGATATGAAATTCTAATACTAAAAAATAATTACCCCTCTGAACTGAATTTATATGATATTATATATTTATAATATTTGAATGAAGATCTGAGGATTTGAGTGAGGATTTTATTGTTATTATATAAAATGTGTTATGAAAAAATTGTAATTTCTGCTTTGATGATGCACACTTCTAAATTTATTATATTATTATTATTATTATTATTATTTATAAATATTAAAAATTATTTTAACAATGAAATATTTTAAATAATAATTATTAAAAATGTGGATGAGGGCTAAAGAGGTGTGGAATTAATTTATTTTTGGTGAATGTATATATTTAAGTCTATATATATTTAAAATGGAAAAAAAAAATTTTTAAAGCAATGAACTTATAGGTAAGGATTTATATCTGCAAGAGGGTATACATCCATCCCCATTTATATTCAGCATCTTTTTTTGGTTAATGATTTTTAAATTTCACTGCTCCTCTCTGGTTGCACATGTTTGCAGATAAGTTATTGTAAAGAATATTCTTTAAAATAAACAACAATTAATTGTAATTACCATATGGCAATTACTATAATATACCATCTTACTTTATGGTATGAAATTATAACTATTATTTTAAATTAATTTAAATATTGTAACTCTTAAAATACCAAAAGATAACACTGCTCTGCTCCGTTTGTTTGTTACTTGTTTTTTGTTTTTTTTTTCAAATATTCATTGTAATGTGGGTGTAATTATACCATTAAATGAGAGACAGTGGAGGGTGTATATATATACACATTTGCATACACGATCAAGTATGAATACTACTGGTAATACAATCAAAATTTTGGCTTTAATTTTTAAAGCTTGTGTAGTACACTACTATCCTAGGAGTTTTTAAACAATGTACACCCCACGAAAAAAATTTTTTAAAACCCACCACACCTCCTGATATTACCACAAATCTCATCATCATTTATTTATTTCTCTTCCCACCACACCCACACTGTGTTTAACTCTATCAGAGAACTAAAATGAGCTTTATTATAACTAAATTCCTCACACACTCTTTTACACACGTGTTACAATGATTCATTGTATTGGAGTTTGAGATTAACAATCAATGAATTGGAATAAAATACAAAAAATATAAACAATATCATTCTTTTTGGTAATAATACATACATTCACACCACACATTTATAATTTTACTTACACCCCTAAACAAACACACAACAAAAACAATAGTTGTTATTATAATGATAGATATTGGAAATTTTTAGAACCGAATTGTTTAGATGGAAATTCGTTGAATAGGTACCATTTTTTCAATATTTAAATTGCAATATAGTTGAGAACAAAAATTTCCAAATCTGTGAGTGTTTAGTGGGTTGTAAAAAATAAAAGGAAAAATAAAAATTAGATTTTGAATAAAATTATTTTTTTTTTAAATTTTTTGATTGACTGACAGGTCAAACTTCCATCTAAAATATAATATATATAAAATAATTCACACATAGCAGCAGTGTAGCACATTCAACACATTAGATTTACACATTCTAGGAAATAGAGGACCAGAATTCTTTTTTAAAACATAGATCTGGTGATATAATAAGAGTTTCAGTTAAATGTGTGTTTTAATAATAGGTACAACAACAACAACAACAACACCACCACCACAACAACAGTTATAGAATGATAAACAACAAGACAACACTATTAGCCATATGTGTTGTTATTATATTACTATTATATGAACCCTATAAAGTTCAATGTAGAAGGCTAAATGTTAGAAAAAAAATTAAAAAGACTAGTGATAGTATTGTTATTGGTCAGAAGGAAATGAAATATTTAGAGTCATTAGATTCTATAAGTAGTATTATAATGTATGGTGGTTTAACTACATTTGAATTTTATATACCAATACTAGTTGGTAATCCACCTCAGATGTTTACGGTTATTGTTGATACTGGCAGTACAGCACTCGCAATACCGTCACCAGAATGTTATTTATATAGAAGTAGAGATACCAAATCAAAGTGTTTGTGCTCTAGTGCCAATATGGACGGTACATATTTGGCTAGTTGGAGTGCAACTAGTCAACTAGTGCAATGTTCAGATAGTAGTAAATGTCCGTCTTTGAGATGTGGGAATGATGGTCAATCATGTCTCTTTAATTTGACATTTGCAGATCAATCATTTCTAGATGGATATCTAGTCTATGATCAAGTTACACTGGGTGACTATCAAGCCATGGCTACCTTTGGTGCTATTCAAAGAGAGTCACTTACATTTTCACATTTATCGTGTCCTCTATCACAAGAGGAACAGAATCAAATTCCAAATGATGGAATTCTAGGTTTAAGTTATCAGAGTTTAGATCCCAATAACGGTGACTCTATATTTAGTAAAATTGTACAGCAAAATAATCTATCTGATAGCTTTTCAATGTGTATGGGTCAACATGGTGGTGTATTGGTTTTAGGAGGTGTTGATAATTCCTCGCAATTAGGACCCATGTTATATACCAATATAACCAATGAAAAATTTTATTCTATAAATATTATGGATGTACATATTGATGGAACGGCATTAAATATACCATCATCTGCATTTGGGAAAGTTAATGTAGTAGATTCAGGTACTAGTCTGCTTATTCTCAATCAGGCTATATATATCCCGTTTACCCTATTTCTAACACAGAGGTATCCTACATTGCCTGGGTTTGGGTTAGATTACTTTTGGTTAGGTAAATGTCATCTTATTGAGGATATTAGTATCTATCCTACATTTCATTTAGTTATACCTGGTAGTAGTGGGATATCAAATTTCACATTGGAAATCAAACCTAGTCTCTATTTGATACCTTTAGATGACCAACCATTTTACTATTGTTTTGGTATACAAACTATACCTTACAACACTGATATTGGAATACTGGTTGGTGATGTAGTTCTCCAAAACTATAATGTACATTACAATAGAGAACGTGGTCAAATTGGATTTGCACCAATATCTCAGTGTAATAGTATCTATACACAATCGGATAGCTATCAACTAGTTAAAATTGATGGAGACCAACAACAAACTAATGAGGGACAACTCTACGATAGAGCCCTAACTGTACAGATTCAATCTACCATCAACTCTTCAACCGTTGTAGCTTTGAATGCTATCATTGTGGAATTCCAAATACTCTCAGGATCAGCACAATTCTATCCCTCATCATTACAGATTATACGTAACATGTCAGATTACAATGGAATTGTAACCATGATGGTAATGTCAAGTGGCTATGGAAATGTTCAGATTCAATGTCAGATTTGGGATTTAAAGTCCTCCACTTCAGTTCATACCGTACAATTTACTCTACATTCAAAAATGAAACCATGGAAGATTGTAACCATTATCTTATCATGTGTTGCTGTTTTGGTGTTTATTTGTATTTTGACTGGTTATCTTATACATAAAAAGAGATTATTGGAAACTCTAAAGAATTACTACTATAAATTAGATAACACTATGCAAATGTTACCACAATCCTCAGTTGGTGATACTTCATCTCTAATGGATGATGATTTATCCATTGATGATGAAAAATAGTTCCATTTTAATAATAATAATAATACCACTTCAAATTTGACACTATTCAATATAAATTTTTATAACCACAATTTATTTGAATAATCACATAAACTCGGCATTATTTTGTAAATAAATAACTTATTATAAACTAAATTTTTTATTACAACTTTTTTTTTTTTTTTTTTTTTTGAATCTCATATCACATCTTGCTTCTAAAGTATTTTATTTTTTTTTTATTTTTTGATATCTTTTCAGTTGGTCGGGATCGAATTTAATATTATTTGTAAGAAAATGAAATTGAATAGTAGCTCTTTGAAGACAATACAATTTTGTTTTTTTATATTTTTACTATGTAATATATGTCATGTAAAATCACAGTATGCAGCTGATGTTTGTGAATTCACATCAGTTCACTCAGGAATAGTGGTATCAGCAGAATCTATACCACAAACATGTTGGAAAGTTTTACCAGATGTTGGTAATGCCTATTTGGCAAAAACCATTAGAGTTCAAGTACTGGTTGCCAATATCAGTAGTGGTAATACTCTAAAGATTCTCAATGGTGATAATTTAGCTGTATCACCAACACAAGAGATTACAGGTACCATCACTGAACCATCACCACAAGTTATTATTGATAAAGGTAAATTTGTCATTTTCTTAGATGGCGAAAGTAGTGATAGTTCAAATTTTGAAGTAGGTTTTGAAGCTGTTAATCCAATGGATGGTATGTTATCTATTACAACTTAAAGAATTCATAATATACTAACTCTTTATAAACAGACCGACAATTAAAACCATCAGTTGTAGTTTGTATCTCTGTATTATTTGGATTTTTAATACCATGTATATTTGTTGTATCTGCATCATGCTGTAAAGGTGTAGAAAAAGAGAAAATGAAATCAAGAAAGAAGGTGTTATATTATATAGGTTCCATTTTTGGTATAGTTCTTTTAATTCTAGTCATTTCAAGAAAAATTGGAATTTAAAGTTTGAACCAAATTAATAAATATTTGTATTTATCTTATTTGTATAGTAAATTAAAGAAGAGGAAGGGAAGAAGAAGTAGTTGTGTTTTGAAATATAAATAATAGTATTTATTTGAGTCGGATGTTTTAAACATTTATTATATTGGTGGTATTATTTTTGTACAAAAAGTTTGTTTTTTCAATTGTTCTATATATTCATTCTATTTTATGATTATTTTATGTAAGGATTACTTTTCTTTTCTTTTCTTCATCATCAACTTCTTTTTGATAAGCCCATGCATAATAACCCATTGCACAAACAGTGAAGGCTTGTGCCCAAATTCTACCTTTTAATAATCTATTGGTTGTCAATTGTGAACCTCCTTTACTATGATTCCAAATACCAGCAGAGAGAGCACCTACTGTCAATAGTAAACCACCTACTAGTACATAATCTCTCTTTATACCCTCTGCAATATTCTTTGGTGGTGGTGGAATTGTAAACTTTCTTGAAATGTTATGAAATATAGATCCTTCTTTGACATCATTATTATTATTATTATTATCTGCCATTTCTTTTTAATTTAGGAGATATTTGTCTTTATTATTTTTGGTGTTAATTGTTATTCTGTATGAAAAATGCACCGGTGCATATTTTTTTTAAAATTTATATTATTTTTTTTTTTTACATTTACTTTCCAAAGTGAAATTTCGTTGATTTATAAATCTTGTGACATAGAAATTGCGAAATAATTTGAATTTGTGTCAGATCTTTACTGAAAATAGATTAGTCAAGATAGATTAGTAAAAGTAGTATTTTTTAATCAAGTTTTTGTGACATCAATAGTTTTACTGCTATATATTAAATTAAAATGAAGAGATTGAATTTAGGACTATTGAAATGTGATTCTTTTATTCCAGAAATTAAAAAAGAATATGGAGATATTGATATTCAATTTAAGAACCTTCTAAATGCCAATACATTGAATACCAAAGTAGATTTATCAGTATTTGAATTGGTCGAAGATGAGTTCCCTCTAAAAGAGGATATACTAAAAGGTAATAGATATCATGGATTTGTAATATCAGGTAGTAGGTCATCAGTAAATGATGACAAACCTTGGATTCACAAACTAAAAGAATATATAAAGTTTTTTAATGAAAATAAAATTAAAACTGTTGGTATATGCTTTGGACATCAAGCCATTGCATCAGCGTTACCTGGTGGTTCAGTTATTAGTAATGATAAAGGTTGGCAAGTTTCAGATCACCAATTTTCAATGAATACCTCTCAGTGTAAGGATATTAAATTTTTAGAGAACTATAACCAACTCTATAACAATAGTTATTCAATACAAGAGAATAAGAATATCATTTGTTTGAATAAACAAATTGTCTCTTCTGTACCTGATGGTTTTAAGGTATTGGCTAGTAATGAACTATGTGATAATCATATGATGATTAAAGATAAACAATTCCTATCTTTTCAAGGACATCCTGAATTTACACCAAATCTTATAAAATCATTAATACTCTCAAGAAGAGGTATTATCCCTGACCTGGTAATTGAAGATGGTGTGGAAAGAGCTAATAATTCAAAAATACAACAAGATCTTTATCCAAATTTAATAATTTCATTCTTTCAAGATCAATAATAATTCTAATAAGAAATCAAATAAACTGATATTGTATAAATAGTGTATATTTAAATTTTACTTTGGATGTGATTCGTATATATTTCCAAAGATTTTTGTATATAATTTTATATATAATGTTACATGTCGTTACAATACAGATTGGTTTGGTACAGATAATGTTTAAACATTTGAGTTTTCCTGATCAATATTTGGAGTGAACTGTCTATTATCGTCATAAGTATCACTTTGATGTTGTTCCTGTGTTGGTTGTTGGATTTGTTCATTCTGTTTCTGATCATATTCAATTTCTTGGTTTTGTTGTTGTTCAGGTTGTTGTTGTTGTTCAGGTTGTTGTTGTTGTTGTTCAGGTTGTTGTTGTTGTTGTTCAGGTTGTTGTTGTTGTTCAGGTTGTTGTTGTTGTTCAGGTTGCTGCTGTTGTTCAGGTTGTTGTTGTTGTTGTTCAGGTTGTTGTTGTTCTTGCTCAATTTCATTTTGTTTTAGATCCTGTACTGGTTCTTGATGATATTGTTTATTCTCATTTTTCTGATCATCTTGCTCAGGTTGCTGTTTTAGTTGCTGTAGTTTTTGTAGTTTTTTCTCTCTTTTCTTTTTCTTTTTATCTCTAATGATAAAGTATACACATATACCAATGAGAATGAAACCTTGAACTGAAGTAGCTAGATAAGGGAACCATGTTGACCAATTTTGATCCCATTGAAAAATAACAACTAATAATGAACCAGGAGCTTGTATACATAGTGAAACTAAGCTAAGACTGCCAATCTCTTGTGATATCCATGTAGTATAGATTTGTGGTAACCATTGAAGGAAAACAAATATAGATGCAAGAATACCAATTGCAAATGCATAGCCATTCAAAGGTTTAGCTTTTCCACCCAATTTCAATGCAATTGCTAGACCAATAAAAAAGAAAATGATACTGAAAACAACACTTATCCAAAAAAATGGTTGTGAATACCAATCCATTTTAATAATGAACTTTTCTACTTGATTTCTACCAACTTTTAAATGAAATGATTTCTCAGATACATAGTTTTTAGAACCTACTCTTTGTTGTTGTTGTTCAGTCAATTCAATATCATCTCCTAGTCTCTGTTGACTTGTTTCAAGTGAGTTTAATTGTTCTTCATTTGGTAGAATAATATTATTTTCCATTTCTTTTTTTTCTTCTTCTACATTTTGTTCGGGTTGTTGTTGATTTTTAAGATTTTCTAATTGCTTTTTGTATTCAGATTGTGGTGGTAGTCTAGGACGATATACAGTGTACAATACAAATACAACAAAAGTAGAAATAAAAGGTGAAAGCATTTGCAACATTGGTAGGATATTTTTAAAACATGTCCATGATGTCATTGAATTACAACAGTCAAAAACAAACCAATTCAAATATAAGATATTAACAAAATTACACATACAATTTACATAATTAAAACAACAACTAATAACAGAAAGACCATCCACATTCTTTTTCCATATTAATACAATAATCTATAAAGAATTTAGTACTAAATGTTAATGATTATATAGTTTTCATTATCATTCTATTATAAACATACTTGCGGTAAAAATGAAATTATAATACCAATAGTTAATATAAAACCTAATGCTATATCAATACCTTCAAAGTCTTCTTTACATTCATAATTATTTGTAATTCCACTCATTTGAAGTGATAATTATATATTTGTAATTATATATTATACAAACTGTGATATTTATTTATAACAGTAATAATACAATGCAAGGACTATTTTTAATTTTCTGAAATTTTTTAACAAAAATTTAAATTTTTCAAATAACGCAAAAATCCAAATTTATTTTTAATTCTCTTAACTGATCAAGATGCTATTGTACATTTTAAAAGATGTAAAATTATCCATTATTAATGTATAAATATTTTAAATACATAAGAGCACTTTTTATACTTGCTTTATAGTATAGCATTGAAAATAAACCAACATTTCCAGTAGGATAGGTGCTTTAAGTAAAATACTATATGTTAATTTATAAATTTCCTGATATATGATATGACTATAGTAATAAAATAGTACAATACTGCAATTAGGTATTTCCATTGTAGAACTGGATGCACAACAATTTTTTTGCAAACCCATTTGTAAAGTCATCAATAAAGTTAATATACAATAGCAGGATTTCAAATATATTTTGATGATGATTTTGGATTATAATGTTGGTTTGATTAGGTTGAATCTGATTGAAATTGGTTATAATTATTTGAATGAAAGGCAGTGTATTAATGTTGGAAGGTATTGAAGATTGTTAAAAGGTATTGGATATTGTTGGAGGGTTTTGGAAAATGGTATTGGAGATTGTTGGAAAGTTTTAGAGGTTATTGGAAGGTTAATGAAGGTTATTTAAGGTTAATGAAGGTTAATGAAAGTTAATGAAGGTTAATGAAAGTTAATGAAGGTTGTTGAAGGTTGTTGAAGGTTAATGAAGGTTAATGAAGGTTAATGATGGTTAATGAAGGTTAATGAAGGTTAATGATGGTTAATGAATGTTAATGATGGTTATTGAAGGTTAATGAAGGTTAATGATGGTTGTTGAAGGTTATTGATGGTTGTTGAAGGTTATTGAGGGATGATGAGGGTTGTTGAAGGTTATTGAATGTTATTGAATGTTATTGAAGGTTATTGAATGTTATTGAAGGTTAATGAATGTTATTGAAGGTTATTGAATGTTATTGAAGGTTATTGAATGTTATTGAAGGTTATTGAAAGTTGTTGAAGGTTATTGAAGGTTGTTGAAGGTTATTGAAGGTTATTGAAGGTTAATGAAGGTTGATGAAGGTTATTGGAGGTTGATGAAGGTTATTGGAGGTTGATGAAGGTTGATGAATGTTGTTGAAGGTTATTGAAGGTTATTGAAGGTTAATGAAGGTTAATGAAGGTTATTGAAGTTTATTGAAGTTTATTGAAGTTTATTGAGGGTTGATGAGGGTTATTGAGGGTTAATGAAGGTTAATGAAGGTTAATGAAAGTTAATGATAGTTATTGAAGGTTAATGATAGTTATTGAAGGTTAATGAAGGTTATTGAGGGTTGATGAGTGTTATTGAAGGTTAATGAAGGTTATTAAAGGTTGTTCAAAGTTGTTGAAGGTTAATGAAGGTTATTGAAGGTTGATGAAGGTTATTGAATGTTATTGAAGGTTAATGAAGGTTGTTTAAGGTTATTGATGGTTTTCTATGCACGTATTGGGTAGGTTAGCATACATAGGAGTAATATAAGTAATTGATGGTATTCTACAAGCGTATGGAGAAAGAAGAAGGTAAATTCTCTGTAACTCTAGTCGGTAAGCAAATACTTTGGTGGGTAGAGAGGTTAGGTGAGGTTAGCTGAGGGTAGGGTAGGGTAGGGTAGGGTAGGGTAGGGTAGGGTAGGGTAGGGTAGGGTAGGGTAGGGTAGGGTAGGGTAGGGTAGGGTAGGGTTAGGGTAGGG